>CM042442.1:18221790-18921790 GCA_023631565.1 Gymnocephalus cernua | reverse complement strand
GGGGAGATCACCTCCAGGGCCAACGTTGACTATCAGAAGATTGTCAGGGACACAATCAAACACATAGGCTATGACGACTCCTCCAAAGGTACAGTGATGGAAGTAGTTGAGTGCGAGATTCATGCAGTTAAAGCCTCTTCCTTAAATACAAACTTCAGCATTGCTCGGTCAAGTTTATGTCAGTGATTATTAAGATTTACATGCAGGATTGCATCAAATCATCCAAAGGGTTTCAGCAGTTCTGTTGAGAATGAGGACATACGTCATGGTAGCTTGCTGTCACGAAGTAATGGTAGCAAGGGTGGTAGTAGTATTGTCCTGTCATTTTTATTATTGTCAGTTGATGAGTTTGTAAAATTGGAGCGATTAACCCTTAGTTCAGTTTTGTTTCACACCTGAAAAATCTAAAATGCGAGAGAAACACTACAAGCTGCTACAGTTTGCGCGTTCTGCCACATCGCAGATCACATTCTCACCATAAACAAACCTGTCCTGTTGCCGCCTTGGTTTAATGAAGAAACTCCTTTTTAACTTTAGTCAAGTCAAAAGTTTAATTTGACATTACTCTATTGTGAATGACACAAATTTACACAGATCTGCTCCATATATGTTCGCCTGTGATGATACAGATTTAGTTGACACGTAAACTGCAAGAGTTTTTAATGAAGTGCATATTTGAAGGAGTATTGACATGTGAAACAGTCGACTCTGTTGTCTTGTTCTACAGGCTTTGACTATAAGACCTGCAATGTGCTGGTGGCTTTGGAGCAGCAGTCCCCCGACATTGCTCAGGGTGTTCACATGGATCGAAAAGAGCAGGATGTGGGAGCCGGTGACCAGGTTGGACGGCTCATATATTTCTGTCTGAGTTTGACCCACAGCTGTAACTGTAGCTAGAAATGTGTTATTTTGACCTGTATTTACTGTATGCTGTGATTTGTGACTGCACCTCTCACAGGGTCTGATGTTTGGATATGCCACGGATGAGACTGAGGAGTGTATGCCCCTCACTATTGTCCTGGCTCACAAGCTCAATGCCAAGATGGCTGAATTGCGCCGAAACGGAACGCTGCCGTGGCTCCGACCTGATTCCAAAACTCAGGTAGGACAAGGAAACGGTGCCTCCGCTTCCACACAGTCCATTACGTACGTAGAGAATAAAACACTGAAAACACTGTATTGTAGGTTGTCTTTGTTACCTCTTGGAATAATTGATTTGAATGTGCTTTCTTTCCAAATATACATTTTTAAAGACAGCATTCAGAGACATATTGTTACTACTGTAGATGAGCTGCAATGATTATTTTCATTATGTGTTATTTTTTCATAGGTTATAAGATAATCAGAAAATGGTAAAAGTTCTCTGAGCCTAGAGTGATGTCTTTAAGTGGCTTGTTTTGTCTGACAAAAACCAAAGTTAGTCAGTTTTATTTATTTCCATATAAAACAAAGAGAAAAAGCAAATCCTTACATTTCACAAGCGCAAACAAGCTTCATTTATCAGGCATTTCTTCTTAAGAAGCAATATATCACAGCTTTTCCTGTCCTGCATTATCATTACTGGCACTCATGGTGTTCTTCTGATGGATATAAAGACGCTAAATGAATTCTAGAGTAATTGAAGTAAACATTAGCAAGGCAATGATGTCCTCACATCAAATATGATACAATTCTCAGGCATCAGGGCATTATGATTACATATTTATATTACTCGAGTAATGGTCAGTGGTTGAGTGGTCAGTAAATTTGTATTTGTGAAAACGTATAAGGTTCTTACCCCTGAAGGTTAAATACATGTAAAGAACAGACACTAATCTCTTTAATCCTGTTCCCTTTACAGTATTTATTCTTCATTGTTTTATTTTGGGGTTTTTTTTCCCCTCAGGTGACTGTTAAGTACAGACAGGACCGAGGTGCCATGGTGCCATTGCGTGTCCACACCATTGTGGTCTCTGTGCAGCACGATGAGGCTATTGGTTTGGACGAGATGCGCAGATGTCTGAAGGAGCACGTGGTGAAAGCGGTGGTTCCCGGTGGCTACCTTGATGATGAAACCGTATACCACCTGCAGCCCAGTGGACGCTTTGTCATTGGAGGACCACAGGTGAGACAAGAACGCCTTTAAAACTCTGTACCTCCTTTAGTTCTCCTGCACAGTAACACCAAGAGAATTACAATTAACAGATCCATTTAAAAATAAATGTGGATTTTATTGAACACATATTGAGATCTTGTAACTACATTATTGTACATTCCCGCAAGGATAATAATAATAATAATAATAATAATAATAATAATAATAATAATAATAATAATAATAATAATAATAATAATAATAATAATAATTATAATAATAAGTTGTTTTGAAATGCTTCGGTCAGAATGAACAAAGTCATGCAAAATGTATTTGTCTCAAATACAGTAGACCTCAAAGTCCTGTGTTTCTTCCTGCAGGGTGATGCTGGTCTGACTGGGCGTAAGATCATTGTCGATACTTATGGGGGTTGGGGTGCCCATGGAGGCGGAGCCTTTTCTGGGAAGGACTACACAAAGGTAGATCGCTCTGCTGCCTATGCTGCCCGCTGGGTGGCCAAATCTCTGGTGAAAGCTGGGCTCTGCAGGCGTGTGTTGGTCCAGGTGAGTGTACAATATATCACAGTAGGGCTGCAGCTATCAATTCTTTTAGTAATCGAGTATTCTCCCGATTATTCCATCGATTAATCGAGTAATTGGATAAGAAATACTTAGTAAGAAATCTGAGTCGCTTCCTTTTTTCTCTCGAGGCATCGACAACACAGCTGACAGGTTAGACTCTCCCTGTCAATACACATGCTAGAAAGAGGTTTGCTAATGTTTTAACGACCACGCCGAAATATTCACTCTGACATTCTGCCTCCGCTTCGGATGCCGTCAAGCGGGATCTCCGATCGTAATCAGTCCTACACTGACCAATCAGCATTCATTAGCAGAATGCTATTGTGGTATGGGCAACAACGACTCAACCTGTAAGAAATCGAAAGGGCATTAGTACTCGTTCATTCAACTTTTGACCTATAATCCATTTTGAACTTGCATCAAATCTGAGATTTCTCAACGACAATCAGGCGAAAGAGACAAATTTAGCTGTCTAGCTCCATAGGGTCCCATTCATTTTGCACTGGACCGTGATCACCCCCCAGTGGAACTCTGGTGGAACTGCAACCAAAGTAGGTACAATGGGGCTGAATGGGGAGTGGAACGGCTTTCCGTAGACGGGCTTTGGATGAGTACACTGGATGTTTTTTACAGAGATGATGTAGCAGCATGTTTGCAGCTTAACATGATCCCAAACTTTCTGTCGTTTTCTCTCGCCTGTCTCTTCTCTTACCCTGACCCTCACTATTTTCGCTGTCTTCCTTCATTTGTAATCTGCGTATCAGTCTTGTGTCCACAGAAGCATCAGTCTGTTGTGCGACAGTAATAATCCTCCATGCAGAAACACAGTGAGCCATACACCGTTAGTTACATTGATTTTAAGGAAGCTTCAAGGCAAAGAATTTAGCTTCTGTTAGCTTTTGTAATCAAATTATTCGAGGAATCGTTTCAGCCCTATATCACAGTGTTAAAGTGATAACTCTCCCCAAATCTATATTACAGTTCAAAGACCCAACCACCTGTTGGCTTGAAAGTGGCTGTTAAAAGTTGGTAGTTTCCAACTCTTAGAGAGCAGCAACTGTGGTCAGCTTGAATTATTTGCTCACACAACATCCTGTTGTCTGTCAGATTCCACTGCAAGAGTGGTTTGTGAAGTTTTTTTCTTAAACTTACTTTAGGTATCCTATGCTATTGGAATTGCCCATCCACTCTCCATCTCCATCTTCCACTATGGGACCTCCCAGAAGAGCGAGAAGGAGCTGCTGGAAATTGTGATGAAGAACTTTGACCTCCGTCCAGGAGTTATTGTGAGGTATCCTGTGGTATCTAATTTCAGATTTTAGCTACTAAACATGCAGTTAAAGGAGAACTCCGGGCAATTTTTATGTTAATCTTGATCGCTATACGTATGTGAGTACTGTCGATAGCAACAACAAAAAAAACTAGCCGAATCGGTGCTAGCAACACGGAGCCGCTGCAGCTACGTGTAGAGCTCCCACTTTGCTAAAACGGCAATTATGGGGGCATAAGATAAAGTGTGCCTTTGTCTCTTAACAGACACACAATCAAAATGTCTGTGCAACATGAACGAGGCTCTTACCTGACAACAAGATGTGTTTTCAATTCAGACATCCTGCCTCTAGCTCGCCCTGCTACCTGCTAGCTGCCGTCCGGGAGTGTGTTCAGCCGTCAGTGTGCGACATCAATCTGGCGTTGGCGAGTAGGAGTCTTGGAGTGGCGTTCTGTGTGGTAGTTTCCTTAGCTGGGCTAGCAGGCCCGACCGGCATCCTTCTGATTCCTCCCCGCCTTCCTCAGACTGCCGCGGCCGACAGCAATCCAACGAGCGCCCGCTGGTCTGGTGGATGTCCTCCGGAGGACAAGTCATGCCTTTGAGGCAAAAAAATTGTAGTTTATTTCCCCCTCAAAAATGGGTAATTGAGCACTGTAGTGGTTATGACCATATCAGTGACTATGTAACTACATGGAAATGGACCAAATTATGTCTGTGCCTTGTACATTAAAATAGTGTTACAGACGTCTAGCTGTAGTCTCGTGCTGAAGTCCCGTGGGAATTCAGTTGTAGCAGGAAAAGGTAAACAGCAGTGTGCAGATCGGAGCGTAGTGTGTGAAAAGTGAAGAGCGGAGGTGTTCACAAGGGAAGAGTAACGTAACTATAGAGCTAGAGCTAGCCTTCTGTACAAAAAACAGACATCATTGGGCCCGTTGCCATGTAGTTACATAGTCACTGATATGGTCATAACCACTACAGTGCTCAATTACCTATTTTTGAGGGGGAAATAAACTACTTTTTTTTTTTTTTTGCCGTGAAGGCATGACTTGTCCTCTGGACGACATCCACCCGAGCAGCGGGCACTCGTTGGATTGCTGTCGGCCACGGCAGGCGAGGAAGGCGGGGAGGAATCAGAAGTATGCCGGTCAGGTCTGTTGGCCCGGCTAAGGAAACTACCACACAGATCGCCACTCCAAGACTCCTACTCGTCAACGCCAGATCGATGTTGCACACAATAGATGATATGAATATGAGCTACAAATACACACGGAAAGCCTGGCTGAACACACTCCCGGACGGCAGGTAGCAGGTAGCAGGGCGAGCTAGCGGCAGGATGTCTGACTTGAAAACACATCTTGTTGTCAGGTAAGAGCCTCGTTCATGTTGCACAGACATTTTAATTGCATTGTGTGTCTGTTAAGAGACACGAAGGCACACTTTATCTTATGCCCCCATAATTGCCGTTTTAGCAAAGTGGGAGCTCTACACGTAGCTGCACCACCTGCGTGATGCTAGCACCGATTCGGCTCGTTTTTTTTAGCTATGGACAGTACTCACATACGTATAGCGATCAAGATTAATGTAAAAATTGCCCGGAGTTCTCCTTTAAGAGCCCCACTATACATAATTTCTATAAATTATTATTTTGTTTCTGTCTCAGTGATCTTGACCTGAAGAGGCCCATCTACCAGCGCACAGCAGCTTATGGTCACTTTGGTCGTGACGGCTTTCCATGGGAGGTGCCCAAGATGCTGAAATACTGAACTCCCCCTTTAATCTTGAATCAAGCGGGTCTTAGGTGTACTACAGATTAACCTCTCTGTCTACTTTCCTCCTTTTCTCCTCCACCTCCCACCTCTTCCTCCTCACACACAAACACAGCCACAGCCTCTACTTCATGAACATTCTCCACCTGTTAGTATTGTACACTTCTTTATGAGATAAAAGGATTTCAGTTGCAGATATTAAATTGAACAAGCATGTTGGATAAATTGTTGGTACAGATTTGAACAGTGCTGCCAGCTTTGTTCTGGCAGCTCACCTCAATTTGGTTTTGTATGTTTAATGGTTATCTATTTTCCTGACACTGCTAGTTGAGAGTGGATTAACTTAACATATTTAAACCATATTTATAGCAGATTTCCAAAACAATAACATGAGTATTCACCAGTATTTGTAAGCCATTTGTGGTATTCCAAAGCATTTAAATTTAGAATCTGACTGCAGTTTAGTTGTAGAAGGGATCAGTAGATGGCATCCTCTATTGCTTTGATATAGCAACATATCACCTAACTTTGTTGGGTTTACGGCAGTTTAACATTGCAAAAACATCAGCTCTGTTCCCCTCACACCCTCACCCTCTCTCTTTTTGAAATGTTGATGGCTCAAATAGGGTTAAACACTCGTTGATTCAATCTGCTCATTTTGTTTCTCACATTTTCAGTTTGTGCTGTCCTTTAAGGTCATTTTATTTCTGACGTTTTACAGAGAAGTCAGAAGCTGCTAATTACCTTGTGGTTATGTTTGGCTGCACCATGAAATCAATCCATTTTTTGTAATTTGTTTTGTTGGTTTAAATGTCATGTGACGGTTCCAAATGATGTTAAATGTGTCAATGTTCTACTGACCAAGATAAAGGCATGGGACAGTACTCCCTCACCCTTCCTGAGACTGACTCTGGGTGTAGCTACAGAGAAACCCAGCTCAGTCGCCTCTGGGCAGGGGCTGCCTTCATCTCACGGCAACACTGTACTTGAAATAATTTATAAAATGGTGTTTAACTATTGTGGGACCTAACAACAAGGAAGGACACTTTTTTTCCACTCAGTGAAAAAAAGTTCTGACACCTTTTTAGTCTCACCTGCACACAATGTGAAAGGTGGACTGGCATGGAAGAACATGATGAGTAGAGCCACAGACAGACCAAGACAAAGAGATGAGAGGCAGCACACAGTCAGCTTAGTGAATATAAGACTTGGTATTGCTGCTTTCAAAAATGAATGTTTTGTTGAGCTTGATACTGAAACTTTTTTTATTTTTTTATTAATTTATTTGTTTTTAAAACACCATGCGCAATGGGTCGTGGATGGTACAAGTCATATTTTTCCTGATTGGTGAACTTTAAACGATCCGGGGTTGTCAAGTTTGCCCCTCTCTCCTTGTTCTTTTAAAAACTTTTAAAGAATGCAGATAAAGTGAAAAACGATGTGTGCCAGATTTAACCCCAAGATTTTGTGAATTCACAATATATGCTTTCCCAGTTGCCCCCTTGACTTTACTCCTAAGTTTGTATTCCCACAATGTAGTTGCAGAGTTGAGGCTAAGCCAGCTGTGCCTGAGTAAGGTTGGTATTCACTTTTAAAGTAATCACAGTTGGTACTTGGTCTGATCTGTGTGCAAATTGAGTCGGTCTAAAAATCATCATGCCGCTAGGTGGCACTGTGTCCTCGACTATTATACCAAAATACTTTTTTATTTTTATTTTTTTCTACTACTCTGATAACACTGATAGTTTGGGTCCTCTGGCATCACCTTGTGGTTCTTTGAGTTTACTGCAAAGAAACCTCAGCTAGGAGCAATAGAGTGGTGATCCAGTGAAATTACTTGACCTCCCAAAGATTTCTTTAAAAATTACGTTTGCATCTTTTGCTCATCCACAGACGAGACAAATGATTGGTTGGAAACCAGCCTGTTTACATTGTCTCCTGTGGGGTGTTGAGGAGAGTTTTTCTCTGTTAAATCATTTTTTTAAGGATTAGAAATTAGTCTGTCAGTGTGGTTGCTGAATGTGTAAAAGTGCCCCCCTCCCCCCCCCCCAACCCTAGTGTCTACCCTAAGGTTGCAAAATCTCCTTCAATGATTCATACTGAGTCTGATCAGTTGTTGAGTTTCTCTTTCAAACCCTTTAAAAATAAACTGCGCTATTCCTTGTGCTCATTGGCTGTGCTTTTTGCTATTTATTTTGTATCATAAAGCAGATTCCATGAGATATGTGCATACATATGACCCTTAATAATAAGATAATTTCAACAGGTTCTTTTGTAAATGAAAATGGTAAAACATTAAGGCAGAAGTAGGTATTAGTATAAAGAAGCTGTGAAGATCATTGACACAAAACCATGAGGTTAGTTTCGATTCTGGCTTTCATACTACTTCTGATTACCAGCAGTAATATAATTACATACACCTTTACACTCAGTAATGGAGTTTTGTTCTATAAAAACACTTTCACTTTCCTTTTGAAACCGCCAATACTAAAGTTCAGGTTCAGAAACCACCTTTAACTATCACCAGGTTTGGGATTTTAACCTGTGAAAAGAGCTGCTTACAAAATAGTGTGTTGTAATGGCATATGCATGCCAGTGTTTGGCAAATGAATACACAGTAGATAAATCTGAAATTAAAAAACAACCTTTTAATGGCAGAAGAGAAGACCAAGCCAGTGATTTTATTTAACACATTTATTCAGATGATTCTCCTGAGATCATCTGACTGTGGTAAAGATTACAAGAAGAAGCTTATAAGCGGAGGAAGCTATGAGACTATATATAGAACAGATATTTGTATATAGAACATTTGTGAAAAGTTTTCCCTTTTATACTAATCACCCAACTTTCTGATCCTACAGTTGAGCTTTCATATCTGTTCAACATTCCTTTTACTCCTGAAGTTCAAATAATCCTTTTGTCAATGATATTTTGTCAAGCTAATTCCTTGTTTTTTTTTCCACTCAGTGCATACAGTACATGCAATCCCAATCACAAAATGCAGTGAGATTTCAAATCAGTATTTGAAAGAAATGCTGACGGAATGCCACAGGTGTCAAGCAGTAAGAGAAGTAATTGCAGAGTGACTTTAAAAGATCTGGGTCGTCCATGGGGACACCGAGGTTGACTCGGTGACTTTTATGTCCCACCCTGAAAAGACAAATTCGGAGATATTTGATATGCCGTTGTGTGTTCTATTTTTAATAAAATGGAATTAAGTACTCACAAAATTGCCATAAAATCCCAGCTACCTTACATCTTAAAGTGTGCCGAGAGGCTTCCAGGCATATCTCTGACAGTAGAACACAGTCTGCATAGAGGAGACAAAGTGCAAATGTTATCACTACTGAGCATTCAGAAGTGAAACAAGTTTACAGCTTGATAGTATTTTACTTACGCCACATCTCAGGGCAGTCTTGATGTCTCTGCACCTGTATGTTGTCAAAGTGCATGGGTCTGAGAGTGGAAGAAAAAAAGGCTATTTCAATGATGATTGATTTGTTGATAGACAGAAAATCTATTCATTTTGATAATTGATTAATCATCCTTTCTCAAGTAAACATTTGCTGGTGCCAGCAAATAAATAAAATGTGTGCCAAGCGTGTTCTGTTTTATATCATTGTAAATTGAGAAGAGCTTTCTCATAGTGGCACTTTTAAATGGCCAAACAGGTGTAATAATAGCATTAACTCAAGAATTCAATGTGGGTGTACCAGTTTGGGGCACTTATAGTATTTCCTGCTTGGCACGGTTTATACTTAACATAATGGAACAGAACCATAATGTTATTAGTTACAACTGTGCTCTTTGGATGGATAAAACAAGTCACTTAAAGATGGGGCTTTGCACACATCACTAAAGGAGAGGGAGACTGACCTACAAGAGGAGCCTCTTGCCCTTTACACAGTTGGATGAGAGAGCAGATGGCCTGAGGGGTGGCGTAGCTCAGTATTGCCTCCAGCACCGTCTTGCTGAACTTGCCAATGACAGCTTCACACTGATCTTGGTAGGTGGAGGGCAAAATATGACAAATCTCTTCCAGCAGCTTGATCAAAACATCCTGCAAAAGTAAAAAAAAAAGTAATAGAGAGGAAGGTGCATCATGTTACCCACAAGTCGTCAGTGCTGTGTGATGTAGGTGTCTACAAAGGTGTGTGGGTATGCAGAACAAAGAGATATTGTGTTTCTTCGCTGCATGAGTGTAACTCACCTCAGACCTTTCTTTAGGCAGCAACTCCTCCAAAGTCTTGATGAGAAAAATGCAGAAGGTACATTGTGTTGTGGGCTGCACCTGATTGACACAAACAGCAGAAGGAGTAAGCACAAAGCCTTTCCATACGTGATATTATTCTTTTCAAATGTGTCCCTTTCACTTGGACTTTACTGACATTTTCACTGGTCACCTGAAGGGTCTCCTTGACAAATAAGCGGAGCATCTTCTCCTGCTTTTCCCAGGAGCCACAGAGCCCGATGAGTTTGCAGACCTCTGCTGGTTTCTACAGAGATAGAGATGTGTTGAGAATAGAACTGTCAGTAGCATCAGAAACGCACCGACAGCAAAGACTACAGAACACACCATTACTATTTTACTGCTGATCTCATTCTGGGAAACTCAACCCAGACGATTAATCCAGCATGCTACTTACTACAACACCAGCAATGAAGTTGATGGCCACTGGAAGCATCTTCTCCACCTCCTCTTTGCAGATTTTGGCAGTACTAGCAGGTCCAGGCAGGTGGTCACACATATTTTCAATGCCCTCCATGATCTTTTTCTGAAATGAAAGGTTAGGTGTGTGGTGTTTAAACTTGATCCTCAGGACAATAAGCCTATTATGGGTATTAAGTTGGGTATTAAGGAGTGAACTGTTGTGCTAAGTACTATTGTTGATAACAGCATACCATTTTGTAAGTAAATACAATTTATTTCCTGCTAAGATTAAATGTATTGTGGCATTCTTTTTTTGGAGCTGTACATGTACAAGACATGCAGAGGTTGCAAAGCATGAAAAAAGACAATAGGTTAGTGCTCAAATGTATACAGGGCTAACTGCCAATTGCAAATCATCTTTGAGCAGGTACAGTGCAAAACCAGTTGGATTACAGCTGGTCAAAATCACCCTTTAAAAGAAGAGTTTTAACTTTTACCTTGAGGCTAAAACATAAGCTGCCTCAGCAACCGGCATAAAAACCTATGTATTGAAACTTCATTATTTTTTATAACAAAATAGTTTATTTTATTAGACTTAATTTTCTATCTATTTTCTAAAATCTACAGTATGTATTTTTTTTATGACAGTGAAGCTATCGCCAGTCCCCGCCTATCCCTTGTCAGCCAATCCCGTACCTCCTAACAGGCTCATCAACGGTTAGTTAGCTAGCTAGCTAGCTCAGAAGAAATTAAGAGCAAAACATTTTTTTGGTTTTCACTGAGTTGTATCGGAGAGGTAACGTTAACTGAATTTAAAAGCAAGCCTCTGCCGTTAATACCAGCTTTCAATTCAATGCCAAATAAAAGTCCAAGCTGGATAGCGGGCTAAGTAACGATAGCATCTGTAGCGACTGACGGAACAACAAATTGGTCCAGTATTAACCAAGACCAAAGCAGCGAAACAAGCTGCAATGTAACCTTAAAGCAACACTACGTAACGTTAAGTTGCAGCTGTAATTCCAATGCGATCACCTGTAGGGGGACCGAAGCGGGAAAAGTTACATAGTGTTGCTTTAATAGGCAAATGCGCACCGTCAATTTACGCATTAAAAGTGCTTGTTTTGCCACTGACAAAGATTATTATTCTAAGTGTCTGACAACATTATGAAAAGAGTTTGGCAATGGTGATTTGGATCTGTTCTTGGTTAAATAAAAACAATCTTAGTAGCAGTGCTTTGCCTTCTGAGAATGATGTCTCTCATATGACCTTGTTATTTGTACACGCTGTGACTATACAAATCACAACATGTAAATAGGAAAATGTTAGCGTTATTTTGTCACTTATTGGGAGCAGTAGGCTAGATGTTCCTTCAAGTTTTCTCTCTTCTGACTCAGATGTAACTCCCTACAGAGGAAAGGATCTTTGAGTTCACGTGAGAAACACGTGAGAAACAAACTGCCTGTGAAATTTCATTTGAACTTTTGTTAGACAATATGAAATAGGAAGTGGCAAAGCACTAAACAAAGAAAAGGGGATTCATTTCATGTGTGTGCTTGAATATCACTGAATGCACGGCTGATTGCAAATTATTTGCATCTCTGAATGTGAAGAATGTGCTTCAACTGATAAGTGAACAGGTGGAATTTAAAGTGTTTTATTTATTTATTGAACACTATTCAACCAAAGATCTTAGCAAGCCATGGAGATAGCACATTGTGTTTTTTAATATTGACTTATGAATATGCACATACACACTATCAATAATAATGATATCAGTCAGCAAATATTAATCCTCTGGAATGCTTTTGCTGTTTATTCAACTATTGTACTTACCTGGAGGTCTGCATTGGAAAACAGGTCAGCGAGGAGTTCAAATATCTGGGTGCAGTCCTGGCAGACATCCCCAGTCTGAGTATAAAGTCAAAGTCACATAAAAGTAAATCAACACTCTAACTGATTTGATCTTACACAATCCAGGTGCTTCATTCTAAGTGGTTATATTTAAAGTACATTGTGTTTTATGAGGAAGACACTTGTGTGTGACTGCATCACTTCTGCTCAATTCAGGAGTGAAACATTAGAAAAACACGTACCAGAAGGAAGAGACTTCCTGATTTTGAAGAAATTTAAATCTCAGTTCTCTCTGTGAGATGGCAACTATTTTTATACGTGTCGCATTGCTTTTCATTTCCTTGAGTGCAGTTTCAATAATTGCAGGGTTTCTCTTAAAGAATGGAACAATGATGGTGTTGGAGTACCATATTGTCATGTATAGCACCATTATTACGCCTCCAAAAGAGCAGTGGTGAAAAATAACTATGTACATTTACTAAAGGTATGTACTTTGTTAAGGCACTTGTACTCTGCTAGAGTGTTTCCATTGTATGCTACTTTTATACTTCTACTACTCTACAATTCTGAGAAGTATTATACTTTTTACTCCACTACATTTATTTGACAGATATACATACTAGTTACTTACAGATTAAGATTTGACATACAAAAACATATGATCAGTTTATAAAATACAATACATTGTTTTAAACTAGTTGTTCCCAACATTTTTGCTTTTGAACCCATGTAATAAAACAGCGTCTAGTTGGGACCTCTTGAGCTCTTAAAAGATTGAGCTTGATCTGGTGATGGCCAGACCTAGCTCAATCTCCACCAGCTACAACAGTAAAATACTAATTATGTATTCGTGCATCAGTATTAATAGTCTATTATGTCCTATATAATAATACATTATATATTATCACAGGAGCAAACCATGTAGTTTTACTTTTACTTAATTTCTTTATAATTATATAATAATATAATAATATTACATTCTTAAAATGTAATATTATTGTTGTTTGGTAAGTCATGTTTCAGGAAGTTCTAGTAGGATATGTAACATACAACCTGCACATCAAAATGTTTGTGTTTTGTTATTTTTGTTTTGAATGCCAAATATAATTTTGTCATAAGAAATCAAAATCATAAACTTACTGCTCTCAGGGCATCTGGAACATTTTGCAAACCATCGACATTAAGAGCTGAAGTCAGAGCTGCAGGGGGTAATATTCATCATTAATAATCCTCAACGTAATATCTCTAATCACTTGGCTTTTTTAAATATTCACTTCATAATAAATCATCTTAGTACAATTAATTATAGTCTCACCACAGCCTTGAAGGCAAACGAAGAGAAGCAAAGCAATCTTGAGCGAGGCCATCCTCTGTTATTTTCAGGCTTTTAGTTGAATGTCCGTCTTCCCTCCTGAGGTCTGTATAGGGAACTGAGAGCACAGCTTATATTTGACAGGGCCCACCTGCCATCTATAGCTCCCACCAACCAGATGCTAGTGTGATAAGACTATTTTTTTTAGCATAGAGGAACTGTTTTTTTCTCAGTCCCTCAATAAGCTAATATTAGTCAAGTTTCATATTCAGTTCCTCACACAAAGGTGTGAAAACTTGATGTTGTTCAGATGTGTTTACAGATGTACTGTAATTATATTTAAAATGTGCAGTGGCTGCATTGTTTCAAGTTTGGTTCTTTCTAGCTGTGAACAGTGACATATTTTACAGGTTTATTTGTATAAATATCAGCAACTCCACTATAAACGTTCACTCAAGTGTTTCTTAGGACAATCAGAGTTGGTGTTATGGTGAAAAAGGCTGTGTTGCCTTGGCCCTGTTGTGGAGGAAAACAGCAGCACAGCTCCACATTATCATTTCTAGTACTATTTAAAACCATAACTTACTATATGTACACCTTGCAGCCCTACTTAAGATAATAGTTGTTTCACCACACCTCAGTTTTGGTCAAAGAAACTCAAGTAAGACATAACGCTGCACCAAAACACCCCCCTCAGCTTTCCAGAAATTGTAATGTATAAACAAATAACTAAAGAAAACATGTAAGCCAGTCAGTACCACCTTCAATCTTATCATTGGATGTTTGTGGAACACACCTGTCATTCTGGGCGTCTGTACTTTCAAAGCCGTTTACCTCTGGTTATAGGTTACTCTTCTAAAGTGTATTTGTACATTTAAAGCCCCTGCAATTTCAGTGATTTCAACCCTTTTTCTTCAAAAGCAGTGTTATTTTATTAAGTTAATCTTAAGAGTAACCACTGACCACCCTACCACATTGTCAGACATGGCCATATTACTCTAGTGACTCCTATTGGTAGCTTCAAATAACACATTGTGGCAGAAAGCAATGCATGTACCTTCCTGTCCCATCGATCTGACCTGGGGACACTTAGATTGATGGGCTGAAAGCAACACAGAGAGTACACTAGTTTTTACTGCATTAGCCTCATTTGTCTATAAAACCTTTGCTATTAGAATAATGTGAAAGATGCTATAAACACAGATACAAATTCTAGGGGCTTTAACATTGTTTTAGGGATGGCAAAACCCATCGGTCTGCATGAAACTGTTCAATGGCTTACTGTAAAAAAAACAAAAAACTGCAGACATGTATGGTCCCCAGAGGAGGATTCCTACATACTTTGATGATCATCTGAATGTTCCTCTGTGTTTTATGTGAAATGTCTCCACAACAATTGGATGAATTCCCATGAAATTTGCTTTAGACATTCATGTCCCCCTCAGGATGAATTATAACTTGTGATCTCTTAACCTATCAAGTCAAAATTTTAATTTGTCATATAGTTTGGTTCATCATGACCAAATTTATTTTTAACAAAGGAAATGGTGATGCTTCACCGCCGGCGCATACTTTATCAGGCTAAGGGAGAGGACCATGGTCAGGTAAAAAAAAGATTGGTTAAGCTGTGTACGTTTAGCCAACAGTTAATCTATGGTTAACATAGTTTATATGGCTAGTGTCATTTCACTTTGATAATATAATTCCATATTTAAAATAACCCAAACTTTACTGTAATAATTATGAGTATTTTTAGTATAATCATGATTATAATAGTGTTTGTAATAGTTGTTCCACTATCCACTGCGTCGTCCACAGAGTCACTCAGGAGTAGGTGGCCATTCGCCACATGGTCATCCACCTCCCGAAGACCCCGGAAGACCTGGAGGCAGTATCCCTTGGGTTTACATGGCTGGCAAGACACACAGCCCTCATGAGAGCATCTGGAGCAATCGATGGCTGCCATGTCCGGTTCAAGCCACCCAGCAGCCCTAATAGTGCTAAAGGAACAGGTAAATGTTCCCTTTATTTATCCTGCAGGCTGTTTGTGATCATCAGGGCCGCTTCATTAACACCTACTGTATGTGTTCTGGCCTGGGTCAGTCCATGACTAAACAGTGCTCTGCCATACAGGAGGTCTACTCTCCTCCAGGGCACTTTATCCTCGCAGACGGAGGGTACCTGTGCCTCCAACAGCCACTCCCCTTCATCTTTGCTTACAATAGGCCAGAACAAGGTGTGGGAGCCCAGCGCGCCAACTACCATCTTTCCAGGGTACGCTCCATTATAGAACGTGCTTTTGGGAGGTTGAAGACCGTATCCCAGGCTATCTTCCTACAAGTGCTGGATGTGAGCCACATCTTTGTACCTCATGTAAGTAATCACTCAACAGGATTTTTGTAGAGTACTGAAGAAGAGTGAATTAAACAGGATGGATTTTTTTTTCAGGAGGTATTATTTCTTCTTTTTTTTTGGTTTACTATATTATAATTGCAGGTCCTAGCAGCATGTATCGTCCTGCATAACATCTGCCTAAGGGCTGGTGACATCGTTCCTCTGTTAGTACACTTTTATCATCTCACTTACTATAGATTGATTGACTGACTGATACGACTTTTATTATTGCTTTGCAATTTTCTTTTGCTTATAGGGTATTATTTCATAATAATAGTTTTTAATGTCATTGTAAAGATAATTTTCTTATTTATTAGGTCATTATTGCGTTGCTAGTAGTTGTTAGAAACCTTAGTTGCAAACCAAATGTCATCCTTGACAGGTTAATCTTGTTCTACTTAACTGATTCTCTGTTTTTGTGTCCTTAAAAGCTTTGTGTTTTGTGCCTGCTGCTTGGTGAATGTGTTCTGACTCAATCCTGTGTAATCACTACAATTATTACAGGTATTACAAGTTAAAGTTTACAGGTCCATACACTTCCTGCTTCTTTTGAAAAATGAATGACTTAAAATTTTCCAACATTTTAAGGCAAGGCAAGGCAAGGCAGCTTTATTTGTATAGCACTTTTCAGCAAGAAGTCAATTCAAAGTGTTTTACATAAAACAACAAGTATTTTTTTTAAAAAGCATCCGTTCAGGTCACACAAAAACTTTTTTAACCATCTTTATAGCCTTCTGCTTAAATTCTATCAACCTTATAAATGGCTTCAATGGAAGCCTTAGAAACAAACAAACAAAGTTGAATTATTAATGCATTTGAACATCCCATCATGCTAAATGTCAGCATGTTAACATATGTATTATGCATGTTAAGATCAGATGCTAAATTCAGCATATAAGCATTCAGCCTAAAGTATATAATTCAGTGTGTATTGTTTAAATCTGCAAAAAGTCTGACTATATAGAGCTACACAAGGTGAGTTTGAGTTGTCCTAAAGTGGCCACTTAGCAGAGTATTAACAATGTTGATGTGTAACAATCAGTGGTGGAATGTAACTAAGTACATTTACTCAAGTAATGTACATAAATACAAATTGGATGTACTATATTTTACTTGAGTATTTTCTTCTTATACTCTTACAAAATTACAACATAACATAGTACATACATACATACATACATACATACATACATACATACATACATACATACATACAGTGCACAGACTGTCACCAGTCTGCATGGACACCCTCTGAACATAGGGCATACCGATCGTTCACAAAAAGCCAAACAAACAAACAGCAGAACAATGTGTGTCTGTGTAGCTCACAGAGCAGCTCAACAGTTACATGTACCGAGGTAGAGCTGAAACGGGAGGGGGAATAATACCTAACTACAATAAATACCGAAATATGACTCATAACAATTATAGCAGTGGGTATAAGCGCTATATAAATACAGTCCATTTACAGTCCATTTACAATGGAATGACATGATGAACAGTGGCAATTATAGTAACAGTAAAGATTATAGAACTATGAATAATAGTAATAGTAGTAGTAGTGGGCGTCGAGCAGGACCACGGCAGCAGCCACACCCACGATCCAGGTGACACCACAATCCAAGGGAATCTGGGAGGGGAGAAAGCACAAGGACTCAAGGGGAAGAAACTAAGTTAGTAACATGCATTATTGGGACATAAATGCATACAGGTGGAGAGAGAGAGAGAGGAGGAGAGAGGAGCTCAGTGTGTCACAGGAAGTCCCCCGGCAGTCTAATCCCATTTCTCCGTCTTAACCCTTCCCCTTCGTCTTACCCCTACCCCTTTGTCCCTCGAACCAAGTGGTGAGGGCTAGGGCTGAAAACATACCCCTATGAAATGGGACACCACTTGGTTACGGTTACGTCACCATACAGTATTGATCACAAACTTCCAAGATGCCGTCTGCAAGTGTGTGTATGTCTATTGCATGGGTTTTGACAACAGTGTCATATGCATGTTACATGTATATATTTTATAGTTCTTTAATGTTCACTTTGGTGGTGTAGATGTTCTTATCTGTGTACTACTTAGGTTTGTTTGCAATACATATTTTTATACACAGTGCATGGTGTGTTGTATATCTGTTTCAGTTATCACTGTTTTGAATGTGATTGATGTTCAGAAACACTTTCTTTGTTAACAAAAATCTGTAAACACAACAGGCAAAAACATTATATAAAAACACATTTTGTTACAGAACCATTATCAACTATTAAAACCATAACTTACATGTCACACACGCATATAAAAAAGCACTCAAATGTATAAAACTCAAAAAAGACACGCAAGACCACAAAAAAACTACAGCTATTCAGAAATTCCAGACCAGTCTGATGCCTGTTAGCCAGTAACCTTTCCCTCCTGTATCATAACCAACAACAATGTACAGGTACAGGAACAGGTATGCAGTGTTGTGCGTGAACGAGTTCAAAAGAACGCGTTCATTGAACACGCTAATTTTTTCGTGAACGTTGAACTGAACGCAACGCATTTTTTAATAAAGAACTTGAACGTGAATTAGTTCACATTATGTGTCATGAACGGCAGACATCACTGTAAATGAACGTTGGAATTTGTTTTCCATTGAAAACTGAGTGACATCTGTTTTCTCTTTTGAAACGCAACGAGAGAAAGTTCCTCCCTCCTAATAATTTTCCACTGCTAGTACCAGCTCTACTCAGCTCGGCTCGAACTACCATTTGATCTCAAGTTCAAGTTTAAGTGGTAGTTTTGCTGCAGTAGTGAAGTAGTTAACATACAATACATGACAACAAAACATCAACATCATTGAAATTTAAAATACAAGATCAGACAAATTGGTAAAGTAATACCACTAACATTAAAAATTTCAATTTAAGTTCAGTATACCTGATCTAAAAGGTTTCCTAAACATGTATCTTGGCTTATCTTTATGACCAATAGTTTATGGTAGTGTGTCATTCCAGTAATTCAAATCTCTGCAGCAGGTCTCAGATAAGTTTATCTATCTGGAATTGTATACTATAGCAGCTTGAGGTTTGTATTGCTACTACAGTACCAGTCAAAGGTTTGGAAACACTTTCTTTTTCACTTGAGTGGGATAGTATGTCCAAACTGTTGACTGTCACTGTATGTTGGTAATTTGAGCACTTTTACAGCATTGTATTGTACCTTCTGCTGAGAATATAGTGAGGTAAGCAGCATAAAGCACACTTCTGGGAAGTAAAAACAAGCTGCTGAAAGAAACTGATAGTTTATTGCAGTATCTGTGTACTGTTGAGTGTTCCAAGTACCTGCATCACAATGGTTGTCTGAAGACAATAGGATTTCTTGACAGCATTGCAACATTTTGCTCCTCTCGTGGTTTCTTCCTTCTCACATTCCCAGTAATATTTATTTATTGTTTTTTTGCTTGTGAAATTGCTTTGACATTCTGCATATCGCTGCTTCCTCCATGCAAAATGTGTGACTGAATCAGCATTTTAAGAACGAGCTCCAGGTTAATTACAAGCTTTTCTTTACCAAATATAATCATTTTGCCTGTGCTGTCAATCACCACATAATATAAAACAAACATTTAAAATTAGAGCAAGCAAATGACTACTGTTATCTGTCTTTTATTGCATGTGTTTATCCACATAAATACATATTTCTGAGATTCGACCAAGCGTCTTTGTGTCCGTGATGTTTGAATAAATCAGATGTCCAGATGGGAAAAGGGCTCACCAAAACTATTAGTAAAGAAAGTTCCGTTTTAGTTGTAAGACGTGAACGTGCTTAGCAGCACAGCTGCTCTTTCATTAAAGGTGATCTATTATATAGCATTTTCAGGTTCATACCTGTATTTTGTGTTTGTACTAGAATATATTTACATGCTTTAATGTTCAAAAAACACTATTTTTTCTCATACTGCCCATGGCTACTACACCTGTATTCACCCTCTGTGTGAGACGGAGTGCCTGTCTGTTGAAGGCCCCCCTCCCGAAAACGCCCAGTCATCTCGCTTCTGTTGTCTCCCTACTTCAACAGAGTATACAGCAGGACTTTGTACTGTGAAAAACACCTATAAAGGCTTATAAACCAAATATGACACCGCCGGACACGTTTCAGCAGCAGTGTGACCCGAAATTGGGGAGAAATTAACAACAATGGCAGCCAAGATTACAGGTTCCCCTTGCTCTGAAATACGTTTACTTCATTATTTGAAGCTCTGGCCACGTTTAACATGAAAATCCAACATTATAACATGATAGATATGACAGAAAATACGGACATAATAGTTCACCTTTAAGAGTAGGGTGGAGGCCTTGAGTAATAAAGTATTTCCCATTATTCAGGGTACATGCATCATGACTTAAGTAATAATAGGGATTTTTTTAAAGATGAAAAACACCTGTTAGAAAGCATGGAAGATGTGCATTCATTCAAACATAAGGAACAGCCCACCCAAACAGAATCTGGTATTATGACCCACTAATGATGCACATTTGCAAACTGAATGTGTAGTATATGTGAAGCTGTACACATACTGTACATTCTCTCACTGGCCTATACATGTCTGAGTACAAACTATTTTATGCCCAATAGTACTATTTGTACTATTGTGTATTTGTTGCAACAATCCAGTTTATCCATGGATATGATTACACACTACACAAAATAAAATCGCTTAGTTAATGTACACAAATATTAAAGCTATATTGACATTCCATGCAGACACAACAGATCATATTTAGCTTTTTACTAAAGTTCAGTTTTGATAAGTGAGCTGTCCTAATGATAAACTCCCTTGACATGTCAGCAGTTTTTATGTGTAAATAGTGTGACTATTTAAACCATCTTAATGTTTATCAATTAATAAAAATAAATAACTGTAATGTGGTTAGGTTTATTTCTCTCTGAGCTGAATTGTTTTGTGTGAAAAAAGGAAATATACATGAGAAAAACAGAAGATCTGACCTTATGTTCCTCAAACTGGTTTTTAGTTTAGCAAGACACCACAAAACTGAAGTAACAGAGTTGGTGACCTTACACTGCATTGAATGCTGTTTCTTGATACATAGTCATAAACCTGTTTAACAGACAAGTTTGCATTCCTATAGTGCATCAGAAACAATTGTTGATTTTTCGTGCAAGCTGATTCTCATATTTCACAACCTTCATAATGTGTCTCTGTGGTGAGACAAACTTAGACAGGATGTCTACAAAATGAGAAATCTGCATTTTTTTCTCTGACCTTTTTTTTTTGATGCAGAACTGATGTTGTTTAGTACTATTTTGTATGTATTTGCTTTGTATCTGTGTTCATTAATCATATATAATAACAGATAAGCTCCTGCACTTCTTATCTAGCTTTTTATATGCATAAAATGGAGTTTAATGAAAGTTATTTAAAAGATTGCATGAAACCAATGGCAGTCCAGTCAGAAATAGGATAAGATTTCCTGCATGTTGGAAACTCCTTTTAGGGTAATCAGTCTGGTGAGCAAGCCTTGAATTTATTGTTTCCCTTGGCGAGAACACTGCTTCCTCATTATGTTCATAGGTGAGGTCTGTATTATGAAACTTTGTCAACTAAGTTATTGTTATGATAAATGCCATAAATGACTCATGCATTGTCCAAAACCGCTCTCCTGGAACACGGGGAATTATACTTGTCACCAACAAAACTATGAGGCACTGTTTATTCTCCAGCTCACTAAATGATCAACTGCAAAACCTGGGTTTTTTCAATTTGGTTTTATTACCATAGTTATAAAATTTGAGTTTCTCTGATGGTGAAGCATTGTTGCTTGATTATAAATGCAGAAACCCCCCCCCCCAAAAAAAACCCGCTCTCTAACTAACCCACAGGAGAAGTAGGATTTCTTGCTAAACCCTGAGGTTGAACAGCAATGTTTCAACCATTGCTGTTAATTTCTGCTTTTTTGACTTCCTTCAAAGACGGACATGATTAGTACACTCTCCTGTGAAAGTGAAACACAATGATGTGCTCAAAAACAATGTCGATGTCTTTGTTAACAAACAAACTGAACTCTCATTAAAATGGAGGAGAAAAAAGTGATTTAAATATTCTTTTTTCTGCATGAAAACTTCTTGTATTTATATTTTACATTACCTTCACGTATTAAAGTGAGAAAATAATTGTACACACTATCAATAACTCACTGATGCTCACTCATGATGTGTTTTGTAAAGCTGAAACATGATGTGCAACCTATTCCTCAACTTTCAACAATGTCTACTGTAGTGAATGAAGCCATGTGAGTTAAGACTTTGTCTTTAAATAAGTTTAAAGCAAGAAAGGGGTAGTGTGCATATCCAACACCACAGCTGGGTACAGGTACTGGACACAAACAGCGGGAGATGTACAATTTACAGATCAATTTACAAGTTTTGTTTGCCGAAAGATCTTGTAAGTCAAAGCATAGATCAATACATTTAGGGAGCGTGCAATACTTTTCACACCTGACTTGGTTGAAACGAAGGCCAAGGCTCAGTGGGATGACTGATCCATCTGGAGAAGTTTGAGGATGCCAATCTCTCGCCTCCTGATACAAAACATGCAGCTGGAGGCTAAATTAAATCCAACATCCAACAAAATCCTATAGTCTCAGTTTGTCTACAGCTGTAATCTGTCATTAAAGCATGTTATTCATGTTATCAGGGACAAGCCCAGTTTTTTTCACAGTCGATGCCGTTTTCTTAAACTTTTGTTCTTTGTTTTGTTATCTGTGACAATTTTGCTTTCCAATAAAAAGCTCTTTGTATTTACAGCAGCCTCGCGGATCCCCACCCAAACAGGCACATACAGTTTCAAGGTAAACGTATGTTTGATCGTTGGCTGTCTTTCCTTTTCCTCATTGCATAACCATGTCTCACACGTTTAACCTATTAATTATTTATCTGTAATACACCTAAAGTTAATACAGCACTGGCATGAACACCATCCTAAACCTGCCAAAAAGGGGGGAAAACACCTGTTTTGATTTTTCATTTAAATTCTTATTTTTTATTTGAGTGTGCAGTTGATTCTTTATCTTAAGGAGCATGTGTGAATGTTTTCCTCTTTTCAAAGACTTTCTCAAGTGAATCAGTTTCTGTGTGGTACCACATGGCAACATCAGTAAACTGAACTCAGAGTGAAAACAAGAAAACTGTCAGCAAACTTTTTCTGTCTGCAAACATCTTTACTGTTGGCCAGGGGGCGTAGCACAAAAGTTTGGGCCCTGTAGAAAGCCATTTCCTATGGGCCCCTCCCCGCATCCACAGCTATTCATTCTAGCATCTTTTTGGGCCCTCCTCACAAGGGGGCCCTGGATACTCAGTCCCCTTCCCACCCCAGTCTGACACCCCTGCTGTCGGCTATCAATAAAGGAGTAAATGGAGTAAAATATTCTTTAAAAGTGGTGATTAAAAACGATTTCTCCAGTGAGAAAAGACTGGATCCAGTTATGTTGTATAATATCATGAAAAGAACAGTACGCATGATTCACGCAGGATGTAGGATGTCAAAAAGTATTTCTAAAATGTGTTCTAAATGCTTCTTAAACACCTATATTAAAATTATTATAATGACTAAGACTTTTTTATTCAAATAGCTTCTGTAAAAGAAAATGACTTACCCAACAGTTTTAGTCTCATTTTATTCTAATATTCTCTTTCCTGTTCCAGATGTTCTGTATGATGTTCAGCTGTTCTGACATTATTTTACCTGATCAACAGACTTTTAGTGTATCATGAATTCATTTAGTCGGCTGAGTGAAACCTTTTGTTAAAAGCCATGCTGTGACAGTATTGAGTTTATACAAATCTACTCAGACAGACTTGTGAGTTGAATGTCTTCTTTATTCTGTTGTTTTTTTGTAAACTTGTATAAAACTCATTCTGGTCCGAGAGAATTCTACAGCTTCTTGTGAAATTCTGTCTCCACCGTGCAGTGAATAAAACTCTTCTGAACCAGCCACAGAATTGGACCAGAAAGAATTTCTTTATACACTTCACACTAAAATACTAAAAAGCCAATTACAAATGCTGATAATGGAAACATAATGACTGTTGCTGGTACCATGACGACCACCATCACAACTGCCACTGGTACTGTAGTTTAATACAAACATCCATCCTATCAGTTGGCCTTCCAATCTGAAACAATAGATAGATAAAAAATAAAGGATTTCCTTCAGTAGAGTGAGAAGGAAGAAGGAAGTGCTCTTTACCGTCAGTAACATACCTGTACAACCTCGGGGGCGGGGCCTCAGGGCATCACACTGAATATAAAGAAGGTGACAACACCGCAAACTCCACATCTCCAAGATAACCTGAAATATTCACTGATATCTTCACAGAAACGGGTAAAGAGATCTTTTTTTATATTTATACATGTGTTATGTTACATGGTGCTGAAGAAATCATTTGCATGCCTTTTGACAAATTAATTTAGTTTGATACTGACATTTATTTATTTTAGGTATGCTTTTCTCTGCCCTTCTTGTGCTGGGCATCTGCCTGGTTCCTGCTCACTCCAAACCAGCAGGTAGGCTACATTCTTCTCTCACAATATAATCATTTTGTCACAATTGATGGACAATTTGATAGATGTGTCGTTTATTTGCAGGAGAACATCTTGGCAGTCCTTTCCTTCAAAGCTGTTTTGAGGAGGCAAAGAAACTTGTGGATGATGCGTACCAGTACTCCAGAGAAGAGTGAGTTCATTTTATGGGTTATTTCATCTCACAGGGTTAAATAGATTATCTTTCATAAATGCATACTGACTGAAATGCTATTTCTTTGGCATGCACGCCATTCATTACAGGTACTCTGTAGCTGTAGGAAAAAGTACCCAAATTGTACTCCGTTGTTCAACTGTGCGACTTTGTTTTCTTCCAGGAGTCTGAGACGAGTCCGCAAGGACGTGGTGAGTCCTCACGATGCTCTTCGTCTGCTGAAGCAGCCTCGTGGTGACACGCGCTCAGCTGTGAGATCTGCAGACTACATGGCACAGACCCTCCGTCTGCTGCACGAGAAGGTGCATCATGTGCACAAACGCTCACTCAACGCAACAGGTCAGACATGCAGCACCCAAACAGAGAAAACACATTCAGACACACACAGTGCTCACATTGTTTTTATGACAACTTTTCCTGGTCATGGTTGAGGGTCTGAGGTTTACTGTTGTAATGTGGGCATAGGTATGCACTTCATAGCTGTAATTAAAGACAAGACATAAACAAGTTTACATGCACACACACACACACTTTGGTAATCTATGAATTATGTCTTTTACATTTTTCAGATTTGCTCCCTAGAGAGGATCTAGTTAAGCTTTCCCAAATATCTGGATGTGCAGCTCAAGTCATTCTTCCATCATGCCGGACCACACCAAACCTTAATAAGTATCGCACAATCACCAGCGTCTGCAACAACATGTAAGAAAATATTAGTGTGAGAAAATGTTGTTTCAAATTCTCCCTTTTTAAAATGTATGTAGACGTTTTCTTCTGTATTTTGACTTCTGTAATACCATCTTGGACATAGAAAACATTTAAACTTTCACGTTTTTATAATATAAAATCAAACCCCATATTTACATCCTTTTCTCAAAGAACTAATCTTAAGCAGGCACCTTTAACATTACAAAATGTCTTCATTATCAACTTTCCAGAATAACAGTTTAGCACTAAACGTAGGTGAAAAGCAATTGTATGGTTTGTTTGCATTAAGCAATCTGTGTTGAATAAATGAAAATTTTTTGGATCTGTGAGATTGAGTGTTTCTAAACATGGACATCTCCTGTTTGGTTTCAGAAAAAACCCTCGCCTCGGGGCCTCCAACACCCCTTTCACCCGCTGGCTACCTTCCGTATATGACGATGGCATCTCCCAACCAAAAGGCTTTAACCGGAACCGAATCAACAACTTCTTGCTCCCACTGGTACAACATTGAAATCCCAGACACTTCCTTTGATTAACATACGTAAATACTGATTTAAAATTTAAACTAAACAATTCTCCTCTACTCTCAGGTGCGACAGGTGTCCAACAACATCCTGAGCACAACAGACGCAGGCGTGGTCAACGACACAGAATACACTCACATGGTGACCCTGTTTGGGCAGTGGAACGACCACGATGTCACCTTCACACCCTTCTCCCCCAGCATCCGCTCCTTCAGCAAAGGGATCAACTGTGATGAGAGCTGTGAGAATACTGAGCCATGCATCCCCATCCCGGTTGGTGTTAAAGCTCAGACCCAAACATTGACATCTTATTTTCACTAAAAGATTGTCTCCATAACTTTTGGCCTCTTTCTTACAAACAGATTCCTCCTGGCGACCCCCGCTTGCCCTCCGGCCCAAACAGCTGCATGCCTACGTTCAGATCCGCCCCTGCTTGTGGAACGGGATACTCGGCCTACAATTTTGGCGGAGAACCCAACAAGAGAGAGCAGATCAACGCCCTGACAGCCTTCCTGGATCTTAGCCAGGTGTACGGCTCTGATGAGAAGCTTGCCCTGTCTCTTCGCGACCTCGAGAGTGATGCTGGCCTGCTGCTCGTGAATACACAGTTCAAAGACAACAACCGTGAGCACCTGCCCTTTCACCCCCTCAAGGTGAACATGTGTGCCACTCGCAGAAGAGTCACCAACGATGTGAATGCCACAGAGGTGCCCTGTTTCATTGCAGGTAAGTCATCTTGCAAGTTCACTGTAACTAATAGCTTTATAAATGGTTAATGAGTCATTTATTAATGTTTCAAAAATCAGCAACAAGCCAAAAGAGTAGTAATAAATGTTAGTTGCCAGGTTGTAAACAACTGTTGTATATCCTGCTCTAGTCTGCAACCTTATCCTTTTAGGCAATACATAAACACTTAATAAATGGGAGAGGTGATGGAGTGATGACAGGTGTGCGCAGTCAGCTAGCTCGTGGAGGCAGGAGAGGGTGGAGGGAAAACAAAAAGACACAGAGGGGCAAGACCAACACAGAAACTAACAGGGGGGCGTAGAGGAAAACAAAATAGAAAATAGAAAAACAAAACAGAAACTCACAGCCAGCCGACCCCAACCATCCCAACCATGTGATCTAGTTGTAAGCGGCTGTAAGTCTAACTGTAACTCCTGTTAAGCATCCGCAACTGGATACTTGTGTATAAACAAATCATTAATAAAAAATACCAGAGTTGGAATAATGTAAAATATTTTCATAGAAGATGTTATAATTGTTGAGAATAATAACTAATAAACACACTGTCTTTATACAACCACATTGTAGTGTGTTATAAACAAAAACTAAAATGTAGTAAATATATGTTCTACTTATACATGCAAAACAGGGTTAAATAGTCAGTGTAACAAATTATCTTGATGAATTGGTAAAAAATGAGAAAACAATGACCCTTTACTGATTATTTACTAACATTTATAACTGAAGACTTAGAAAATAAGTTGCTAATACAGAATAATGTTGTTATTGCTTTATAATGTGACGTCAGACCTGCAGTTGAATATGTTGGTAAATATTTCAAAAGGGTTTTCACTACAATAATCTATCGAATGTGCATTTCAATAAGTTGCGCTTTCATTTTCAATCCAATGTTGTCATCTATTTTCTAGTGAAAGCAGGACAATAAAAGTATATTAACTGAGCTAATTTAAAAGAGAAAGCAAGTTATACTAGAGCACATTTACCAAGTCAAATGTTGTTCTTTATGTTATGTATTTTTGCTGATGTATAAAACATAAAGAAATCATTAATTAACCATTAATAAAGTCATTATTTACAATTTTGAACTCCTAATAGAAAGAGGTGCCAAACATATGAATCTGAAAATGAAAAGAACATTTCAGATCAACTATTTGAAGTGTACATTTCTGTTTGTAAGGTGATGGCCGCGTGGATGAGAACATCGCTCTGACATCCATTCACACCCTGTTTTTGCGTGAGCATAACCGCCTGGCTCGTGGACTGAAGAGACTGAACCCACAATGGGATAGTGAGACACTCTACCAAGAGGCCCGTAAGATCATGGGTGCTTACACACAGGTGGGTAAACCTGAGAGTCAGTCAGCATTCATGGTTACATATTTACTTCCTCAAAGCAGGTGTCATACCCTCCACTGTCTTTTACTTAAAATAGATCTCTGTCTCCCTCAGGTGTTTGTGTTCAGGGACTATCTGCCTCACATTGTGGGTACGGACGCAATGCGTAGACAGCTCGGCCCGTACCCTGGCTACAATCCTAACGTTGACCCCAGCATCTCCAACGTCTTTGCAACAGCAGCTTACCGCTTCGCCCACTTGGCCCTCCAGCCATTCTTAGCCCGTCTGGATGACAACTACAGGGAGCACCCTCGGTTCCCCAGTGTTCCCTTGTTCAAGGCCTTCTTCACCCCCTGGAGAGTCATCTTTGAGGGTGAGTTGTTCAGACAGAATGGTAGTAACTTATCAGTCATGCTGTCTCCATCTGTCACCCTAACTTTAATTTGATCTCTCCAGGTGGCATTGACCCTCTGCTCCGTGGTTTGATCGGCCGTCCTGCTAAACTGAACACTCAGGATCACATGCTGGTGGATGCTGTGAGGGACAGGTTGTTCCAGTTTGTGATGAATCTGGCTTTGGACCTGGGCTCTCTCAACATGCAGAGGGGACGTGACCATGGCTTGCCTGGTATATCCTTCACTCTGATTTCTCTAATTTCATCTCTTCCTTAGTTGTCCTCATCCACTCTTTGCTTACGTGCTGTTTAATTCTCTAGGCTACAACGCCTGGCGTGGGTTCTGTGGCCTGTCTCAGCCAAGGAACCAGCAGGAGCTCGCCCAGGTCCTGAACAACAACGACCTGGCCCGCAGACTGCTAGAGCTCTACGGGACGGCCGACAACATCGACATCTGGATGGGAGGCGTGGCAGAGCCGTTTGTCAATGGCGGCCGTGTGGGGCCTCTGTTCGCCTGCCTCATCGCAACACAGTTCCAGAGGATCCGCCAGGGTGACAGGTCAGTACGTGTGTGGGTACATAACAGTGATGATAACATGATCACAATAATAAATTAATAATTTTAAACCCAGTCTCTGTTGACACTAAACTCTTGCTTGAAATAATCAGGCTGTGGTACGAGAACCAGGGCGTCTTCACCCCGGCGCAGAGAGCCGCTCTGTCCACTACCTCCTTATCCAAGATCATCTGTGACAACACCGGTATAACGGCAGTCCCCAGTGACGCCTTCAGCGTCCTCTCAAGCAGGAACCGGCTCGTCAGCTGCGCTACCCTCCGACGCCTGGACCTGTCAGCCTGGAGGGAGACGGTGACGTCTAACCTGGTGTGTTTATTTCTTCCTTAATCACTCGTATGAAAATCATTCTTCATGTGTGGTGTTTGCAAGCTTGGGTCAGAACTGTCAGGAAGTCGATTGAAAAGAGGTTGGTTTTAAGTAATAAAAAGTGGTAGTCATACTTTAAGATAACAACAACGAAGCCAAACTTTTTTTTTACAAACGGTTCACATTTAGATCATGCAACACCTGTTCTTACCTTTTTGTGATCTTGGTGAAGGTTTTCCTCATTCCATAAGAAACCATTGATGGTTTACTGATACATTTTAAAAATGTTCTCAAATTATGAGGATAAATAAGTTTAACTTTACATCTTCTTGATAAACAGGTTGTGAACCAACTGGAAAGCCAGGACCCCCTGGACCTCCAGACCAATGAGGTAGTCTATTAGTTGTCGTCTGTTCAGCCTTATGTACATTGTATATCATGCTAAATGTCACAAACTGTTCAATGTTCATATTTACAGTATGAAGTGCTCATATTATGCTTTTTCCCTTTCATTTATTGTGTTAAATTTCTTTTTGTGCACATTATAGGTTTACAAAGTGAAAAAGCCCAAAGTCCACCCCAAACACTGTTCACAAACTGCTCCAAACAGCTCTATTGTAGTGCAGCCTTTACTTCCGTGACGAATGTGCGTCACTTTGTAAAACATGTTATAATGCTCGCCTAGCTGCTAGCATGGTATTCCCTCATACTCAAGGGGGTAAGCTTCTCTCCACAACGCGTATCTCCTATGGCACCATTTTGATGCTAACAAGCCATCACCCCCCGTTAGCATTCCATTGACTGCCATTCATTTTGGCGTCACTTTGACAGCCAATAACTTTACATTTGAAGCATTTAAATACTTTATGTGTCCATTGTTTATTTCTAAAGAAACACGACAATGTCTAAAAGGCTCCATTACCTTGTATCTCACGTTATGGCTCCGTAGCAGACGTTTTTGTAAAAATAGGCTAATGATTGTCTCATAACCACGCGACTTACTGTCGCATAGTAGAGGAATTACCGTATAGTACAGGAGAAGCTTGCAGGCAGTTTCGACTTACATTCGCTATTTAGTTGTATTACTAATGTTAAATAGCATTTTAGTTAACAATAATTAGCCTGTACCTATGTTATCTCCTTACATATACCTACACTCTCTGTCTCTGCAAGATTCCGAATGATTGAGATTTCTTTTGGCACAGCTACCAGAAGACTTACAACTTTCAGACAGGTTGCTCACATCACATATACGTCGGCAAGCTCAGTTTGCAGCTGCACAGTAACACTCCGCCCTCACCGAAAAAATGCTTCTAATTGCCTTTGTCACTACCCGATGTGAGTCGAGTGCAGATGTGAGTCACGCATGCGTCACTTTGCGACAAGTAGCCTACAAGATGCTAACGGCGTTTTGAGCTAACGTTAGTTGTCATAGATAGCTAAAACCTTTTGAAATGACTGCTGGCTACAAGTTAGCAATCAAACACAACAGAGGCTGTCACTTGAATGGCGTTTTGAGCTAACATTAGCAATCAACCAATCACAAATAGCTAAAACGTTTTTTAAATGATTTCCATCTTCTGTTATTGTATGTACAGAGAAAAGTTTATTATTTTATGGATTTCAGAAATTTCAGTATGACATGTTATGCGGTAAACCCTTTAAATCTGAGCATGCGCAACTCTGCACTCGACTCACATCGCGTAGTGACAGCCTTCACTGGTCTCTGTCCAGAGCAACGGGATCTGTTGGTCCTTTTCTTTAACTGTCTATGCTTATGCTCTGCAATTGACAAGCTAGCAGTACTTACTGCGCATGTGCGACTCCCAACAAAGATGGTACAGAAGTGAGATCTTTGAGAGATCTTTGTCTCACTAAAACAGAGAGCTCAACACACAGGGTGAAAAGAGGAGCTGCAGCAATATGCAGTACAACAAAAATATGGTGTTTTCTGAAAATTAAACCACATAAACCTATTCTGGTACAGCCTTTGAATACAATGATGAACCTGAAAATGAGCATAATATGACCACTTTAAACGAAGTAGAACATACACACATTTACCCCGTATAACATGACATGGTCAACTTAAATGAAGTATGTGAAATATACAAACATCAGTCATATATAAATCTTAGAATGCAGTTCATCTACAGTATATGGAGTACACCCATCTTTTATCCTTCACTAACTGTGATAGTCTAATCAGGGACTTTAAATTCTGACCACTTTATTAACATGTCCCTGGTGTCATTATTGTCCATCTATCCTAAAAAACAGGTTTTGTGAGAGATTTTTTAACTGAACAATGCACCATGTTTTAGAAGATGATCATATATTTTGATGAAAAAACTACGTAATGGAGTACAATATTGCCTCTAAAATGTAGTGAAGTAGAAAAATCACAGAAAAAGGAAATACTTAAGAACAATTATCTCAAAGGTGCACTCAAGTAGAGTAATTGAGTAAATGTGCTAAGTTACTTTCCACTTGGATAATTCATAACATTAGCAGCAGATCAGGATATTTTATCAAGTAGATTCGAAGCTGAAAATGTGGATAATTACAAGCCTACAGGGCGCTATCAGTTTTTACATCATTGTGAAGTAATCTATACTTTTGTTCCTCTGTAGATCTCGTAGGACCCCCAGACCCAAGAGGCCCTCCAGGCAACACTCAACATCAGTCCTACACAGCCACAATCTGCCTTCTCTGTCCGCCTGGGCGAGTACAACCCATCCTCAGAGAAAATCATCAGCTTTAGGATCTGTTTTCATAACTCAATTTCTTTCTTTCTTTACTTTCCATTAAAGATATCTTATCAAATATCTAATTTTAATAATTGACTGATTCTTTGCTTTTGGTCTGGATCAGACTATGGCACACCATACAACTGCACACATACAATATATATATATATATATATATATATATATATATATATATATATATATATATATATATATATATATATATATATATATATATATATATATTATATATTCTGAAAAATGAACAAATATTTGATAGATTTAGCAAGCAGCCTAATGAACATGAAATGTAATGCAGCAAATCTGTTCAACTCTTATACAGCACATGTAGTCCGAAAATGTTTAGCCAATTTTGATGGTGGGATTTACCAGTATTATTATGAAAGGCACTGACCAAATTGAAGCATGTCTTGAAAAAGTTGTGTGTGCTTTGTCTGAGAATCTTGTTTCACTTTAACTTTATCTGTTGTATTGCACATTTAATAAACTAAAGAAACCGTAGAGCAGCAACGGTGTTCATTTTTCATATTTCTGAGACATCAGAAATTATCTCATGGACGTCTTATGTCACTCGCTAAATAATTGTGTCTGAAGGCATTTTGAAAGTACAGGACCAACATAGAGATCATGGTAATTTGGCAAGAATTTTCAAATATGCAGACTAATACTCTTTTGCTGAATAGATGATGATCAAAAATGTATCAAGCTTGGATACTTTGCTTCACAGAATATATTTATTTTCAAACATCAACATTAAACCTAAAAAAACAGCTTGGTTAACTTTGTTCTAATTAGTGTTAATTTCGTCAGACGAGACGAGACTAAATAGTTTCGTCAACAACCTTTTTTTCCATGACTAAGACGAGATGATGACAAGACTGCACCAATGTCCAAAAACGCTGACTAAGACTACACTACCACTATTTAACATGCAAAGGATCCTCTCATTTATTCCATTTTCTTTTCTTTGTCATTTTGTTTTGTGTGTGGCTTATAAAAAAAATATTAATTTAAATTCAATAAATGTAATATTCAATTATAAATTATTTTTACCAAGATAACATTACCATCTTTTGCTCCACTGCTGCCTTTTTGGGGACATTCTAGCTTCAACACCAAAACACAGAAGAGGAGGGAGAAACGGCAGACCTCTATCCGCTTATAGAGCCTCTACCCCGGGTTAAATTGAAGGCTGTTTTAGTGGGATTTTTTTCCAAGTATTTGACCGGAGAAGTAGAGGGAGAAACGGCAGATTTCTATCCGCTTATGGAGCCCCATTCCCAGGGTTAAATGGAAGGGTGTCTTAGTTGGATTAGTGAGAGAAAACAAACTTTGTTATGTCGAGATAACAAAATAATTAATTTGTTATCTCGAGAAAACAAACTTTGTTATCTTGAGATGACAAATTAATAAGTCGTTATCACGAGATAATAAAAAATAAAAAAAATCCATGGCCGTTCTCGGCTTCGGTCCGTTTTGGATTAAACGGCTTGGATATTCCATTTTCATTCCATTTGTTGGACTCTTGTGGATTTATGAAAACAATGTTTTTGGGATTATATCACCTCTAAAGGGACAATGAAAAAGGTATGAATCCACAGACACCAGCTGCGCAGTGTAATTCTGAATTAATTTATTTTCTTTAACTTGATTACAGTTGTATAACTGCTATAAATCATCTTATGCTTTGTGTGTGGGCTTAATTGAATCTTGAGAGGCTAAGCTTTCAATTGTTGTGTCGCATGACCAAATATTTTGAAGATTTAATGGTTTAAAGTTATAAAAACGTTTATGAGTGGAGGTAACAGCGACGCCACAGCCACTAAGTGTGCCGTACACGGTACAGTGATCCTTAAGAGGTATAGTTTCTAGATTCCAATTTCTTCAGTGTCTTTCTTTTCTATGTCCATTAATAGGCCTTCAAAGCAAAGGAAGAAACGCATATAATATGTAAAGAAGGAAACTCTCTCTGCCTCTGAACAAACTGAACTGAACAAACTGAATAAACTGTTATCTATCATGGATAATCCTTACATACATCTTTGGATAATCCTTACAGAACCACATCTTAATTATTGTAATGTGATATGGTGTAACACCTTTACAAGTCATCTTAAAAAACGTATATCATTACAAAAAAAAGCCATACGGGCTCTTTCCTGGTCAGAGATAAATTCTTCTTCATACCCTTTATTTTATCGTTTTCAGTTATTAAGAGTAGTTGAGCTAAATAAATATCATAATGCTTGCCTTATCTTCCAGATTGTAAATAATCTAAATTCCAGATTAAATAGTCTTATTCCCATCTATAGCCCCCAGCACACACACCAAACAAGAACCAAATTACTAATATATGGTAAATATCGCCGATACTTGCGTACTAGTATGAGTGTTGTATGTAGGGGGCCCGAGATTTGGAACGGGATTGATGATGACCTTAAGGTGCTGCCCTCTATCTCCAACTTTAAAAAACAACTAAAAAAATATTATTTATTAACTTATATTTAATATATAACTGCTTTCTCATGGATTACTGGGATATATGAGCATGAACGTATGTGTAGGTAATGTGTGTATGTCCTTGTGCGTCTTTTCTGTGTTCCGTCATCATCGTCTGGTAACAGGTGGTGATCATGTAGCTTTACTGTACTACCCTTTTCTTGTAAAATTACGGGCCCCCACCCATAAGCTTTTGTAGCTTCTTTGGGGGACCCATTCATCATACCTATTTCATTTTGTTCCAATGACCGTATTATTATATTGTTTTTGGTATTTGTGAATAAATCCTAACTGAACATTGATAGGCAGGCAGAAATAACCAATCAATCGCATTCCAATCACTGGCAGTAACAACACACACAACACATCCACTTCCTGGGAATTGTGGTTTTTAGGTACTGAATGTAGCTACTGTGAGGACTTCCAATAAAAGCCTTACTTGCCTCTTATTGCTAGTCACTTGGAAAATGCAAAATATATCAGCCGTTTGAGGAATTTAAGAGTGAACGTGTTTCTATTAGTGTTAAAAACATAACTGTAAAAACAAAAACATAAAAATGAGTATATTCCGGGTCAAAAGCACAACGCATCGATGTTCCTTTACATTGATGAAGAAATCTCCAATGAAGAAGTAGTTCAGTTTAAATAACAATGCAGCAAAAATAAATGTACTGGGTAGGAGTGCTTCCTTAGTGTGGCCTTTTAGATAATACTCCAGAGCCTCAAGATACCTACATTCAAGTCAAGATACCTACATTATACTTGATTACATGAAGCCGCACACAATTTAAAAAACAGCTTGACTGAAGTGCAACAGGTGCATGTCTGTTGCAGGCAGCTTAATTGCTATTTAACCCCGGTGTTGTCTTCCCTTTTGTGCATATAACAGTTGTCCTGCAGGTCGAAAATTACCGGCCTTCACTAAACCCCTAAAATGAAACAGCTTACTGTATTTGAGTTGTGAATGCCAAATCTATTTAGGATGAAGAAACAACCTGTCATTGATCACAAAGTGTGTGAATATCTGAATATTTTCTCTTCACAGTGCAAAAAAGACTATATTTATTCAGTGAAGACACCAGTTGTTTTTATGCAAGCTCTCTCATAATGCTTTTCTTTACGAAAGTGCAGATTTATTATAAAAAAAAAGGTGCTGCATATGTGGTTAAGAATAGTTTTGTATCAAGAAATAGTACTTTTGGATCTCTGCATCCCAAAGACTAGATTCAGCCTTGCCTCAGGACCTGTGTGTGTGTGTGTGTGTGTGTGTGTGTGTGTGTGTGTGTGTGTGTGTGTGTGTGTGTGTGTGTGTGTGTGTGTGTGTGTGTGTGTGTGTGTGTGTGTGTGTGTGTGTGCTAAGATTAGCAGCCCTATGTAGACATGCAGGTCAATCTCATCTATCCAAATTATCAAGTATTGTAGAAGTGGGATCTTGGGTTGGTAGTTCTTCCGGTTTGCAAAGTAGGGTTATCTAATACAGCCGAAGCTTAACATGCATTTCTACAAGAATTTTGATTATCAGCCACAACGTCTAAACCATCCGAGGCAGACTGACCACAAGCTACGAAGTTGTGTAACAAATGTTTCTGTTCCGGTAAAAGCTAGAAGTTCGTATGAAATCAAATTTGTATTAAGAAAAACATGTTTTATTCGGGACCTTATGGAAAAACAACTACCCACAATCCTAAGCGTATAGAAACGTTTACCATACCCACAAAAACGCGAACCCTAGATTGAGTTTAATTTCTACCATTCAAGTCTATTATAGTTTCTCTATCATAGATAGATGCCATTTTCAAAATGTTTTTTTGCGCCGAATCAAATGTTTTATTTTCACAAATCATCTCACAGCTGATTGGCTTGGTTCCAGGCTTAAAACTCTTTATATAAGCAATTTTTGAAATGTTAATGAAACATTTAAATGTGGAAAAATACTTCCGGAACCAGAGCCGTTAAAGAAGTGGGCGGTCACTGTTGAGCTCTATAAAGGCAATAAATATAAAATAAAATGCTGCATCTCCTTCTCTTGTTTTTAGAGATTGTTTTATTATTTAGGAAAACACATTTAGCTAGAAGCTAGAATGTCCCCAAAAAGGCAGCAGTGGAGCAAAAGATGGTAATGTTATCTTGATGAAAATAATTTATAAATGAATAGTAAATTTATTGAATGTAAATTAATAACATATTTTTTATAAGATACACACAAACAAATGACAAAGAAAAGAAAATGGAAGAAATGAGAAGATCACAGGTGGTCTGGGCCACATGTGTCCACATTCTTATAGTGTGTAAGGGTATGTGTCCTGGGCCACATTAAGGACCTCGTACTCAACTGTGAGTGGAAATACGTACTCATTCAAGGTATTTAGAGTGAATCATATGTTTTGGATGTTATTATCATACGGTTGGTGTTGGTTGGCTGTCTGGAGCTCTGTGCCCCGTGGTTAGCTGGAAAAGGCAGCTGTCAGTATACAATAACCTTGTTTTTAGTTTCATAAAACGTACCCGAAATTCTCGAATGTATGTATGCCGTTACTAAAGATGTTCCTGTTTCAACCATTGCTGTTAATTTCAGCTTTTTTGACTTCCTTCAAAGAGGGACATGATTAGTACACTCTCCTGTGAATGTTGCAAACACAATGATGTGCTCACAAAAAGTGACAATGTCTTTGTTAAGAAACAGACAAACTGAACTCTCATTAAAATTGTTGAGAAAAAAGTTATTTAAATATTCTTTTTTTTTACATTTTACATTTCCTTCACGTATTAAAGTAAGACAATAATTGTACACACTATCAATCACTCACTGATGCTCACTCATGATGTGTTTTGTAAAGCTGAAACATGATGTGCAACCTATTGCTCAACTTTCAACAATGTTTACTGTAGTGAATGAAGCTATGTGAGTTAAGATTTGTCTTTAAATCATTTTAAAGCAAGAAAAGGGTAGTGTGCATATCTAGCACAACAGTTGGGTACAGGTACTGGACACAAACAGCGGGAGATGTTGTCCACGTGAAAATTTGCAAGTTTTGCCTGCCGAAGATCTAGTAAGTCAAAGCATAGATCAATACATTTAGGGAGCGTGCAAATTTCAGTTTTCTTTTGATTGATATACTTTTCACACCTGACTTGACTGATCCATCTGGAGAAGTTTGAGGATGCCAATCTCTCGCCACCTGATACAAAACATGCAGCTGGAGGCTAAATTAAATCCAACATCCAACAAAATCCTATAGTCTCAGTTTGTCTACAGCTGTAATCTGTCATTAAAGATGTGATGCTGTTTTTTCATAGACAATTTGGGGCTCAAATAGTACATTATGTTATACTCTCTAAAGCAGGGGTCTTCAGCATTGTCTAGGCCAAGGACCCTTTAGCTGAAAGAAAGATGACATAGGGACCCCCTACTCATACACTGTATAAAATGTAGTTGCATATTAAACCGGGCCGGATGGATGAAGATGAATTGATATGATTTATACATCATGTTTTAATGTTAAACATACATGTGGAAAGCACAATGAATCCTTAATCTGAACTGTGTGGCTACCATAGTGGCTACCTTACCTATTACCGTAGTACACTTATCTTCAATGTGTAAATCACATTTTTTTTCTTTTTCACAAATAGGCCAATTCATTTTTGCTGTTAATTAAGTTGAATTCATATTGATGTTTATTTTCAGACATGTTAATTCTTGTAAAAAGAAACTTTAAAAAAACAGGGGGTTACAGACCCCCTGTTGAAGATCTCTGCTCTAAAGGATGTTATTCATGTTATCAGGGACAAGCCAAGTTTTTTTTACACAGTCGATGCTGTTTTCTTAAATCTTTGTTCTTTGTTTTGTTATCTGTGACAATTTTGCTTTCCAATAAAAAGCTCTTTGTATTTACAGCAGCCTCGTGGATCCCCACCCAAACAGGCACATACAGTTTCAAGGTAAACGTATGTTTGATCGTTGGCTGTCTTTCCTTTTTCTCATTGCACAACCATGTCACATGTTTAACCTATTACTTATTTAGCTGTAATACACCTAAAGTTAATACAGCACTGGCATGAACACCATCCTAAACCTGATTTGAGTGTGCAGTTGATTCTTTATCTTAAGCAACATGTGTGAATGTCTTCCTCTTTTCAAAGACTTTCTCAAGTGAATCAGTTTCTGTGTGGTAACACTATGGCAACATCAGTAAACTGAACTCAGACTAAGACTTTTTATTCAAATAGCTTCTGTAAAAGAAAATGACTTACCCAACAGTTTTAGTCTCATCTTATTCTAATCTCTTTCCTGTTCCAGATGTTCTGTATGATGTTCAGCTGTTCTGACATTATTTACCTGATCAACAGACTTTTAGTGTATCATGAATTCATTTAGTCGGCTGAGTGAAACCTTTTGTTAAAGGCCATGCTGTGACAGTATTGAGTTTATACAAATCTACTCAGACAGACTTGTGAGTTGAATGTCTTCTTTATTCTGTTGTTTTTTGTAAACTTGTATAAAACTCATTCTGGTCAGAGAGAATTCTACAGCTTCTTGTGAAATTCTGTCTCCACCGTGCAGTGAATAAAACTCTTTTGAACCAGCCACAGAATTGGACCAGAATTTTTTTTTTTCCACACTTCATACTAAAATACTAAAAAGCCAATTACAAATGCTGGTAATGCAAGCATAATGACTGTTGCTGTTACCATGACAACCACCATGATAACTGCCACTGGTACTGTAGTTTAATACAAACATCCATCCTATCAGTTGGCCTTCCAATCTGAAACAATAGATAGATAAAAAAAAAGGATTTCCTTCAGCAGAGAGAGAAGGAAGAAAGAAAGAAGTGCTCTTTACCAACAGTATCATTACCTGTACAACCTCGGGGGCGGGGCCTCAGGGCCTGACACTGAATATAAAGGAGGTGACAACCCCGCAAACTCCACATCTCCAAGATAACCTGAAATCTTCACTGATATCTTCACAGAAACGGGTAAAGACATCTATTTTTTTATATTTATATATGTTTTATGTCACATGGTGCTGAAGAAATAATTTTTTGCATGCCTTTCGTCAAATTCATTTAGTTTTATACTGACGTTTATTTATTTATTTTAGGTATGCTTTTCTCTGCCCTTCTTGTGCTGGGCATCTGCCTGGTTCCTGCTCACTCCAAACCAGCAGGTAGGCTACATTCTTCTCTCACAATATAATCATTTTGTCACAATTGATGGACAATTTGATAGATGTGTCGTTTATTTGCAGGAGAATTTCTTGGCAGTCCTTTCCTTCAAAGCTGTTTTGAGGAGGCAAAGAAACTTGTGGATGATGCGTACAAGTACTCCAGAGAAGAGTGAGTTCATTTTATGGGTTATTTCATCTCACAGGGTTAAATAGATTATCTTTCATAAATGCATACTGACTGAAATGCTATTTCTTTGGCATGCAAGCCATTCATCACAGGTAGTCTGTAGCTCAGTAATTGTAGGAAAAAGTACCCAAATTGTACTCCACTGTGTGACTTTGTTTTCTTCCAGGAGTCTGAGACGAGTCCGCAAGGACGTGGTGAGTCCTCAAGATACTCTTCGTCTGCTGAAGCAGCCTCGTGGTAACACGCGCTCAGCTGTGAGATCTGCAGACTACATGGCACAGACCCTCCGTCTGCTGCACGAGAAGGTGCATCATGTGCACAAACGCTCACTCAACGCAACAGGTCAGACATGCAGCACCCAAACAGAGACAACACATTCAGACACACACAGTGCTCACATTGTCTTTCTGACAACTTTTCCTGGTCATGGTTGAGGGTCTGAGGTTTACTGTTGTAATGTGGGCATAGTTATGCACTTCACAGCTGTAATTAAGGACAAGTCAGACATAAACAAGTTGACATGCACACACACACTTTGGTAATCTATGAATTATGTCTTTTACATTTTTCAGATTTGCTCCCTAGAGAGGATCTAGTTAAGCTTTCCCAAATATCTGGATGTGCAGCTCAAGTCATTCTTCCATCATGCCGGACCACACAAAACCTTAATAAGTATCGCCCAATCACCAGCGTCTGCAACAACATGTAAGAGAAATATTCGTGTGAGAAAATGTTTCAAATTCTCCCTTTTAAAAATGTATGTAGCCATTTTCTTCTGTATTTTGACTTCTGTAATACCATCTTGGACATAGAAAACATTTAAACTTTTACATTTTTATAATATAAAATCAAACCCCATATTTAAATCCTTTTCTCAAACAACTTATCTTAAGCAAGCACCTTTTAACATTACAAAATGTCTTCATTATCAACTTTCCAGAATAACAGTTTAGCACATAAATGTATATGAAACGCAATTGTATGGTTTGTATGCATAAAGCAATCTGTGTTGAATGAATGAAAAGTTTTTGGATCTGTGAGATTGAGTGTTGGTTACATTCAGTGGAAGTCCTTGTGAAATACACCTAAAGATCTTAGGCCATACACCGCAGAAGATGTGTACACTTCCCTGGGATTTCTCAAGCAGTGTTTCTAAACATGGACGTCTCCTGTTTGGTTTTAGAAAAAACCCTCGCCTCGGGGCCTCCAACACCCCTTTTGCCCGCTGGCTACCTTCTGAATATGACGATGGCATCTCCCAACCAAAAGGCTTTAACCGGAACCGAAAAATCAATAACTTCTTGCTCCCACTGGTACAACACTGAAATCCCAGACACTCACTTTGATTAACATACGTAAATGCTGATTTCAAATTTAAAGTAAACAATTCTCCTCTACTCTCAGGTGCGACAGGTGTCCAACAACATCCTGAGCACAACAGACGCAGGCGTGGTCAACGACACAGAATACACTCACATGGTGACCCTGTTTGGGCAGTGGAACGACCACGATCTCACCTTCACACCCTTCTCCCCCAGCATCCGCTCCTTCAGCAACGGGATCGACTGTGATGAGAGCTGTGAGAATACTGAGCCATGCATCCCCATCCCGGTTGGTGTTAAAGCTCAGACCAAAACATTGAAATCTTATTTTCACTAAAAGATTCTCTCCATAACTTTTGACCTCTTTCTTACAAACAGATTCCTCCTGGCGACCCCCGCTTGCCCTCCGGCCCAAACAGCTGCATCCATGCATTCAGATCCGCCCCTGCTTGTGGAACGGGATACTCGGCCTACAATTTTGGCGGAGAACCCAACAAGAGAGAGCAGATCAACGCCCTGACAGCCTTCCTGGATCTTAGCCAGGTGTACGGCTCTGATGAGAAGCTCGCCCTGTCTCTTCGCGACCTCGAGAGTGATGCTGGCCTGCTGCTCGTGAATACACAGTTCAAAGACAACAACCGTGAGCACCTGCCCTTTCACCCCCTCCAGGTGAAAATGTGTGCCACTCGTGGAAAAATCACCAACGACACGAACGCCAGAGAGGTGCCCTGTTTCATTGCAGGTAAGTCATCTTGTAAGTTCACTGTAACTAATAGCTTCATAAATGGTTAATGAGTCATTTATTAATGTTTCAAAAATCAGCAACTAGCCAAAAGAGTAGTAATAAATGTTAGTTGCCAGGTTGTAAACAACTGTTGTATATCCTGCTCTAGTCTGCAACCTTATCCTTTTAGGCAATACATAAACACTTAATAAATGGTTCACACTCTGTGATCTAGTTGTAAGCGGCTGTAAGTATAACTGTAACTCCTTTTAAGCTGTAGTAATATAAAATATGTTCAGAGAAGATGTTATAATTGTTGAGAATAATAACAAATAAACACACTGTCTTTATACAACCACATTGTAGTGTGTTTTGTAGCGCTTTCATTTTCAATCCAATGCTGTCATTTATTTTCTGGTGAAAGCATAATTTAAAAGAGAAAGCAAGTTATACTAGAGCACATTTACCAAGTCAAATGTTGTTCTTCGTGTCATGTCTTTTTGCTGATATATAAACTTATAAATTCATATAATTCATATATTCATGATTTCTTATAAAATAAGAAATCATGAATTAACCGTTAATAAAGCCATTATTTACAACTCATGAACTCCTAATAGAAAGAGGTGCCAAACATATGAATCTGAAAATGAAAAGAACATTTCAGATCAACTATTTGAAGTGTACATTTCTGTTTGTAAGGTGATGGCCGCGTGGTTGAGAACATCGCTCTGACATCCATTCACACCCTGTTTTTGCGTGAGCATAACCGCCTGGCTCGTGAACTGAAGAGACTGAACCCACAATGGGAGAGTGAGACACTCTACCAAGAGGCCCGTAAGATCATGGGTGCTTACACACAGGTGGGTAAACCTGAGAGTCAGTCAGCATTCATGGTTACATATTTACTTCCTCAAAGCAGGTGTCATACCCTCCACTGTCTTTTACTTAAAATAGATCTCTGTCTCCCTCAGGTGTTTGTGTTCAGGGACTATCTGCCTCACATTGTGGGTACAGACGCAATGCGTAGACAGCTCGGCCCGTACCCTGGCTACAATCCTAACGTTGACCCCAGCATCTCCAACGTCTTTGCAACAGCAGCTTACCGCTTTGCCCACTTGGCCATCCAGCCAATCTTAGCCCGTCTGGATGACAACTACAGGGAGCACCCTCAGTTCCCCAGTGTTCCCTTGTTCAAGGCCTTCTTCACCCCCTGGAGAATCATCTTTGAGGGTGAGTTGTACAGACAGAATGGTAGTAACTTATCAGTCATGCTGTCTCCATCTGTCACCCTAACTGTAATTTGATCTCTCCAGGTGGCATTGACCCTCTGCTCCGTGGTTTGATCGGCCGTCCTGCTAAACTGAACACTCAGGATCACATGATGGTGGATGCTCTGAGAGAGAGGTTGTTCCAGTTTGTGATGAATCTGGCTTTGGACCTGGGCTCTCTCAACATGGAGAGGGGACGTGACCATGGCTTGCCTGGTATATCCTTCACTCTGATTTCTCTAATTTTATCTCTTCCTTAGTTGTCCTCATCCACTCTTTGCTTACGTGCTGTTTAATTCTCTAGGCTACAACGCCTGGCGTGGGTTCTGTGGCCTGTCTCAGCCCAGGAACCAGCAGGAGCTCGCCCAGGTCCTAAACAACAACGACCTGGCCCGCAGACTGCTACAGCTCTACGGGACGGCCGACAACATCGACATCTGGATGGGAGGCGTGGCAGAGCCGTTTGTCAATGGCGGCCGTGTGGGGCCTCTGTTCGCCTGCCTCATCGCAACACAGTTCCAGAGGATCCGCCAGGGTGACAGGTCAGTACGTGTGTGGGTACAAAACAGTGATGATAAGATGATCACAAAAATAAATGCATTTTAAACCCAGTCTCTGTTGACACTAAACTCTTGTTTGAAATAATCAGGCTGTGGCACGAGAACCCGGGCGTCTTCACCCCGGCGCAGAGAGCCGCTCTGTCCGCTGCCTCCTTATCCAAGATCATCTGTGACAACACCGGTATAACGGCAGTCCCCAGTGACGCCTACAGCGTCCTCTCAAACAGGAACCTGCTCGTCAGCTGTGCCAACCTCCGACGCCTGGACCTGTCAGCCTGGAGGGAGACGGTGACGTCTAACCTGGTGTGTTTATTTCTTCCTTAATCACTCGTATGAAAATCATTCTTCATGTGTGGTGTTTGCAAGCTTGGGTCAGAACTGTCAGGAAGTCGGTAGAAAAGAGGTTGGTTTTAAGTAATAAAAAGTGGTAGTCATACTTTAAGATAACAACAACAAAGCCAAACTTTTTTTATATAAAAGGTTCACATTTAGATCATGCAACACCTGTTCTTAACTTTTTGTGATCTTGGTGAAGGTTTTCCTCATTCCATAAGAAACCATTCATGGTTTACTGATACATTTTAAAAATGTTCTCAAATTATGAGGATAAATAAGTTTAACTTTACATCTTCTTGATAAACAGGTTGTGAACCAACCGGAAAGCCAGGACCCCCTGGAGCTCCAGACCAATGAGGTAGTCTATTAGTTGTCGTCTGTTCAGCCTTATGTACATTGTATATCATGCTAAATGTTACAAACTGTTCAATGTTCATATTTACAGTATGAAGACTTAACCAAAGTAGAACATACACACATTTACCCCACATAACATGACATGGTCAACTTAAATGAAGTATGTGAAATATGAATAAACATAAACATCAGTCATATATAAATCTTGGAATGCAGTTCATCTACAGTATATGGAGTACACCCATCTTTTATCCTTCACTAACTGCGATAGTCTAATCAGGGACTTTAGATTCTGACCACTTTATTATCATGTCCCTGGTGTCATTATTGTCCATCTATCCTAAAAAACAGGTTTTGTGAGATGCACCATGTTTTAGAAGATGATCATATATTTTGATGAAAAAACTATGTAATGGAGTACAATATTGCATCTAAAATGTAGTGAAGTAGAAGTAGAAAAATCATCGAAAAAGGAAATACTTAAGAATAATTATCTCAAAGGTGCACTCAAGTAGAGTAATTGAGTAAATGTGCTAAGTTACTTTCCACTTGGATAATTCATAACGTTAGCAGCAGATCAGGATATTTTATCAAGTAGATTCAAAGCTGAAAATGTGGATAATTACAAGCCTACAGTGTGCTGTCAGTTTTTACATCATTGTGAAGTAATCTATACTTTTGTTCCTCTGTAGATCTCGTAGGACCCCCAGACCCGAGAGGCCCTCCTGGATCGCCTTTAACTTTACTTTCCATTAATGACATCTTATCAAATATCTAATTTTAATAATTTACTTATTTTTTGCTTTTGGTATATATATATATATATATATATATATATATATATATATATATATATATATATATATATATATATATATATATATACATATAATGAACAAATATATATATATATATATATATATATATATATATATATATATATATATAATGAACAAATATTTGATAGATTTAGCAAGCAGCCTAATGAACATGAAATGTAATGCAGCATTATGTTCAACTCTTATACAGCACATGTAGTCTGAAAATGTTTAGCCAATTTTGATGGTGGGATTTACCAGTATTATTATGAAAGGCACTGACCAAATTGAAGCATGTTTGAAAAGGTTGTGTGTGCTTTGTCTGAGAATCTTGTTTCACTAACTTTATTTGTTGTATTGCGCATTTAATAAACTAAAGAATCCGTAGAGCAGCAACGTTGTCCATTTTTCATATTTCTTAGATATCAGGAATTATCTCATGGACGTCTCACGTCAATCGCAAACATTTTTTGTCCGAAGGCATTTTGAAAGTACAGGACCAACATAGAGATTATGGTAAAAGCTCTATATCAAGCATTTTGAACCATGCAGACTAATACTCCTGTGCTGAAGAGATGATGATCAAAAATTAGATCAAGCTTGGAGACTTTGCTTCACAGAATATATTTATTTTCAAGCAGCAACATTAAACCTAACAAAACAGATTGGTTAACTTTGTTATAATATTGACTTCAGTACTCTAAATGAAGCAACAAAGGCCAAAGTTCAATCATCAATTTAATGTACTATATGCCTCCTGTAGATGGAGCCATCGTTCTTTTTTAAACAAAATAAATGTATGATTAATCTATGGCGTTTTTCCACTACATGGTACCTGCTCGACTCAGCTCGGCTCGACCGCGGTGCCCCGTCCTCCTTTTTCCTCATGCAGTGGCGTAACGAGCCAACACTGGGCCCTTAAGCAAGATTATCAAGGCGGGCCCCTGTACTGCAGCACGTGATGACGGCGCAATGTCCACAAGTAGGCTACCATGAATAGGACAGGATAGGATCATAGAGACACAGCATATAAGAGATGAGATGACAAAATCAGGAGTAGCCTATGCGTACCACAACAACAAAAAAACTTTGGTGAATATGCACCATAACACATGAAAAAAAATATTAATAAAATAATAATGAATAATGAAATGATATGAAAAATGATTTCCTTAAGGAAATTAATTTGACACATTCTCACTCCGCTTGGTTACTGGCTCTCAGAGTGCACGTGGGACTGCTGGGATTGTTGCAAGTAATGAAAATGTGATAGGGGGCCCCGGCTGTCAATCAATATCTTCCAGTCAAGCGGTCCCCTGATTGGTCCGGGCCAGTAAGCACTGTGTACCCTGCTTACCGATAGTTTCACGTCTGGCCTCATGCGTGAGGCGAGTGTGGGTGGTCGTCGTAGCGCCGCCGCGGGAAACTGCCGCGACCTAAAGCGTGTTTTAGACTAGCCGCAGCCAAGCTGGCGCGCACCATCGTGACGCCTGGATTTATAGCGCACGAGCAGAGGTTGCGCACCACTCTTTTTTTGTCAGTGGCGCGGGACAAAGCGGAAACATGAACGAGCTCCTGGGCAACCGGATGCCAGGACTTTCAGAGTGACTGCAAGTCTCTCTTGTAAACCTACTGGGTTATGATGAGTTCTTTTATGGTGAATGAAAGGCTTGATCCGACGAAGTAGGTCATCCAATCAAATTGAAGCATTGACGTCAATGCTTCTGCCAGTTCTGCCATTGTTTACCTTTTTCTTCTTCTTCTAGTCCATAGAAAGAGCAAAGTCGGTAGCCTTTCCTCATTCGCGCCACCTCTGTTCAAGAGAAGACTGCAACTAGTGTCGCGAGCACCAGCGCGGGTATAAATAGTTACGGCAATCCCATGACGTCACATTTGCGTGCGCCAGCTGGGCTGCGGCTAGTCTAAAACATGCTTAAAGCGACATAAACACAGAACGTCAAATGTGTGTTGTTTTTCAGCCAGAAGACAAATTTTGTTTCAAAAGAAGCTGGAGGCTATTTCAAATTTAAAAACTATTTAAAAATGGCGGGTTCCACCCCCGTCTGTCGCTAGCAATGATGACGCAGTGATCAGTGACGATTCTCTCCGACCACTCAGTAGTCTGCAGGTTTTCACGTCACCTTTTGGTATCGCCTCAGCTCGCTTGGAACCTCGACCGAGGTGATACTAAAAAAAAGTACCTGTTGGCAGGTAGCAGGTACTTTTTTCATAATGGAAAACCAAAATAGGCGAGTAGAGTCGAGCTGAGTCGAGCAGGTACCATGTAGTGGAAAAACGGCATTAGTGACATAACCACTTCACCATGAACTGGATGTGGGGGAAGGAAGGAAACATTTACACCTGTGGTTAGCTTACTGTATATTCTCCAGCCTACCTGGATTGCACATGTCCACACTGCAAAATGTAAGTAGATGTGGAACATCTACAGAAAATTTTAGGTAAACATGCAAACTTTTTACACGAGGTTTCAGTGGTAAGATTTAAACTTAGTCAGGACCTTCTTGCTGAAAGGGAACAGTGGCCTCATTGTTACTGGTATTAAAATACAATCTGAGTGATCAGATCACAAGTGGACAGCTGTGAACCGGAGTACAGGTGAGAATTCACCCAGGAAGCATTGAGATCCGATCACTCAGACCACATTCAAAAGGTGGTCTGGGCCACATGTGTTCACATTCTTATAGCAGTGTGTAAGGGTATGTGTCCTGGGCCACATTAAGGACCTCCTACTCAACTGTGAGTGGAAATACGTACTCATTCAAGGTATTTAGAGTGAATCATATGTTTTGGATGTTATTATCATACGGTTGGTGTTGGTTGGCTGTCTGGAGCTCTGTGCCCCGGGGTTAGCTAGAAAGGGCAGCTGTCAGTATACAATAATCTTGTTTTTAGTTTCATAAAACGTACCCAAAATACATGAATATGTATGCTATTACTAAAGATGTTCCTGTTTCAACCATTGCTGTTAATTTCTGCTTTTTTGACTTCCTTCAAAGAGGGACATGATTAGTACACTCTCCTGTGAATGTTGCAAACACAATGATGTGCTCACAAAAAGTGACAATGTCTTTGTTAAGCAACAGACAAACTGAACTCTCATTATAATTGTTGAGAAAAAAAGTTATTTAAAATATTTTGTTTTCTGCATGAAAACTTCTTGTATTTATATTTTACATTTCCTTCACGTATTAAAGTAAGAAAAGAATTGTACACACTATCAATCACTCACTGATGCTCACTCATGATGTGTTTTGTAAAGCTGAAACATGATGTGCAACCTATTGCTCAACTTTCAACAATGTTTACTGTAGTGAATGAAGCCATGTGAGTTAAGATTTGTCTTTAAATAAGTTTAAAGCAAGAAAGGGGTAGTGTGCATATCCAGCACAACAGTTGGGTACAGGTACTGGACACAAACAGCGGAAGATGTTGTCCACATGGAAATTTGCAAGTTTTGCCTGCCGAAGATCTAATAAGTCAAAGCATAGATCAATACATTTAGGAAGCGTGCAAATTTCAGTTTTCTTTTGATTGATATACTTTTCACACCTGACTTGGTTGAAACGAAGGCCAAGGCTCCGTGGGATGACTGATCCATCTGGAGAAGTTTGAGGATGCCATTCTCTCGCCTCCTGATACAAAACATGCAGCTGGAGGCTAAATTAAATCCAACATCCAACAAGATCCTGTAGTCTCAGTTTGTCTACAGCTGTAATCTGTCATTAAAGATGTGATGCTGTTTTTTCATAGACAATTTAGGGCTCAAATAGTACATTATGTAATACTCTCTAAAGCAGGGGTCTTCAGCATTGTCTAGGCCAAGGACCCCTTAAAATATTTTTTGACATCATTTGGCGGCCCCCCCTTGTACCAACTCTGAGGACCCCCTGTTGAAGATCTCTGCTCTAAAGCATGTTATTCATGTTATCAGGGACAAGCCCAGTTTTTTTACAGTCAATGCCGTTTTCTTAAACTTTTGTTCTTTGTTTTGTTATCTGTGACAATTTTGCTTTCCAATAAAAAGCTCTTTGTATTTACAGCAGCCTCGCAGATCCCCACCCAAACAGGCACATACAGTTTCAAGGAAAACGTATGTTTGATCGTTGGCTGTCTTTCCTTTTCCTCATTGCACAACCATGTCACATGTTTAACCTATTACTTAAAAAAACCTGATGTGATTTTTCATTTAGTCAGAGGTTAAAGATGGATAAACTCTTATTTTTGATTCGAGTGTGCAGTTGATTCTTTACCTTAAGCAACATGTGTGAATGTCTTCCTCTTTTCAAAGACTTTCTCAAGTGAATCAGTTTATGTGTGGTAACACTATATGGCAACATCAGTAAACTGAAATCGGTAGAGTGAAAACAAGAAAACTGTCCAAATGCTGCAAACCTCTTTACTGTCAGCTATCAATAAAGAAGTAAATGGAGTAAAACATTCTTTAAAAATTGTGGTTAAAAAACAATTTCTCCAGTGAGAAAAGACTGGATCCAGTTATGTTGTATAATATCATGAAAAGAACAGTACGCATGATTCACGCAGGATGTAGGATGTCAAAAAGTATTTCTAAAATGTGTTCTAAATGCTTCTTAAACACCTGTATTACAATTATTATGACTAAGACTTTTTTATTCAAATAGCTTCTGTAAAAGAAAATGACTTACCCAACAGTTTTGGTCTCATCTTATTCTAATATTCTCTTTCCTGTTCCAGATGTTCTGTATGATGTTCAGCTGTTCTGACATTATTTTACCTGATCAACAGACTTTTAGTGTATCATGAATTCATTTAGTCGGCTGAGTGAAACCTTTTGTTAAAGGCCATGCTGTGACAGTATTGAGTTTATACAAATCTACTCAGACAGACTTGTGAGTTGAATGTCTTCTTTATTCTGTTGTTTTTTGTAAACTTGTATAAAACTCATTCTGGTCAGAGAGAATTCTACAGCTTCTTGTGAAATTCTGTCTCCACCGTGCAGTGAATAAAACTCTTCTGAACCAGCCACAGAATTGGACCAGAAATAATTTCTTTATACACTTCACACTAAAATACTAAAAAGCCAATTACAAATGCTGATAATGGAAACATAATGACTGTTGCTGGTACCATGACGACCACCATCACAACTGCCACTGGTACTGTAGTTTGCTAAATACAAACATCCATCCTATCAGTTGGCCTTCCAATCTGAAACAATAGATAGATCAAAAATAAAGGATTTCCTTCAGCAGAGAGAGAGGGAAGAAAGAAGTGCTCTTCAGCAAACGTAGCATTACCTGTACAACCTCGGGGCGGGGCCTCAGGGCCTCAGGGCCTCACACTGAATATAAAGAAGGTGACAACACCGCAAACTCCACATCTCCAAGATAACCTGAAATCTTCACTGATATCTTCACAGAAACGGGTAAAGACATCTATTTTTTATATTTATATATGTTTTATGTCACATGGTGCTGAAGAAATAATTTTTTTGCATGCCTTTTGTCAAATTCATTTAGTTTTATATTGACATTTATTTATTTTAGGTATGCTTTTCTCTGCCCTTCTTGTGCTGGGCATCTACCTGGTTCCTGCTCACTCCAAACCAGCAGGTAGGCTACATTTTTCTCTCGCAATATAATCATTTTGTCACAATTGATGGACAATTTGATAGATGTGTCGTTTATTTGCAGGAGAACATCTTGGCAGTCCTTTCCTTCAAAGCTGTTTTGAGGAGGCAAAGAAACTCGTGGATGATGCGTACCAGTACTCCAGAGAAGAGTGAGTTCATTTTATGGGTTATTTCATCTCACAGGGTTAAATAGATTATCTTTCAAATTATTCAGCATAAATGCATACTGAAATGCTATTTATTTGGCATGCAAGCAATTCATTACAGGTACTGTTCGACTGTGTGACTTTGTTTTCTTCCAGGAGTCTGAGACGAGTCCGCAAGAACGTGGTGAGTCCTCACGATGCTCTTCGTCTGCTGAAGCAGCCTCGTGGTAACACGCGCTCAGCTGTGAGATCTGCAGACTACATGGCACAGACCCTCCGTCTGCTGCACGAGAAGGTGCATCATGTGCACAAACGCTCACTCAACGCAACAGGTCAGACATGCAGCACCCAAACAGAGAAAACACATTCAGACACACACAGTGCTCACATTGTTTTTATGACAACTTTTCCTGGTCATGGTTGAGGGTCTGAGGTTTTCTGTTGTAATGTGGGCATAGTTATGCACTTCATAGCTGTAATTAAGGACTAGACATAAAAAGTTGACATGCACACACACACTTTGGTAATCTATGAATTATGTCTTTTACATTTTTCAGATTTGCTCCCTAGAGAGGATCTAGTTAAGCTTGCAAATATAGCTGGATGTGCAGCTCAAGTCATTCTTGCGTCATGCCGGACCACACCAGACCTTAATAAGTATCGCACAATCACCAGCGTCTGCAACAACATGTAAGAAAATATTAGTGTGAGAAAATGTTGTTTCAAATTCTCCCTTTTCAAAATTGATGTAGTCGTTTTCTTCTGTATTTTGACTTCTGTAATACCATCTTGGACATAGAAAACATTTATACTTTTACATTCAAACATTTTTGTAATATAACATCAAACCCGATATTTAAGTCCTTTTCTCAAACAACTTATCTTAAAGGTCCGATCACATGCTGCTTTTTGGATGCTTTTATATAGGCCTTAAGGTTCGGACAGTCTGGCAAGCTCAGTGCCTCGAGCTCAGTGCCTCGGGCAATGCCGACAGTCGGACTCAAATGACCCATCTGATTGGTAGAGTGCTAAGCCAGAAACGAGGAGAAGACTGAGGGTGACTAGAGTCTCTCAAAATGTGCCGAAAATCTTTTAAACTGAACTTTGTCCATCTGAAATGAAGACAGATTCAGCAACTGCATGGCCTATTTAGGTACAATATGAGATTGTATTCTGAACAAGCCACCAAAGACAGTCTGTCTTTGAATTTCCGAAGAAACCAGACCCACGTGACGCGTACGTCCAATCAGCTTCCGGTTTTCATTTTTGGGCGACAATACAGATCAGTGCCGCCTACTGTTATGGAAACGTATTACGTCTCGTCGCTTTGGTGTGTTCCGAGGCACTTTTTAGACCAATTCGGGGAGACTGATCAATCCAACTGCCTTTTTTGCAGAGGGTCAGCCGTCTGATCAGTGTGTCCGAACCTTTAGTGGTCCCCTAATACTGTATCTGAAGTCTCTTTCCCTAAATTCAGCCTTGGTGCAGAATTACAGCCACTAGAGCCAGTCCCACAGTGAGCTTTACTTAGGATATGCCATTTATGTGTCTGTAGCTTTAAATGCTATTGACACAGAAATACCTTCTCCCTTATGTCCCCATAAGGAGCAGAATCCAGATTGGCCGATCTGATCTTTCATTTTCTCAAAGGCAGAGCAGGATAGCCAGGGCTCTGTTTACACCTATCGCCGTTTCTAGCCACTGGGGGACCATAGGCTGGCTAGGGGAAGTCATATTAATGTTAAAAAAAACTCATAAAGTGAGATTTTCATGCCATGGGACCTTTAAGCAGGCACCTTTTAACATTACAAAATGTCTTCATTATCAACTTTCAAGAATAACAGTTTAGCACATAAATGTATATATATGAAACACAATTGTATGGTTTCCTTGCATAAAGCAATCTGTGTTGAATGAATGAAAAGTTTTTGGATCTGTGAGATTGAGTGTTGGTTACATTCAGTGGAAATCCTTGTGAAAAACACCTAAAGATCTTAGGCCATACACCGCAGAAGATGTGTACACTTCCCTGGGATTTCTCAAGCAGTGTTTCTAAACATGGACGTCTCCTGTTTGGTTTTAGAAAAAACCCTCGCCTCGGGGCCTCCAACACCCCTTTCACCCGCTGGCTACCTTCCGAATATGACGATGGCATCTCCCAACCAAAAGGCTTTAACCAAAGCCGAATCAACAACTTCTTGCTCCCACTGGTACAACACTGAAATCCCAGACACTCACTTTGATTAACATACGTAAATGCTGATTTCAAATTTAAACTAAACAATTCTCCTCTACCTCAGGTGCGACAGGTGTCCAACAACATCCTGAACACAACAGATGCAGGCGTGGTCAACGACACAGAATACACTCACATGGTGACCCTGTTTGGGCAGTGGAACGACCACGATCTCAGCGCCACACCCTTCTCCCCCAGCATCCGCTCCTTCAGCAACGGGATCAACTGTGATGAGAGCTGTGAGAATACTGAGCCATGCATCCCCATCCCGGTTGGTGTGAAAGCTTCAGACCCAAACATTGAAATCTTATTTTCACTAAAAGATTGTCTCCATAACTTTTGGCCTCTTTCTTACAAACAGATTCCTTCTGGCGACCCCCGCTTGCCCTCCGGCCCAAACAGCTGCATGCCAGCGTTCAGATCCGCCCCTGCTTGTGGAACGGGATACTCGGCCTACGATTTTGGCGGAGAACCCAACAAGAGAGAGCAGATCAACGCCCTGACAGCCTTCCTGGATCTTGGCCAGGTGTACGGCTCTGATGAGAAGCTTGCCCTGTTTCTTCGCGACATCGAGAGTAATGCTGGCCTACTGCGCGTGAATACAGAGTTCAAAGACAACAACCGTGAGCACCTGCCCTTTAACCCTCTCCAGGTGAACATGTGTGCCACTCGCGGAAAAATCACCAACGACACGAACGCCAGAGAGGTGCCCTGTTTCATTGCAGGTAAGTCATCTTGTAAGTTCACTGTAACTAATAGCTTTATAAATGGTTAATGAGTCATTTATTAATGTTTCAAAAATCAGCAACAAGTAAAAAGAGTAGTAATAAATTTGAGTTGCCAGGTTGTAAACAACTGTTGTATGTATGTATAACTCTAGCCTGTAACCAGCTGTCTGTTTAAATTAATTAACACTTATTTTAAACCCCACTAGTTATATGTTTTAGGCAATACATAAACACTTAATAAATGGTTGACACATTGTGTGTTATGGAGCTGAACATGACACACGCTAGGCTCAAAAACTTAGGTAAAGGTAAAAGGTTTATTAGCAAACTGGGGAATAATGGGAAGGGGAGCAGGGGAAATGGAGAGGCAGATACCAGGAGAAGGGACTCAAGGACAGAGCTCAGATGACGAGGGACTCTAGGGCTGGAGTAGGATGGCGAAGGATACATGCACTGGAATAGGATGGCGAGGGAGCTCTGCGGATTGCAGGGATGAAGAAACCAAGGGAGTCCGAGGTGGAGGCACTGGGGTAAGGAGAGCAGCGCCGAAGAGGTAGGAAGGCTGGAGAGAGAGTGGAGCTGGGAGCCGTGAGGAGGGGACCGGGTGGTGAGGCCAGCTGACTGGAGACTGGAAGCAACGGTGAAGGTGACGACTGTAAAGAAACACAGAGAAGGGGTATACCCTACTCTACCTGTCGTGTACTTATAAGTACACGACAGGTAGACACAGGTAAGTATGAGCAGTAGCGAGCGCTTGTAACGTGCGTCACCCAGGTTAAAGGAAACAACAATCAAGCGACGATGATGAGAAGATCCGAGGTTCTTATACTAGTCTTGATTGAAGCTGATGTCTGGCAGGTGTGTACAATGGGAGAGGTGATGGAGTGATGACAAACAGGTGTGCGCAGTCAGCTGGCTCGTGGAGGCAGGAGAAGGAGGAGGGAAAACAAAGAGACACAGAGGGGCAAGACCAACACAGAAACTAACAGGGGGGCGTAGAGGAAAACAAAATAGAAAATAGAAAAACAAAACAGAAACTCACAGCCAGCCGACCCCAACCATCCCAACCATGTGATCTAGTTGTAAGCGGCTGTAAGTATAACTGTAACTCCTGTTAAGCATCCGCAACTGGATACTTGTGTATAAACAAATCATTAATAAAAAATACCAGAGTTGGAATAATGTAAAATATGTTCATAGAAGATGTTATAATTGTGGAGTATAATAACTAATAAACACACTGTCCTTATACAACCAAATTGCAGTGTGTTATAAAAAAATGTAGCAAATATATATTCTACTTATAAATGCAAAACGAGGTTAAATAGTCAGTGTAACAAAATATCTTAATTGGTAAAAAGTGAGAAAATAATGACCCTTTACTGATTATTTACTAACATTTATAACTGAAAACATATTACAAAATAAATTACACATACAGAATCATGTTGTTGTCGCTTTATAATATGACGTCAGATAAATATTTTAAAAGGGGTTTCACAATAATAATAATCTATCAAATGTGCATTTTAATAAGTTGCACTTTCATTTTCAATCCAATGCTGTCATTTAGGACAACAAAAGTATACTGAGCTAATTTAAAAGAGAAAGCAAGTTATACTAGAGCACAAGTCAAATGTTCTTATTCATGTATTTTTGCTGATGTATAAAACATAAAGAAATCATTAATTAACCATTTATAAAGTCATTATTTACAACTCTTGAACTCCTAATAGAAAGAGGTGCCAAACATATGAATCTGAAAATGAAAAGAACATTTCAGATCAACTATTTCAAGTGTACATTTCTGTTTGTAGGTGATTCCCGCGTGGATGAGAACATCGCTCTGACATCCATTCACACACTGTTTTTGCGTGAGCATAACCGCCTGGCTCGTGAACTGAAGAGACTGAACCCACAATGGGAGAGTGAGACACTCTACCAAGAGGCCCGTAAGATCATGGGTGCTTACACACAGGTGGGTAAACCTGAGAGTCAGTCAGCATTCATGGTTACATATTTACTTCCTCAAAGCAGGTGTCATACCCTCCACTGTCTTTTACTTAAAATAGATCTCTGTCTCCCTCAGGTGTTTGTGTTCAGGGACTATCTGCCTCACATTGTGGGTACGGACGCAATGCGTAGACAACTCGGCCGGTACCCTGGCTACAATCCTAGCGTTGACCCCAGCATCTCCAACGTCTTTGCAACAGCAGCTTACCGCTTCGCCCACTTGGCCATCCAGCCATTCTTAGCCCGTCTGGATTCAAACTACAGGGAGAACCCTCGGTTCCCCAGTGTTCCCTTGTTCAAGGCCTTCTTCACCCCCTGGAGAATCATCTTTGAGGGTGAGTTGTACAGACAGAATGGTAGTAACTTATCAGTCATGCTGTCTCCATCTGTCACCCTAACTTTAATTTGATCTCTCCAGGTGGCATTGACCCTCTGCTCCGTGGTTTGATCCGCCGTCCTGCTAAACTGAACACTCAGGATCACATGATGGTGGATGCTCTGAGAGAGAAGTTGTTCCAGTTTGTGATGCATCTGGCTTTGGACCTGGGCTCTCTCAACATCCAGAGGGGACGTGACCATGGCTTGCCTGGTATATCCTTCACTCTGATTTCTCTAATTTCATCTCTTCCTTAGTTGTCCTCATCCACTCTTTGCTTACGTGCTGTTTAATTCTCTAGGCTACAACGCCTGGCGTGGGTTCTGTGGCTTGTCTCAGCCCAGGAACCAGCAGGAGCTCGCCCAGGTCCTGAACAACAACGACCTGGCCCGCAGACTGCTAGAGCTCTACGGGACGGCCGACAACATCGACATCTGGATAGGAGGCGTGGCAGAGCCGTTTGTCAATGGCGGCCGTGTGGGGCCTCTGTTCGCCTGCCTCATCGCAACACAGTTCCAGAGGATCCGCCAGGGTGACAGGTCAGTACGTGTGTGGGTACATAACAGTGATGATAACATGATCACAATAATAAATTAATAATTTTAAAGGGGTGATAGAATGATTATATAGGGTATTTCACACTGTTCCTTAAGGTCTCCTAATAGGGTATGCAACAATGGTTGGGCTGACAATGTCTCAGGTGCTTTTTTGTGGGTTCTTTTGCATCTCTGTGCAATGACTCTATTTGGAACGAGTTTCTGGATTACTGGACTACCAGGACTCGGGACTTTGCGGACCTGGCCGTCTGCGGGCAACCCAGGCAGCACCAGCCGCTGAACTCCAGCACAGAAAATTTGCAATTAGCCATCGATTTTCATAAAACGGCACATATTTGACCTACACATAGTTGATTTCCCGCATGAAATGTAATGTATATGTATGTATGTACGTCTGTACAAGACTAGCTAAGCTGACCTCAGGTCAGTGGTGTAGCCTATGTAAATGTTGGGGCGTGACAAAGGTAGAGACTAGAGCCAAATAATGATTGAAATAAGGAGGAGCCACCGAGTTGACGTCAACTCGGTGGTTCGTTGGGATTTGCCCGTTTTCAGAGGCAGTTTCAAATAGTGAGATTTGCAGAGGAAAGAGGTGTCAATGTGATTGTGAGGTTCTATGTATGTCCTATTTACCCACCAAACTGTTGTTATTCAACTATGACAAGGTCAAATTGGTTTTGCATTATATCACCCCTTTAAACCCAGTCTCTGTTGACACTAAACTCTTGCTTGAAATAATCAGGCTGTGGTACGAGAACCCGGGCGTCTTCACCCCGGCGCAGAGAGCCGCTCTGTCCGCTGCCTCATTATCCAAGATCATCTGTGACAACACCGGTATAACGGCAGTCCCCCGTGACACCTTCAGCATCCTCTCAAACAGGAACCGGCTCTTCAGGTGCACCAGCTTCCAACGCCTGGACCTGTCAGCCTGGAGGGAGACGGTGACGTCTAACCTGGTGTGTTTATTTCTTCCTTAATCACTCGTATGAAAATCATTCTTCATGTGTGGTGTTTGCAAGCTTGGGTCAGAACTGTCAGGAAGTCGGTAGAAAAGAGGTTGGTTTTAAGTATTAAAAAGTGGTACTTTAAGATAACAACAAAAGGATAAAAGGTTCACATTTAGATCATGCAACACCTGTTCTTAACTTCATTAATAATAATCTTGGTGAAGGTGTTCTTCATTTCATAAGAAACCATTTATGGTTTACTGATATATTTTAAAAAATTCTCAAATTATGAGGATAAATAAGTTTAACTTTACATCTTCTTGATATACAGGTTGTGAACCAACTGGAAAGCCAGGACCCCCTGGAGCTCCAGACCAATGAGGTAGTCTATTTAGTTATCGTCTGTTCAGCCTTATGTACATTGTATATCATGCTGAATGTCACAAACTGTTCAATGTTCGTATTTACAGTATGAAGACTTAAAGTGCTCATATTATGCTTTTTGGCTTTTTCCCTTTCCTTTATTGTGTTCTATATCTATTTGTGCACATTATAGGTTTACAAAGTGAAAAAGCCCAAAGTCCACCCCAAACACTGTTCACAAACAGCTCCAAACTGATTAATTGTAGTCCAGCCTTTACTTCTGTGACGAACGTGCGTCACTTTGTAACACATGTTAGCATGGCACTCCCTCATGCTCTGCAACTGACATGCTAGCAGTACTTACAGTGCATGTGCGACTCCCAACAAAGATGGTACAGAAGTGAGATGTCTCACTCTGTAGCTAAAACAGAGAGCTTAACACACAGGGTGAAAAGAGGAGCTGCAGCAATGTGCAGTACAACAAAAATATGGTGTTTTTTGAAAATTAAACCACATAAACCTATTCTGGTACAACCTGTAAATACAATTATGAACCTGAAAATGAGCATAATATGACAACTTTAAACAAAATAGAACATATACACATTTACCCCACATAACATGACATCGTCAAACAACTTTTTATAAAAGGTTCACATTTAGATCATGCAACACCTATTCTTAACTTTATTAATAATAATCTTCATGAAGGTGTTCCTCGTGGTTTACTGATACATTGTTTTTAAATCTCAAATTATGAGGATAAATAAGTTTAACTTTACATCTTCTTGATACACAGATTGTGAACCAACTGGAAAGCCAGGACCCCCTGGAGCTCCAGACCAATGAGGTAGTCTATTTAGTTGTCGTCTGTTCAGCCTTATGTACATTGTATATCATGCTAAATGTCACAAACTGTTCAATGTTCGTATTTACAGTATGAAGACTTAAAGTGCTCATATTATGCTCTTTGGCTTTTTACCTTTCCTTTATTGTGTTATATATCTTTTTGTGCACATTATAGGTTTACAAAGTGAAAAAACTCAAAGTCCACCCCAAACACTGTTCAGAAACAGCTCCAAACTGATCAATTGTAGTCCAGCCTTTACTTCTGTGACAAACGAGCGTCACTTTGTAACACACGTTATAATGCTCGCCTAGCTGCTAGCGTGGCATTCCATCATGCTCTGCAACTGACAAGCTAGCAGTACTTACTGTGAATGTGCGACTCCCAACAAAGATGGTACAGAAGTGAGATGTCTCACTCTGTAACTAAAACAGAGAGATCAACACACAGGGTGAAAAGAAGAGCTGCAGCAATGTGCAGTACAACAAAAATATGGTGTTTTCTGAAAATTAAACCACATAAACCTATTCTGGTACAACCTCTGAATACAATTATGAACCTGAAAATGAGCATATGAGCACTTTAAACAAAATAGAAAATACACACATTTACCCCACATAACATGACATGGTCAACTTAAATGAAGTATGTGAAATATAAATAAACATAAACATCAGTCATATATAAATGTTGGATTGCAGTTCACCTCTATGGAGTACACCCATCTTTTATCCTTCACTAACTGCGATAGTCTAATCAGGGACTTTAGATTCTGACCACTTTATTATCATGTCCCAGGTGTCATTATTGTCCAATGTGGATAATTACAAGCCTACAGTGTGCTGTCAGTTTTTACATCATTGTGAAGTAATCTATACTTTTGTTCCTCTGTAGATCTCGTAGGACCCCCAGACCCGAGAGGCCCTCCTGGATCGCCAACACTCAACATCAGTCCTACACAGCCACAATCTGCCTTCTCTGTCCGCCTGGGCGAGTACAACCCATCCTCAGAGAAAATCATCAGCTTTAGGATCTGTTTTTATAACTCAATTTCTTTCTTTCTTTACTTTCCATTAATGACATCTTATCAAATATATAATTTTAATAATTGACTTATTTTTTGCTTTTGGTCAGACTGGGGCACACCATACAACTGCACATATATATATTTTCTGAAAAATGAACAAATATTTGATAGATTTAGCAAGCAGCCTAATGAACATGAAATGTAATGCAGCATTATGTTCAACTCTTATACAGCACATGTAGTGCGAAAATGTTTAGGCAATTTTGATGGTGGGATTTACCAGTATTATTATGAAAGGCACTGACCAAATTGAAGCATGTCTTGAAAAGGTTGTCTGTGCTTTGTCTGAAAAGCTTGTTTCACTTTAACTTTATTTGTTGTATTGCGCATTTAATAAACTAAAGAAACCGTAGAGCAGCAACGTTGTTCATTTTTCATATTTCGGAGACATCAGGAATTATCTCATGGAGGTCTTATGTGAATCAACAAAACAATTGTGTCTGAAGGCATTTAGAAAGTACAGGACCAACATAGAGATCATGGTAAAAACTCAATTTGGCAAGAATTTTCAAATATGCAGACTAATACTCCTGTGCTGAAGAGATGATGATCAAAAATTAGATCAAGCTTGGATACTTTGCTTCACAGAATATATTTATTTTTAAGCAGCAACATTAAACCTAACAAAACAGCTTGGTTAACTTTGTTCTATTATTTACTTCAGTACTCTAAATGAAGCAACAAAAGCTAAGGTTCAATCATCATTTTAATGTACTGTATGCCTCCTGTAGATGGAGCCATCGTTCTTTTTTAAACAAAATAAATGTGTGATTAATTTAGTGACATAAACACTTCACCATGAACTGGATATGGGGGAAGGAAGGAAACATTTACACCCGTGGTTAGCTTACTGTATATTCTCCAGCCTACCTGGGTGGCACATGTCCACACTGCAAAATGTAACTGGAACGTCTACAGAAAATTTGAGGTAAACATGCAAACTTTTTACAGGAGGTTTCAGTGGTAAGATTTAGTCAGGACCTTCTTGCTGAAAGGGAACAGTTATGGGCTGAAATATGTGCCACCAGAAACTGAATTTGAATCATTTATATTTGGATTTGAATTGCTAAACTTGAATAATTGCATTGAAAAGCTGAATTTGAATCACATAATTTGAAATTGTATTGTTTAATTTGAATCATTGCATTGAAAAACTGAATCTGAATTGTATAATTTGAAATTGAATTTATTCGTTTGGAACTGAAATTTGATCATCACTGCAAATTGAACTCTCTATATATCTTCACATTCAGTTATCAAAATTCAGATTCAGTTCTCAAAATTAAATTTCAAGTTTCTGAGACTGTCATCCGAGCAGTTGGAGGATAGAGTTCTGGTGCAGGATGATGCCAGACTGTTGTGTTGCTTATGGATGTTCGAACGAAATAAATGAAAAAAACAAACAGCAAGGGATAGCATTTCACAGGTGAGAATGTGTTTTATGATATATATGCCGCCTTCGACCTGCAATCTGAGTTCCGTTATGTGATTCAAATTCAGTTTTTCAATGCAATTATTCAAGTTTAGCAATTCAAATTAAAATATAAATGATTCAAATTCAGTTTCTGGTGGCACATATTTCAGCCCATAAACAGTGGCCTCATTTTTACTGGTATTAAAATACAATCTGAGTGATCAGATCACAAGTGGACAGCTGTGAACCTGAGTAGAGGTGTGAATGCACCCAGGAAGCATTGAGATCCGATCACTCAGACCACATTCAAAAGGTGGTCTGGGCTAGAGTACCTGCGCTCCCGCCAAATTTCTGAGCATTACCACCCACACCAGCAACGTGTGTGTTATACTCCCGCCCGCTCGCGCGATGTATATGTCCACTCCTGCCCGCAACACAATTTTGTGTCTTCTCCCATCCCGCATGAGAAAACACGTCATTTTATAGGCTAATAGGGAGAAGGTGCAAGGAAAGAAGGCAGGTGCTTGCTGCTGTGAGAGGGGGAGGAAGGAGCAGCGTGGGGGGGAGGGGGGGGGGGGGTGGTTCCAGGCAACATCCCGATCCCGCAGTGTATTTTTTAGCCGCCCGCTCCCACCCGCAAGTTCAAACCGTCCGCTCCCGCGAGATTTGCGTTGGATCCCGCTGGATCCAATCCCAATGCAGCCCTCTACTCTGGGACATGTGTCCACATTCTTATAGTGTGTATGGGTATGTGTCCTGGGCCACATTAAGGACCTCCTACTCAACTGTGAGTGGAAGTACGTACTCATTCAAGGTATTTAGAGTGAATCATATGTTTTGGATGTTATTATCATACGGTTGGTGTTGGTCGGCTGTCTGGAGCTCTGTGCCCCGTGGTTAGCTGGAAAGGGCAGCTGTCAGTATACAATAATCTTGTTTTTAGTTTCATAAAACGTTCCCGAAATTCACAATATGTATGCTATTACTAAAGATGTTCCTGTTTCAACCATTGCTGTTAATTTTTGCTTTTTTGACTTCCTTCAAAGAGGGACATGATTAGTTCACTCTCCTGTGAATAGTCTCTTTCCGACCAAGTAGTTACAGGACCGTAGTTATAGGAACAGTCCCCTTCTCAACAGTTCTACTAACTACTCTCCCCCAAAACCGGTTTACCATTTGCATTCACAGTGGCCAAGTGGCCATAGGTACTGACCTTTTGTTATTATAACACAGCCATCTAACCACCACTATGCGGAAAAGGGAAAAGACCCTGCCCTGAAGTAGGAGCTGAAAGAGTTACAGGAACTGTGGCCAGAGGAACTTAAAAATCCCCAAATTGGTCCAGTCAGAACACAAGAAAAAAAGGGTTCTCGTAACGTTATGTTCTAGGAACTGCAAAAATCCCTCTGGTCAGAAAGAGACCAATGTTGCAAAAACAATGATGTGCTCAAAAAAAGTGACAATGTCTTTGTTAAAGGTCCAATATGTAATACTGACAGCTAGTGTTTAAAATAGTTACTGCAGTACAAATTGAAAATACTGGAGAGAGTCATCTACCCCGCCCCTCCTCCCCAGACTCAAAGCTCACGTTGGTTGCCAGGCTGAGACCACAGCATCCAACAATGTTGCTAGACGCTTGTCTCACAGCCAGACATTACTCCACAGCACAGCGGAGTAGCTAACGTTAGATTAACAGTCATAAAAGCCTGTGCTCACGCGGAGCTCTGTACCCAACTGACAGACACACTTTTTCAGCTTAGAATTAGCTACAGTAGGAACCGCTAAAACTACCACAACCTCGCCGTCCTCTCCACACGCCAGACAAACACACTTCCTCGACTTAGAATTATGATAGGAACCGCTAAAAGCTACTGCCGTGCATTCCTTTTCCACCTGACTGAAATACACACTTTATTGGCCTTAGAATTACGGCAACAATCGCTTAACACACTACAAACTCAAGTTCCTCTCTTTCCGACTTACAGCTCCCCCCGGCTTCAAATAACTAACTCACCATTGTTGGCCACAGCCGCTGAACAGGCTGCACGTTGTAAACAGCCGTGGCCCACCTGCCTGGTCCTCTGGTAACATTAGCAGTTAGCAGGGTTAGCATGGCGGTGTTAGCCAGGACCAGTTGGGATCACTTTACTGGCTGTGTCTCAATTGTTTTTGTGAGTAACCAACTCGGGTACTCTAGTTATATAATTCAATGGGAGTAGCTACAAGAATGTTGAATTGACATAAAATGCCCATCCTTAGTAGCTGTGATAAATTAGCCTGAAGCTAATGCTTACCTGTTCAGGGGGAAATTAGCCAACTCAGCGTCCTTTTGGGCTCTAAGCTGTCTCCATCTTTAAAATACATATCCGATATTAACCTGGGGTTTGTTACATCTCAAGCTCTCTCAAGCAAATGTTAGAAACATGCCGTTTTTTTAGGTCGGGTAGAATCTATCTCTGTTGATCCCGTTCGTTTGTTTGCTGCTTTCATGGCTGTACTAACGTTACAGCTGTAGTGCGCTGGGTTTCAGGTATATCTGGCAACCCGGCCTTGCTGTCAAATTGGGTGGTTGATAACAACACACACACCAAAAAATAAACATAAATTCCATCACGGAACATACATTTCAAAAAGAAAAAATACTGACATTAGCATTGTTGTCAGAAAACATAGTATTTCAGCTTAACATGTTTCCTTAATATCTGATGAGGCATTGGTGTCATTTTTGGATTTATTACAGTACATATATTACATATTGGACCTTTAAGAAACAGACAAACTGAACTCTCATTAAAATTGATGAGAAAAAAAAGTTATTTAAAATATTCTTTTTTCTGCATTAAAACTTCTTGTATTTATATTTTACATTACCTTTACGTATTAAAGTGAGAAAAGAATTGTACACACCATCAATCACTCACTGATGCTCACTTATGATGTGTTTTGTAAAGCTGAAACATGATGTGCAACCTATTCCTCAACTTTCAACAATGTTTACTGTAGTGAATGAAGCCATGTGAGTTAAGATTTGTCTTTAAATAGGTTTAAAGCAAGAAAGGGGTAGTGTGCATATCCAGCACAACAGTTGGGTACAGGTACTGGACACAAACAGCGGAAGATGTTGTCCACGTGAAAATTTGCAAGTTTTGCCTGCCGAAGATCTAGTAAGTCAAAGCATAGAGCTTCTGGAGAAGTTTGAGGATGCCATTCTCTCGCCACCTGATACAAAACATGCAGTTGGAGGCTAAATTAAATCCAACATCCAACAAGATCCTATAGTCTCAGTTTGTCTACAGCTGTAATCTGTCATTAAAGATGTGATGCTGTTTTTTCATAGACAATTCGTGGCTCAAATAGTACATTATGTAATACTCTCTAAAGCAGGGGTCTTCAGCATTGTCTAGGCCAAGGACCCCTTAGCTGAAAGAGAGATGACATAGGGACCCCCTACTCATACACTGTATACAATTTAGTTGCATATTAAACCGGGCCGGATGGATGAAAATGAATGGATATCATTTATACATCATGTTTTAATGTTAAACATACATGTGGAAAACACAATGAATCTGAACTGTGTGGCTACCTTACCTATAGTACACTTACTATAGTACTCTCAGGCCCTGAAAACTGCAGTCATCAAGCCACTTTTAAAAAAGAACATCCTAGACACAGCACTACTGAGCAACTATAGGCCGATATCTAACCTTCCATTCTTAAATAAAATCATTGAAAAAGCGTTTTTTCAACAACTCAACCTTTTCTTGTCACTAAGCAATGGTTTTGATGACTTTCAGTCGGGTTTTCACACAGATAGTGGCAAAACTGCAGTCTTAGTATTACTTGATCTCAGTGCTGCATTTGACACGGTCGACCATGACATATTACTACACCGACTGGAAAACTGGGTTGGCCTTTCTGGCTCAGTCCTAAACTGGTTTAAATCCTATTTAAAGAATAGGGACTTCTTTGTATCTATAAGTAATTATACATCTGAGCATACAAATATGACGTGTGGAGTACCCCAAGGCTCCGTTCTGGGGCCTTTTCTGTTTAACATCTACATGCTTCCACTGGCTCAGATTATGGAAAACAACAAAATAAGTTACCACAGTTATGCGGACGACACACAAATTGACATAACCTTATCGCCTGGAGACTATAGTCCTATACAAACACTAAGTGCATTGAACAAATTAACGACTGGATGTGCCAGAACGTTCTTAAATTAAATGAAGAAAAAACTGAGGTGGTTGTTTTTGGAGAAAAAGAGGAACGATTAAAAGTCAGCGCTCAGCTTCAAACGACAATGTTAAAAACAACAGACAAAGCCAGAAATCTTGGTGTAATTATGGACTCAGACCTGAATTTCAGCAGCCACATTAAGACAATTACAAAGTCAGCCTATTACCACCTTAAGAATATATCAAGGGATATATCAAGGGTAAAGAGACTTATGTCTCAGCAGGACTTGGAAAAACTTGTCCATGCTTTTATCTTCAGTAGACTTGACTACTGTAACGGTGTCTTTACAGGTCTCCCTAAAAAATCAATCAGACAGCTGCAGCTGATTCAGAACACTGCTGCTCGAGTCCTCACTAAGACCAAGAAAGTGGATCACATCACTCCAGTGCTGAAGTCTTTACACTGGCTTCCTGTGCCTCAGAGAGTTGATTTCAAAATACTTTTGCTGGTTTATAAATCATTAAACGGTTTAGGTCCAAAATACATTTCTGACCTGCTAGTAAACTACGAACCCCCCAGACCTCTCAGGTCGTCTGGGACAGGTCTGCTTTCTGTCCCCAGGGTCAGAACTAAACAGGGAGAAGCAGCATTTAGTTTCTATGCTCCACATATTTGGAACCAATTTCCAGAGAATTGCAGGTCCGCTGCAACTCTCAGTTCTTTTAAATCAAGGCTGAAGACCTTTCTTTTTGATGTTGCCTTTCGTTAAATAACTACCCATTTCTTATACTTTTGTTGCTTATTTTATCTGCTTTTATATTTTTAACTGTTTTTAACTGCTCTTTAATGTTTAATTTCTTATACTGCACTGTAACTTTTATTCTTGTATTTTAATTGTCTTCATGTAAAGCACTTTGAATTGCCCTGTTGCTGAAAAGTGCTATACAAATAAAGCTGCCTTGCCTTGCCTTATCTTCAATGTGTAAATCCAACCCGCTCTTACTCCGAAATACGGACGTTTGGGCAGTGGCTGTCAGCGTCAGAAACAACGCAAAAAGCACCCTTCAGCGTGTTAGTAGAACGCACCAGGGAGAGCAGCAGCTACACGGGGTTTGAAGATGACGTAGCACTAAGAGCGACTACGGTAGCACGTAGTATGAAAGGCCAAAAATCCACATAAGGAGGTTGGTTAGGGTGGTGGATGGGTCACACAACACAGGACTTTCACCCAGGAGACCGGGGATCGTGTCCCGTGTGTCATGTTTCCTAGACCCAACCGTCACTTTCTTCTTTTACTAAACCCAACCGTCCTGTTCTTCTTGTCCTGAACCAAACCGTCTCGTTCTTGTTTTACTAGACCCAGCCGTCCTGTTGTTCTTTTCCTGAACCCAACCATCTCGTTCTTCTTTTACTAAACCCAACCATCCTGTTATTCTTTTCATGAACCCAACCATCTCGTTATTTTCCTAAACCCACTGTCCTATTCTTGTCCCGCGTCATGGAAACATAAGCCCACCTATGACCTTTTTCTTAACCTAACTGTGTCAAAAGTGGCGCCAATAGTCCCGACCAAGCGCGTTTAGATAAAGCGTGTTTAGATATGACACTAAAGGAGATTTTTAGCGTCAATAACAACGCCAAAAGGCACCTGACCAAGCGTCCATATTTTACGTGATGGGTGTGAGAATGTGTTGGTAAATCACAGTTTTTCACAAATAGACCCATACGGTTTCAAGGTAAATGTATGTTTGATCGTAAGATGTCTTTCCTTATCCTCATTGCACAACCATGTCTCACACATATTACTTACTTACCTGTAGTACAGCTAAAGTTAATACAGCACTGGCATGAATACCAAAAAGGGGGGGGGGGGGGGGGATTTGTCATTTAATGAGAAGCTAAAGATGGATAAACTCTTATTTTTTTATTTAAATGTGCAGTTGATTCTTTATCTTAAGAAATACTGGATCAAGTTATGTCATATATGTTTTTTGTAAACTTGTATAAAACTCATTCTGGTCAGAGAGAATTCTACAGCTTCTTGTGAAATTCTGTCTCCACCGTGCAGTGAATAAAACTCTTCTGAACCAGCCACAGAATTGGACCCGAAATTATTATTATTCTGTTGTTTTTTGCTAAATACAAACATCCATCCTATCAATTGTCTTCCCAATCTGAAACAATAGATAGATACAAAATAAAGGATTTCCTTCAGCAGAGAGAGAAGGAAGAAAGAAGTGCTCTTTACCAACAGTATCATTACCTGTACAACCTCGGAGGGAGGGGGAGGGGGAGGGGGGTGGGCTCAGGGCCTCACACTGAATATAAAGGAGGTGACAACCCCACAAACTCCACATCTCCAAGATAACCTGAAATCTTCACTGATATCTTCACAGAAACGGGTAAAGAGATCTTTTTTATATTTATATATTTTTTATGTTACAAAATAATTTTTTTCATGCCTTTCGACAAATTAATTTTGTTTTATATTGACATTTATTTATTTTAGGTATGCTTTTCTCTGCCCTTCTTGTGCTGGGCATCTACCTGGTTCCTGCTCACTCCAAACCAGCAGGTGGGCTACATTTTTCTCTCACAATATAATCATATTATCACAATTGATGGACAATTTGATAGATGTGTTGTTTATTTGCAGGAGAACATCTTGGCAGTCCTTTCCTTCAAAGCTGTTTTGAGGAGGCAAAGAAACTTGTGGATGATGCGTACAAGTACTCCAGAGAAGAGTGAGTTCATTTTATGGGTTATTTCATCTCACAGGGTTAAATAGATTATCTTTCATAAATGCATACTGACTAAAATGCTATTTCTTTGGCATGCAAGCCATTCATCACAGGTAGTCTGTAGCTCAGTAATTGTTGGAAAAAGTACCCAAATTGTACTCCACTGTGTGACTTTGTTTTCTTCCAGGAGTCTGAGACGAGTCCGCAAGGACGTGGTGAGTCCTCACGATGCTCTTCGTCTGCTGAAGCAGCCTCGTGGTGACACGCGCTCAGCTGTGAGATCTGCAGACTACATGGCACAGACCCTCCGTCTGCTGCACGAGAAGGTGCATCATGTGCACAAACGCTCACTCAACGCAACAGGTCAGACATGCAGCACCCAAACAGAAAAAACACTTTCAGACACACACAGTGCTCACATTGTTTTTCTGACAACTTTTCCTGGTCATGGTTGAGGGTCTGAGGTTTTCTGTTGTAATGTGGGCATAGTTATGCACTTCGCTCTAATAGGGCTTGGGCGCCGCGTTGCATTCTGGGACGTGGCGGCCATATTGATAGCATTGCGAATGTAAACATACACCAAGTCGAAGGAGGAGAGGAAAGCAGAGTTGGGAGAAAAAAGGAAAACAAAGATGTTAAAATCCAGAAAAGGATGTGGACTTTACCGGGATACTTTAAATAGGGAAGCCAGGGACCGGTATGTGGACAAAATCGGCACTATTAAAGGTTTGGATCCCTACGAACTCCCCAACAAAGATTGGAGCAGCGACAACCATTCACACATGTAATACTTTTAACTATGTGCTTCAAAAGTGTAGTTAGTAGCTGTCAACCCTCCCGTTTTTTCAGGGTTTCTCACGTATTTGAGCTGTTTTCCCGCTGTCTTCCTGTTTTAGTATTTTCCTGTAAAATATCCCGTATTTGAATAATACTCTCATAACATTAACGTTAGCCCTTCCATCGGACCTGCCAGTCTCGGTACTGTTGTCCTGTTGCTACCCCTTGACCTTCCAGCGAAACAGATGTTTTCTAAGCATCGTTTTGCTTACTTGAAAGCAACCTTAGCGTGATGTTGGCCTTTTTAAGATAACAGCGTGGTTGTTGTGAGAGCACGATTTCACGCCAATCTGTAAGCAAAGTCATGTTAGATCTAGCTTCACATAGCTCGCTTAGTTAATGCAGCAGTTTTGTAGTACGAATTTTATCTGTCAGCAGAGGGATAGCAACAGAAAGATGAATGTTACATGAATGTTGAATGTTGCTGTTACACCCCACAATACAGCGTTTACCATGGTTGAAATAGTAAATAAGACACACGACTAAGAGGGATGTTACGTCTATAAACAGTGGGCAGTAGTCTGAGTAGCGGTAAAGGAGGCTGCAACATGTCGCCACGCCAAGTTATGACGTCACGACGTGCCAAGTAGCAGTGCTTCGGCTGTAGGCTACTTCCACCCAATATAGTGCAAAATCAATATATGCCTAGGAAATCATCTAGTCTTATTTTGCATTGCTATTTGTACTCGTGAATATGCAGGCCACAATAATTAATTAGGTTGTTTGTTGTTGTTGTTGGCTCACTTTTACTCACGACATGCTAACCGGCAACAAATGATTCCATTCACTAGCTACTTGTGGTGTTTTGTAAAAGTATTTTAAGTACGAGCCAAGAGACATGTATCCTGATATTCTGTACTTAATTATCTTCCTTCTTCTACATAATATTCACTTGTATAACCTCGTGCGCACTCTAGCGCTCCTAGTGTTTACACAGCATTAACAGGACACAACACTCTGCTAAATTAAGCTAGCGGCGGCTCCGCCGCACTGAGACAATGCATGCACTGAGACAAAAAAATTATCTACATCTAGGGGAGGCCGTGATAAGCCCTATTTCAACAAATGGTGGCGTATTCCTTTAAGGACTAGACATAAAAAGTTGACATGCAGTCACACACTTTGGTAATCTATGAATTATGTTTTACATTTTTCAGATTTGCTCACTGGAGATGATCTAGTTAAGCTTTCCCAAATATCTGGATGTGCAGCTCAAGTCATTCTTCCATCATGCCGGACCACACCAAACCTTAATAAGTATCGCACAATCACCAGCGTCTGCAACAACATGTAAGAGAAATATTCGTGTGAGAAAATGTTTCAAATTCTCCCTTTTAAAAATGTATGTAGCCGTTTTCTTCTGTATTTTGACTTCTGTAATACCATCTTGGACATACGTTTTGAAACTTTTACGTTTTTATAATATAAAATCAAACCCCACATTTAAATCCTTTTCTCAAACAACTTATCTTAAGCAAGCACCTTTTAACATTACAAAATGTCTTCATTATCAACTTTCCAGAATAACAGTTTAGCACATAAATGTAGATGAAAAGCAATTGTATGGTTTGTATGCATAAAGCAATCTGTGTTGAATGAATGAAAAGTTTTTGGATCTGTGAGATTGAGTGTTGGTTACATTCAGTGGAAGTCCTTGTGAAAAACACCTAAAGATCTTAGGCCATACACCGCAGAAGATGTGTACACTTCCCTGGGATTTCTCAAGCAGTGTTTCTAAACATGGACGTCTCCTGTTTGGTTTTAGAAAAAACCCTCGCCTCGGGGCCTCCAACACCCCTTTCACCCGCTGGCTACCTTCTGAATATGACGATGGCATCTCCCAACCAAAAGGCTTTAACCGGAACCGAAAAATCAACAACTTCTTGCTCCCACTGGTACAACACTGAAATCCCAGACACTCACTTTGATTAACATACGTAAATGCTGATTTCAAATTTAAACTAAACAATTCTCCTCTACCTCAGGTGCGACAGGTGTCCAACAACATCCTGAGCACAACAGACGCAGGCGTGGTCAACGACACAGAATACACTCACATGGTGACCCTGTTTGGGCAGTGGAACGACCACGATCTCACCTTCACACCCTTCTCCCCCAGCATCCGCTCCTTCAGCAACGGGATCAACTGTGATGAGAGCTGTGAGAATACTGAGCCATGCATCCCCATCCCGGTTGGTGTGAAAGCTCAGACCCAAACATTGAAATCTTATTTTCACTAAAAGATTGTCTCCATAACTTTTGACCTCTTTCTTACAGATTCCTCCTGGCGACCCCCGCTGGCCCTCCGGCCCAAACAGCTGCATCCATGCATTCAGATCCGCCCCTGCTTGTGGAACGGGATACTCAGCCTACAATTTTGGCGGAGAACCCAACAAGAGAGAGCAGATCAACACCCTGACAGCCTTCCTGGATCTTGGCCAGGTGTACGGCTCTGATGAGAAGCAAGCCCTGTCTCTTCGCGACCTTGAGAGTGATGCTGGCCTGCTGCTCGTGAATACAGAGTTCAAAGACAACAACCGTGAGCACCTGCCCTTTAACCCCCTCCAGGTGAAAATGTGTGGCACTCGCGGAAGAGTCACTAATGACATGAATGCCAGAGAGGTGCCCTGTTTCAATGCAGGTAAGTCATCTTGTACGTTCACTGTAACTAATAGCTTTATAAATGGTTAATGAGTCATTTATTAATGTTTCAAAAATCATCAACAAGCCAAAAGAGTAGTAATAAATGTGAGTTGCCAGGTTGTAAACAACTGTTGTATATCCTGCTCTAGTCTGCAACCTTATCCTTTTTAGGCAATACATAAACACTTAATAAATGGTTGACACTCTGTGATCTAGTTGTAAGCCGCTGTAAGTATAACTGTAACTCTTTTTTAAGCATCCGCAACTGGATACTTGTAACGTGTATAAACAAATCATTACTAATGAATAACAGAGTTGTAGTAATGTAAAATATGTTCATAATTGTTGAGAATAATAACTAATAAACACACTGTCCTTATACAACCACATTGTAGTGTGTTATAAATAATTTAGTAAATATATGTTCTACTTGTACATGCAAAACAGGGTTAAATAGTCAGTGTAACAAATTATCTTGATGAATTGGTAAAAAGTGAGAAAACAATGACCCATTATTGATTATTTACTAACATTTATAACTGAAGACTGCTAATACAGAATCATGTTGTTATCGCTTTATAATATGACGTCAGACCTGCAGTTGAATATGTTGATAAATATTTCAAAAGGGTTTTCACTAAAATAATCTATCAAATGTGCATTTTAATAAATTGCGCTTTCATTTTCAATCAAATGCTGTCATCTATTTTCTGGTGAAAGCAGGACAATAAAAGTATATTAACTGAGCTAATTTAAAAGAGAAAGCAAGTTATACTAGAGCACATTTACCAAGTCAAATGTTGTTCTTATTCATGTCTTTTTGCTGATGTATAAAACATTTAAGAAATCATTAATTAACCATTAATAAAGTCATTATTTTCAACTCATGAACTCTTACTAGAAAGAGGTGCCAAACATATGAATCTGAAAATGAAAACATTTCAGATCAACTATTTGAAGTGTACATTTCTGTTTGTAGGTGATTCCCGCGTGAACGAGAACATCGCTCTGACATCCATTCACACCCTGTTTTTGCGTGAGCATAACCGCCTGGCTCGTGGACTGAAGAGACTGAACCCACAATGGGAGAGTGAGACACTCTACCAAGAGGCCCGTAAGATCATGGGTGCTTACACACAGGTGGGTAAACCTGAGAGTCAGTCAGCATTCATGGTTACATATTTACTTCCTCAAAGCAGGTGTCATACCCTCCACTGTCTTTTACTTAAAATAGATAATAATAATAATAATAATAATAATAATAATAATAATAATAATACATGTTATTTATATAGCGCTTTTCATGGTACTCAAAGACACTTTACAGTAAAAACTAGCACATATATCATATTAATACTGATAAGCAATAAAAGCACCACATAAAACAACCATATTAAAATCAATTTAAAACAATAAAATCAGTAGCTATCAGGTGAGAAATGCAAGACTATTGTATGTTTTGCATATGAATATAATAATATATCTGAAGAGGTGTGTTTTGATTAGTGTTTTGAATGTGTTGAGGTCAGTACATCTCTGTCTCCCTCAGGTGTTTGTGTTCAGGGACTATCTGCCTCACATTGTGGGTACCGACGCAATCTTGGCACAGCTCGGCCGGTACCCTGGCTACGATCCTAACGTTGACCCCAGAATCTCTAGCGTCTTTGCAACAGCAGCTTACCGCTTCGCCCACTTGGCCCTCCAGCCATTCTTAGCCCGTCTGGATGACAACTACAAGGAGCACCCTCAGTTCCCCAGTGTTCCCTTGTTCAAGGCCTTCTTCACCCCCTGGAGAGTCATCTTTGAGGGTGAGTTGTTCAGACAGAATGGTAGTAACTTATCAGTCATGCTGTCTCCATCTGTCACCCTAACTTTAATTTGATCTCTCCAGGTGGCATTGACCCTCTGCTCCGTGGTTTGATCGGCCGTCCTGCTAAACTGAACACTCAGGATCACATGATGGTGGATGCTGTGAGGGAGAGGTTGTTCCAGTTTGTGATGAATCTGGCTTTGGACCTGGGCTCTCTCAACATGCAGAGGGGACGTGACCATGGCTTGCCTGGTATATCCTTCACTCTGATTTCTCTAATTTCATCTCTTCCTTAGTTGTCCTCATCCACTCTTTGCTTACGTGCTGTTTAATTCTCTAGGCTACAACGCCTGGCGTGGGTTCTGTGGCCTGTCTCAGCCCAGGAACCAGCAGGAGCTCGCCCAGGTCCTGAACAACAACGACCTGGCCCGTAGACTGCTACAGCTCTACGGGACGGCCGACAACATCGACATCTGGATGGGAGGCGTGGCAGAGCCGTTTGTCAATGGCGGCCGCGTGGGGCCTCTGTTCGCCTGCCTCATCGCAACACAGTTCCAGAGGATCCGCCAGGGTGACAGGTCAGTACGTGTGTGGGTACATAACAGTGATGCTAACATGATCACAAAAATAAAAGCATTTTAAACCCAGTCTCTGTTGACACTAAACTCTTGCTTGAAATAATCAGGCTGTGGTACGAGAACCCGGGCGTCTTCACCCCGGCGCAGAGAGCCGCTCTGTCCGCTGCCTCCTTATCCAAGATCATCTGTGACAACACCGGTGTAACGGCAGTCCCCAGTGACGCCTTCAGCGTCCGCTCAAGCAGGAACCGGCTCGTCAGCTGCGCCAACCTCCGACGCGTGGACCTGTCAGCCTGGAGGGAGACGGTGACGTCTAACCTGGTGTGTTTATTTCTTCCTTAATCACTCGTATGAAAATCATTCTTCATGTGTGGTGTTTGCAAGCTTGGGTCAGAACTGTCAGGAAGTCGGTAGAAAAGAGGTTGGTTTTAAGTACTATAAAGTGGTAGTCATACTTTAAGATAACAACAACGAAGCCAAACTTTTTTTATATAAAAGGTTCACATTTAGATCATGCAACACCTGTTCTTACCTTTTTGTGATCTTGGTGAAGGTTTTCCTCATTCCATAAGAAACCATTCATGGTTTACTGATACATTTTAAAAATGTTCTCAAATTATGAGGATAAATAAGTTTAACTTTACATCTTCTTGATAAACAGGTTGTGAACCAACCGGAAAACCAGGACCCCCTGGAGCTCCAGACCAATGAGGTAGTCTATTAGTTGTCGTCTGTTCAGCCTTATGTACATTGTATATCATGCTAAATGTTACAAACTGTTCAATGTTCATATTTACAGTATGAAGACTTAACCAAAGTAGAACATACACACATTTACCCCACATAACATGACATGGTCAACTTAAATGAAGTATGTGAAATATGAATAAACATAAACATCAGTCATATATAAATCTTAGAATGCAGTTCATCTACAGTATATGGAGTACACCCATCTTTTATCCTTCACTAACTGCGATAGTCTAATCAGGGACTTTAAATTCTGACCACTTTATTAACATGTCCCTGGTGTCATTATTGTCCATCTATCCTAAAAAACAGGTTTTGTGAGAGATTTTTTAACTGAACAATGCACCATGTTTTAGAAGATGATCATATATTTTGACGAAAAAAACTATGTAATGGAGTACAATATTGCCTCTAAAATGTAGTGAAGTAGAAGTAGAAAAATCATAGAAAAAGGAAATACTTAAGAACAATTATCTCAAAGGTGCACTCAAGCAGAGTAATTGAGTAAATGTGCTAAGTTACTTTCCACTTGGATAATTCATAACATTAGCAGCAGATCAGGATATTTTATCAAGTAGATTCAAAGCTGAAAATGTGGATAATTACAAGCCTACAGTGTGCTGTCAGTCTTTACATCATTGTGAAGTAATCTATACTTTTGTTCCTCTGTAGATCTCGTAGGACCCCCAGACCCGAGAGGCCCTCCTGGATCGCCAACACTCAACATCAGTCCTACACAGCCACAATCTGCCTTCTCTGTCCGCCTGGGCGAGTACAACCCATCCTCAGAGAAAATCATCAGCTTTAGGATCTGTTAACTTTCCATTAATGACATTTTATCAAATATCAAATTTTAATAATTTACTTATTTTTTGCTTTTGATATATATATATATATATATATATATATATATATATATATATATATATATATATATATATATATATATATATATATATATATATATATATATATATATATATATATATATATATATATATATATAAAATGAACAAATATTTGATAGATTTAGCAAGCAGCCTAATGAACATGAAATGTAATGCAGCATTATGTTCAACTCTTTTACAGCACATGTAGTCTGAAAATGTTTAGCCAATTTTGATGGTGGGATTTACCAGTATTATTATGAAAGGCACTGACCAAATTGAAGCATGTCTTGAAAAGGTTGTCTGTGCTTTGTCTGAAAAGCTTGTTTCACTTTAACTTTATTTGTTGTATTGCGCATTTAATAAACTAAAGAAACCGTAGAGCAGCAACGTTGTTCATTTTTCATATTTCTGAGACATCAGGAATTATCGCATGGACGTCTTATGTGAATCGCAAAAAATGTTGTGTCTGAAGGCATTTAGAAAGTACAGGACCAACATAGAGGTCATGGTAAAAGCTCTGTTTGCTCAAATATGCAGACTAATACTCCTGTGCTGAAGAGATGATGATCTAAAATTTGATCAAGCTTGGATACTTTGCTTCACAGAATATATTTATTTTCAAGCAGCAACATTAAACCTAACAAAACAGCTTCAGTACTCTAAATGAAGCAACAAAGGCCAAAGTTCAATCATCATTTTAATGTACTGTATGCCTCCTGTAGATGGAGCCATCGTTATTTTTTAAACAAAATAAATGTATGATTCATTAGTGACATAAACACTTCACCATGAACTGGATATGGGGGAAGGAAGGAAACATTTGCACCCGTGGTTAGCTTACTGTATATTCTCCAGCCTACCAGCCTTACAGGAGGTTTCAGTGGTAAGATTTAGTCAGGACCTTCTTGCTGAAAGGGAACAGTGGCCTCATTTTTACTGGTATTAAAATACAATCTGGTGGACAGCTGTGAACCGGAGTACAGGTGTGAATTCACCCAGGAAGCATTGAGATCCGATCACTCAGACCACATTCAAAAGGTGGTCTGGGCCACATATGTCCACATTCTTATAGCTGTGTGTATGGGTATGTGTCCTGGGCCACATTAAGGACCTCCTACTCAACTGTGAGTGGAAATACGTACTCATTCAAGGTATTTAGAGTGAATCATATGTTTTGGATGTTATTATCATACGGTTGGTGTTGGTCGGCTGTCTGAAGCTCTGTGCCCCGTGGTTAACTGGAAAGGGCAGCTGTCAGTATACAATTATCTTGTATTTAGTTTCATAGAACGTACCCGAAATTCACAATATGTATGCTATTACTAAAGACATTCTTGTTCTTACGTCGCAAATTCTCCTTTTTCTATTTAGTAGTCTCACATTGCCAGACCTATCTCCACAGCACTGTTTCTGGTGGAGAGTTAGATGAGATGATTGATAGCATTCTCATGTCTGCCTGTTAACTATAAAGCTACATCTTGCAGCTGGTTATCTTAGCTTAGCACAAAGACTGGAAACAGCTAGCCTCTCTCCAATTATAATCTGCCTACCAGCACCTCTAATGCTCACTGCTAAACAAAAACATAACAAGTAAACTCTGAGCCGTTTTTACGGGTGTTATGTGCCGGACTATTTCTTGGCTCTAAAACCCCAGGAAAGCACTGTGCCCAGCCAAGAAATAGTCTGAATAATGAGATACACTATGTTAGTTATCTTTTTTAAATTCTTTTAACCTTCTGGCAGAGCAAGGCCAGCTGTTTCCTCCTGCTTCCAGTCTTTGTGCTAAGCTAAGATAACCAGCTGCTGACTGTAGATCCATGTGTAACGGACATGTAGGAGTGTGGTTTTCGATCTGCTCACAACCAAAAGGAAAGCAAAAAAGCATATTTTCCAACATGTCAGACTATTCCTGTAAGTTGAAATAATTTGTACGTGTGTTCACAGCTTGATTCTTTCACACGGTAACTTTGACATTTTAACTACTACCAAAGATACAGTAGCAACAGTCTGACTCCTCGCTCGGTCAGTCTGCCGTTTCCTCTTTCTGTGTTCCTCCGAAAATGTCTTCCTAGCTTCCTAACTCCATTGCTACCTTGTTAGCCGGTTCCTGAATGGGCGTATGTGTGCAGTGCCGTGAAGCAATTTGCTGGCCGAAAGTTGCAAAGGTGGTTTTTCTGCTCACAGGCGGTAAGGGGGAGCGAGACGACCACCATTCAACTCAAAAAAAGTCATATAACCATTGCAATGACTCTGAAGCTGTTCAGTTAAGGTAAATTAAGCTAAAAAAACTGTATAGTTCCCCTTTAACAGTGGAGTTATAAGGCTTCCACCCAACAACACTGACTGTCTGACTGACTAGTTTGATTAATGTCTGAATTTACCCTCACAGTTAAGTCCGTTTTTGTCTTGGAAAATACAGAGACACATAAATAACTGCTGAAAATGACTAAGACAATACCACAAGTCAAAGAAGAGCAAATACATCTCTTTATTAGTGGATTAACTGGAATGTCTCCCTCCCTCTCTGTTGTTGTGTGATAGGGGAGAGTCGGAGGACATACTGGGAATAAAAAAAAAAAAGAGTACATCTGCATGAAACATTGCACAATGTAAAGTTTTCTGGGCTTTGTCTTGATAAAGCGCTCCTCCTCCTGGTTGCAGAGTCTACAGTGTATGTGCAGAGTGCCACGTAGTCCACCAGTCTTTGTGTGTTTGGTTGTGTGTTTGGTTGTGTGTGTGTGTGTGTGTGTGTGTGTGTGTGTGTGTGTGTGTGTGTTTGGTTGTGTGTTTGGTTGTGTGTGTGTGTGTGTGTGTGTGTGTGTGTGTGTGTGTGTGTGTGTGTGTGTGTGTGTGTGTGTGTGTGTGTGTGTGTGTGTGTGTGTGTGTGTGTGTGTTTGTGGTGCAAACCCTAACTTGGTGCTCCAAGAGTAATAGACCCATTTATGAAGGAGGAGCAATATTTGAATTGTCTGTTTCTGTCTAGAGTTTTGAGCTATGATGAACATGATCTTATTTGAACAGGCTAACTTTTGCAAATGAGTGGAGGGAAGATCTATTACTGCAAGGAAATGTAAGAGTGTAAAAAGCTGTAAAGGAAATTAACAAAAGCAGGGATGTTATGGTATAGAAGTTGTGTGGTTTAAGTTGAGGGATGTGATAGAAGAGTCTTGGGAATAGACCAGAGGAAGTACGCCTTGCTGTGGATCCTTGAGAGAGATGTGTGTGGTCCTGGTTCACTGTGATGAGATCATAATGATGAAATGAATAATTAGATGCAAATTGAGTGAAAACAAATCTGGACTGGAGAAAGTAATACTAATTTTCTAACTGGATTTAAACAGCCCTCAACGAAGCCAACAAAGTTGGAGCGATGTGGGTTTTATATCATATGCAAGAGCATATTTAATGAAATATCTATATCTACCTTAAATCTAGACATTGGCTGTTGTAAATGCTTAAATGTAGGCTTCACATCTCAAGCGAAGTGGAAAATGTATGCCCGATGTTGACAATATAGCATCATCACAGGATGGAGATCTATTTTTTCCCCTTTTTACTCACTGACGTGTCTTATGCAGGCCTTGTGACTATTTTCCCTTCGTATTCTGCAACCCAGACGTGGATTTATTCAAATTCTTTTAGCTGAGCCGGGTGCCCAAAAATATCAGGAATGGGAGTGAGTTCCAGCAACGTGGACAAAAGAACTCGGCTAATTCCTTGCAGATGTGTCTCCTGAGCTGTGTGGGGGAACACTGTGCTGCCCTCGCTGTAGAGAAAAAAGACTCTGCATAGAGAAAGTTCAATGAATTACGAGTGAAAAACAGGAGCGACTCGGTACAGCTGGTTCTGACTGGTGTTCCAGGGAAGAGAAAGGAGGAAACACAGAAACACATGCACATAGTTGGCCCTCTCTGTATGTAGGAGTGTATGCAAGTCACATGCTGGTTTTTAAAAAGCGTTTCTGTAAGTGTTTTATGCTGAAAATCAATCCTTCATAGGTGAATTAAAATAAAACTGCTAGAGGGCATCTCTAAAGACAAAACAAGAAACATTTACAAAAGAGCAGCCAGAATCATTCCTGATGTTGCTGTGGTTCAGTTTGGGAATTTTTGTTTTATGACTTCACTTTTTAATCCTGAGGAACGGTTTCACAAATGCATCTTCTATTTATTTTATATATTATATTAGTGAGCTATTGGAGTCCTGTTTCTCTTTTAAACATTTCCCACTTATCTTTAACTCACATAAATCTGCAGGGAGGATACATTTTCAGGAGCTCATATAACTCCACTTGGCTCTGATTGGCTCTCACAGCTTACACAAGTTGAAATGTAACATCACGTGACTGTGAGATGACGTGCACCCTCGTTATCCAAGAACAATACAACTGGTTTAACTGTAATTTACAGCATGACTTAATCAGTTTACTTTACCATTAAATAGACTATAAAGTATTTTAGTCTGCCTTTGGTTCTTCTTTTACTCAGCTACCGTTTGGGCAGAATACATTTCACTGCAATCATGAATTTTTACACTCAGTTTTTACAGCTCATGAAATTATTTCTCTATACTATACAATGTTAAATATCTATAACTAAATATGCAACAATCAAGTTAAAGTTAACCTGCGGAGGGGCGTGACAAAGCGGCAGTACCTGAGATTGAGAACAGACTTCACAACCTGCAAGCTGTTATTGGCTGGGTGACACACACCCATGTGGGGCCCACAGGCTCTTTGCTTACGCCCATAAATGGGAAAAAAGAATAAGTAAAGTGAAAATACAGGCAGAGGGCAGGGTCTCTGCAGACACAGACAGCAAACATACAAACAGATCAGATTTCATTCTGATACATTCCTGAAAAAGAAAGCATTGCTCTCAACAAATCACTCTTGATAAATAAATGTTTCTTAAACTACTTTCCCCCCAGGTTTCTAGTCAATGACATGGCCACTTGACTCCATAGTGCCTCTATAGGTGCCAGCTACTACTTTTAGTTTTAGCACTATTTGTGCTTTTCCAGTATGTTATTTTAGGTATTAGTAAAACATGAATCTGAAAGAAGAAGATTAGAATTTAGGAGTTTGTAGAGTGTGTCTAAGGCATGACCATAATCCCCCGTTTCTCAAACATCTCTACACCTCAGGTACAGATAAGAAAATGGCATGCAGCACTCTAATTCTATTTGCAGTCATCTGCCCCCTAGTGTCAGGATATGGGCCACTGTGATTGATCTGTTATTAGATCACAGGGGATCTTTATTTTAATTGGTAATTTGTTAATCTTGGCTTTTAAAGCTAGATAACAGCTCATAATTAATCTCTGGTTCTATATGTTAAAAAAAAACTTCACATGTAATCCAAATGTTTGGTTTTGAAATCAATCGGTCTCATAAAACTTTGTGTTTTGAGAAACTATAAAAATCCTTGAGGCCATTCGCTGTGGTCTAACAGCAGCCATCATGTGGTCAATTGTGTAGATGCCAGAAAGAATGTCCTGGTTTGCCAGACAGAGGGAAAGGAAAGCCTTGGATTAAGTTTCCCAAGCCATGCATTAAAGCCTACCGCTGGTGTTACAGCAGGGCGCGGGCAGTGATTAGACTGGGCCGCTGCAAGTGACTTATCAGAGGAGGAGCGTGGGGTCACCAGCCTGCCACCAGACGCAGTAATGCAGATATCAATTATCACCACAGCTTCATTTTGTGTATAGCTCAGAATAGACTAATTGTGACCTTATAGAAAATTACTGTGAGATGCTTGAGGAGTCTTTCACATTGTTAGCAAAGCTACAACACAGACAGGACTGGATGTGTGTGTGTGTGTGTGTGTGTGTGTGTGTGTGTGGGGGGGGGGGGGGGGGGGGGGGGTGCTTGTGGGAGATTTCCCAGAAATAAATAAAAAATGTTACAGGGCCAAGAGTCATGTTTAGGTTTCTGAGATCCTTCTATAAGAAAAGCAGTGTGTTGCAATTTGGTTGGGAGTTCATCCAACAGTCAGGGAAAAGGCTATTTATCATGACATTCTGTTGATCTGGTAGAGAAAGACCAAATGGGGAAAATATGTATGTGAAATCCATCCTAACAAGAAAGATGAAGAAAGCTTGCATCTGTTTTTGTGTCTGTTTTTTTTTTTGTTTTTTTTGTTTTTTTTTAATCTGTTATGATTCAAAATATGCATCTATTTTGTGAGGAAGAAGATAAGTTTGACTACTTGTTACTGACACAACCACCTTTTAGGGGCCAGACTGAGCATAATCAAACTCCCTTGGCTGGGCATGATCACACATCGCGTAATCATCCAATGGCTATACGAGAAGCAGCACCAGACTCGTAACAGTTTCAAAAACTCCAAATGCTGAACTCCTCCTCCTATTCTTCATCATCGTCATCATCATCTCACTGGGCGCATATGCAGGCTGCAGGAGCAGAGCGATATGAGTTTACACGGATAGCTACATTTACATTTAGCTACATTTAGTTTTTCCTCTCTGCTCACTAAATATCCTTCAAATAGTGATGAAAGGTATTTAAGTCAAAGGCAAGTGGCAACCCCGGCTCATTACATTACAGTTTCTTTAATTGAGTTCATAATGGGATTACGCATATTTGGCACGCCACTTTACGCATATGCGTGCGTCTATTTTTTTGTTTGCATCCTGCAAGCTGCCCAGTCTCAGACGAATCCGGCGACCCAACAAGGAAATAAGCAGAGAGCGGCTCTCCGGCAGACGCTGCAGTGGTCACACAACGGTAAGGTTTTTAGCATTTTAAGCCAGGGCTCGGAGTATCAGCCACCGAGGCGGAGGGGCGCACCTCAGGAGCAAGTGCAGGCGCGACCTGTCACCATCATTCGTGATGCGGACGTGAGACATCCGGACACCTCGAGCCAGCCGGTGGCCCAGCAGCAGCAGCAGCAGCAGCCTCCCCGGCCGGCGTCCAACCCGCACAGCCCCCGCGGGCTTCCAACTCCACTCCAAAGGCTCGTGAGAGGGCACGAGCACCGCCAGCATCACCATGAGCGCCCCGGTGAGCGCACGGGGACGCAGAGGAGCAGCAATGAGACCCAGCAAAAGGTCACTGTCAGTCCGCCTCTGCCCCGGAGAGAAGACATGATGGTCGGTGATGATCCCTACGACCCATACAAGTCCACTGATCCAGATAATCCATATTACAATCATTATGACGTTTACGAGAGACCGAGGTCGAGATCGAGACCCGGATATGGCACAAGGTATCATCAGTACGGTAAGCGTGGGGTTCTCCAAACAACATTGATGAGATAGATATGACCCATAAAGTGGAGTTTGTGATGCTAAAATGCTTCCGGTTTATCATCCAGTCAATCAGTTATTTAATGAATCAGTTTGTCTACCGTATCTGTCTCACTTTGTCTATAAATGGCTGCATCTATTTGACACCTGTTAAAATGTTTATGAAACACTCATTTACTGGCTGATTTATGTTTTATCTATCACTTTATGTACTGTTGTATTTATAGTTATTATCACTATTATAACGTTTGTTTGTTGTTTTAGGTCTGCCTGATCTAGTACCTGACCCCTACTACATTCAGGCCTCTGCTTATGCCCAGAGAGTCCCAATGTACAACCTGAGATGTGCAGCTGAGGAGAACTGTTTGTCAAGGTAGACTGCTATCAGGACATATCCAGAGAGAGAGAGAGAGAGAGAGAGAGAGAGAGAAGGAAAAAAACAGGGTTTTCATTCAAGCCTAAGTGTGATTCAGAGAGCTTTGAGCCATAACAACCGCCTAAAGTGTTTGTGGGTAAGAGCTGCCCAGTGGCACCATGAGATGAGGTCAAATTAACCGAATCCTGCCACTGATGTTGGAGATGGGTGGGGTGGTGGATTTCTGTGAAGTGTATTCATAGTTTGCTCCAAGGAGAGAAAGCCTGAATGGTAAACACATTATCGAAACTCACCCAAACAACCACAAGCAAGCCTCCTAACTATTTTTCCACCCACCATTTACACATAGACTGCTTTCACTCAGACACTCAGAGGAGGGGATCTAGCAGAAAAAAAGAATCGTAATGTCGTAATTGTGTCCACATATGACCTGTTTTTTCTTCTTCTTCTTATTCTGCAAACTTATGCTCTTCCTATGCTTTGTGTCTGCAGCTCGGCCTATACGTCCAGTATGAGAGACTATGACACCCGCATGCTGCTGAGGTTTCCTCAGAGAGTCAAAAACCAGGGGACGGCAGACTTTCTCCCCAGCAGGCCACGTTACTCCTGGGAGTGGCACAGCTGTCATCAGTGAGTAATGTCATGTCAGTGCTGTCCACAAAAAGAACGTTTCTGTGACTAGTGAGGCTGCTCTCTTTGCATGATTTGTTCTTACCGGCCAACAAACTGACATCAATTAGAGTAATTCACATGATGGTTTCATGCATGAAAAAAACAGATCTGGATCCAGTTTTGAAAAGACTCAAAATTAGATATATCAAAACATTTAAATATTGCATTACGCACTTGTTTTGTTCTTCACTTACAAATGTAAGGAACTAATTGTTTTCCAAGGGATATTATTTTTCCTGACACTATTTGTCTTTTCCTGTCTGTAGTTGTGGTATGGCACCCCCTGTTGAACCACAGTTGTGCTACTTTCGGCTGTTTCATAGTGTTTGTTGGCTGTTTAATAGCATTTAATGACACACGTTTTATTTGTATTTTTAGGCTTTTTACGGTGTCATTTTCTATTTTTATAATTTTAGCATAAGGGCAGTAAAACCTACTTTAGGCTTTCAAAAGATGATGTGACTGAACTTCATATGACCTGCAAAGCCAGACGCTGTACAGTAAAGCTGTGTGGTGAGGATAATGAGCCAAAAAGGAAAACCGCTTGTCTGTTTGTCCCTTTATTGAGCAAATGGAAAAGTGCCTGGTTTTCCTTGATTTCATAGAAACTACCTCAGTCCATAGTTATGTTGTGAAACAACCAGTCCACTGTGCTAATCCCCAAGATGGAGCACATTTGGCAGAGATCCAATAAACTGTATAGATTTCTTTTCAGTGTTTTGAAAGTCAACCAGACTGTTTTTGTCTCGTTAAACAAACTTCAAGATAATGGAGTGAAAGCAGATTCAGATTCACTGTAGCGCTGCATGTATGATAAATACCTGTGATGTTTGCAGACACAGTGACTGGCAGCCATTTAAATGAACACCAGGAAATGTCCAACAAAATGTATTTCAATGTTAATCAGTAATTATGTAAATGTGGCTTGGGAACTAAACATGTCTGGTTGTTTTAGTTTCAGATTAATAATGCCTGTTGAACACTGCTGCTGCTGATCCACAGGCACTTCCACAGCATGGATGAGTTCAGCCACTACGAACTGCTGGATGCCTCCACTCACCACTCGGTGGCTGAGGGCCACAAGGCCAGCTTCTGCCTGGAGGACACTTCCTGTGACTACGGCTACTACAGGCGATTTGCCTGCACCTCACATACCCAGGTCTCAAGAATACCTGCTGATAAGATAACTGTTGAAATGTTGCTATAGACCCAATCACAATGTTTCTTCCGGGTAGAAAACAGCAGGCAGCTAAAACCTAAAACCAGAGTTAGTTAGAGTTAGTTAAGTTAGTGACTAGCTGGTGAACATAGTGAAGAATAAAGCAGCTAAAGAGACAGATATTTTCCCCCGGGTGTTGGTGGAGACCAAAAACAGAGCTTAAAGGAGAGTGAATATTGGATTTGTATTCATCATGTGGCCAGATACACAACTCCAAATAAGTGATAATGTTGCTCTGTGTCTGCTGGATGTGTAAATAAGCAACCTTTTGCGAACAAATTTGCCAAATTTACTTTATAAGGTTATAATATATCAGTCCTCTGTGTATAGCTTGTTCCCACTGCCCCCAAGTGGCCAATGAATGCAGGTTTAGCTCACAAGATAAACAACTGTGAACATTTAGCCAATTAGCTCCTTTAGCTAGCGCAGCAAAAATGTCAAAGTAATTCTGAATCAACCAACTTGCTGCTGCTGTAAATAAACACAGTACACAGACACGCCTGGATTATTTTTACAATGGGGCGTTCATTTTAAAAATGGCCACAATGGCCAAAAAGACAAGAGTCTAAAAATAAACCTTTTTACAGCAGACATTTTGACTTGTTATAGTAGGAAAAGCACAGGTGTTATAACATTGAAGATGGCTCCGTTCTGTTCAAATGTCCCAGAAAACCATGACAGTGGGACAGTGAGGCAAAATGCACAATAGTGCTCTTTAACTGAGGCAGCTGTCCTTTAGAGAACAATTTCAGTATTTCCTTTTTGCATGAGCCAGTGGTGATTTGATGATTTCCTGTTTTTCCTGCAAAATGATCCCACCTGCCTGAACGTCTGTGATCAGTCGTTTGGCAGATGATTTCTTTTTCCATCCTCTTTATTTTAACAGGCAGATTTTTTCTCTCTTTTTTATAATGATTGTTTTTCTAATCAGAAGCATTTTAGGCTCACCATTAGATATCACACTGTAATAAAACAATAAAACCGTTGTTGCAGTTACTGTTCTAAATGTAAAAGGGCCTAGAAGAGGTTTGTTACTATAAGGTTTTATGTGGATGCTATCCGATGTGCAGGGCCTGAGTCCAGGATGTTATGATACCTACAACGCAGACATCGACTGCCAGTGGATTGACATCACAGATGTGAAACCTGGAAACTATATCCTCAAGGTTTGTTAGAAATACCAGATGGCATTTGTCTTCCTCATGAGACACCAACCCCCTTTTAAAGAGTTACATTCATGTGAAATCCCATTGCATCCATAATTATTTGATTCTTTTTATTCATCGTTGTTGCTTTGTTATTGATTCTTTGTTGTTCTCCACAGATCAGTGTAAATCCAAACTATCATGTCCCAGAATCAGACTACAGCAACAACGTTGTGCGCTGTGAGGTTCGCTACACTGGCAACTACGCCTATGTGTCAGGATGTCATATGTCATCGTGAGTATCATGTCTCAAGTGACAATTATTTATTTCTTGCACCCTCCGTTAATCCTCATGGTGTTTTTTGTTTGCTTTTTCAGGTATTAAGAGATAACAGGCATTCTCATCATCTAAGCGAAGATGTACTGTAAATGAATGAGGACTGCATATGAAAGCATATAAAAATAATTAAGTAAACGTTAAATTGTTAGACACATATCTTTACAATTTAAAATACTCACAATTTATAATGTTTAAAAAGGACAATTTAAAAAGGACGGATAATGTTGAATTCTTCGTTGGTTGTGTCGGTAGCAGCTTTTCTCCATACTGTCCACAAGAATATACCTATCTTCTTTGCTTGAGAATCATTTTAATTTCTTACTTCTATCATACTGTATACTGTATACTGTATGCTTGCATTTTATGCCACTTGTAAGATAGTTAAAGAATAAAATCCATGAAATTAAGAATCTTAGCCAGTTACAAATTTAAACAAGCTTACCCTCATTGTTAAATCAATATGAATTATATCAGTTTTAAAATGAACCAGCTGTAAAGGAAAATGTATGTGTTATATTTATATGCAACGGAAGAAACTCTCTTTACTCCAGAGCTTTTGTTGAAACTGAGTTGAATAAAACTTACTGATCTTGTATCACTTTTTTTGACCGACCAGATTGCTTTTGTTTGCTTTTGCTCCATATCTTGCTTTTGTTTCTTACCTTTAGTTGCGTCTTAGTGTCTTTGCCACACACACAAATACATTGAATCACACACACACACACACACACACACACACACACACACACACACACACACACACACACCATAAAAAGGGTGGATACAAAAGGTTAAAAGTAGGGCTTCAAACTACTGATGCTTTTCTTTACACATTATGATTATTTTTTGACAAATGCTTTAAAAAGCCAGAAAATAGTGGAAAAATGCCTCACAAGTTCCCAGTGCCCAAGGTAACATCTTCATATAAATATAAATCAGAGAAATTAAATTGTCATAAAGTTGTTGGACTTGTGAGAGGCAGATTAAAAAACAAAAAAGGGCAAAAATATTCTGATCAATGAGGTGGTCCATTGGTAATATAAATATATTGATAATAGCCGCTTTAAGAGAGATAGGGGGCATATGATCAGCTGAAAGATGAGAATGAACACTGTCCTGAATGTAATGAAATAAAAGAAGAGAAAGAGAAAGTTATATATATTTTGCAAATTATTATTTCAGAAGTTATTGGGTCAAGTAGGCTATATATTTGACACAATTTATTCATGTAATAATGTATTTCATAAATACTGATTTATTTATTTGTTTAACATCTAACACTTTCCATGATGAGGATCTGTATATAAAATGTTGTAAAAAAAATCACAACTTGCTCATGGCAGTACGCTCCGGTCCAGCAGGGGGCGCCACTGAGACTTTGCACATGTTTGAATCCAGTGATTTTTATCAGGCTGTTGGAGAAACTGGAGTCAACCACCAGCAGTGTGTGTGTATGTGTGTGTGTTTAAGTGTGCCATAGGATCAGATATTACCTACAAAACTGTCCGTTTGTCAAGTTAAAATGCATCCAGTCAGAGTGTCGATCCCGTCGTTCCGTTCAGAAAACAACTCGATCGAGAAAGGATACACGGTAAGCTGCTTAATAATAACCTCTGTCTGTCGGTGTCGTCTGCTCTGCTGCTGCTGCTGTCATCACTTTTTCATTTTTACTCAGATGTTACTTCTGTACCCCTGACATAATAAACCAGCGTCCGTTTAACATCCCGCAGCGTAAATATCGCTGTTAATGTGGCTATGTTTGATGTCTGTTTGGTTACCCGGGCGGTTCAGGTGCCTCAGCCCTAAAATTCACCTTGTTTTTACACATGTCTGTTTAAATCATTTAGTTTATCTAGAGAGCAAATGCCTAAATTGTGACAATACAGAGAAAAAGTTAACTGTGGTTAATGTAACGTGTCGTTTTGTTTTCGGCTAGGCTTCTGAATTTAGGTCTAATTAGAGCCACTGTGTAAGCCCACCCAACCAGGGTCCCCAGCTGTCTGACATACATGTATGACATCATTTCATATGGGACAGGGACCCTCATATTAAGTGTTAATGAGCCTATTCAATTTCGTTCCCAGAAATTTTGAGTTGCAATGAGACAAAAAAAAAGACTAGTCAAAATCAAAGCACCAGAGTCTGACATATACTTAGTACTTGTAGGTCAACCTCCAAAAATATTAGAGCCTACATTTCCCATAATGCATTCACTAGCCTTTTAGTTAGCCCCCCCCCCCAAAGTTAGGCCCCCATGCCTTTCAAACTCCATGCCTCCAGATTTCAATGCTTGGAGATGCATGGTCAATAAATTAGTCCAGTTCCAATAACTCACCTCTACTGCCCTGATCCCAGTTTCTGTCTTTTTCTCACATTTAAAGGAATAGTTTGGCATTTAGGCAAATACACTTATTTGCTTTCTTGGAGTCAGGCCAACTGTGTTTTTTTTTTCCTGTTTATGCTAAGCTAAGCAAACCAGCTTCGTATTTACCATCCAGACATGAAAGTGATATTAATCAAATAATTTAACTCCTGACAAGAAAGCAAATAACTGTATTTCCCAAAATGTTGAACTATTCCTTTAAATTCTGTATTCCTTACATATATACGGAGACTGCTGTCATCAGTCTCTTTGGGACGTTTTTCACCTTTTTTGCTGTTTTTTTCCACCATGAAGACAGCATGTTATTGCTGTCCTGTAGTCCAATTGAAACGTCTCTGAGTTGTTCCAGGATTTGTTAATAATTCTTGCTAGTCTTGGATGTCTGTGCTCTGGAGTACAGGATTGCAGTAACAACACAGTCATCATTTAAGAGTGGATTTCTCATTTACATAAGGCTGGCAAGAAGAGCAAAAAGAATCCAGCTGAGTGAGGGAAGTAAAAGTCTGTTTAGGGGATGTTAACAGTAATTCTGATCACATTTTTTCTACAGCAGCCAGATGTTTCCTCTTGGTAACTAGCTGACATAGACTGTAACTGACAGCTCAGTAGTCAGCAGTCAGTCAGTCACACACCATGCACTGGGAGGGGCCATATTTGGCTGATGGGCTCTGTTGATAAATCATGATTCTCTCAAACGACTGTCAACAACAGAATTCACCCTTTTTGCCAAAAGTGGTACTAACTTTTTTCTTTCTTTTTATCAGGTCTTTAGAATTGACGTGCTGATAAATGGCAGACAACATGCTGTTGAGAAACGCTACAGTGAATTCCACGCTTTGCATAAAATGGTGAGCTTCAGTGCCATCCCAAAGTTTCTGATTATTTATTGGTATTTACAGAGTCCTCCTTTCTTACGATTTAGTGTTGTAGTCCTCAACCTTAGCCTTCAATAAGTGAACAGCTTATGATTTTTACATACTAACCACCACGTTTTATGATTTTTACCGCTGATATTTGAGTTACAATATAACATTTTAATATATGTAGAAAGGATTAGTCAGTTAATCAATTAGTTAAACTACTGAAAATGTATTGGGAGACATTTTAATAATTGATTATAATTTTAACTAATTTACCAAATGAAAAATGCCAGACATTTGTAGGTTGCCGTTTCCTCAATGTGAGTTTTTCTGACTAATAACTGGATCCAGTATGTTTTTTTTTTTTGTTGGGTGCTCTGTCAAATAATTCAGTTGTAAGATGACACTTTGGGCTCTATGGACTTCCATCTTCAATGTCTGAGATTTCAGAGGGTAACCAATTAATTGTGTTATCAAAAAACTTACAATAGATACAACCTTATTTATGTAAGCCCATTTCATACAAAAAGATGCAATACAGTTTGCGTGTTGGCATGCTCAGGAAATCACAGCAGCAAATACATCAATGGTTAATGTGCTCCCTTGTGGTTAACCACGTTCACCATACCAGTTTGTCTGAGGTTGTAACTTTACAGATGAGTTTCTCTTCCTGTCTTGCTCAATAATTTACATTTTGTTTGTTTGGACCTCCGCTTTTTGTACAGGCGTTTTTCCACTGGAACCACTTTGACACGTCACAGTATTGAAAGCACAAATGTATATAATCAAAATAATTATGGCTTAATTCCATTTAGCGGCTTCAGTTTCAGGGTCCTGGTATTGTATTGTTAGCCTTTAGTTCAAAGCACCGCTGTGCCTCAGTGCAGCTTCACAGAGCTGCTAGCATGGCTACACACCCTTATTTGTCCTGCTTTGTAATGATGTTTTTTAAATCCCTGCAGCTAAAGAAGAGCATAAAGCCACCTGAGATCCCTTCCAAACATGTTAGAAACTGGGTCCCCAAAGTCCTGGAGCAGAGGAGGCAAGGTCTGGAGCTCTACTTGCAGGTACTGTGACACACCTTCACTCCACCTGCTGAAAATAAAGAAAGAAACAAAACATTTCTGTATGTGTATGAAATCAGTATCGTGAACGCAGCCTGTCTTTCCTTTACCAAAGACAGATGTTAATTCAAAGTAAACCCAAAACTACAGGATGGGAGATTAACCAAAAAGGGCATGCAGGTCACTTCAGTTGTGTACTGCTGCTTCATGTGCACATTGCAATTTGCTTTTGTTTTGTCTGTTTTGTCAGACTATAATTATGGAAAATGGAGTTCTTCCAAAGATATTCCTGGATTTCCTAAATATCCGCCATTTTCCTTCAGTGCCAAAAACAGAAAGCTGTGGGTGAGTTGAAACTCTATGAAATAAGACCCATTTTGTGGCATTTTTTGTTTTTGTGTGAGAGTTTGTTGCCAGGCTACTAGAAGGCTTTGTGGCATTATGGCATAACTTTTATTTTTCTTCTCTAAGGTCGTTTGATACAGAATCGGAGGAATCAAGGTGAGTCGTTTTGTTGCAACTACTATATAAAACAGCAGGCTTGTGAACTTCACCCAGCATGCCAGTGACACCACCTACGTTTCTTCATCCTGTTAATTTCTATGCATCATGTTACCGCCCACAAACCCTCTGACTTCTGCTTTTTGGATTCTTCTCAGTAAACTTTCACACCAGCCTGTCTTGCTGTTTCTGAGAGACCCCTACCTGCTGCCATCTGCTCACGGTGAGTTCAAGCTACTTACGCCTAATATTGTTATATCCCGTGCTTAATCATTCTAATAGCATAGTTGAAAAGATAAATTATTTATGGTAAATTTAACTAATGAAAAATATTGTACACATCTTTTCAGCAAAAAGTGGGCATGAACTTCTTACTCATCTTGCCTTTTTATTGGAAAAACTTTCTTCTTTCCTTTCAGATGCATTTTCAAATGTTGTGATTGAGGGTGTAGTACATGGAGTTTTCTACCCAGATCTTCAACCAAGGTAGAGCTGCAGAGACGAATCTGAGGGCACGTCAATACAAACGGATGTGTCATGTTTTCACACCATTTTAGGTGTGCATCGGGAAGGATGTGACATGTTAAGATACACTGAGCCTCATTTAGAGTTTCCAAATCATAAAACAAAAATCCATTATTTTCTCCTCTCGATAAATCGTGCCAGTGAATTATCGAGAGAAGAAAATAATGGATTTTTGGCAATACACCGTATGTTGTTCTGAAAATAAGCAATATTGACCCATATTTCAATGGATTTGAAACGACAACTTTTGTCAGCTGTCAAATTTAATTATATGTGAAACAGTTTGGCACGTTAACGTAGACGCTTTGAGGCATTTGAATCAAAATAATAAAGTAAAGACTATAACTATTCTTTTGAGATTAAAGCAAATACATTATATTTTCCTTCTTTCTTAAAGTAATGAGTGAAATTAACATTCAGGATTACTAAAAAAAGGGATAAGAGGCAGATCAAAGTAGGGGAGATCTGAGGTGTTTTTTTAGAGCTTTTAGTAAGTAAATACCAGAAGTTGAAACCCTGGGGAACCAGAAAGGAAATGCTGATGCTAGCTGGACTGAAGGTTAGTTTGCCATACACAGAGGAGGCCTGTAAGGACAAAGCGCAGGGCTGGAGTGGAGAGCTGGATCATGGCCTGCTAACAGGGAAGTGCCCCTCCCTTTGTAGCACCAGTACTGTGGTTTCAGAAATTTGTCCTGCGCTGACAAATTGAGGGAGAGCAGTGAGACAGCGTGGAACAACTTTGAGTGTATTTGTGCATTCTGGTGGAGTTGACAGCTATGTGCCACATGTTAGGGTGGAATTGGATTTGAGTTGTGATGTGGACCTCTTTTACTGAGCAGCAGATGTTTGTGAAGGAGTACTGTAGTGTTTACAGTGGTGCTACTGAGCTCTGTGGGGCTACCGGAAGAGCAGCTCAGTTTGGTGAGGTGATGAGCTTGAGGTTTTGGGCACAAAGCCTATTTGAAATGAAACCACGACAGACAGAAATAGGTGGCACAGCCTGTGTGCGAGGAATGATGCATTAAGCTCGAGGCGGGTGTCATCGGAGTTGTATGAAACGGATGTCGACAGAGCGATTAAAAGAGCACCACTGATTTAGCATTTACACTCCTACTGCATTGTTGGACTTACGAAAAGGCAGGGCAAAGCAAAGTGACATCAGTTAAGACAATCTATTAGATTTAGCAGGTTTTTCTGGAGCCATTAAAGGCTTTATACAATTTATTTCACATATGCAGTAGTAGTCCCAAGACCTGTAAACAGGCTTTGTATGTAAAATAGGCAGGGTTCCCCTTTGAGAGAGGATGAGAGAGAGGGTACTTCTCCATTTCTTAATTATCTCTCCTTGCTTCCTTCACTTGCATTTCAAAAGATGTTTAAGGAAATGATGAGATATGAGAGCTGATATCAGGAGAATAAGCCTGTTTTAACCAATCACAGGGTTTGATTTGGTTGTTGATGTCCAACAGGACATGCAAAATATTGTTAACCAAAATCTATTATAATCATTAAATCAAAGCAGAAATCCTTCTTTTTACTGACTAGAGCTGACACAAGCCTGTTCCTGTTATATTGTCCCAAAAACTGGCTACAGGCTCTGCACACACACACACACACACACACACACTTTTGGTAGCTGTCATGGAAGTAGATGTTCACACCATTTTCATATGTATGTTATATGAGGATCACGTTTAATTTGCGCACACAAGTAGGAAAGGCTTCTGATAACACTTGCTAAAGGCCAGTGTCTAACACTAATACCAGTCATGTTAAGTGTAATGTTGAATTTACACATAATATAGGTCAGTTTTTCACTCGTGGTGATTCGAGGTATAGTCAGTCACCCATCATGTAAAGGGAAGTGTGATTTGTTTTACAGAGTATTTTTAAAAGACTTACAACCAGTAAAACACTGTGCAATATGAAATAAAATACAGATATTCTTTATATTGTGAAGTACAAACCATCTCCTGTTGTTAACACTTGTCACTTTTTGGGCAGAAATTGATCTGACCAGTTTTCTTATATGACTGGACCTCCTCTTAAGCACAGTGACAACTACATATTTATACGGAATCAAATGAATCCTGAGCAATTAACCTCAACTAAACAGATTATGATTTTATGTTTTAACAAAGTAAATAATTTCATAGAGATCCATCTGGTAGATTTATATGTATTTAAATATGCAACATTGTACTGTTTGTGCTCTGTGAAGTGTCATGTATGTGCCATAATGTCAACCTACAGTGAACACTGGAATTCTACTGTAGCACTTTAAGAGGGGCGATATGTAAAATACTGATACCAATAAAATTCATTATTTCCACAAACCTTATGTCAAAATGACTTACTGATTTTTAATTAAAATATCAAATGTATTGCAGTGTTTCCCCTAGGATTTTTTTTTTAGCTGTGGGGGCAGGTATGTCAACCCCTCCAATACATCCATAGATTTACCGCTCCAGGAGAGAGGACGGTTCGCTCAGCCAGCAGTTAAGTTTATAAGAATTTGTCCAAATTTCTGAGTGAGTACATCTGCTCCCCCCCCAGCGGCCGTTGGTAATCCTCGGTATCGTTCCCAGTCAGGTGCTGTGCGTGTTTTAGACATCTCGGCTGCGTGTGTGTGGCGTGCAGGCAAGAATCCTGGCATGGGTTTGTGCTCTACCTGTGAAGCGCGTGTCCGCGCTATTCTCCAACAATCAACATTGACACCGTGGCGGCAGAAATTTAACTGTGGCGGTGCGCCACTTGCCAATCAACGTAGGGGAAACACTGTATTGACACAAGCTCTTCATTAGAAAAGTGATTAGAAAAGGCTGTTGCTTGACGAACTAACAATTTTATTTCTGTCAGTCAGTCTTTATCACATTATAGGGTTAGCATAAAAGATCAGAGACGCACGCATGTTCCCTCAAAACTGAGTATAAAACCTGAGTATATTTTTAAACATGTTTGTTATTATTATTGAAATTTGAGTTGGGCAAGAAACCATCAGGAGGAGGAGCTATTGCCCAACCTAATCCTGTTCATGTTAGTATGTTCGCTAAAATGTGTCCCCTTAAAACCATTCAGTAATTAATAATAACTGTATTAGTAATAATTGTCAATATGTTGTCAATGTCTTGATATTCTTTTTGGTCATGTCACCCAGCCATAATTGCAATTATAAAATTCTTAAGTGAAATTGAACGAGCAGGAAATGTAGTCTTGCACAGCACAGCAATGCATATCTGTTAACATTTAGCATTCTGGTTTTGCTGCAGCTATAACGTCCTCTGCATAAATTCTGATCTGTAAACAAATGCTATAACAAAATACTGGCCTTCAATTTAAAAATAATCTGAAACTCAGAATATTTCAGAAGCATAGAAAATTTAAAATCCCTTGATTTCTGGGCAGCAATGTCCCAGTAACAGTCCAGCAGTAACAATGCGTGATCCAGCAATTCAACGCAGCATCTTTGGCCCCAACGACAGCTTTAAAGTTCTCCGTGACCAACTTCATCTTTCAGCCGTTCGTCCTGGTTGGCTTCTGCCTCAGGTTCTTTCATGTTGGCGAAGGCAACTTCTCTTGTCAGCTGTTCGAGAGAAGGGAGACCCACCACCAGGTTTCTCATAGCGATGGCGGTCATCAAGAATCTAAAAGCAAAGTGGACAAAGTTAATGAAATACATTCGGGGAATAATTTAGTTTTTGTTTTTACAATTTCTGTGTAAATACAACAACACGTGGCATGTTGCTGTGCTGTTAGACGACAACACTCACCCCCTCCGTATCGTGTAGTACTTCTTCACTGCAAAGCGCTCCAGTCGCTCTAGTGCACCGGCCTCCCTGCGCTTCTTCACCTCCTTCATGCGACGTTGCCTCTTCAGGAACAGCTGCACAATTGGGTCAGTGGCGTTTAACTCTGACCCTTCATCGTCTGCAGTGATTAGAGGCTGCAGCTCAGGAGGGAGGGGCTCGGTTTCTGTGGAAAGAGACCGTCCAGTCAGCATCATCTGATGAATTTCTTTTGAGCTCTTGAACAAAACTTTGACATTTGGATAAAAAGGGAGAATCTGAGCTGTTGAAATCTTTGAGATTAGATTTTAGATTTTTTTTTTAAAGCGGACTTTTACTACACATGTCTAATCATGTTTGCATTAAAGCCTATATTTTACAATATTGCACTATTAAACTATATTCATGGTGTTAAGTGCCTGACATTTACCTGTCCCATTGCGTACACGCTCCTGAAGCTCAAACAGCTTTGTGAAGTTCTCCTGTAACGCCGCTTCTGTGGTGTTGACGTAGATGTACATGTAGCAGGACGGGTCTTCAGACACTGTGTACACTTTATGGTAAGCCCCAGCAGGTACCTAAACACATACACATTATGGCAAATGCTTTTGTGTCCAGGTTAAACAAATAATGGTAATGGTAATGGTGATGTTAGTGTGTCGCTGCTGTACCTTTATCTGCTCACCAGGCTGAAGAGTGAAGTTCTTCTTCTCCTCCACTATCTCAACGTTCACTTTGCCCTGCAATACACTGATGCTGGTGTTGCCCAGATCTTGACTTACAAAGTTTTCTAAGTGAAGACCTAAAAGGTAACATACTGTCAGTTAGCACAAAGGCAGCCTGTAGCGCCAAGAATTAATGAGGGTAAACATAACTACAAACATAAATACACTTCTAAATAAAAGATTTGTAACCTGGGAAATCAGCGATAAAGACGATCTCAGTCTGATTGTCCAAACTTCCCTCAATCTCCTGGAACTTGGTCCTCCACGGGGAGAGGTCCACCAGTAGAGGCATCAACCATGTGTTTGGTTGGAAAGGTGACCAATCAGCCTTCACAACGTCCACACGGGGATCAAAGATCCTTAGAGAAGAGGCCAGACCAAATTTAAAACACACTCTATATTATTTTTTTAGAACATTATTCATTGGATAGACCTGAAGTAATTACATTAATAGCATCTTTCTCTCAAGCAAAAGGTTCTCGTACCTTTGCTGGAAGCGTTCATTGATGGACACCCAGATGTCAAAGTAGATTTCAGGATCAGAGATATTATAGCGCGGCAGGAACTGATTGAGGCATGTGGCATACTGCTTCAGCATGTCTCCGTGGTCTTTCCAGCGACGGCTTTGTGTGAAAACCTTCAGTACACAAAGTCAACGTCAAAACATGCAAAACTTAATATGCTATCTAACCTTAAAAGCATTTTATCATGACGTGACTGATGGGCCCAATTTACCTTGCTTTGCATTGTAACTATTGTGCATAGATACTCATCACAATCATCTATGCTGCACTGATATACCGTTAAAGTGTGTAACGTTTGTTGTAGTTCATTATCAGAATCTGTATTGCCCTTCACAAACTTGTCCTTTTTTATGAATATTGACCATTGACCATATTCACCATCAATTTCAAGTATTCCTATTGGCTTGAAATTTTACATTTGTGTGTACATGAACTGGGGTAGACGCTCCATAGTCATGCGCCATCTTGAAATACGTTAGCCGATAAGGGACATACAGGCTATACTGCTCTGCCTTTCGCGTTTCACAGCTGCTGCTAATGGGTATCGTTGCTTCCCGGCTCCGGCAAGTCTGAAGAAGGAAACTCGGAGGACCACACGTATTCAAAATCCAAATTTCAGGAACAGGAGTCTTCTTCTTTGCCCAGAATAAGAGAACGGATATTGAAAAGAGCAAGAGACTGGCGTCATCAGAAAAAAAGAGTGAACATTGGAGCTGCTTTGGACGCACACACCAAATCCCAACTAGTTAATTATCCTCCGCGCTGCAGTCTTTTTTTTTTTCCGCTCTCTCTGTGTTGGGTGGCGCGCGTGCCCGCTCGTGGTGTGAAGCGTGCGTCTGCGCCACTCTCTGACATGCACTCCAACAAGACGGCCTTTTGTACACTTTCGCTTTTTGAAGCGTGGCGGCTACCGTAGCTGCAATACCTACTTTCAACTGCGTGGCGAAAGATAGTTGATTGCGATATATGATCTCAACGCTAGATGGGAGTAGGCTAATTCTTACACACTGGGGCTTTAAGACAAACTGTACTGCTCACATACTTTGGGTGTTTTCCTTGGAACTCACCCCTGGGTTCAGATATCCAATTTCTCCAGTTTTTCCATCTTTGTAGGTGATCTTAACGTGCTGATGGCTGCGGGAGTGAACCATCATGTCCCATGAGTAGCCGTACAACCCATTGGTCCAGTTGTTGTAACCCTGCAGAAAAACTAAATATTAGGATAATTCCATACTAATACAAATCACCCTTTCACCAGTTTAAAAAGTTGTATATAAACCAGGACTTTAAATTCATAAAGAACCAAGAGAAAAACGCAGTGTTGCTATCAGAGACTGGATGATGATGATGATCTACTTCAGGGCTTTAACCCTTCTTCTGACAGCACCAGTCTGAGCTGTTTGCTCTGGATCAATGACTGTTGACTCTGATTGAGCAACTATCAGTCTGGTGACTCACAGAGAGTTTAGAAGGCTTTTGTTGACAGCAAAGTACAATCTTATTAACCAGAATGTGCTGGAAGAACATTATGCAACAATTTACTAGTTGGCTCTTTATATCAAGTCAGCTGTAAAAGTCTTTTAGGATTTTAAATGTTAAAAGAAATACAGGATAGACATACCTTTGTGATGAAGTGAGAGTAAGGCAGGAAGAACTGTTCAATTATGTAGAGAATAGTAAAAATTGCTCCCAGCTTGTGCTTTAGTCTCAGTTTGGAAGCTTTGGCGACAGGCGGGGTCACCTGGCGTTCGGTACTGGTGCTTTGGATCTCACTGTAAACACAGGAAGTACTGGGCTGAGGGTCTGGCGAGGTGAGTGGCAGGACGGCCCTGAGAAATTCTGGGAAACGAGTGAAGAATTTTCGTGGCCAGTCAGCGTAGCAGAAGAGGGGACTGGTGGCCAGCATTGTGTAGGAAAACATCCCTGTGGAAGATTAACATTAGATACGATGAGATCATCAATTAAATGGAGGTAAAAATCATACCTCACAAATTAAAGGCATAATTAAAAGTATCCATGGCAACAAGAAATATGTTTTGAATGAAGACTCACCAATGCTGAAAAGCTGAGAGTTCATGCAGTGGAAGTAGGAGACGAAGAAAAATGCATAAGGTCGTGTGGCATCAAAAAACAGCAGGTAGCCGGCTGTCAGATCAAGAACAAGACCGCCTCCGTGCACCACCAGCAGATTTACTAACTCCACGGGGAGAATGACTCTGACAAAATAATTGTGATACAGCATGATCAGAGTGGGAGTACTGAGATACAACAGTCAGTGATTGAAGGCTTAAATATCTTTGGACTGAGCTGCTAAATAATACCTACTTGAAAGGATCAAATAGCCAATGATGAGCGAGGTATGACATTGAGTATCCCTCCACCCAATCGGCATCCAACTTTTTGATTCCAGCGATGAAGTATACAATAAATATCTTTGAGGAACAAAAAACATTGACATCATTAGATGTGCCCAAGCCACGTTCATTAATACTTCAAGTTGAAAAATATACAGAATTAGCTGTTAAAAGGCCACTGGTGCACAAACCTGTGTCCTCAACAAGGTGTAATTCCACAGAGGCACGTGGGCATTTCTTATAGAAGGCCGCCGCAATCCATCGATTGACCTACAAGTAAGACACAGGCATTGAAGTCATCCTCTGTTTTGCTCACACATATAGACGTGCCAGAAATGCACACAGACAGAGCTGTAAATATCATCTCACCAGTATCTGTTGCCGTCCATGAGTGTGAGCTGAAACCCAATGAGGCCATACAGGTACGAGTGATTGTTCCAGGTCGTTTTGTCCAGAAAGAATATGTACCAGTATGTTGAGATGAACATGAGGCAGGAGAGACGGTAGAAACAGCCAAGCATGATGCCCAAGGCGCCTCCAATGAGAAACATAAATACAACTTCAGTTAATACAAAACAGTTGTTAATAATAATTAGCCTATTTCTACATGTAAATATCTTAACTAGTCCATGGGGAGTCCTACTCAGCCAGTGAAAACAGTTGCATAATGTTGTCTGTGGCTCTTGGAGGTGTGGAGTTTGACGGATGTGGTTAATGGATGTATTAGATGTGGGTAATGGTCTACCGTTCAACCAAATGATGCTATATAGTGTTGCTTTTGCATTATGGGAAATATAATAGTTTGAAATTTGACCCATACTACAAACTCTTGCAAGTCCCTCAACTTTATTACAGTGCAATACTAAATTAGCTGGAGACAGTTGTGCAAAATTCTTTAAAACAATTATTGCCACAGATCAGTAGGAATAATTGGCATCGTAACATGTACAATCATATGCTTTGGATATGAACAAACAATGCTTATTTGTGTTATGTTCAATGTTTATTTTGTCTGAGATCATTCTTGCCACTTTTTATACATTTCATGCATTATAATGTATGTTGTATGTAAATAATCTACGTTATGAGTTGTATATGAAAAAGAAATATATACAAATGATGTTTTAATGTTGGAAAATGTTGCATTCTTGCTACAGTGAACGCCACATTTGCATTAGTTATCACAATCTTTGAAAGACTCAAACTAAATTTTGCATGAGTTAGTCGGCTTGGAGGGAAAATAAAAGTGGAAAATTGCAGGTTGGGTAAATGTGCTTTCATCTTCACCAGACACATCACACAGAGACAGTCTCCTATAAAACGCTTGCATCCGCTTAAAAAGGACGGGGTCCCCTTTCCTCACCAAGCCACAGGCCTTGTTACAGGGCCTTTCAACCTGTAACATTTTGAACACAAGCTTCTAAGATTGGAAAAAAAGGAGTGTGACCCACCAAAGAACATTACTACATACACCAGATACATCCAATCCAGCGGCAGTGGCTGTAAGACATTGAAGAGGGGAAAGCGGCACACAGGGGCACCATCCAGGTACTTGAAGTCCAGGTGACTGAGGCCACGTTCCTGTGTGATGTCGATAACCATCAACAAACCTGCATGAAAGACACAAGATGACGTTGGAAAGGCACACGTGTTTTAGTAGCTTCTAGGAACAATCTCAACTCTGTTGCAGAACCACTTAAACCCAGCAGCAGGCAGTCTAGTGTGAGCAAATGGCATGTTAACTTACCAAACAAGCAGCGGAAGATGCCCAGGGATGCAGGGTCAGTGGGACGGTTCAAGAGGGTCACCAGGCTGTGCCAGGAGGTCAGGTCCTCCTTCCTGAACCCAAAGACTTTCTCCATCTTGCTTTTGGTCTGTGACGTTTCTTTTTTAGGAGCTGCATCCTTCTTTGCAGTTTGTTCCTCTCCAGCACTGCTCACAAGAGCATCTAGAGGTTTAACAGTAGTATTTATTATTGACTAAGAGCAATATATTGCGTGCTAAATACGACGTCAACTGAGTTATTGTGCTTTATTTTGAAAACATGGAAATCCTAGCATGATTTACAAAACGCTCAGCTCTTATTTATACACCAAACATGACTATGGTTTAGATTACTTCTCCTTGGTTACATGCTGATCTATCTAGTTATTACATTAGCTAAACAGCACACCGCCACACAGTCACTGCTAACAACAAGTTCACCTGCAGTTGCGTCTCTCGCCTCCATGCTACAAAATGTTCAGAATAAAACAGATTTGGGATGGGGACAGGGGGTCAGAAAAGTCCTGTCTCTGCTCTCCCTGTCCCAGCTGGAGGTTTACTGCCTGGTCACGTCTATGAAACGGACAAGTTACGTGTCACAGTCCCACACACACGGGCGAGTCAGGGCAGGGAGAGAGGGAGGGAGAGGAGGTTCCTTCGGGAGGAATGTTGTGAAAGAAATGCTCTTCGTTTATTGGCTGAGTTTTCCAATTACCACGCCCTCTCAGGGAGCATATATACGTCATATCCTGCAGATTCCTCACGGTGGTTATTATTACCACCTACTACCATTATTATTATTTATTATTTTATATACTGTCTATGATTATTACCATAGATATATGATTATTACAGTCTATGCTAAAATATTTGTCCTTACATCATATCAAATGTTTTTGCATCTGCATATACCAGTTAAGGTTATATGATAAATAATCCAAGCAACAGTAGTAAAAAATAAATAAATAAGTAAACCGAACAAGTGAAATCATTTGTTAGATCATAAAAATATGAAACCAAAACATATATGTATATGTATATATATATATATATATATATATATATATATATATATATATATATATATATATATATATATATATATATATAAAACATTTCTCATTATTTTAAGCTGCTGTCATGACTAGAATACCACAGGATACCACTGGAGGGCAGTCATGTGTTGTATATTATCTGTTTGCCCAATTGGTTTGCCAGCTTTTAGTTTTTTGACCCAGAGGCTTTGGAATAATACTGTGAGGGATTTACTCACATTATTAAATGCAGGTGGCAATGTCTGAGTTCTTGATGTTAAATGCTATTTACTCTGCAGCTAAAAGAGAGAGGGGAGTAAAGGGCAGCTCTGTTTAACGCCTTGTTTTGAGTGAAACATAGATGAGATACCACTTTATAAAACAACTAAAGTTATTCACCCTGCACAAAATCCCTGCTGTCACATAAATCCTTAATCAGTTTTATATAGTTTGATCCGGCTTTGACAAAGCCATTTTGTATATTTTCATTTCATTTTCATTTATTTGTTTATTTGACAGGGACAGAGGTTATTAATCAACAGCAAAGTAAGTGTAAAGTAAGTGGAAATGAGCCAGAGTTAGCTCAGCAGGCTCATTTTCATCTGTTGTCCCTGGACAATTTTAAATAGCAACCTAAAAAAATGACTTATTACAGTCAGTACGTAAAAGCAACATACACAGACCAACATTCAGACAGGCATAATGCACAACAACAAGTAACACACACAACACATCAGATAAAGACCGCAAGCACAAAAACAGACTATCTGCAGGCAGGCAGCAAAAGTCAGCGGGCAGCCAGTAGTCTAATGTATACATATCTGATTATCAATAATACAATATTGATACGTTTTTATTGAATAAGGTTTTGGAGGCTGATTAAGTGCAGAATCCTTTCCAAGTTTAGCTATCCCCTCTTTCACAGTGGCAGGAGGAGCAACGTTTTTAATCATTTCTTTATGGGTTTGGAAGGTGACCACCTCTGCAGAATCTTAATTGTCTGTAAAAACTTATTTTGGACATTGCAGATGGTTGTAGACTAAATACTTTGTCCAACTTAGGTATTAGTTTAGCCTCCATTCAGTGCGGTCTTAGTCTACTTGGGTGGTTTATTCAGCTGTGAATGGGAAAGGGTGTGAGAGGTTGGTCTGAATGGGCCAAACAAGAAAGACCTTTGTGCAGTGGTTGCCTTGGATGCATTCACACAGACAGCCCAGGTGTACATAACAAAACCCTTCAACATCACAAGGAAGCTTATTGTTGTTTCATGCACATCAGAGGGTTTTCATTAGTAGACATTAAAGACACTAATTGGCACTATAGGGAAAATAGAGACAAATCTCTGAGCTTAGTTAGGATTTATGTGCTTAGTTTATAAGCAGTTTTTAACTTGAGAAACTGAGTTCTTCTGAATTTCTTTATTTAAACCCATGTAAGTAATTACACATTATTCATTAATTATTGGAAACTTTCTATACTTTTTCAGCCAATAGAAAGCATACGTTGACACTCACTTTAATATAATATTTAGCATGCAGGGTTGTCATATTTTCCCAAACAAAAATGGTGGCTGTTCCACCCTTTGTGCTTTCAGTATTGAACATAATCTTAAAGTTAGCCTATTAAATCAATTTAAAAAAGAAATAAAAAATAGGCTACATAAAAATAAATACCATTTAATAGCTTATAAACATTTTTGGACGATTTTCTGGACATCAGCTATTTGCCTCTCAAACGTTTTGATGCAGTCTTATTTAAAGTCTGCATTAGGCAAAGGCACCTGAATTAAAATATAACACTAAACACTATTGATTTAGCAGTGCCCTATGGACTCAAAAAGAACCAGACAGACTGGTCAGCAGAGTTAATCTCGTCTAATGTGTAGAATTGGCCATCAAGTTTTCATGTTTTTTGTATTTTATGGGATGATTAATATCTAGTGATGTGATGGTATGGGTGCAGTGGAAACACATTTTTCAATGAAACAAAATTAGACATATGCAAACAAACATAGATTTGATCATTGACTGTGAGGCTTTGACGGTTTGTGTAATCCGTCCGTCTCAGGCAGGTGGCGCCGTTGAGCAGAGCAGCCACCTGTGACGTAGAATGCTACCACTAACCAGTAAAAGAAGAAGAATAACAAAAGCAGCCACAGATTTTCAGGGCAGTACACTCAGCCCCTCTGGGTTAACATTTACTCTTATTTAGAACCAAAAAATGTGAGTTGACTGGAACCAAAGAGGGGTTTGCGGTCTGGAGGCTTGTGCGAAGTAGCAGCTTGTCAGAAGCAACGCTGTTACTGTTTTCAGACCTGTTTTCGTTTGTGAATCCAGGCAGCTAGCTAGCTTAACTAGCTCTGAGTTTAGCTCCTCTTCAACTGGCTAGTCAACGTCTGACAGACTCTCTGACCTGACATAGTCAGCCCGTGTTTACCGTCCAAATTAACCCTACACGTTACTCATCAGGTAAGTGAGCTCAGTCGTTGTTTTTGTTAGACATACAGTACATCTGGTTTGCATACATTTAAAATACCACCACACGTTTGAGATATTAGCAAAATGTGGAATATAATTACATAAGGCAGTGAAATAAGTCAAATCAATTGCATCGTTGAATTGTAATGCAGCCTTTAGGAAAAGTGAATGTGTTGAATGAATTGTCAATTTGTCTATCAACAGATAATTAATCAGCAACAATTTTGATAATCTATCAATCCAGTCATTTATCAAACAAAAATGCTTGTTTCAGCTTCACAAATGTGTGAATTGGCAGTTCTTTTCAGCTGTTGGTTGGACAGAAAAAGCAATTGAAATATGTCAGCTTGGTTCTGTGAATTTATAATGCCCATTTTTCATAATCGTCTGACATTTTATCATAGATTAAACAGTCAATTAATTGAAAAATGAATCAACAGATTAATCAGGAGTTACATTTTTTGTACAAAAAAACAAAAACTACAAGCTATATCATGATACTGCAAAAGCCAAAGTCCCTAAAAATATCTTCTCTAATGATTTTAATATTATATTTACCTATGCAGCTCTGTTGCAATGCTAAGATACAGTGCAGCTGACATTTAGTACTTAACTGCTGACTTTTACTGTTATTTTTGACGATTGTTTTATTTGTGTTACGTCTCTTTGGAAGTGTAGAGATGGGAAGTCTGGGCAGTAGGTTCCAGTCCCCCTCTCAGGGACCAGAGGAGGCTGCAGAGGGCACAAATGTCAGCCACAAGCATGGATGTGAGTGTCTGAAGAGGAAACGAAATGCCCCGTGTGACTGTGACAGTGAACAAGAGGAAGATGATGCCATACTGGATACACCTCGCAGGCAAGGCTGGTTTAAAGCAATCAGTTCAGTGTCAAATATATTTAACTCATCAATATTTTTAAATGTGTTTTTGTCTCTTCTCTGTTGTCTGTTTGTGTTTTCCAAACTTGAACAGGAAGAAATTGAAAAGCACATCACGATACATTTATCAGACTTTGTTTCTGAATGGGGAGAACAGTGACATTTGCATCTGTGCTCTGGGACAGGAGTGGAACCTCCACAAAGTGTACCTGTGTCAGGTAAAACATCAAGACAAAAACACCACAAAGACAATCGGTGGTAGATTTTTTTTCATGTGCGTTATCATTGTCTTTAATACTCTTTATTTTCCCTCCTTCTTGCATTTTACAGTCAGGGTATTTCTCCAGCATGTTCAGCGGCTCTTGGAAGGAGTCCAACATGATGGAAATCAATTTGGAGATCCCCGACCAGAACATCGACACTGAAGGTGAGAAGACCTCACAGAAAGCAGCAGTCGACTGTGTTTGTTTTTTAATGTGTTCTACTGATAGTGTGTGTGTGTGTGTGTGTGTGTGTGTGTGTGTGTGTGTGTGTGTGTGTGTGTGTGTGTGTGTGTGTGTGTGTGTGTGTGTGTGTGTGTGTGTGTGTGTGTGTGTGTGTGTGTTTAGCTCTACAAGTCGTATTTGGATCCCTGTACCGGGATGACGTTCTGATCAAGCCCAGCCGAGTTGTCAGTATTCTTGCAGCGGCTTGTATGCTACAGCTGGTCAGTACATTGAATGAAGTCAGCTATTGTCTCATATGTAACATTACAATGTTGATTTTGTACATGCAGTCATATGATACAAAATCGAAACAAGTCTCATGGTTTGTTGTTTACAGGATGGTTTGATCCAGCAGTGTGGAGAGACCATGAAGGAAAATATCAGTGCGAAGACCGTGTGTGGCTACTATGCTTGTGCCAGCATCTATGGCTTGGATTTAGTCATGAAAAAGTCAGATTTGATTTATTATTAGATGTTATTTTATTTAAAGGTAAAACAGTATTTTATGCTGTGTACAAATGCCACACTGTATTATAATGTGTCTGTGCTTCTCCTTCTGCAGGTGTCTTGAGTGGCTTCTGAACAACCTGATGACCCACCAAAATGTCGACCTGATGAAAGAACTTGGGTATGTGTGCTCAGCTCACAGTTCTTTAGTTTCCATCGTCTACCCTATGTCCTTTCTTTAGGTCTCAGTGTAACTTTTCTGATAATGAAGGTGTCGAGTCTAATTTTATATCGCCGTGGGCCTCATGATTGCAATGTGCTGTTTAATTAAAATGGTCTCACATTAGTGCTGTGACCTTTTTTTTTTTAGTGAGGTCAATTCAATTGCTGTGTTGAGTAATTATGTTTCAAAGCGTGATGTAAAAAATATTGTCTGGGATCATACTCACCATTTGTCTCTGGCCTGCATTTACAGGACAGAGGTGATGGAGCAGCTCATTCAGTCCTCTGACCTGTTTGTCATGCAGGTGGAGATGGATGTATACACTGCTCTGAAAAAAGTACGTGAAAATGTGTATACTTTAATAACTCTGAGATACACTACTGTATCATGAGACCTGTTTTCTAAGAGCTCTCTTTGTAATCTCTCTCTGCAGTGGATGTTTCTGCAGCTCAACCCGTCATGGGACGGCCCAATTAAGCAGCTTCTGGCTGATGCTGATGCGTGGCTTTGCAAACGCAGGACAGGTACAGTAAGGCCATATCTTATAAAAAAAAAAAAGAGTGATAGATATGCATTTTCTTAATTGGTAGCCACACACACACACACACACGTTGGACTCTAATTCCAATTGACTTTGTTCCCCAGACTTGTGTGAGAAGGAGCCCTTTTTGAACACAGAGGAGGGCGAACCTTTCCGTTCAGTGTTCAAATACGTTCGTCTCCAGTATATTATCAATGATCTCGCATCTGCACGCATTCTGGAGAGAGACAATATTTTGTCCCCTGGTAAGATGTGTTTCTGTCTGACCTAATTTAATCATAAATGTGCTTCTTCTATGCTCCGGGAAAATGTATTTCATTATCTAGTATTGAACCTGTAAAGTGGTTTTGAATACAGTGAAGGATTTTATTTTAAATCAGTTTTATAGGCTTTCTCGTTTCTTGATTGGTTATACTAGGAACAATAAGCCCAGTTATGTAGACCAATATTCTGTTTCCATCTTCATATATTCAGTTGCTTAAGTTGTTTAATTTCAGTGTTAGTGGTATATAACAAATTAGACTTACAGTTATTATCGTTCATCCTAACATTTACATATCTAGGACATTTCTTTTCCATGTGTTTATGCACAGTTAATATTTTCTATTCAAATGTATTCCAGATTGGTTAACGTCGGTGTACAAAAACCAGTGGTTCGCTATGCTCCGGACAGAATTTGACAATGATAATGGGTGAGAACCTGAGACTGAACTATTGTGATGCTGTCACCGTTATTTTTCAGCTGCTGTCTCGTCTTTATATAACCGCAAAAACTGTATGCATAGAATATGATTTGAATGCGGTCTGTCATTAGTCCTCAGGAAGCCAACAAAGACGAGTTTGAGCTGAGCAGTATGAGGTGCGGCAGGAAACTGACTAAAGATGGAGATGTGAGTTGGACAGTCTCGCTGCTACAGGAACTTTTGCTCCTGTATAACGGATTATGTTAAATTCTTCCAGAAAAACAAACAAATATTTTCCTCTCTTCAGTACTGCTGGCGGTGGACAGGCTTTAACTTTGGTTTTGATCTGCTGGTGACCTACACAAACCGTTTCATAGTCTTCAAAAGAAATACTCTGAGTCAGCCATGTGGGGGCGCTGTGAGTCTGCAACCTCGAAGGCATCTGGCATTCCGGTGTGTATTGTAGCCAACCTTTGAATATTTTTTCTGAATGTTGCGTACAGGTGTGTGTCTATATCATGGACTTTAGTAAGCAAACTAAGATGAAGATTTTGTAAAGTTGATACAAATTACAGGTATAATCTGGAAAAAAGAAGAAGATTTGTTTTGTGATATAGCATTTGTTAAAGTTGCTTTACATCCACAATTATGCATTGTAAGTGACATTGTAAATTGGGGATCCGTATTGGAGTTCAACTGCAACAGAATTGGTAACTTTACTAATTTACTGTGCACATATTTCATCTTAATTTAAAATGATGAGTAGTTGTTATACACTTTAAAATAACAGCCATATTTTTACAACTGAGTTTATTGGATTGTAAATTGTCATGCATTGAAACTGGGTGTTTGATGTTTGTCTAAGGAAATAGGGCAACATTTTGGGAAATACATTCACTTTCTTCCCAAGAGTTAGACGTTATCCCTGCACGGAGCCAGGCTAGCTGTTTTCCCCTGTTAGAAGTATTTATGCTAAGCTACGTTAGCCAGCCACTGGTGGTAGTTTCATATTTATCTTACCCACATGTGAGTGGTATCAATCTTCAAATCTAACTCTCGGCAAGAAAGCAAATAAGTGTGTTTCCCAATTATATATAATTGAAATATATATAATTATATATAATATATAATTATATATATATATATATATATATATATATATATATATATATATATATATATATATATATATATATATAATAATTTATTTTAAAACAACATGTATGTGTCTGCAGCTTTAATATTGGAAAGTATTCAGCCCGCCTTTAACCATTTTTATTTGTTCAGGTTACGTCTTGCCTCCTTTGATAGCCGTGGAAAGCTGGTCTGCAGTCGCTCAACAGGTTACCAGCTTCTCACTCTCGAGAAAGACCAGGTCAGTGAGCGCTGTTAACCTGTAGATATAGATGGCTCAGTTGCCGTGTCAGTCATTACCTTGTATAAGATGCTGTTCTTGACTTGCCTAATATTTCTCTTTTCCTTCCAATGACTCAGGAGTATGTGGTGATGAACCTTGACAGCCGGTTGTTAACATTCCCCCTCTACGTGTGCTGTAACTTCCTGTATACGTCGCCTCACTCTGACCCCCGTCCAGATTCCTCAGAACAAGAAAGCACTGCTCGCAGCGTGTCTTGATGCCTGTTCAGCAGCCATTAACTGCTACTGTTCCTCTGGGAAAGCTGAGACACTGACACAAGCTTGTACGTACAATCCACCGCCACATTTAACATCACTTTGACATTGGACATACCATCTGCATGCTGCGTAACACAGTGAGGTGTTTAGGGGAAATGTTTTGTATCCAGTGTTTTTGGCACAGTAAGAATTAGCTACACATACACGGGGTTTACAGTGTAACAGAGACGGTGGCCAGGAGAGATTAGGCCACCTTTTGTCTTCAAAGCAGCTTCAAACTCTGGACCTCTACCATGCACTGTCTGCACTGGGATGTTGGACCATTTCTCAAGATGGAAAACCCCCAGGTCATTTATATTAATGGAAGCACTCTGGAATTGATTTATCAGTGTGTATGGGGGCATTATCATCCTGGTATACAGGAACACCGTGAGGGAACAGCTCCAGAGGGACCTTTATTGACTTGTATGGCGATGTGGTGAGAGGTGTGGCCCTGCACTCTACTGATGGGCACGCTCAAAAACTCACCTGTATTTTGTACTGATTTTAAATGAACGGCTCTGTGCAGCAAGCACACAAAATACCATACATACCAACAGTGTCCTAAACAATCAAGTCACATATTTCACATGACTTGGGGCTACTGATACTGTACAATCTCTGCCAACACTTAAAAGCTGTAAAAAAAGAGTAAATTAAAGTGTGACACAGTACTTCTATCTGCTGATAGAGAGATATAATGTCATACCTGCTGCCACGTACCACCTGCACTCCATGTAAGTGCCCTTGTCCCAATGGAGCGCAGCTGCTGACACTCAACAGGCATCACTTTTGAAATGCAAAAAACTAACTGATAGATGCAGTAAAAGCAGCAGTTTCAGTCTGTGTTGTAACACTCTTTAACCTCTGGAGGTCCACCTCACTCAGGCTTACTCTAGTCTACACCAGAGCAGCTTCTGTTTTTCAGATTGGAAAGTCCACCACCTCTTCAGTAAACTGGAGGAAACGGCATCACTACTCCCAGATTATACACAGTAGCAAGAATCCTTTGTACTTAGTAAATAACATTTACTGCAATATTCACATTATAAAACAACATTGCATACAAGTGATAAAAGTAAAGTCACGAAGCCCAAGTAGCCATGCTTATGTTACACACCTCTATCTAAACCTGCATTGTGAGGTCAATAATCCAGATTAAACCAATAATCTTTATTCATGAGACATGATACCAGCTTTCTGATGTTCACAGCATAATGTGAAAACTCCAAACAAACTGAAATGTTGACAGACTACAGATTTTGAGACATTCTGCAGTGGTTACCAGATACACTGTCAAATCTCCATTTACTGCTGTTACTGGAATCCACTGATCCTGTTTTGCAGTGCAGTTTGTCCCTTGCCACATTAAGGCACGCTGTTTATAGACTGCTCCCATCAACACATGAAGTACCTTTGCAGTTATGTTGTTGTACACGTTTGTACTATTGATTAGGCAGTTTTGTAAATCTGTTACCTCATGCTGTTTTGAAAACCTGTAAAGCAGACATGTACTGCCAACACATTCTCAGTATGACTCGCCTGTATAGCTGTAACTCATCAAGTTTAAGGTGCTTTTTATTTATTTTATGACTTCATTTGTATTTGTATGGATTTATTTTTGCAAAAGAAAATACAATTTTCGACAGCCAATAAAACTGCCCATTCACATGGGCTGTGGTGCTATCACACGATCCTTTCTCTTTCTCCAACTAGGTCTTTACTACAGCTGCACATCTATTCATGTATTTATGCTTCTGTAGATATCACAAGTTCTTTTCTCTGCTGAATCCTGATTTCCTACTTGGTGACGTTCATTGGAACCCATTGGAACATACTTACTGCAACATATTTGACAGAGCTGTCCAGCAATAATGTCAGTGATTTATGTACCACTTATTGTGATAACTAATCCTTTATTCCATACATGTATCATTTTCAATTATTAGATCAATGAAAACTTCAGTCCTGCACAACATATTCTTTGCAAAATAATCCAGATTCAGGTTGATCTCCTCTGTTCAGTCGGAGCAACAGCAGATGTTTATCAGGAATGAAAAAGCTTAGATAAAAACTAGTAGATTTTAGGCTCGGCACACATTAGAAAAAAATTCTCAGTCAATATACCTGCTGTCTGACAATTAAGAACTAAGACAGCGTTTCCAAAAGACGTAAACTAAATTATGTAAGAAGCAGAGAGAGAGAGAGGCCCCTGTCTGTACTTTCTGTCTGAGTGGAAAAACGTTTGTTTTCAGTTGGCTTCTCTGCAGAATCTGTTCTGGTCCCTGAAGTAAAGTTTGAATTAATTTAATTTCCCTTTCTAAATGTTTTGGGTAAAACAAATCCAGGATACAGAAGAGCTTTCTTTCTAACTATGTAAGTTTGGAGAGGATGCTTTTATCAAGACTCCAGCCCAGTTACTTATTCTACATTTATATTGTACAGGACCAAAAACAAGAATTTAGTCTTGAGAGTTCTGCCAGAGACTCTCACATCCCAGTAAGATCTGATAACAGTTGGCTTAATTATTCTTTTTATATTCAGAAATAATGCCATGGTTTCCTCAATATTACAGATATCATTACACATTACAACAATTTTCTAAATAAACATAGATGTGGACAAAATAAATAGGTTGTGGGGTTTACATCATATCTACAGTGTGTTTACTGCTTCTTGTAATTGTTGCAGCACAATGTTCTCCTGCAGGTACTCATACTGCCACCTTACCCTGTTGCCTTCTTTGTACCATAATTTGTATATAATGATTTTACCTGTCATTAAAAAAGGAAAAGCATCACTGGCATTCACCATTGTCTTTGTCTTAATACTTGCAAGCAGAGCTCATGTCAATTTCATGGAAGTAATGCAATCCAAAAACAGGTACATCTACAGTACTTTTAATTCAGATATATAAACATATCTTACCATGACAGGTCAGACAATCACATGATGAGGGACAAGAGGGCTTATACAGAAAAGAACCTTTAGAAATTAAACATGGCTGGAAGAATTGAACATAAAAGTACATGTTCATTGATTGGGTGGTGTACTTTTTTTTTTACTATTTTAAAATTTGACACTCAGATATGCGGCAAGTGAGTCATTGGATTTCTTTCTCGTTGCAGATGAGAGCTAACAAAACTTTCAGCTCCCAGTCTCCAGGGAGGTTACGGTTTGTTAATTACACGTAGTACAATAACAAATCTCACAGTGAGCCGTTTTAAATGTCCACACCAACATTCAGAGTCACAGCCTCTAAAACCTGTCAGAGCTCTTCATGCTCTGCATCGCAACCCATTTTAAACTTTACTCCCCACCCTTTCATTGCGTTCCAGCCATCTACTTTTCAGCTGTTACTGGTCAAACTGGCTGAGTTGACTGACCCTGCGCTTCTGTATGTGTAATGACCTCAGGCTGAGTCTTTGGACGGACTACAGTCATCCATCGCGCTCCTTACTGCTGTATAGAGTCCAAATTCTCTTTAAGTCTTCGAGTCATACTGGGGATCAGGTTCACATGGTCGTCCACACAACTACCCACACAACTGTCCATCAGTGATCGAACAGCTGGCTCCTTTGCACCGGAGTCAAAAAGATCCTTCGCTTTATCGTTGCAGTGCATCGTGCATCTGGTCAGACGGTCCTGAGGGGTCAAAGAGGAGAGATGACTTAGACTGAGTAAAAACAGACAAGAGAAAAGTCCCAGTAGGCATTTTTAGAGATTTGCAGGTGAAAATGCAACTAAGCATTTAGGCTCAAAATGGGCTGGAAGGTTTTTTAAATGTTGCATCTAACTATAGGTGGAAGAATATAGGAGATATAAAACGAATGCAATAAAATGTTACATCAAATATGTAGAATACAGGAAAAAATGACAATTCATAGTGCCATAAAATGCAACATACGGTGGCAGGTTTGATTAGAAATGCCACACTGAAATATAACCTTGTTGTCATTGAAAGCATGCTGGAACACCCGTTACCTAAAGACTTAAAACAAACGTTCACTTCTAAAAATGCCACATACTCAAATGTCCCCTCACCTGAAACTTCTCTAGCTCTGAAGTGACCAGTCCTTGAGCTTTGGCCAGAGGAGTGTGACACCTCTCGATGCACTGATGCACCACAGACATGGAGTCTGTGGAGCGATCACAGCAGTCTGCACTGCACCTGAACATGCGACCCTGCAACAAGAACACACCGTTGAGACATGTTATGGATACAGGTGCTGCACAGATCAGACTGGTAGAAAACCAACGTAACTGTTACTGCATGCACAGTTCATGTTTCACAGGCAAAGACACTTACCTGCATTACACGGATGTGGTCCCTCTCCAGGCTTTGGACCATTCCTTCCACCTCATTTTGCACGCGTGCCTGATGTGCCGCTGCCATCTCTGTTTGTCCTACTCACTCCGTCTTAACTAATATTCAATATTCAATATTCAGCTGTAGCATCTGAACCAGACCGATGTATTCGCGGCGTCCACGGCAAGTTACTGTAGGCTACTTTACTAAGGTCACCTCCATTCAAGCATGCTTCAAGATGAGTAGACGATTGTGCCACTTCCGCTTTACTTCCGCAACCTGCTTTCGAAAAAAAGAAACCCTCTTCCGTTGTGTGACTTCAAAAGAAATATTTAGTATTTACCATAGACCGTTAATATTAACGGTCTATGGTAAATACTAAATATTATAAAATAAATAAATTCTAAATACTAAATATTGTATACTAAATACGTAAATTCGTGAGAAATCACAGAAGAGAGATGACAACTATCACGTAGCTCCAAACCTCTACATGCCCTTTTTCGATTACACACACATTTAAACTGCACAGATCAAAAGTAGCCTAACTGGATTTAAAATATGATTCTACATGTATCATAGTCTATTTACATTTCTTTTAAATTATATGTCAAAATGTATTTTTTGAAAGGTTATAGTATGATAAGGCTCAAATCAACCTCCATCGTAAAAAGTTGCACCTTTCCAATGCAGTCCATCTGGAGGCAACTGTACATGTATCTCCGTTTTTTTTTTATCTCGAATTAAGAGTTCACGGCCTTTATTGTGAAACTCGAACGTAAACGTGCCCGGAAGTGCGTCTGAATAGTAAGAGACGTTCACGGCGCTTAAACAAGTTTAGTTAGTTATTGACAGTTCTATTCGTATAGTAGCTTTTGTTAAGTTTTATCAAGCGTTGAATATATCTTGAAGTGTGACGGTGAAGATATTACCTCTGTGAAGGCTAACTACTTTTGGACCAACAACTCTCCTCCTTAGTAACGTTACATTTTAAAACAGTGAGTCCACTCTTTCACTGTACCACTGAACGCTTTCTCTTTATAAAGTTTTTTAATATTAGAAAGACCTGATAGCGTTGTATAATAAGTTATGTTACTGTTTCCTTTGTTCTTTGCGTGAGTCTGAACTCCTATATGGTAGTAACCTTTGACCAAGACTGATAGAGACTGTGGCCTTCAAGTTAATAGCGGAACTGATCATGGCTTGTGTTTATTCTTCGTGTGCAGATGTTCCGTAGTGCAGTAGAGAACTAGATTCCCACAATGAATCCACGAACCTTGTCACTGAGAGCGCTGCTGTTTCTGGGGCTTTGGCAAACTGGGAGAAGAAGTCTAGCCTCAGCTCCAGAGCTGCAAGATCAACCCAAAAAGATAGGTAAGCCTGTCTCAGGGTGCATGTAAAAACAAAAACACACCAATCCTCCTTTCTAGAACTACTTCCTCTATTTCTTCTGATTCTTCTATCTTCTAAAGTCTGTCTCACAAGAGATGTATACTATGGTTCATATTAGGGTTGTGCAAAAAAAAAATCGCTATTCAAAATCGATTAATTTTTTAAATTAATTTCTTTATTGTATGTCTACTACAATCACATGATAGATAGATAGATACTTTATTGATCCCCAAGGGGAAATTCAACGTCCCCGTAGCTTACAGACATCACACACAACATACACATACATCATAAACAGGATGTTAAAATAACAAACAAATACATGAATAATATGGACAATAAAAGATACTAAATAAACTAAACAAAAAATCCACATGAATGTACTAAGGCATGTATATATACATACATACATGGGAAAAGTAACTACATTTACATACTGTGAATCGTTTTTTGAATCGAGAATCGTTTCTGAATTGAAAATCGATTTTGAATCGAATCGTGACATTTTCTGAATCGTACACCCCTAGTTCATATTAAGTTTCTGTGGGGGATGACCTCACTGTGACCTTACCCAGAATGCAGTTGCAATGACATACAAGCAAGTTGAACAGACATCTTCATTTACATAAAGGGCAAAATTAGGTTGCTAACTGGTGGTACACTCAGTTATACAGTATGTTATTGGCATTTGCAATAAAATACCTACAATATTTAAACTGCTGATTAGTTGTCATATAGTCCCTTGTGAAATTCATCAGTCAGTTATTCAATATGAAAGAGCACCAATAATTTGATGGGACATTTTTCTTATATATCAGACAGTAGTCTGATCCTTTTTACCTATTATTTAACTGCATCAGGTTCTCAATAGGTCACTTCTAAGATGATATTGCCGTTACCAAAACAGGCCTCCTCAGTGGGAACAGAATTTATAAGTTGATTAATCAGTTACTTAATCAATACTGATAATAGATTAAGCACTTTGTCATCAATTAAGCAAGCATGCCAAACATTTGCTGATACCAGCTTTTCAAATGTAAGGATTTTCTGTTTTTCTCAATTTCAATTATTGTAAATTTCTGGGTTATTGGACTTTTGTTCAAATTAAAAAAGCTGTTTCAAGACGTCACCTTGAGCTCTGGGAAAACATGATGGACATTTTGTAGACTAAATGATCAAAAAAATAACCAAATATTTAGAAATAATAATAATAGTCTGATTAATCTATAATGAAAAAAATAATTGTTACAGCTGTAGTACAGAATTAAAAATCTTAGCAGAATACTGTATTTAAGATATGTCTATTTTAAGTATCTCACAAAAATAAAGCAGGAGGTCTAAAATAAAATTGGGCTTAGTTCAAATTACAAAGGTGCATATGGACCTCCAGTATACTTTTCATTTGATTAACACTGGTAATAAAATCAAGAGAATGATTTCAGATGAGCGTGTTACAGTGTTGGTTTGTTTTGTTGTCATTGCTCCTTTAAAGCTGTGGTCGGAGCAGGCATTGGTGGCACAGCTGCAGCGTTTTACCTGAGGCAGGAGTTTGGAGCCGGGGTGCGGATCGATGTGTTTGAACCTGGCGCTGTTGGCGGACGACTAGCAACAGTGAAGATAGGAGATTATGAGTATGAGACGGGAGGCTCAGTGATCCATCCTCTGAACCTACATATGAAGCACTTTATTGAAAAATTAGGTAACATATCCCAAGTTCAACAGACTCAGACAGCACAAACACATGAATAATTGGTACGTAGTTCACTATATTTGAAACTTCAATCCTGCTACTTTGTGTTGATTTTTCAGGTATTCCTCCGAGGAAAGATGTCCCCTCTAAAATGGCAATCTTTGATGGAAAAGAGTTCACGTTTGAAGAGAGTGACTGGTATATAGTAAATGTCTTGCGCATGCTCTGGAGATACGGGTTCAACTTTCTCCGAATGCATATGTGGGTGGAGAGTATTTTGGACAAATTTATGAGGTGAGGAGGAAAAATAGTTGTCATGGCTCCTAAATCTTATTCTTTTAGCATGAGATCCAGGGATATCAACATAGAATTGCTGTCCCTTGTTCTGCTGGGTGTCTTAATACTAATGGAAATTCCCTTTATTCACAGGATCTACCAGTATCAGCAGTATGGTTACTCATTCTCCAGTGTGGATAGGCTCCTTCATGCCATGGGCGGCGATAGTTTTCTTACCCTGGTGAATCAGACCACGGAGGAAGCAATGATGGGCGAAGGATTTTCGCAGATCTTCCTCAACGATATTGTCACGCCTGTCACTCGTGTCAACTATGGCCAAAGTGTCCGCATCAACGGCTTCGTGGGTATGTTTAATAATGACGTGAGAGATTCGGATCTGGTTTATCACATATCTCAAGGTTTTTGTTGAAAAGGCTGTCAAATAGAGGTAAAATTGACTGTTTCTTCTCTTCTAGGGGCAGTGTCATTAGCAGGAGCAGATTCAGGACTGTGGGCAGTGGATGGAGGAAATAAGAGAGTATGCTCAGGACTGCTGTACCACAGCAAAAGTGAGCTCATCTCTGCCAGAGTGACCTCCATTTTAGTCAAAGTTCGGCCATCAAAGACAGGTACCTTTTCACATTCCTTCATTCGGTATGGAAGTGGTCCCAACAATGGATTTCTCATGTGAATGTTTACACTTTTTTTAAATGGCAAATATTTCATCTTTACTTCCCTCTGTCTCCCTTATTTTTAGGCACCACAACCAGTTTCTATGAGGTTAATTATGTTGCAGAATCAGGCCCAGCACACTCTCTGTATGACATAGTAATAATAGCAACACCGCTTCACCAGGGAAAGTCTGACATCACATTCTCAGGCTTCTCCCCTCCAATCCCATCTCATTACCCCGGACGTTACCACCAGACTGTCTCCACTCTGGTCCACGGCAAGCTGAACGTGTCCTACCTCGGGACCACAGAGCCAGCCTCAGAGTTCACTGTGTCTGACGTCCTCACCACGGACTCAAAGGACTCCGTCATCAACAGCCTGAGCTCTATTGACCCTGTGATCATCCCTCAGGGTTACAAGCGACCCCCTGCCAGCCAGACCAAAGTCTGGAAGGTGTTCTCCCCAAAGCCGCTGTCCCAGGAGCAGATGAAGGACATGTTCCTCTCCTGGGATTCAGTGTCGGAGACTCAGTGGCTGGCTTATCCTTCTTACCACCCACCGCACCGTAAGACGCCTCCCTTCATCCTGCACAACCGGCTGTACTACCTCAACGCTGTGGAGTGGGCGGCAAGCGCCATGGAGATGAGCGCCATTTCTGCCAGGAATGTGGCCCTGCTGGCACACCACCGCTGGCACCAACAAGTCAGCAAGATCGACCAAGAAGACCTGCACACCAGACTAAGAGGGGAACTCTGAAGAGGGAGAACTCTGGCCCCTTTAAACTTCAAGGACAATTCCTGGTTTATTACAATTTGGATCTTGTTGTTGTAGTTTTGGCCATCATTTCTATCTTTTACTCAGCAAAGTAATTGCTAAGATCTGGGAAAAACAGTCGCTACAATTAGGTCTTGAGCAGTCAAACAATCACAGTTTAACCAGTTTATCTAAACCACTGTATTTGATTGTTAACCCTTTAGTAATCCCTCATTGCACAGGAAAACTGCTTGTACACACACAGCCACTTCAAATATGGTGTTTTAAAGTTGAAGTTGAAAGTTTTTAGCGATGCTTTCACAGTTCTCAGCCGTTAACTTGGCGAGTACAACGTTATTACCAATAGGAATGTTGACCAAAACTAAGAAAAAAAAGACCAACTGGAATGATCCTTTAATCACCCTAACTGTAGCCACAGTTCATAATTCACCAGCAACAATAGCACAAATCACACTAAATGGTGGGTCAACATTGTACTGTGCTGAAGTGTGTAATCACTGTTAACCACGCTGAACTCCAGTAGACACATAGTGTTCCTCTGTGTGTCATTTTTATATATTTCTTATGCTTCTGTTGAACATGGTACAGCTAACATCCAGCAAATCAGCTTGTTGGTGACACATAATCCAAGATGGATTTATGGGTCTTCTGATGATTCTTCAGCCTCTTTACGTCCTCAGCAGACTACTGTATATGTTGTTAGTGAGAGCAAGTCAGCAAGAGACTTGGGCCACTAAGACATCTTTGCAAATCAAATGTTTTGATGTCAGTTATGAAAAGGATTAACAAGTCCATGTTTTTTCTTACTATTTAATTGTACTGTTAATGTTAATAAGACTATAATTGGACAGGCTTATAACACTGATAAGGTGTATAAATTCAGCATGTTAAAACATTGATTGTGCCTTAAAGATTAAAGTGCAATTGGCTTACGTCTTTAATAAAGGATAAGTCTCCCTATCATTTTAGAAATCATTTGTCCTGTGGGTCTTCCTGTGTCATCAGAGCCAGGCCACCAGCACCAAACTAACAAGAGTAGAATGCATTTCTGTGTTTTGTTGTAACATGGAGGAGAATCTGTATTAAAGTACTCTGTACCTGTGTTTTACCAGATGTCATGTCACTGTAAACCTACTGTACCTACCTAAACCACTTTCATGTCCTTTAACCACTTTGGGAAGGAAATTGTAGTTTGCTAAATGTTTCTTAAGAGCAGGTGTATTTTTCTAGATTTTTGAAAGACATTTTCTGGTTTGAGTATATGTCAAGACATACTGTTGCAATAATAATAGTGCAGTTGAATTGACAGTTGTATGTTTTTGTAAATACCTAAAAAAAAAACAATGTGGAGTATTTAGACTAGCTTCTTCTGCACAAATAAAACAAGGATTTTAATTATAATTTGATTTCAGATGTTAATCAATACTGAAACCTCCCAGTCCAAACAGTGTGTTTTGCAAGAGTCTACAGTCACAATAAAGGGATGAGACAATGTCTGCTTTTGTCTGCATTAAATTATGTTTAAATCACTTTTCAAGACATACTTCACTCGTATCACTCTCTTTCGATGAAGCAATTTGCAAACTTGCCTGTGTTTATAAAAGCATTTCAGTAGTGTTAATGAGAGTGTTCCGGTAGTGTTAATGAGAGCGTTTCAGTATTGCGTGTGAGAGGATTTCAGTGTAACAGGAAGGTGGCTGGGAAAAGTAAGTTAACATTCCCTGAGCAAGATTCAAACCTGAGTCTCCCACATAAAAGTCAATGATATTATCCATTGAGCTATCCATCCATTTATATATCTCATTTACTTGAAAAAAAATTATTATCTCAGAAAACAGGCAAAAAACTTACCCTTCAGAAGAAATGTCTGTATGAAATACACCATCCACCTTCTGACATCTGGTTAAACTGAACTGTCTCCCGGTGACTACCTGCCAGAACAGATGGGATGGACATGCAATTCCTCCTAATGCATGCATGTCATATATGTAAGAAGCGCGTATTTCTTACAGACTTACAGCCTGCAGAAGTCCTTACAGAAGCAGCTGCATTATATCCTATTACAATCATTTAATTAGACCGCTTTTTTTTCAAAACATATATTATATATTTTCCTCCCTTCCACGGTGACCCCACTATCAAGAACATCTTTGAACCTGACTTTCACTCGTCCTAACTTCTGTAACCCTTCAAACATTACCCTTCTTTCTTGTATATACTTCCTGCATGAAATCAGGACATGCTCCAGTGTTTCCTTCTCTTCTCACTAATTTGCTGTTATCAATTAGTTTTTGGCCTAAATTGGCCAAAAATAATCTTAAAAAAACAACAACTTTCACCCAGGTTCGATTCCAGTCAGATAATGTCAACTTACTTTTCCCAGCCACCTTCCTGTTGCACTGAAACTCCTTCCTGTTCAGCGGAAACTCCTTCCTGTTCAACTGAAATCCTTTCACCAGCAATACTGAAACATTCTCACAAACACTACTGAAATGCTCTCACACACCATACTGAAAAGCTCTCATATACACTATTGAAAGTAAAATCCTCTTTCACTTCTGTATATGAGTGTGTTTCAGTATTGTTTTAGTTTTGCACGTTAGAGCGTTTCAGTAGTGTTTATGAGAGCGTTTCAGTTTAGTAAGTGAGAGTATAATTTGTCACTAGTGTGTATGAAAACATTTCAGTAGAGTGTGTGAGAGGATTTCACTTGTATGTGTGTGAGGCAATTGTGAATAATGTCCCAGATGTTGATCTGCACGATTAATTGAGGAATTGTCTTACTGAGCGACATTGTGACCCATCATTCATAAGCCAAGGATGTGTGGTGAAATCACCGTTTCCATTCGCAAAAGGAAATGAACATTGCTTTCAGCTCAGATCCAAGGACGCCCATTTTTCCTTTTGTATCCAACAGACACAGTAACACTCCAAATGAAGGCCCGTGTGACTGAAGAGCCAACAATGGGTGGCATTGATGGCCTGAATAAGGATACGTCTGTGTGGTGATGTGCCACCCAGCTGTCCTCTCAGGTAGGGATGGGACAATGGTACCAGAGCCGCCTGTCCATGCAAAACATGTGACGTTACTGAAGATATAAGAGGCTGTAAACTGACAACAACCCAAAATTTTCCACTACCCAGACCAAAAGCCAAGATGAGATTTCTAGTGCCGCTAGGTGTTTTCCTCGCTGTGGCAGCGTTTCACTCCGGTAAGAAGAATAAATAGTTATGTTTATGATTTGCAAGGGAATTAGAATGTCACAATAATTTAAAATGTGGCGATCTCCATTAATGGAAACTGGGAGTTCAAAATCTTTTGTCTGTTTTTATATAAGTTTACTTGATAATGTGCCTCTACAGAAAACCCATTCATGCTTATTTACTACAGATGTTCAGTTGTTCATGTATTTATTTGAGGCCTGACTGATGTATTTGTTGTGATTCCTAGCTCTCTCAGCCTCTCTGGAATCTGCAGAGAGAGAGGAAGTAGTTTCTCAGCACGGTGAGGAATTATTCTTAATAATAATTAGTTTAAAAGCAATAATTTTAATACATTTTATAAACTAGAAAATGCATTACCTGCAGAAAATGAATGAATGAATGAAGAAATGTATTTCAGACATGTCACAAACAAAACATATAAGTATAAAACATAAAACTAATAAGTTAAAAAAGCAAAACATTCAATAAACAATAAGTAACATTAGCCAACATAGACATGTCTGAAAAGGAGTAGGAAGAAGTATACACTTATTTACCCCTTTTCCATAACTCAGTAAATTATTATTCTTATTTCATTTAACACATATTTATATCTTATTCACAATTATCTTATAATATATAGCTCATATATACACATATATACATACATTTACACATACACACATATATACCCATACACATACAGTATATACATACACACATGCTTGTCAATGCTGAAAAGCTAAATTGTGGTGAAGTAGTGAGAATAGTTGGAAAAGTGGATTTAATTAGTATGAATTTTATTGACAAGTTGAATAATACTAACAATGTATTAAACAAAAGTAGAATATTTAAGATTAAAAAAGAAAAGTTGTGGTATAGCATCGAAAAGTCATTGTATAGGTAAGTCAAAAAAGTCATAGTATAGTATATGGAAAAAACTCATGCAAAAGGTTAAAGTATAGTATGTCGAAAAAGGTTGTGGTGTTGTTTGTCAAAAAAAGTCATAGTATAGTAAGTCTAAAAAAGTGATAAAACAGTCAGTATATTATGTCGAAAATTGTCATAGTATAGTATGTCGAAAAAAGTGATGAAAAGTCATAATATAGTTATATTGGGGAAAACGTCATAGTATTGTATGTGAAAGGAATCTGGATGCAAACATGCAAACTCCACACAAAAAGGCCTACAAACATATGTCGAAAAAAGTTATAGTGTAGAATGTTGAAAAAATGTCATATATATGTCGAAAGAGGTCATAATATTGTATGTCGAAAAAAGGGATGAAAAAGTCATAGTATAGTAAGTCAATAATAATCATACTATAGTATGTCAAAAAAGTGATAAAAAGTCATAATATAGCATTACGGAAAATAGTCGGAATATAGTATGTCGGAAAGAGTGATAAAAAAGTCATTGTATAGTATATCGACAAAAGAAAAGTGATAAAAAAACATCATAGTATAGTATTGAAAAAAGTGATGAAAAAGACAAGTCATAATGTAGTATGTCGAAAAAAGTGATAAAAAGTTAAAGAATAGTATGTCAACAAAAGTGATAAAAGAATCATTGTATAGTATTGTTAAAAATAGTCACAGGATAGTATGTCGAAAAAAGAGATAAAAAAGTCACAGTATAGTATGTCAAAAGAGGTCATAATATTGGATGTTGCAAAAAAGTGATGAAAAAGTCATAGTATAGTATGTCAAAAATAGTCAAAGATAAAAGTAATTTAAAAGCCATAGTAAAGTATGTTGATAAAAGTGATAAAAAGTTGTTTGTTGAAAAAAGTGGTAGAAAGTCATAATATAGTATGTCAGAAGAAGTGTTTATAAAGTCATAGTATAGTATTATGAAAAAAAGTCATAATAAAGTATATGTTACGTCCCGTAGTGCTAGGGGTATCAAGACATAAACATAAACCAGATGTAGTTGGTATTTTGAAAGGATATTTATTTAGCACAAGGCAAACAGAACTCACAATGGAAAAATGGGCCAATGGGTGCTGTGGAAATAAACAAAGGAATATAACAAAAGGAGATCCTCAAAAGGAAGACTACTAATCGAGCTACAGGAAAACAAAAGGATAAACCAAAATCCTCTTTAACTAAAATACTTTGCAAAAACAAAAACAAAACGCGCACAGTGTCTAGACGAGACAAACCAAGACAAAAAGAGCGATATCAGTTTTGAAGCTCAAAACCCTGACACTAAGCTAAGTCTGACAGCTGCCCTGAACTGCAAGTAAAGCAGGCTATTTGAGCAGGAGGTGGACTTCACTGGAGCCCCTCGATTGGGTCAGTGGTGGCATGCCGCACCAATCAGCGTCACCATCGCAGGGAACCCCAGGAACTAGGTGGGACTTCCCTTAGCCAGCAAATCCATGGCATGGAATGGCACAGCCTGCTCCGCATCTCAGATAAAACCCAATCACAGTTAAATACACACACAAGGATGCTGGCGGCAGTATGTCGGAAGAAGTGATTGAAAAGTCATAGTATAGTATGTCCAAAAAAATTTATAATAAAGTCAAAGTATAGTACGTCACATCAAAAAAAAGTTAGAAAGAAGTCAAATTATAGTTTGTCAAAAAAGTGACAGTATAGTATGTCGTAGAAAGTGATACAAAAGTCATAATATAGTAAATAAAAAAAGTGATAAAGAAGTCATAATATAGATAGTATTACGAAAAAACTCATAGTAATTAATGTCGAAGAAAGTGATAAAAAAGTCATAGGATAGTGTCAGAAAAAGTAATAGTATAATATGTCAGAAAAAGTGATACAAAATTCATAAAAAGTCATATAGTAAGTCGAAAAGTTCCTAGTATAATTTGTCAAAAAAGTAATAAAAAAGTAATTGTATGGAAGTAAAAAAGAAGTGATAAAAAAAGTCATGGTATAGTATGTCGAAGAAGTCACTGTAAATTATTTTTGAAGAAAGTGATATAAAAGTCATCCTATAGTATGTCAAAAAAAAGTGATAAAAAAGTTATATTATATGGAAAAAGTCAGAGTATAGTATATCACAAAAAGTGATAAAAAGTTTGACATTATATGTTGAAAAACGAAGTCATGGTTGAGTATGTCAAAAAAAATCATAGTATATTAGAAAAAAGTCATATGTTGAAGAAAGTGGTAAAAAAAAGTCTCAGTATAGTATGTCAAAAAAAAGTGAGAAAAAAGTCATAGTATATTATGTTGAAAAAGTTGTCGGAATGTCGGAAAAATTAAAATTGAAAAAAAAATTCATGGTTTAGTATGTCAAAATAAGTCATAGTATAGTATGTTGAAAAAAGCAATAAAAAAGCCATAGTATAGTATGTCGAAAGAAGTCAGAAAAAAATCATAGTATAGTATGTTGAAAAAATCATAGTATAGTTTATCAATTCAATTCAATTCAATTTTATTTATAGTATCAAATCATAACAGGAGTTATCTCAAGACACTTTACAGATAGAGTAGGTCTAGACCACACTATAATTTACAAAAAACCCAACAAGTCCCCCCAAGAGCAAGCACTAGTGCAACAGTGGCAAGGAAAAACTCCCTTTTAGGAAGAAACCTCGGACAGACCCAGGCTCTTGGTAGGAGGTGTCTGCTGGCCGTTGGGGTGCATCACAGTATAGTAAATAAACAGTGTTTAGAAAAAGTGGGTGTAGTAGTGCAGGGAGCAGCACGGCATAGCAGGGTATTTCTCAGCAGAACCACGGCAACAGCTGGAACCAAGATTTTGGTGCCATCCTAATCCCAGGATTTCATCCTGGGTGAAAAAGAAACAGAAAGACTCCGGGGAGCAAGCTCCCCAGAGCTAGGTTAGTAACAAGCATTTCTAGGACAGAGAAGCAGGTGGGCCGGGCTTGGCAGATACTACAACTCCTCACTCCCTAACCATAAGCTTTATCAAAGAGGAGAGTTTTAAGTTTACTCTTAAATGTGGTGACAGTATCTGCCTCCCGGACCCAGACTGGGAGCTGGTTCCACAGGAGTGGAGCCTGATAGCTAAAGGCTCTGGCTCCCATTCTACTTTTAGAGACTCTAGGAACCACTAGTAACTCAGCATTCTGGGAGCGCAGTGCTCTAGTGGGACAGTAAGGTACTATGAGCTCTTTGAGATACGATGGTGCTTGACCATTTAGAGCTTTGTAGGTCAGGAGGAGGATTTTAAATTCAATCCTGGATTTTACAGGGAGCCAATGCAGAGAAGCTAATACGGGAGTGATATGATCTCTTTTCTTAGTTCTTGTCAGTACACGAGCTGCAGCATTCTGGATCAGCTGGAGAGTCTTAAGTGACTTGTTTGAGCATCCTGATAGTAAGGAATTACAATAGTCCAGCCTGGAAGTAACGAAGGCATGGACTAGTTTTTCAGCATCATTCTGAGACAGGATGTTCCTTATTTTGGCAATGTTACGAAGATGAAAAAAGGCTGTTCTTGAGGTTTGTTTTAAGTGGGCATTAAAGGATATATCCTGGTCAAAAATAACTCCTAGATTTCTGACAGTAGTGCTGGAGGCCAGGGCAATACCATCCAAGGTAGCTATATCTTTGGATATTGAGGATCGGAGGTGTTTAGTACCCAGCACAATCACCTCAGTTTTGCTTGAGTTTAGCATCAGAAAGTTGTAGGTCATCCATGATTTTATATCTGTAATACATGCTTGAAGTTTAGCTAATTGACTGATTTCATCTGGTTTGATTGATAAGTATAATTGGGTGTCATCTGCATAACAGTGAAAGTTTATTGAGTGTTTCCTAATAATATTACCTAGAGGAAGCATATATAAGGAGAATAGAATTGGTCCAAGCACTGAGCCTTGTGGAACGCCATGGTTAACTTTAGCGTACTTGGAGGATTTGTCATTAACATTAACAAATTGAGATCGATCAGAGAAATAGGACTTAAACCAGCTCAGTGCGATTCCTGTAATACCAGCTAAGTGTTCCAGTCTCTGTAACAGGATGGTATGGTCAATAGTGTCAAAGGCAGCACTAAGATCTAGTAAGACAAGTATGGAAACAAGTCCTTTGTCTGAAGCAATTAGAAGGTCGTTAGTAATTTTCACCAGTGCCGTCTCTGTGCTATGATGCTTTCTAAATCCTGACTGAAAGTCCTCAAATACACTATTGCTATGTAGGAAATCACATAACTGATTAGCAACTACCTTCTCAAGGATTTTGGAGAGGAAGGGAAGATTAGATATTGGTCTATAGTTAGCCAAGACCTCAGGATCGAGGGTGGGTTTTTTCAGAATAGGTTTAATCACAGCTACTTTAAATGACTGTGGTACATAACCTGTTAATAAGGACATATTAATCATATCTAATAATGAAATGTTAACCAGTGGTAGCGCTTCTTTAAGTAACCTCGTTGGGATGGGGTCTAAGAGACAGGTAGATGGCTTAGCTGAAGAGACTCTTAGCATTAATTGTTGAAGGTTTATAGGGTAAAAGCAGTCTAAGTATATGTCAGGTCTTGTTGTTCCTTCTAGCAGTCCTGCATTTGAAAGTGAACTGTTAGAAGTTGAGGGCAAGAGGTGATTAATTTTATCTCTAATTGTTATAATTTTATCATCAAAGAAGCTCATGAAGTCGTCACTACTCAGAGCTATAGGAATAGAACGCTCAGTAGAGCTGTGACTGTCTGTCAGCCTGGCTACAGTGCTGAAAAGAAACCTTGGGTTGTTCTTATTTTCTTCTATTATTGATGAGTAATAGTCTGATCTGGCATTTCTGAGGGCCTTCCTATAGGTTTTCAGACTGTCTTGCCAATCTAAACGAGATTCTTCCAGTTTGGTGGAACGCCATTTACTTTCCAGTTTTCGCGAGATTTGTTTTAGTTTGCGAGTTTGGGAGTTATACCAAGGTGCTAGTTTCCTTTGCTTCCTCGTCTTCTTTTTGAGGGGAGCAACAGAGTCTAAAGTCGTCCGTAGGCAGGCCGTAGCACTGTCTACAAAATTATCAATTTGGGAAGGACTGAAGTTAACAAAAAGGTCCTCTGTTATATTAAAGCATGACATTGAGTTAAATGCTGTTGGAATATCTTCCTTAAATTTAGCTATAGCACTGTCAGATAGGCATCTAGTGTAGAAGCTTTTATCTAATTTCATATAGTCGGGTAGTAAGAATTCAAAAGTTATTAAAAAATGGTCTGATAATAAACGATTCTGCGGAAATACAATTAAATCTTCAATTTCGATGCCGTATGCCAGCACAAGGTCGAGGGTGTGGTTAAAACAGTGAGTGGCCTTATGCACACTCTGACTGAAACCAATTGAATCTAATAGTGAGTTGAAAGCAATACTAAGGCTGTCGTTGTCAATGTCCATGTGAATATTAAAATCACCTACAATAAGTACTTTGTCTGATTTTAGGACTAAACATGATAAAAACTCTGAGAATTCAGATAAAAATTCTGAATACGGACCTGGAGCTCGGTAAACAACAACAAATATAATTGGCTGTACAGTTTTCCATGTTGGATGTTGAAGATTAAGAACTAGGCTTTCAAACGAGTTATAATTTAGTTTAGGTTTAGGATTAATTAACAGGCTTGAATCAAATATCGCTGCAACTCCCCCTCCTCGGCCTGATCCTCTAGGAATTTGAGTATTATTATGGCTGGGAGGAGTGGCTTCATTTAAACTAACATATTCTTCATTGCACAGCCAGGTTTCGGTAAGACAGAATAGATCAATTTGATTATCTGATATCAATTCATTTATTAATACTGCTTTAGAAGACAAAGATCTAATATTTAATAGTCCACATCTGATTTTCCTATTCTGTTCCATCATTGCAGATGTTGTTTTAATTCCAATTAGGTTTTTAAGTATAGCTCCTCTTTTGTTAACCTTTGATTTAACCGATCTAAGTCGGGGGACAAACACCGTGGTTATTAGGCTATGAGAGGGCGGCTGCTCTAACGGAGGCACAGAGGAGCACGTTGCACTGCACCTCTGATTACTGATGTCTAACTTGGGTTGTCATGGTTTACGACCGCTAATAAACTCGGTCAGATTTTTTGATATGAGAGCGGCTCCATCCCAAGTGGGATGAATGCCATCCCTCTTAATCAGACTAGGCTTTCCCCAGAACATATGGCGTTATTTTTTAGTCAAAAGTTATGAGCGTGTAAGACATGCTCACGAGCACATTATGTTATTTCACACGCGCAAAAATGAACCTTCAGCTGGCATGATAAAAGTACTCGCGCACAAATTCAACAACCGAAAGGTGTAGGTAGCTGCGAGCGAGCGCCTGGCTACTCTTACTCTGCTTGTACAGTGGAATCCTGCTCGCGCGCAGCGGCCTTCTGCTCGCGGAGTGCTGTTTTGCTCGCAGAGAGGATTTCTGCTCGCTCGAGTACATGACTTTTGACAATTTGGGGGCGGAAACCAAGGAGGGCACTGACCCTCTTACGATTGGTCACTTTCACACAGGGACATCCTTGATTGACAGCTCTCATTACAGGAAGCACGGAGTCACAGTATCTGACGGAGTTCAGTCATTCAGTTAACACTGCACAGTGGACGGAATGGCGGCGACACCTGAAGATGTAGATGTAAGTGATATTGATGATATGATGGGGGCTGTGTGTTTGACATTGTTATAGCAATTTAATCTGAAATTTGTTGAGAATAAACTCATTAAATATTGAGAATAAAGTCGTTGTATTTCAAGTTTTTTTCTCAATATTTAATGAGTTTTTTCTCGAAACACAGCGACTTTATTCTCAATATTTAATGAGTTTATTCTCAACAAATGTCAGATTAAATTGCTATAACACTGTCAAACACACAGCCCCCATCATATCATCAATATCACTTACATCTACATCTTCAGGTGTCGCCGCCATTCCGTCCACTGTGCAGTGTTAACTGAATGACTGAACTCCGTCAGATACTTTGACTCCGTGCTTCCTGTAATGAGAGCTGTCAATCAAGGATGTCCCTGTGTGAAAGTGACCAATCATAAGAGGGTCAGTGCCCTCCTTGGTTTCCGCCTCCAAATTGTCAAAAGTCATGTACTCGAGCGAGCAGAAATCCTCTCTGCGAGCAAAACAGCACTCCGCGAGCAGAAGGCCGCTGCGCGCGAGCAGGATTCCACTGTACAAGCAGAGTAAGAGTAGCCAGGCGCTCGCTCGCAGCCACCTACACCTCTCGGTTGTTGAATTTGTGCGCGAGTACTTTTATCATGCCAGCTGAAGGTTCATTTTTGCGCGTGTGAAATAACATAATGTGCTCGTGAGCGTGTGTTACACGCTCATAACTTTTGACTAAAAAATAACGCCATAAGAACACCTTCCAGTTATCTATGTAGCCCACATCATTAGCTGGGCACCATTCCTTCAACCAGCGGTTGAAGGATGACATGCGGCTGTATTTTTCATCGCTGATCAGGTTTGGCAGGGGTCCAGAGAAAACTACTGAGTCCGACATAGTCTTTGCATATGCACAAAGTGACTCAACATTAATTTTAGTGATCTCCGATTTACATAATCGGGTATCATTGCCACCTACGTGGAGTATGATCTTACTGTATTTACTGTTATTTTTATTTTTATTTTTAGCCAGCAGTTTTAGATTAGATTCTATATCGCCCGCTCTGGCCCCAGGGACGCACACGACCGCGGCCTCTGGAGCCGACATCCTAACGTTTCTCAGTATAGAACTGCCAATAACCAGAATTGGCTTCTCAGCGGTTGTATCACTGAGTGGGGAGAACCGGTTAGAAAGTTGAGGATGCCCCGATTTGGAGTGACCACTGCTATGTGCACCCCCCGGATTACAGTTAGTGCTATGCTTCCTTCGGACAGTCACCCACCCGCCCGACTGCTTTGGGTCTGCCGGCGGACTGCTAGCAGAAGCTACATGTTGCCCCGCACCAGCTACGCTAAGCTGGCTAGCTACGGAAACATACGACTTTGATTCCATAGTGTGGAGCCGTGCTTCAAACTCACTAAGCCTCGCCTCCAGAACAGCGAATAAACTACATTTATTACAAGTGTCATTATCACTGAAGGAGGCAGATGAATAGCTGAACATTTGACACACAGAGCAAGAGAGAGCAGGAGATGGAGAGGAATTGGCCATTGCTAATGGCTAAGCTAAAGTAGCTAACAGCGTTTTAATCGTGAGATCAGCGAGGCAGTCGCTGTAAGGGAAGATAGCTACAGATACGTGCTTGAGTGCAACTGGTGTAGTCCAAATGCAATTTGAGAAAAATACCCGTTAGATTAAACAGATGCTATGCTTATGCCCCGTTGATGCGGGCTCTAAGCAAGCAAGTGTAGGCCTAGCTAGCCAGTTTAAATGCAATCCAGGCAAATAACCGCTAAATTAAACAAATTGAGTTTAGCTATGCTTATGCCCCGTTGATGCGGGCTCTAAGCAAGCATGGTTTGTTTTAAATTAATGTAATCCAGGCAAATAGCCGCTAAATTAGACAATAAAGCAGAGTTGAGTAGCTAAGTTTTGTTTGAGCAGCAAACAAGCGACCATAGCACAACACGGAAACACCGGAAATGAGGCAATACGCTTACCGTCAACGTCAGCACCCACGTCAGCGATCAATTTTTATTTCAAAAAAATTTTTATTTTCAAAAAAGTCATAGTATAGTATGTCAAAAAATGTGATAAAAATGTCATAGTATAGTATGTCGAAATAGTGAGAAAAACGTCATAAAACAGTATGTTGAAAAAGGTCATAGTATAATATGTCTAAAAGGGGTAATAAAACAGTCATATATGTTGAAAAATACTATACTATGATTTTCATCACTTTTTTCAACATACTATACTATGACTTTATATCACTTTTTTTGACATACTACTGACAGTCCAATTGGTCAATTAGGAAAGAAGACAATCAACTTCTCTCATTTTAAGGTGGTTTATTAAAGCTTGGAATAATAATAAAAACTTGTATACAAGGATTCTTCTGGTTTGAAAAGCCACAGTCAGCGGGTGCTGTTACTCTGTTGCCCCTCGCACCAAAAGAATGCAGATCCAACAGTTACAGTCCAATATATGAAAAATGTGCAGGCTATTGTGATTGGTTAATGCAAAATACTAAGGCAGGAAGCGATCGTGGTTTAGACTTTGGTGCTTCCTGGTTGGTACACAGACTGGTCCCACACTTCTTGGCACACAATCAATCAAATGATAGATGTCAACACTGGACAAAGATTTCCCACTCTCCCTTCCCCCCGGGTAATGTCCACTCAAGAGGAATTTAAACCAGTCTAACCAACCAGTCTAACTGTCCCTTCACCCTCAAATGTCAGTACCTACAGTATTGGTAAATATTGAAACAGCATAACTCGCCCAGTTAGAAATACTCTTCCCCCAGGAAATATTCCTGAGCTGGATGTTTGACCTCCTTGACCTCTCTCTCTCTACACACACAAATTCCTGCCTCTCTAACTGAAGTCAAGAACTGAAACATGCCATTATATTTAAAGAGAGTCATAATAACTGATTGATTATTTGATTATTATACATGATAAAGGCAGACATTATAAAAGATTGTCTTTTAAACAAGGCCTTGGTGTAGCCTTATTTAGTTGAAACTAGGTACTTAGCATGTTAGCGTTTTTTATTTCTATACTATGACTTTTTAAAGATTTTCCGATATACAATACTTTTTCGACATACTAAAACATACTATGACTTTTTTAATCACTTTTTTCGACATAATATACAATGACTTTTTTCGACATGCTATAGTACGCCGTTTTTATCACTTCTTTTGACATACTATACTATGACTTTTTTCTCACTTTTTTGACATAGTATACTATGACCTTTTTTGACATAGTATACTATGACCTTTTTTGACATAGTATACTATGACCTTTTTTATCACTTTTTTCGACATACTATACTATGACTTTTTTGTCACTTTTTTGACATACTATACTATGGCTTTTTATCACGTTTTTTCGACATACCGTACTATGGCTTCTTTATGACCATTTTCGACGTACTATACTATGGCTTTTTCATCATTTTTTTTGACATACTATACTATGGTGTTTTTATCAATTTTTTGACATACTATGCTATGGCTATTTTCTCACTTTTTTCGACGTACTATACTATGGCTTTTCCATTACTTTTTTTGACAATCTATACTATGGCGTTTTTATCAGTTTTTTCAACGTACTTTACTATGACTCTTTTATCACTTTTTTCGACATACTATACTATGACCTTTTTTCAACATACTATGCTATGGCGTTTTTATAATTTTTTACGACATACTATACAATGGCTTTTTCTCAATTTTTTGACATACTATAGTATGGCTTTCTTATCACTTTTTTCGACATACTATACTATGGCGTTTTATCACTTTTTTCGACATACTATACTATGGTGTTTTTATCAATTTTTTCAACGTTCTTTACTATGGCTCTTTTATCACTTTTCGACATACTATACTATGGTGTTTTTATCAATTTTTTCAACGTTCTTTACTATGGCTCTTTTATCACTTTTTGACATATTATACTATGGCTTTTTTTCGACATACTATAATATGGCTTTTTCATCATTTTTTTGACATACTATACTATGGCGTTTTTATCAGTTTTTTAGACATACTATACTATGGCTTTTTTTCGACATACTATACTACGGCTTTTTAACACTTTTTTCGACATGCTATACTATGACTTTTTTATCACGTTTTTTCAACATTCTATACTATGACTTTTTTCGACATGTGTCCTGTCCAGATGTTATATGTTGAGGACCACAATGGAAATAAGTCCTGGACTTTATTGTGTTTTTATCCTCGATTGTATCTGATGCCTTTTGTTTTTTATGTTTGAGGTATTTTGATATAATTAAATAAATCAAATCAAATCAAATCAAATCAAAGACATACTATACTATGGCTTTTTTTCGACATACTATACTATGGCGTTTTTATCAGTTTTTTCAACGTACTTTACTATGACTCTTTTATCACTTTTTTCGACGTACTATACTATGACCTTTTTTCAACATACTATACTATGGCGTTTTTATCACTTTTTTCAACATACTATACTATGGCATTTTATCACTTTTTTTGACATACTATACTATGGCGTTTTATCACTTTTTTGATATACTATACTATGGCGTTTTTATCAATTTTTTCAACGTACTTTACTATGGCTCTTTTATCACTTTTTTCGACATATTATACTATGACTTTTTTTCGACATACTATAATATGGCTTTTTCATAATTTTTTTCGACATGCTATACTATGGCGTTTTTCTCAGTTTTTTCAACGTACTTTACTATGGCTCTTTTATCACTTTTTTCGACATGCTAAACTATGGCTTTTTTTAAAAACAATTTCGACATTATGTCTACTTATATACTATGGCTTTTTCATAATTTTTTTCCACATACTATACTATGGCGTTTTTATCAGTTTTTTAGACATACTATACTATGGCTTTTTTATTACTTTTTTCAACGTACTATACTATGGCGTTTCCATTACTTTTTTCAACATACTATACTATGGTGTTTTTATAAATTTTTTTTATAATTAAATAAATCAAATCAAATCAAATCAAAGACATACTATACTATGGCTTTTTTTCGACATACTATACAATGGCTTTTTCTCACTTTTTTGACATACTATAGTATGGCTCTTTTATCACTTTTTTGACATGCTAAACTACGGCTTTTTAAAAAAAACAATTCGGCATACTATACTATGGCTTTTTCATAATTTTTTTCCACATACTATACTATGGTGTTTTTATCCCTTTTTTTGACATACTATACTATGACCTTTTTTCGACATACTATACTATGGCGTTTTATCCCTTTTTTTGGCATATTATACTATGGCGTTTTTATCAATTTTTTCAACGTTCTTTACTATGGCTCTTTTATCACTTTTTGACATATTATACTATGGCTTTTTTTCGACATACTATAATATGGCTTTTTCATCATTTTTTTGACATACTATAATATGGCTTTTTAACACTTTTTTCGACATGCTATACTATGGCTTTTTTACTTTTTTTGACATATTTTACTGAGTCGTTTTTATCCCTTTTTTCGACATACTATACTATGACTTTTTTTCGACATACTATACTATGGCTTTTTTATGACCTTTGTCAACATACTATACTATGGCTTTTTCATCATGTTTTTCGACATACTATGGCGTTTTTATCACTATTTTCAATGTACTTTACTATGACTCTTTTATCACTTTTTTCGACAAAATATACTATGGCTTTTTTTCTGGCGTACTATATTATGGCTTTTTTATCACTTTTTTTGACATGCTATACTATGACTTTTTTCGACATACTATACTATGACTTTATTATGACTTTTTTCGACATGCTATACTATGACTTTTTTTGACATACTATAATATGGCTTTTTTAATTCTTCTTTCGAAATACTATACTATGGCTTTATTATGACTTTTTTCGACAAACTATACTATTGCTTTGTCATAATTTTTTCAACATACTATACTATGGCGTTTTTGTCACTTTTTTTGACATACTATATTATTGCTTTTTCACTTTTTTCGACATACTATACTTTTTCTTTTTTATCACTTTTTTCGACATACTATACTATCACTTTTTTAATCACTTTTTTCGACACACTATACTATGGCTTTTTATCACTTTGCACAGTGACACAATTTTTATAATTTTAGCCCTGTGAGTTAAATGAAATCATCGAGATGAAATTGTAGTGCAGACTTTCAGCTTTATTTTGAGGGTATTTACATCAAAATTGGAGAAAGGGTTTAGGAGTGGCAAACATTTTTATACATAGTCCCCTTATTTCAAGGGACCTAAAGTAATTGGACAATTGAGTCAAAAGCTGTTTCATCAGCAGGTATTGGCTATTCCCTCATTTTTCCCTCAAAGTGAAAAATCCATCAGAGAGCTGGCAGAAACATTAGGAGTGGCCAAATCAACAGTTTGGTACATTCTGAGAAAAAGGAACACACCGGTGAGCTCAGCAATACAAAAAGGCCTGAACATCCACAGAAGACAACAGTGGTTGATGATCGCATTATCCTTTCCACGGTAAAGAAGAACACCTTCACAACATCTAGTGAAGTGAAGAAGACTCTAGGCGTAGTAGGCGTATCATTATCCAAGTCTACCATACAGAGAAGACTTCACGAGAGCAAATACAGAGGGTTCACCACAAGGTGCAAACCATTCATAAGCCTCAGATGGCTGAATCTGATTGGTTTAACTGAAAGTGAATGCCTGGAAACAGCTGATCAATTAGGAGAGATGTGATAACGTTATTGAAGTCTACCTGAATGAACTTACACTGAGCTTCACATTGAAAAATAATTATATAAAAGTCATAGTATAGTATATTGAATTTTTTTTATATAAAAGTCATAGTATGCCGAAAAAAGTCATAATATAGTATGTCGAAACAGTGATTAAAAAGTAATGGTATATAGTGTGTAGTAAAAATTGTTAAAAAAGTTAATGTATAGTTAGTCTTAAAGAGTCATAGTATAGTATGTCAAAAAAAGTGATTAAAAAAAGTCACAGTATAGTATGTCAAAGAAAGTCTGGAAGAACATGCAAACTCCACACAAAAAGGCCCAGCCCATACGGGGAATCCACCAATGGTGCAGTGCCTGGTTGCTGGTGCTAGTTTAAACAGTGCTAACCACTGAGCTACCGTGCCACCAAATAAAGCATGTCTGAAACAGCATAGTCTTAGTCACGCTATACACACACAATATAAATGCAGAAAAAAGCCTGAAAGAAGCACTACACTTAAACATTGATAATTGATCCATTGATTTGGAAGTTGACTTTCAATGTTGACTTTCAATGTAAAAAGAAAAAGCGTAATTTTTCTCTAAAAGTATAAATGCTGTAGAAAATTTGAATACAATATAGAAGTAGTAGGTGACCGAAAGTCATACCGAAGAATCAGATAACAATACTGCTGATCGAGGAATTATTTAAGGGTGATGAAACTTGCGTGCCTCAAAACTGATTCAATGGTCTTGTTTTTTTCATGCAGATGGGCTAACTGAACTGCAGAAAATAGGTACAGTGCATCAGTTCAAATGATTACCAGCTGACTGTGAAACTGATGTTTACGTTTTTATAGTTTAATGTACTTTATGTTTAAGTCTGTGTGTATAAATGCACCTGGCTGCAAGAGTGGCAGCATTTATTTCATTTGAGACTCACCGGTTTGTTAAAGCCACCCAGTGGTGAAAGATGTACTCAGATATTTGACTCAAGTAAAGGTAGCAAAACCGCTGTGTAGCAAAACTCTATTACAAGTAGAAGTCCTGCATTCAAAATTTTACTTCAGTAAAAGTATTTTAAAATATTTGATTTTAAATTTAATTACTTTTATAGTTTGTGAATTTCCCCCAGACTCGTCTTAACCTATAATAATAGATGATAATTGATTTATTGATTATATTGCATAGCATAGAATATTTACCTCTGAGATATAGTGGAGAAGTATAAAGTAGCAGAAAATTGAAATACTCAAGTAAAGGACAAGCTCTTTAAAATTGTACAGTACTTGAGTAAATTCACTTAGTTACTTCCCACCACTTAAGCCATCTACCAGACACCTTTTTTAATTTATTTTATGTTTGATCTGTAACACTACATTCCTTCACTTGTATTATTACACAAACTGCCCATGGTCTTGTTACTCTTGCATCATTGTATTACTCTGTCTCCTCAGATCAGATGGAGTTTGAGGCTGCTCAAAAGAACGAGGCTGCTCACATGAATGGTAAGTTTGACCAAAGTCCAACGCAATGACCATAACCCAAAATGAGGTGACTTTATAAGCAAATATACCTTTCATCCATTATGTTAAGTACAGTTTGTAAAACAAGTTTCAGGTCTATCAATGCTCTTTTTATTTGACCCTTTCCTGTAAAGTGACAGAGGAACAGAATGAGGAAGCCCGTTACCTTGGTAAGACACTACATGAGCTCTGACTTCATTCAAAACTAATGAATTACTTATTCAGGTGCAGTGTTTAATGCAATCTCTCAAATATTTTACATACAGAGGCTGTTCAAGATGGATCTGGTAAGTTATACTTATATGATGAACACCTGAACAAATTGATTGTGTGTTAAACATCACATGTTGAAATGTTTCCAACAGTGGAGGAGCATATTAAAGCTGAGAACGACAACACAGGTGTGTAAGAAAACTGCTGGCTTTAATCATAAGACAACATGTGATCTCAACATTACATAACTTTTAAAACTCTCCTCCAGCAGAAGGAGGTGGGAACTCTGACCTAGCAGCTCATGAAGGTGAGAGAGGTTCTACTGCACCCTATAGATGCAGCCTGTAGATGGTGATAAAGGACAGTTTAGAAAAGGACTGCAGGATCTCAAAGTACACTTACATGTTAAATATCACAACCTGACTGATTTCTCTCCCACGCAGAATCCCAGTCTGAGTCCTCTGAGGAAGCAGATGGTGAGTTTGTGCATTTTTGTAGGCAGTTTATTTCAGCACATTAAAGCTGCAATTTCAGCTTCTGTCATTCTGTCAATGACGATTTATTGTATATCATTTTTGACAGGGAAACAGAAGTGATGTGAATCTACACTAAAACACTACAGCAGTTATTAGAAAACAAACACTACATTACAAGCTTTGAATAATACTGTGATATTCAGTTATCCACATATTCATGAATTTCAATTCATATTTTATTTTACATTTTTACATAGTTGTAAACTACTTTTAAAGATTTAGAGATTAACAACAATAGAAAGGGACTTTTCAAAACAAAGTTACAATGTGCTTTACATGGTTTAACCAGGTTAAAAAACATCTCAGGAATTAGATAAAGTACATTTTAATGTCTTTTCAGAGCACCACGAGACAGAGCCAGAGACTGTGAGCAGTTCGGGTAAGATCAAGTAAAATGGCCACTGACTCACTATAGCCCTGGATCCCACACTATGACTACTTGCTGTAACTCTCCATTTCTCCTCTGCAGATGAAGTCAGTCAGGATTCAACCAAGAAGGAACAAGGTGAACTTCTAAATGCTACACACATACATAAGTAATAATTTACCTAAAGGCTGAATGTATCATTTGTTTACAGGTATTATCCAGAGACGGTAGTAAACTCGTTGTGCCTGCTGAGGCAAGATGTGGTGATCCTGTTTTGAGCAACACAGTGAAAGTTCAATTGTGCAATGAACAGAATGTGAAAAACAAATCCAGTCAAAGCCGGTCTCAGCTGGATTTAAATAGTGGTAAAAAATACCCTTTATAGGTTGGGTTTAGAATCAAGTAAACAGTAAAATGCCTGAAGAGCAATTACAAATGTAGCCTGAAAACAGTTTAATGTATAAAAACAGTCAAAGCCAATGTTCTAGAGAGATATATTCAAGTCGCCACAGAGATGAGCTGGCTGCTTGACCTCAAAAATAAGATTCTGGGATTGTTTATTTGAACACAGTCCTCCTTGCATGTGAGTAAATCTAGGACAAGAATCCAGGGCACTCTGAGGCGTCTGTCCCCAGGTGCTTATTGTGATTGATGTATACTGTATCTTCTGCTTCTGGTTATTTTAGGACCAAGGACACACTGTCCCTGCTCTAAAAGATGCCGAAAGTGTTGTTTAAAAATTGATAAAATTCTTTTGATCCAAAGTTAGTGATGCAGTGATAAAGGTCATCTTTTGGATTCTCTATGATGTGAACAGTCAAATTCCTGAGAAGGCAAACCTTCATGCACTGGTTTAAAAAAAGGAGAGAATAAACCCGTAGCAGTAATTCCTAACCCTTTGGAAATAGAATAGGCCTTGCTTTGTGCTTTAAAATCACAAACTGCCTGGTGCAGTCACCATTCATCAGTACCATGTTCAGAGGAGTGAGTCATATCAGAAAGGCCGAGGCGTGATTCATATAAATTGCTCTGAGAGCCCTGGAAAACTACTGAATTGTGGTGTTTGCAATGTAAAACTAGCGTAAAGGAATCCTCCCTTGTCTGTCCCTGCGTCACAGATGTACTGGAGTGAGAAAACACAGCAGCACGTGGATCCCAACGCTCACTCATCACCCGGTGGCTGAGCTGTACTGAGCTTACTGACAATAAAAGGGAACTATCCACCTATCTGTACAACCTCTCTGTCCTTTTTTGTTTCATGTTACATGCTGTGACAAAATACTTCTGGACAATCTTTTAGAACTGCTTTTTGGGTCTTTTCCTAAGATAATATAACATTATTTTAACCCCACAAAACTGAATTTGAGAGTATGAAGTTGCAATATATTTGCAGTGGTAGGATGTAACTAAATACATTTACTCAAGTCCTGTATTTAAGTACACATTCAAGGTACTTGGACTTTTCTTGAGTATTTCTATTTTATATAACTTTATACTTCTACTCACTTTCAGAAGGTAAAATTTTTTACTTTTTACTGCACATTAGCCTGACAGCTATAATTACTTTAAAGATGAGTTTTTCATCCCCTTCCTGTCCAGTGAAAACTATGCATCTCCAGATGTGTTGATTTTAAATGATTGTCATAAACTGAATTAAGTGTTTCTCTTAAAATTGTCCTTAAGCTAAATAAAATTTAAGAACCCTCTTGGATCAGCTAGAAAATGAGTCGTCACAAAGCTGAAAACAGTTTTTCTGACATTAAAAGTTGACTTTTGAAAGACACATGGTTCTCACAGGACAGCAACGCTACAAACATACGATCTTATAATTATGTATTGCTGTAGATAAACTACCCAACAGTATATAAATGAGTTAAACCTTAAACATCTACAACTGTAAAATTAATGCAGAAGTAATATTAATAGTGAACACTGACAGGGAACATTTTACTGCACAATCAGTACTTTTAAGTACATTTCGCTGGTTATGAATGCAGTACTTTTACTTGTGAGTATTCTCAGTGTGGTATTAGTACTTTTAATTGAGTAAAGGAACTGAATACTTCTTCCCCCACCGGGTATTTGTGTGTGCGTGTGTGTGTTAGATATCTATCTAGCTTGATAGACAGTTATGAAGTAGCAACAAAAACAAGTTCAACTCCAGTATTTTCCCATTTTTATTTGGTTTTTTTGTGGACTAGAGTATGTTGATGTGCAATTAAAAAAAAAAAAAAAAAAAACATTTCTTTGGTACCTAAGGGAAAATAAATCAAAACAATTAAGGCAACTACAGCATCTATAGATCTGATATGCATTTAGTACTGCAGCTAAATGACCACACACCCCGGTGGCATGCAACGTATGTTAGCCCTCCTTCAAACAAGAGACCAGATCTGCTCAACGCCAAACCACCAAGTTAGATAACTTCCGGGTTTGGGTTCCTGTTTGTCCTCTTTTACAACCTTATTCACCTTCCAAGGCCGGGAAAAAAAGAGGAAAGCTAGAATAACCCAAATGCCAAGGCAAGAATAACGTCCTGGGGAACTAGCTGATACAAGGTGAAGTGTAAAAACACTGAAGGATGCCTAAAGCATTTAACCATCAAAGATGATGCAATCAAGTTTTAACAGAAGACTTACATAGGTCTTGTTTGACAGCACTTGTTTCCCTTAGTTGACCGTCTGCTTTTACATTTCTCAAATTCAAGTAAACGATTTCAAGCAGTTATTTCTGCACGGTTTGAAAATGTAGAGCCTCAGGAGACTGGATTGCAGATAACCCATCAACGATTAGGGCTGTCATTTGTCACCTATTATGCCATTGATATGGTATTTCACATACTTTTTCAAATGGTCATCCAGTGTGTACAATAGGTGCTTCTACCATAGTAAACTATTCAGATAATGGTGTGTGTCATAAAGACAACACTGCAGTGCTGTGAATGTTTTCACCTAAAAAAAAATAAAAAAAAAAATAAAATACTGATTTTGCATCTACATTACTTTCAGCATGTGTGATGACTGGAGAGTTACATCTGTAAAGGCTTATACTGCATTTCAATTGCTCATTTCTCTCTAACGTGTAACAAAATGAAAACATGGTTGTATATACATAATTTTAAAGTAAAAAAAAAAAATGGAAGAATGAGTATTAGAAAAAAAAAAGCAGATGGTGCTTTTAGATTAACTTGTTACAGAATGAGGAGATATGAAAAAGCAAGTCAGAACAAAGAAATGCAAACTTCTCACTGGAAGTAATGCGGCCCAAATGGAACAAACAGCAAATTCTAGGTTGAAAATTATGCAGCCAAGAACCAAAGGCCCATATCACAAGTCCTTCAAACATTTCCATTTTTTTTTTCTTCCAAAGTTGTTGGCTTGAGGCAAGCGATATATTTTGGCCGTCCAACTTTACTCCTTTTCTCCTGGTGCACACCGGAGCGCTTTCTTTCTCCTCCCCTGCTTGGGGTGCAGCCCCCCCCCCCATCTATGGGGGAAGGATGCCATAGATGAAGATGGCCATGATGGCGGCACTGATCAGACCAGAGATGGGCACAGTCACAAACCATGCCATGAAGATGTTTCTGAATAGACGCCAGTCTACTGCCTTCCTTGAGCGCAGCCATCCTACTGCAACCACAGAGCCCACCTAGAAACACAGCAGCAATCAGATAAATCCCATCACCAGGACTTCAGAACAACTCTGCATACCTATGTAAAATTTTATTGAGGAGAAAGTTGCTCCACATTTGGACCGTCTCATAGACTAGGTTCCTGTTTACTGTAGCCTCCCTTACACCAAGTACTCTTTCCTGTGTCTCAGTCTGGTTCCCAGACCACAGTGTTTGACCAGCTTACCTTGCAGTGGGTGGTGGAGACAGGCAGGCCAATGTTAGAGGCTACCACGACAGTCAGGGCTGAGGCCAGTTCGATGCTGAAACCACTGCCGGGGAATAAAAACAACACTTATGTCTGAGCATCCTTGCTAAATTTAAAGACTGGTAATGTCTGAGGAGGATGTGGCTTTATGACTAAGGGGAATCAGGTCTGTGGAGTCCATACCTTGAGGGGGTGATGGGGGTAAGGTCCTTGCCCATAGTCTGGATCACTCTGCGACCCCACACCCAGAGTCCAGCGCAGATGCCCACCCCACCGTACAGCAACAGCCAAATGGGTGTGGGTTCCACCGAAATCACATGGCTGGTTGTGTACACCAGCCACAGAGCTACCAACGGTCCAATAGCATTACTACAGAGGAAAGAATGAAATTAGTTATATAACCAGGGTCAAAGATTCAGACCTTTGTTGATCCTTGATAAGTAAAGTGCAGGGCTTAAAGTGAAAAAAAATTCTGGGCCTGAAACTTTTTTTTTTGGGGGGGGGGGGGGGGGAGGGAGCACAGTGTAATGTGTCAATATGCACTCATTAAAGTTAATGTGTCTGGCAAAACGGTTTCAGTCCTTACGTCCATACAATAATAAAAGTCATAATTTTTAAGGAGTAAAAAGTTTTAGAATACATTTTTACTTCTTCCAACCATACGTTAAATTAAGACTCAATGTAGATTTCTATATTGCAATAGCATCATAATCCTACAATGAATCATTGTTGGGTTGTTACTTTGGCCAGGTCATCATCAAAAAAGCGAATTAGTACATTCATGATTTTGTCCATGTTGACATTAGTTGCTTCATGTACATTTATTAAAAACTTGGCATTGTTTATGTTTTCATATAGCTAGAGGTCTAAACTCTGGGACAAGGCCGTTATGTTTAATAACTGCCATGCTGATTCCAAACAGACAGCTTTGTCAAGGCAGTTTGGGCTCAGATAGCTTTTACACAGTGGCCATCGTTAATGACAAATCGTGTTCTGCTATGAACGTGCACACACGTATTGTTTGTTCATAAGCACGGTCGGTCAGTGAAGGCGCAGTCGCAGCGGTAGCGGTCGTTGCCGGTAACTCGTATGAGAGTGCGCGGACCGAAGGTTTGTGACTAGCATCTGGCTAATGACTAGCAAGCACTTTCTTACCGCTGCTGCCGTCCCGTCTCTTCCTTCAACACGCTGCAGAAGCACCCGACTCCTCAATCTGAGGCACCAAGTGCTCAACGGCTTAATTCCCGTCTCCACCCGTTTCCTCTTGTCCTCTATTCACGCCCAGCGCCATTTGTTTTTAACTCCTTTCTCAACTAAAGCCGTATCTACATGGTCCAAGTCTGATAAACTTTGCCTCCTTTTTCTTTAGCCGCGTTACGGAGACGGTCTCCAGCACCAGGCCGGAGTACTTTAAGCCCTTCGTTAGTTAGAGCTGCGTTCCTCTCATATGATTGGTAGGTGAAATCAATTGACTCGAAAATATTAAACCGCATGCAAGATCCCAAATATTATTATTATTTTCCTCATGGCCGCATGCCGGAGATCCGGCACGGTGCCGGAATACTTTAAGCCCTGAAAGTGTCACCTACAACATGCCAGAGAAACAAAAAAGTTTAAATAATAACTGATAATAGCATGACCTCCATGAAGGAATCTGCATACCTAACGTCGTTTCCTCCATGGGCAAAGGATCCGAAGCAGGCGGTGAGAATTTGGAGGAACTGGAAGAGAGTGGAGACTTCTGGCTTGTCTGCATCAAGCCCATCATCCAGAGAGCTTTGGCTGCCAGCTGCATCCTCCTTCGTCATTTCTAGTGTCACATCACCTTCTCCCAGAGCTTCGGGAGTTGTGTGCTCTGCCACAGCATTGCAGTAGCTAGTGTAACTGTCCATACGCACACGCTTCTTGTCCGGACCCCCTGGCCCTGTGCCCTTGTCGCATTCCTCGTAGGCCCGGTAGTCCCCTTCTTTATGCTTGTAGTCTCCGTGCATGCCGATGATAGCCATGGTGTATGAGGTATAGCTGTTGTTGCGTCGGATAGGTCGGTCACCTCCCTCGCCCATGCAGTCACCAACCTTGGCCAGGTGGAGCTTGTGCAGCAGGTCCTTGTAGAGGCCGGAGTCCTTGTGGACCGTGTGGTACTGGCTGTAACCGTTACTTGGAACCTGTGCTGGCCTGTTGTTGAACTGAACCTGGTTGTTGAACTGGACCTGATTGGCTGAATTTGTGGAGCCATTGCTGTGCTGGTTGTTGACCTGACCGTTTAATTGAACCTGGTTGGGGGCTGCAGAGAGAGGGGTGAAAAAACAAAAACAAAAAAAGTTATCAACTTCATGTTTCATTATGTAGCATAAGAAGGAATGTTACATTACATACCATTAATCTACATAACTCTAATTACATATTTTTTAACAATGTTGTTTTCTTGGCATACTTACCACCATTTGCGTCGCTGTCTTCTGTGTCGTCAGAGTCTCCGATGTTAAACGCCACCTTGCGTTCCTTATTAATGTCAACATCGTCAGAATCTCCAATGTCAAATGCCACCCTGCGCTCCTCAGGGGCAGCCTGGGGCTGAGCAGAGGGACTTTGATTGACATCAAGGGTGGTAGGCGTAGTCTCCTTGGCAGTCTGTTTCAAGATTGGACATTGGGCCTCTCTTAGCTCCCTCTTCTCCATCAGGGGGCTCTCAGAGGGGCTGGAAGACTTCATATCTCCTATTAGGAGTGAGATATTGCTTGGGTCATGTCCAAACATATACCGTGTATAGCAGATAAGTACTAGCACAGCACGTGTTTCCTTTCAAACAGAGCTGTAGGAGTCTTAAGAAATGCATAGCCAGAGTAAAAAAAAAATTAAAATTAAAAACTGTCCTATAAATGCAACGTTACCCGTGTTCAAAAGTGAGCCCCTGAGTTCTCAGTATCAGATAAATGGATTATGATCTTACAAGGAACATATTTACACTACCACTAGCAGCTTAACTTACAAAAGACAGTACGACTAACAGCCTGTGACTCAAGTACCATTTGTTTGTGGTTTTTAAGTGAAATCAGATAATGCCAATATTTTCTATGATATAATCATAGGAGTATTCTGACCAGTTGGCCACATTGCATCATCCAAACCGGTCAAGGCCAGACCTGAAGCGGTCAAGCCTTCTACCCACGCATGCACTGCAGAGGCTATGTCGACACCTTAAGTCCACCTAGGTTTATTTTAGTTTAGTCAAGGTAAAGACCAATTAGTGGATCACTATGACCCAGTTAGGCTGCTTGAGCATGATCTGTCTAGATCAGCCTCCGGAGTCAGTCAGATAAACCTGCGGCTTGTGTTACCAGAAGAGACACTTGACACGTACTGTAAAATCAATAATCACTCAAAAAATGTTTAAGATATTTTTCTCTGACAACAAATGGGTTTATTAAACTTGCTACAATTAGAGAAATCAGACATATTTTTGAACATTAGTTTCGAATTTATACGTTTAGCAAAAGGTTCTATTGAAACCTAATGGTAAACTACATGGGAAAATGAATGTGTTCCCCTGCATCACCAAAACCACACCAATGGTGTGTAAATGCAGATGGTCCTTGTTTTTTTTTTTTGTTTTTTTTTAAACTTTAATCCAGGATTATAGAACACAAACTGGTGACAACATTTTCAGATGATTTTCATTAGAGCGACTCCATTATGACAAATATCCCAGAGCTCCATTTGCTGGATTAATATGAGACCTCAATGTGAATAGGTTGAGGTTACAGGTGCAACGCTAAATCCCTCGCTTGTCCAGTGGCGGTGAGAAAAACCATCATTTCATTTGAAAAGTAAATCAGCAGGTTGCCAAAAATGAAAAAGGTGACTTACGTTCAATCTTCTTCTTGAGGCGAGGGCAGACAATAAACCAGACCACAATGGCGGTCAGCACAGAGAAGCCCAATGAGATGAGCAGGGTGCCCCACCAAGGGATCTTGTCGAATCCCAGCACTGAAGGATCACCAGGTGCCAAGGACACAATGAGACACACAAGAGAATAGAGAAAGGCAAGTTTTTAAAAACAAGGCAGCGAGTGCTACCTTTCATAGTATTTTAGCAAGTCAACATGTATTTCAGTAAGTCAAAGTGAGGTCAGGTTTGGAGGAACTTGCATTCTTCTTATTTAAACATGTGAATGGCACCAACGGATGAAAATTAACTACAGTGATATAGCAACAACTTCAATGACATTGACCACACGTGTCATCCTTTGGCTCTAGTTGTTACAAGCATGATTGCACTGTGTCACATCCTAGTTCTACGTGGAAACAATGTGTACCCCTGGATGTGAACAGTTATGCAACACCCAAAAAAATGTCACCATGACACTAAAATGCCCTGCCAACACTGCACATGGACAACGAGTTCCTAAAAAGGTGACATTACTTGAGGGAAAGAAAGGGGGGGAGGGTGGAGCTGTTCGCTGTAGCTATAAGGACACCCTCTTGCCAAGACTGCAGCAAAGCTGGTGCAGCACATGCTGGCAGAAAGCAACCATTTAAATGTCCCTGGGGGAGAGCAGTCATCTTTGTCATACAGAGAAGATGCAAGTCAGCAGTGTGGCTAGGAGAAAACAAAAACAAGAGCTGCTGAAAATTCCAACACCACCACCTCTGGTGAGATGACCATGGCCATGCATAATTAAAAAAACAAAACAAAAAAACACTTGCACTAGTTTGGGACTGGGGCTTAAGATAAACAAAAGAAAACTAGGGCTAAGGCTAAGCGATAACTGTCTAGAGTCCAGTCCACAGTGCACTCTCTCCACTGAGAGACTCTGCAGCATGAGACTGCAGAGCACCTAACTGATGTTTATTTAGTTATGCAATGGAAGCTCACTCCCGTCAGGACTTGGGAGGCATAAGTGGGAAAACCACAAGGAGGATCTGTAACAGCTGTGGCTCACATGTAGTGGGACATCCAGTAACAGGTGTAATGCGCTAGATATCACTGTGCTCTAACACCCTGGGGAATTCAACAAAATAAAAAAGGGACCAACAAAAATTAAAAATAAATAGAGCCCTTTGGACCCCTATTTTCAGGTTTTGACACTATTCTCAGTATTCTTTGTCACAGTGACTTGTTTGTAGGCACCTTCTTTCAAAAATATAAAAGAAAGGATTTAAAAGCTAGTCTAGGTCTGTCTGACAAACATGCCCACACGAAGGGATGAGTTTATACCACAGCCATGCAGTGGGATGAAGGGACTGCACAGGAAATTGACTTTAACCACGGCTACATTCCAAACCCCTCCCATAAACCTCTGTATCCCATAACCTACATCACCCAATAACATGGCTTGTTGTTTTGTTACCATATGTGCAGCTCGCCACCAACCCAAATTACAATGAGTGGCAGTTTATGACTCACTTGGCAAGGAACCTTTGGTTATTTGTCCTCACTTTTGTCTAGAAGCCGATGCAATAAGTATCTATCCATGACAATAACAGCCAAGACGCCTAGGATTTTGTTCAGGTCCATGGCTCAGGTTAAAACAAGTTATGTATACTAAGATGTGTGCATCCGTTTTATGTTGCCAATAGTTTGGTGTCCCCAAAGCAACCAACGCTGCTGGGTGTTTGTTTGTGGGTAACCCAGGCAGAATTCGTATCCATGCATTCATTGGGGACAGGCTTTTCTCTGAACAGACTGAATTCAGGGCAAATTTAGCTGATGTACGGAACAGTATCTCCAAGATGCCAAGAAGAGTTGAAAATGATTTTACACTGACTAGAAAGCCATAAGTCTTCATATCCAGGTGACAAGGTGTAGAACATTTTAATAGGCTAGGCATTATATCTTAATTGTGTTCATGTGGTGGGGTTAGTTGCAGTGGAGTGACAGCACCTGAGTGATTTATAAGGTGTGAAGGACCCAAGTCACACTAAGCCTCGTCGGCAAAGGACAGCTGACCCTCAAATTCTTTGGTCTAAATTGCATGCACATGTTGACTTGAGGTCTCTGGCACTGGTGTATATATTGAGTATAGGAATGTGCTGTGAGATGCCTGGTGTCCAATCGCACCACTATGATACGATCTAAAACAGGGAACCAAACATACTGTACTCAGCTGGGTTCAGATATCACTGCTGCATTAGAGTGCATACAGTATATCAGCAATGAGATGTCCTGTGTGCCAGTGTAATACACTATCCAAAACTGGGCCAGAATATGGGATGACAAGCAATGTCTGACTTTGGATGATGAAAAACAAAACAGTCAAATGGATGGATACTGAATTAGCAGTGATTCATGCTTTGTCGTCTTATTATTATTATTATTATTATTATTATTATTATTATTATTATTATTATGCAGGAATTGATGATTAACTCAATATTAAACTCCACTGTGGTCTTGAGGCTTTACCAGTGAGATCTCAGTGTGTAAGTGGGGACAATTTAAGGAGGATGCAGTGGGTTTTGTAAATATGTCTGAAATGCAACCTCGCACCTTTTTTTATGTGAGGTACCCAAGTACAGGTCCCCATGTACAGTCTGTCGAGGTGTGAGGAACTTCACACAACTGTACAGAACGTGCCTGACTAAGCAGGGCTATGGGCTATAGGCTATGCTGGAACTGCAAGTGATCTCCTCTCTGAGTGTGCTGCTGATATGCATGCACACATCAGTGCACCATATCTGGTCAAACTCTGGCCTGTAGCAGCCATTTAATGACCCAGGCCAGCTAACATCTTGAACTGTTAGGCCCTGTAGAGAGAAGAAAACAAAAAGGAGCAAAAATTGCTCATTTAATGAAAAGATTCTGAGGATGAAAAGCCAACAAGTGTTCAGAGCATTACTGGACAAATTCTAAGCGGCAATACAACTACTAGCAGTAGACAACTATGACCACTTCCAAAACCCTCTTTACTTCTCTTTTCCTCCTTCATGTCTGAAGAGCAGACAGTGACGTCAAGAGTCAAGTGAAATCTTATTTCCATCTCCCTGTTGTGCTCCGCTTTAAAACTTCATTCCAGCTATGACCCACGTAGAACCACAAGCAAGAGAGCCCCAAAAAAAACATGTTAAATAAACACAGCTTCTGTAAAAATGGTCAACAGTCTGGTTGAGTCTGGAATATGTGTGGGCATCCGGCTGTCTGAGGGAGTGGTTTATTTTAAGCTGTGGGCAGGCATGCAAAACAAAATGACTGAAACAATGATACTCACTCGGAGCTCCAGTGAACATGATAGAGAACAGGTTAATTCCCATAGTCATGGCATAGAAGACAGGCAGGGCCTTCAATCCATTAGGAACAGGGTCTTTCTACAGGGACAAAACAGAGCACCAAGTCAGAAAAACACATTCCACTGTATGAACAGAACTGTCCCATTTTGCTGTCAGGTTACAGTCATTTGAATGAGGATAAGGAACTGCTTCAGAAAACTGTTGCCCAATTCTCATCATGTAACAAACAGTTCCTCTATTTCATTTTGGCAGTGGTATAGTACGGTGTTGAAACTGAACCCATAAACGCATCACTCCGGAAGGTTCCTGTCTCACTCACAAAAACACATACTATCTACAATTTGATAACAGCCAGCTTACCTTGTGTAAGATGAACATGCGCACAAAGTAGAAAACAATGGCTGACATTATTCCAGACAAAAGGGGGCTCAGGAACCAGGAAGCAACTGCAAATTAAAGAAATAATATGAGCATCGCAATTTAGTGGAAATGTAATATGTCACAAAAGAAAAAACAAAAAAAACACATCCTTAAAAGTATTTTTTGTAGGAAATACAAATCCTGTTGGGAAACAATTCTGACAGACAGGAAATCTCTTCTCAGCTTCTGTCATCTATGCCAGTTTTAACGATTTAGTTACTATAATCATTTCCCTGATAAAAAGAGACATTCTTTGTCTCCGGAAAGGGAAGCTTGGGGTCCCCTGCTGGAGCTGCTGCCCCCGCAACCCGAGCCCAGATTAGCGGACAAATTCTTTGGCTAGTTTGGCAACATAGCTACCTGTCCATTGTTTTCTTTAGTCATTAATCAATTAGGGTTCCTTGGTATAACATTTCAGGCCCTTTCCATAACTGAATGGTATTAAAAATGTTATTATTTCTGATTCTGTTTTGTTGTTTTTTCCAAAAAGGGCAGTGTGGTTAACATCAGGCTTGGGCTTTCCGTAGAGTAACATAGACCATAATCCCACCATCTACTGCAACAATTGTGACAAATGACTTGTGAAATTAGTACTTCTCCTGTATATTCTGGTAAAACTTTGACTATAATTGCCTTGTGTTCTCGGACGTGTGAAAAGAGCTTATCAAATGTCCTGCCTACACATTCCATATTTTATGTGTTGTGAATTGAGCTCTGATTCGGCAACAGCCATACATACAAATATACATTGCATTGTTGAACTGAGTATTGAAGGTCCTCAACACAGACACAACACCGGCTCATTTATTAGGATAACACTGCATTACCAATCACGCCCTGCCATTACATTAATATAGTCACTGATGCATTCCAACAAAACACTGAAGACATTTCTAGGTCAGCTGATTAGAGTGTCTGACTTACCAATACTGAGGATTTTGTACCACATGACTCCCTGCTGGCCTCTGGCAACCAGCGAGAAGCCGATAGTTGCACCAACAATGCAGTGTGTTCCAGAGATGGGTAGCTTAAGGAAGGAGGCAGCCAGCTGCCACACAGCAGAACCTAATGAGAATAGATAAATTAATCACATCTGCCGAGATGTAGACCTTGTTTCAGCTTCCGCATACCTTTTCAGACAATTTTTAATATCAGCAAAAAAGGACACATAATACTGTTTGCCTACAGTAGAAACTGACAAAAATTAAAAAACATTTGTTGTTTATAGCAATTTCATATCAATTCTTTGTTTGTTTTTTGGCAACTGAATTCAGGAATTTCCCAAACAAAGCCCTATTCCCAAGTGTTGGTTTGAAATTACATTTTCAAGTTGTAAGAACCAAACAGTGCCAGCCCCGACGTGCTGCCAAGTTCTATTCACAGGGTTCAATGACAGCAGGTTCAACTACATGCAAGATCAGCTGCAGATACTCACCAAACATGGCACTGGTGTATCCAGCCATCAACACGTGCTCAGAGCCATTGTACATGCGGTTGTCGATGATACCATTGCGGATGGTATCACTCACTTTGGCCCCAAGGAGTACAGAGCCCAGAGTCTCAAACACCGTAGCCAGAATGCATGCCTGTCGCAAGGTGACCACTCCAGAGCCCACGGCCGTGCCAAATGAGTTAGCAACATCGTTGGCACCCACGGAAAAGGCCAAGACAAAGGCGATGATGAAGCCAATAATCAGCAGCCACATGTACTCTGTCAGAGGAGTCTGGGTCGCTATCGCCATTGTGCTAGCCAGTATTATTGCAGTTGCAGTTGTTGAAACCATGATTGCAGGCTATAGAGAAATTGCTTCACAATTTTAAAAGAGAATTAATGTCTGTCAACGCTATTTATATAATGCTACTTATAAACAGCAACTAGGAAAGAGGTAAATGGTTAAATAAATAATTAACTTATTTAGCCCCGCCTGTTTTAAACAGGATTTCTGGGATTTAGCAGTGCAAACTTGTAATGAATTTACCCGGTACTGACCATAAAACAATTAAGAGGTACAGTGTGGGCCTATTGCTATCCTGTAATTATACTAGCTATGTTGCTGTTCCTTTGGTGCTGAGATATTAAACAAACTGCCATTGTGCAACTGTAACTGCAGATGAGCAGAGGTACATCCTGTAAAGACAAAAGACAGAAAAGGCCTGCTTTAATTTAAACATTTTTTTCCCCATTCCACCTTCACGTGGAAGGTCATGAAAAGCATAGCTAGAGAAAGGACATTGACAACACTGAGGAAATCCATGGAGATCAGGGAGCTTAAACGGATAAATCAGCATCTTTAAAAACGAAAGATAACGTAAAAGGGTGAACGTAATAGGGTGAAAAATCTAGTAGTAAACGCTTGGACCGGAAGGCGGGTCCAATAGCCGCCTTTCGTGAAACCAATAGGAAGCCATTTTCGTAAATGTCGCAGGAAGAAACCGAAGGTTATCATACACCAACGTCCTCTAATATCACCCAGACAGTTTAGCTGTATAACGCTTTATTGCCGTTTTTGTTTAGCACTGCTGACCACAAATGTTACGAGATAAGGATCTCGTAACGACATTATAATCGTTTTTACGTGCACACGTGTCGTCATCCATTCATAGAACACAGCCCTGAACACGAGCGCCATCTGTTCATATCACTTCACGCGATAAAACAGAAACAGCTCAACCGATAGACTAGACATTAAGTCTCAAAGTTATTTAATGTGTAGTTATATTAGCTAGAATAGCTATTGTGCGTATTATACGCAGTGTCTCACGTAGTTTTAGTAAAAGGGGATGCAACCGGATGACTCTGTTTACACAAACCACCTCCGACTGACCGTGGGCAGTCGCCGGGGTGTGTGTGTGTGTGTGTGTATCGTGCTAATGTTTAATGACCTGCCAAGTGTATGCTAGACAGATGGTCGATACTGTTAAAATACAGTCTCCATTGCGTTCAACCGACAATAACGTAGCTAGTTTAGCTAGTTGGACAGGTCTCCGCCTTCGCTTATAACGTTACTAAATGTTATGTTACCCAGCAAACGGGTCACTCATCAAATCAAATCATAGCTAGCTAGATACGTGGTGAACATAACGTTAGCTAGCTCGATATATGTATTTATATAGTAGTGAATACATAGCACAATGGTTTATTTCCGGCTAACGTTCACATTATCATCGAATGGTGATTTTTGTTAAGGCGTCCAGTAAATAAAACACAGAGGTATTCTGATACAAAGTGTAAATTATAAAACTTACCACACGTTGCAGTTGTCAGTCCTGTGAAAATAGACCGTACTAGCCAGTAAGCTAATTAGCGCGCGCGCACAAACTGTATCTTTACGATAGCGCGCGCGGGATAATGAAAAAATTAAACTGATTTGGAAATCGATCCCCTTCGAAAAAGATGCCTTACGTTAAAAAATAAAGTGACCTCGTCAAAAGCTATTTACGACTATTTGATTCGATGTGATATATCTCCAAATCCAGAACCGTCTCAATTTGAATGAGAGCCTCGCAGCCGCATGTGTAGAACTTGCTCGTGCCGGTTAAACGGAACAGGGGATTCTTTTTTTTATTGGATACACCCTTCGTAAAGCCCCGCCCCGCCCCGCCCCGCCACCCATCTGTCTCTTTTCCCTTTTTTACCCACGTCACGCGTTCAGTGAATGGATGTACAATTTCGTCGGAAAATTCCACCCTTCGTTTTAAACTGTATTTAACACGTCACATGTTCACTTATAGTTATCTATAAACGTTACTGACAAATATGGTTTAAGTACACTGCCACTACTAAAATAGCCGTTAAACTATCGATTTCTGAAGCCTGTCTATATAGATCTGTCACAAAAAACACAATCACCCCTAGTAACCCTTTTCATAACTACGGGAAATGCCCCGTCAAAACAATCCAGGAAAACAACCGGTGGTGGTGATGTTGACTGCATTAGACTACAGAAGACTTGTCATTCATTCAAGTGCATCCGACCGGACATGATAACAACATTCACCCTCTAACAAAAGTCGTTTCCTTTGATGTTTGTGTTCAAGAGATATGTGATATGTTAAAACGAAGAAGTGCTCAATAAGCATAGCAAAATATGTTTGGCCAAAACGTGTTTGCATGACAGCAACGAGGTAAACAGAATTTACAAAACTACATAGGCTACAGGCAGTTTTGTAAATTCGGTTTACCTCGTTTAGTAGCCTACATGGGATAATGCTGTAATAACAGCATATTTAATGTATAATATATTATTATTTTATTACGACCTCACTCCCACCATTGTCTCTTATATTATTTGACGTCACTTATTTTGAGGATCATGGAAAACTTTCTCATTCCCAATCCATTGGGCAATGCTTAGGGTCGGTCACACTTGTACTTACGATTATTGTCTTTGCACATGAAGGCAGCATTTCACAAAGGAAGGAGTGGCGATTGCATCTTTTTCATAATCGGGGGAGTTACCGTTACCGTTTTCATAAGTTACTCAGACTAATAAGACGCCTCCTTGTTTACTCCCTTGCCAGTAACCAAAAATGTTACTCTAACGATTATTGGAACTGTAAATGTCATAAAAGAACTCTGAATTCGAAGAGTTTACTGATGTTTGTTTTTCTAGTTTCCATAGTTCTGAACAAACATAACCCTAATGTAAATGTAGGTATAGGCTACTCAAAAACAATTGCTACTTAATTTTTAACGTTTTAGCCCAGGTCAAATGGCAAACTCACAGAAAGGACAACTAATGGGAATGTTCAGCTTTGCTGTTCTTGTTTTTAACGTGTATTCCAGTGTATGTGAATGCAACAAAAAGCCAGCGTCAAATTCACTGTAGGCCTGTAGCCTACGTTTACACTTGGCCATTAAAACTGATTCTGATAACCATTTCCCTTAATGCATATGCCTATGTACAACTCCTTAGAGCAGAATTGTGGATTTGTTTGTTTAGAGATGACGACAACGAGATAAATAAGGCACATCCTGTGTTTGCACGAGGTTATTTTAAAAACATCTTGTCTCCTGGTCTTCTGATAGGCTACTGAAGTCATCAGCCTTGAGCAAGACACATGACTGAAAAAAAAAAGTTACACCCACTTCTTCAATGTAATGACCCTGTAGTCAAAGATCATGCTATATTGTGTTACGTATAGGTTAATTAATTACCTATGTCCTATTTTGTTTAGGCTTTTGACAACGCACACTGAACAAGATAATTGAATGAAAGGGTTGGACAAAGAGAAAACCCATAACACTGCTGCTTCCATTGAGTCCTGGGGAACCTAAAAGACTAGCCTTGTTGAGTGCAGTGCACACAGTAGCCTACCTCTTCTAAACAATATATTAGCCAAATTCTCTCTAATGTACTCAGTTTGATTTGTGTAATATTAATTTTGAACAAATAGTTCAGCTTGTATCAGATAGGCTGCTCTATGGCAACGTTTCTTGTTCTCTGCATGGTTAAACAGTGCCATCTGGCGTTGGCTAAATTTTAATAACTAAGATTTCTTTCTTTCTCTGACTAACCTATGTTTCTATGACGATTCCATTGTGATAAATTGCTCTTTATCTTTTATAGGGTAATGACGATTCCATTGTAAAAAAAAAAAAAGAGTAGTAGTAGTAGTAGTATATAGTAGGCTAATAATAGTTTCTCTAACTCCACTGGTTCAGAATAAATCTGGCCGACGCAGCACACACACAAATCCACAGCTGTGTCTTTGGCATGTTACTGAACTGAAGACATAGACTTAAAGAATGAGCACAACGACTGTGTTTTCGCTTTGCTGAATAAATGAGCCAGACATTTTTTTTTTAGTTTCCTTGACCATAGGCGTAGGCTACCCTTAATACAATACGATTTTCACAAAAATCTTGGCAGCACGATTAAAATGTGGCATTAGGCTACTGGATTTCTCAAAGGCAGATAGGCCCATATCAATATATGCTTGGTTCTGGACATTATTGATTACGGTCACGGAGGACACTTGGATCTCAAAACCTATGGTAAAAGTGAAACATTGGCTGTCAGAACTAATTGCATTAGTTTCCAATTCCCTCTAAATATAAAGAAATAGCCTACATTTTAAAACTAACAAAATGTATCCTTCAAATTAATTTATCACAACAAGGTTTACATTTGATGTTAATAATTGTCCCCTTTGTCCTACAAATGTAGAAACAACAACACCTGTTTTATACTTGTGATACGATAAAAAACGTATTGAAGTCACTGCATTACTGGCCAAGCTCCAAATCCATAAATATAGATTTCCTCTATTCCAAAAATATCCAGAAGTAGGCTAATCAATAGAAAAAGAAAAAATATTGAATTCATGGTTAATGTTATCATCATAACAAATCACTCCCCCAATATGGAATGCACTACAAGAGCTTTCTGTCAAAAAATGAACTTTCTATGCTCAACAAATGTAGGCTACGCTATAAAAAGGTAAATAGTGCCCATAGGGAAAATATGTATAGGCTTACATTTATGTCTCAATTGCATTTTTTTTTTAGCCCCTTGCTCAGCTTTTTATTTATTTTATTATCTTTAATACCATGTAGGCCTACAGTTACTATTTTGACATTATGTTCATCACTTCACTTCATGTTCAAACTGTCACCATTTATAAAATAGGTATATAATATGTACACGCTTTTATTTTAGAAACAAACTCATACCTAAATTGTTCAACACCGAGTTTGTAATAGGCCTAGGCCTATTCTTAACTGTGTGCGTTAAAAAAAGTTGTGACTTTCAGCAAAGAGGTTATGACAAATTATAACCTCTTTGCTTTGAATTTGAACCAGGGTTTCAACAGCACCGCTGGAGGGCAACACCGACTTTCTCTCCCCATTATGTGTTTTCTTTAGAGACTGATTCTGAACGGTTTGAAAAATACCTTCTCCCAAACTAGTGCAGCTAACCTGAGCAGTTGGAGTGCAAAATCTGATCCCAGATAATCGAAGAAACTGGAAAGTGGGTAGCTTTGGTAGACATGATGTAGCTAAAGCTGGACAAGCGCGCATGCTAGTGCCCGAGCAGCTAAATTCAAGACAGGCTCCCACTGGGACCAATCACAACTGCCCTAGAACAACAAACGCCCAATGAACGCCCGCCTTACAGATTTTAAGGCTGGATTTCCGAGTGGGTGTGTACGCAGAGTGTAGGAAGAGGAGGTCAAATGCACTGCTAGCTAGAGTTAGAAAAACGTGTGGTCGTCCAGGAAAGAGACAACGTTCACGGGTAGCCAGTTGTGTTGGATTTACAGTAACGTTAGACGATACATTTTACAGTGCCGTCATTAGAGTTTCGATTCAGAAAGTGCGGCGGTGCTGGGTGTGGTTGTGTGTCGTAGGCTGCTAGTAAGCAATTGACAGATAACGTTAGCTAATGCTAACGGTAACGTTACATGACGCGTGCTCATAGACGGCTTGCTAACTAACGTTACAACAGGAGTATAATTATCATCTGTGTAAAGGTAATGCATGTTGCATCTCCGCAGACCATCAGCTTTAGCCGCGGTGTTCGTTAGCTAAGCTTAGCTACTGCACTTTGTTGACATTTCTTTTGTCTTTGAGAACTTGCGTCACGGTCACAGCTGTCATGCTTCACTCTGTGCCCCGTCGCCCGATCTGCGAGATCGGTGTAAATACAATGAGGCTTCAAAGCAGCGGGTCATTCAAGCGGACTGTCGAGGAGGGCAAAGGAAAGCTTGAGGGGGTCCCGTTACTGGGCAGGAGCATGGGCCTGCTGTTGTCCTGGCTTCAGAGGGCAGGTGTCGGCGCCAGTGAGGCCACGGGATCTGGCCGAAAGAGGAAGGGATTGCTCTCCATATTTGCGGACCACTGCAGCTTTGTGACCGGACAGAGGCTCCGGCGTGCTTGCCAGATCGGCGAGCTTTACTCCAACCTGTACTCCGAGCGGACCAGGTGGACCCTGGTCGGTAACATATGGCGTAGATTTCAGAGCAAGCACGCCCCCAGTGGGAAACTTGTCGCGGCCCTGGCTGGTATCTTCATGTGGGAGAATGAGAAGATTCACGATGAGGAAATTCACAGGTTTGATATCTTTCTTTAAACGCACATATGGATGCATTTGTGCAAGGATAAATTGCATCAGGAAAATCTGAATAAACTAGTGGAGCCGTGACAAATGTTTTTGTATAGAGTTACTCTCAGTGGTATGGTGAGTATGACTGTGATGTGAATCATATGCTATGGTCTTCACATTCACCAGATTTCAACCCAGTTGAACACCTACAGGAGATCTTGGACTAGCATCAGAACTCCAAATGAGGGAATAATCCTTTTGGAGAATAGTGTTCATCCCTCTAGAGTAACAGAGACCTGTAGAATCTGTGATGCTGTTCTGGGAGCTCAACGCTTTACTGAAACATTTCACATAGTTTTCCTTCCATTTCGGTTTGCAATGCAGCATTTAATATTAATGTGAGTATACTTTGTAATGTCAACTGTGCAGTATGCTAAACCACCTGTCCTGTTTGCATCCATTTAAAGGTGCGGACTTGAACTACAGGCGCTGGGTGCTGTAAAATGTCTAAACACAGCTTCAGGGACAGTGGCTGGGCACCTTGAACTTGGCTGGGAAGTTGTGATGGAGAAAGAAGGCTTCAGAGTGTGGAAGCGACCTATACCCAACAGTCACCTCTATGAATACAGAGGTCAGCCAACTCACAATCTCACATGTGTAACCAGGTCTCTGAGTTACTTTTGTGCTTTGATTTTTTTTTCCTGGGACTTTGGGTGTAGTGATATTGGTATTTGTCTGAATGAGTCAACATCCCTTTATTTCTATTTTTAACTTCTTTTTTTTTTTATGTGAAGCACTTTGAATTGCCTTGTTGCTGAAATGTGCTATACAAATAAAGCTACCTTGCCTTGCAGTGTTGGGCTCCTACAACGATGTCAGCCCAAGGCAGTTCTTCAATGTACAGGTACAAACTTTTCAAATGTCCTTTTAATAAAAAGATTAAGTGAAAGGGATAACTTATTCTACTGAGGTACTGGCTTACAATAAGAAACATAAAAGGGGGGGGGGGGGGCACTTATAATTCCTGATCAGGGCTTTGGGTGTGCAGCAGTCACCTCACTACTGATGTCTGACCATTGGAAATCTTTGTATTACTGAAATTAAATTATTATGCAAGCAGATCCAACTGTTAATGGTAGTAATTTGGTTGCAGATTTAATATTTATAGCAGTGGGATTTTTTTTTTTTTCATTGTGTTTATGGTATATTTATGGCAGCTTGTTTGGCATTTCCATCACCCAGCTGCTTTTGCGCAACCATTTGCGCTGCTTGTGTGCAGTGCACACACTCAACTGTATTGCCCCTGTAACACTCACTCTTTGTGCTATATTAAGCACCTCATCCGTGACTTATGCTTTCCCCTTTCCCCTAGTTGGATACAGAGTACAGAAAGAAGTGGGATGCGCTGGTAATCAAGCTCGAGGTGGTGGACAGAGATGTCGGTACAGGCTCTGAAGTTGTGCATTGGGCTACACACTTTCCTGTGAGTTTGTGTTTTGTTATCATACGTGTGTGTGTGTTAACCTTGTTGTGTTGTACAAGCAAAGTATGATTGACATTGGCTTATGTGGTTAAGAGCAGCTACTAGCCAAATTTCACTATATCTTTATCAGCTGTTATTTAATCTTGTTTAATCTCCCCCCCCACCCACAGTATCCCTTGTACTCAAGAGATTATGTATATGTGCGCCGCTATGATGTTGATGTAGAAAACAACCTGATGATCCTGGTATCCAGGTGAGACTTCAAAAATAATGTCTGTGGAGTGAAATATGATTTAGTTTTTGATACATTAGTAAATGAGTAACTTGTATATCTGTAATTCCGCTGTTTTAGAGCCGTGGAGCATCCCAGAGTCCCAGAGACTAATCAATTTGTGAGAGTCCATTCATACCAGTCAAAAATGGTCATCCGCCCTCACAAGTCCTTTGATGAGGTTTGTGTTGCTAGACAAATTACTTAACTTGCCTTTAGTGTCCTGTGTTTTGTAGCCACTGAGTTTGACTTGTGTGTTTTTCTTTTACAGAATGGATTTGATTACCTGCTGACCTATAGTGACGACCCTCAGACTGTCTTTCCCCGTTACTGTGTGAACTGGATGGTGTCGAGTGGTGAGCTCTTTTCACTTATTGTAACGTATTAGGTCTGCATGTAATGATTCTTTTTACAATAATTTTCTATAATATTTACATATTCAATTTACAATGAAGTTGAGCAGCAAATCCGCCCACATGAGATCCTCGCACTTGCAACCTGCAAATGTTTAGGATTTTTGTTTGCTGTTGCATTCAGATTAATGTGCATTTTTTTTGTATGTATGTATGTATGTATGTATGTACGTACGCACGCACACACACACATTTCATGTTTTCCAACTGAGTTTGGGTATTCTACCCTGATAATAAGGATGCTCTCCCTTTGCACCTGGCAGGTATGCCTGATTTTCTGGAGAAGCTGCATGCTGCTGCCTTGAGGGCCAAGAACTTGGAAGTGGGGATCTTTGACTACACAGCAGTCATTAAATCCAGCAAAACCAACCGCCAGTCGAGCCAGGAGCGCCTCAGTGAAGAAAAGCCACACACAGGTGGTCCTGGACAGATCTACGCTTGAGATGGACATTTGGACCACTTGAACCTCAATCAAACCCTCCAGCCCTAACTTTCTGGGTAGATTGCATGAACTGCGAATGGAAGTTACAACCTACATTAAGGACTAATATACAGTATGTCCATCTGTAGATATGGTTATATTGGTTGTCGATAAGATGTCACAACAACAATGGACTGTATTGATGATTGAGCATTTCGTCGCCATTTCATCTAGACTGCTGGCATTTGCACTATATTTGCTTAGCCGCCGATACGCTGTGGCATTTTTTTCGTTTTGCCTCCTTTGGTAATGTTTGTCTTAGAACTATTGGTAAGATTGAGCCAAAATTCCTAATTGTAGAAATGCTTTTGCCAAATGCAGTTTTTCCCCATTTTAACGTTCTATGCCTTGTCTCCCATTGTTTGACAAGTTTTGACTTTAAAGGCTGTGCAGACTGCATGCAGCCAATTACTGTATTAGTGTACATGTGATTTCAGCGAGATGTTGTGGAAATGGTCGTGCAGTATTGGACATAGAACGGTAACTGACTGGCTTCTGATGGACGTTATCACTGAAACTTGAAACTACGGCCACGATTTCTGGACTGACCGATGAAGAATAGAGGCCTCTGCTGGGAATACTTGCCGCCATGTTTCATGGCTTTAAAGCAACTGGTTTCCTGTTTGCTTGCATCATGAGTGATTGATCTTCACAAGACTGGATTGGATGGATAAAACAATAATTAAATAATGATGCATTATTGGGGAAATGTTTTTCACGGAATTAGGTCTTCCTTTTGTTTTGGGTATGGCATTGTATTGCTGTCAGCACACTTGAGGTTTCACGCTGTTCATCTCACCGTGTCTGTTCGAAACTGCCAGCATTGACAAAACTGCCTTCTGAAGATAAACCAGTCCTTCAGCGTTAGGGGCATAGTGTCTTATAACAACCGCATAAATCCTCTCATACAATGGTACTGATGTGGTACAGTTTAGTTTCCCTAGCAAGTAAACCCTACAAGACATTTTAATAAACCAATGCCCCCTTTTTAAGAGATATTTGGAGCACTTAGTTTTGCGACATTATTTAACATGTTTGTCCCGCATTCTTCAGGTTTTGATATTAATGTGAGTCCTACTCAAACTCCATATAATTAATCCTTTCAAATCATCCTTGTTGCTTTTGTATTGAACCGTTTGCAGGGGTTGTTATGAATGTACGAAGAGCGTCACATTCAGTGGAATAAAACATTTACCTAATAAAGTACACTGTTTACAGCCTAACAATCTGGCACCGATATCTTGAAATTCAGTTGTTTAAAAACATCTCATCTTGTACTAAAATGTAATTTGTTCTACATCAGACTGATTCAGCTGCAGTACCTCAAGATTAAGCAGTACAGTGGTGTTTTTGTCAAGGAGGTCCCACCTGTATGAGTGTCAAATATTAACACATCACCACTGTGTCACCATGTATAATTCTATTCTGTAGTGAAGTATTTCCAGCTATTGGATTAATAAAAACAGTGTAAGATGTGGCAAACTGATGTTTAAAGTGGGAGGGAGGAAATGTTGTTTTTAAATATTTATCTTGTGTGATTAGACAAAACAGACCCAATTAAAGAAATTGCTAATGTTCCGTTTGCGATTATAACTGTTGATGCTCTGTTATTTGTAGACACCTGCGTGCCACCTGCAGTAGTCTAAAAGTTGTCAGGTACTGTTTTTTTTCTGCAGGCAGTAACATTTGTTATTGGTTAACACGATAATTACTTTAGGAACAGATAAATGATTGTGTGAATATAAGCTTGTGCACCCTGTGATTTCAAGACTGACTGATTGAAATCGAAGATCGACTCATCAGATCAAATAAACATCCTCATGTGTGTCCTTGTCTTAAGCTTTTCATTGCAGAGCATTCTTGGTTAGAGAAAAGGGTGATTATTGTGTGTGAAGCAGCCGATGTGGTCCAGTCTAATGAGATAATCTGTAAAGCCTAAACTCCCTGTCTGGGCGTAAGGTCAGTGACAGTCTGCAGAGAGGCTCCAGTTTACTGAAAGCACTGTCTGCTCAATCAGCTTGGAACAAGACTACTGGCAAAAAAAGCTAGCTGTGTCCCAAATCCACAGTACATACTAATGTTAAGTAGCTCCTCCAGTTTCTTTGTGCATTGCATTGTGGGAGAATAGTATCAGCAGCACACAAAAAACTAACCTGCATATAATCCGTATGGATTTGATATGGTGTGTGTTAGCTAAATTGTTGTTAGAATTTAGCATTTTAGCTTAAAGCAGCTACAATGAGTTCATATCTGGTTATCAAACAGTCTCAATATTAATAGGCTACTAATGCCTCTATATGACCTACATAATCAAACAAGATCACCAGCAAGAAGGTTGGCTATTCCTATATACTGTAGTTATTCTCAATGGCTGTTCCGATTCCCCACGAAATCAGACACACGATTTATGGCACGCAGACTGGAAGAGCCTATGTTTACATTTTCCCAGGCAAAGTTTTGCAGTGAGCAGTGTTGTAATGTAACGAAGTACAAATACTTCACTACTGTACTTAAGTAGAATTTTCATGTATCTGTACTTTACTTCTTTATTTATATTTCCGGAAACTTTTACTTCTACTCCACTACATTTCCTAAATAAAATGTATACTTTTACTCCACTACATTTCCCCTAGGCATCTTAGTTACTTGTTACTACAAAATAAAATTAGAAGAAATTTGTTACACTGAAAAAAAGCAGGTTCGGCAAATCATTGCTCCTAAATTGCCAAGTCAATGCACACTCCATTCTAGTTGGTGATGTGATGCTTGTTTCTTGCCAAGCGGCAAAAAAAAAAACATAGGCCAAAACTAAAGACGAAGAGGAGGAAGCGTAATAACTGCTACAGGCTCTGCCGCCATGGTAACAGATGATGACCACCCTGACGACAGTGGTGATGAAGATAACGTTAGACACCTTTGACCATAAAGTTCATAATCAAAGTTTTTTTTACTTTTACTTCTAATACTTAAGTACATTTAATATCAGAAAATTACTTTTGATACTTAAGTACAGTAAATATCAAATACTTTAAGACTTTTACTGAAGTAATTTTCTAAAAGGAGACTTTAACTTCTACCAAAGTAATTTTCTGGTAACATACTTATACTTTTACTCAAGTATTGCTTTCAAGTACTTTATACAAGACTGGCAGTGAGTTAGCAAGTTAAAAGGAAGCAGGAGAATATTTTTATTAAAGAAAATAATTGATCGAAGAACTAAAAATAAGTGAATGTCCAAGAAGAAAATGTTTGATCAAACTGCTTGTAGGTTTTTTTTTGAGTGGCCTGTTGAATATTATTCCTTGAAGGCGTTGCTGTGCAGGGTTGGTAAGGATGAGAAGCTAGCAAGTCTCCTCTGGGCTTCGTCTAACTTGGATAAGGACTGCGATTAAACTCATCAAAACTGCTCCATTTCACATACAAATCTTCCCAATTTACAGTTTCCCCTTTTATTTATTCCCAGGAGGAATTAACTGTACCAAGTACCCTTTGTTTTTATATTTTGTTCAAATAAAAAAAAAATTACTTTCAATTCATGCTATTACAACTATCAAGACATATCTCATCCCCGTACATGATGCACAAAATAATTACAACCAACGTGGTGTAAAACTTGTTTATTTTTGATATAGACAATAATAAATATTATATAGTAATCAAACTTTGTCCAGGGCTTCAACGTTAGCAGACTTGAACATATATTCGAGTGGTGGCACCACGCCGCGCACTGAGCTCTAGCTCGTACACCTGTGGTGTAGAGTACGCGCAGCGCGGCTACGAGGCAACCGACCAATCAAACAGTTTGGCCCGAACATTTTGATTGGTCGGAGATTTTGCAGGATTAAGGTAGCTACAGATGATGAATCTTTTTTACTCCTTTTTCAGAGCCCATAAGTTATTTATAGCTGTTGGGTTGTAAATATTTAAAAAAATTAAAATGGTATATTGGAAAATGTTACCAACCCCATCTGACAGAAATGTGTGCCATATTGTCTGCGCTTCTAATTCTGATTGCTGGTCTTTTTATTTTATGATTCCTCTTATAGTCTCACAAAAAAATCTTCAATATGCTTTTTATGGAGGGCATTTTGACATCTGACAGTAGGAAAAGTACAGATGTAAATAATAAAATGAATTGCTGAATTCCATTTAGTTGCTTCGCGTCAGGGTCCTAGTATTGTGTATGCTGCCTCACAATGTCATAATTTACTGGGACACTTGAATGGAACACAGCCATCAGTATTGTTATAAGTAACACTTAAGCCGAAGTATCTGCTGACTATTTTTATTTGTTTTTAATGAATGCATTTGATAAATTGTATTTGAAAAATAAATAAAATAACTGCATTCAAGACAGCAGGTGCAATTGAGAAATTACATCACCTCATCCATGGTGAGAGTGCAATCCCATAAAATAAAGGCATAGCCAACAATGACAATCTATCATTGTAACTTGCACACAATGCTGCCAAAACAAAAATTCTCAGTCAAAGGAGTTTTTTTTGTTTTTTTAGAAATATGTTGGATATGACAAATGCATGGATAGATATGTCTCCAAGATAGAGTGCATTGACTCAGTACAACATGACAAGACAAGGTTCTTGGTGTACTTTATTGCTGTAAACGTTCATTCTGACAGTGATTCAAACTCAAAAGTCATCCATCAATATTTTACATTGTACCTTATCATGTAATGCCTGCAGCACACGAAGTGTTAGTGAAGACTATATTCATTAAAATAAGAGTCTTAAAGAAAGGGTGAGTCTGGTTTAATCATTTAAAATTTATTGGTTAAATGTGATTTGATTTATGGAACAACATAGACTGAAAAATAAGTAGCTGAGCACAATATAGAAACAAAACTAATATCATTTAATCATCATTTCACGAACATAAACTAACCGTCTAAAACCCATGGGCTTGGATGTCTCAGGGTTTGATTTACGGATCAGTGATGTGTCCGCAGTCTTGACAGAGTGTTTTAATATACGACATCCACTGTCTGAAATTATTAGCCATAGTTAAAAGCCGCGGAGCACTTACAGTAATGGATCGTTTCTACAAATCTGCCATATTGAAAATTACTGTTTTATCTATATGAATGCTATAAACCCTTTGAGCCCCACTCTCTCTTTTAAAATTCATTTTTGCCCTTCATTCAACATTTAAAAAAAAAAAGCCAATAAAACACACAGGATGTTTAGATGATATTTATTGGTCATAGTCATACATCTTAGAGTAAGTCAAGGCAAGGCAGCTTTATTTGTATAGCACATTTCAGCAACAGGGCAATTCAAAGTGCTTTACATAAAACATTAAAGAGCAGTTAAAAATTATTCAAAAATTAATCATCATGTGTACATCATGAAATAAAACAACATAATTATTATTAAAACTAAATCAGAGTCAAAGCTTTTGTACATACTTTCCCAAAATATTTAAGTTTTATTACCCTATTTTAGAGTTAATTCCATCTATATTTCTAGATTCTCAAAATGCACAAGCACATTCATTCCTTGAAAATGAAAATCTGAGTTCACAACAGAAGGCCGATAGTGCTCACAAGCCTCCAAGGTGCTTGGCACAACCATGGACAGAAGACGCACTGCATGGTTAGATCAAGCACAATGGGGTCCAGGGCAAAGACAAAAAAAAAAAAGAAAACACAGTTCAGAGGGGATCCAGCTTTACATAAGGTGTCCGAGGAACTTGAAGGCTTTGGTTTAAATGTAAATGGAAGTAAGGGGAGAAAATCAGTGAAACAGAATATATCTTTTGCTTTCGTCAACCAACTCAAGTATCAAAACTCATAAGAAACATTATCGTCAAAGTATTTTCTTGCAGTTAAAGAACAATCCCACAGCTGCAGTCCAAGATTCTAAAAAAGTCCAAAGTGTGAGAGGGAGGAGATCTGAGCTCATGGATAAATTGTTAAAAAAGACAAATTGGTTCACGCAATGATTGGAAAAGAATTGTAACACGGATGCAGTAAAGTACATCTGCAGAATAAAAAACAAAAAAGGCATAGGTCACACTCACTGCGGAAAAAAGGGCTACACCCTTCCTGCGCACAAACTGCGTCAAACCCCACCCTCTCGCCCGTCGCGCACGACTCTACCAGACACGACTGAAAAAAAGTCTAAAAACTTAACTATTGCATGATACAAACATTTAAATATTAAACATTTTTAAGAAAATATTTACAGCAGGCCTGAGGAACAGTGGCTTAATCAAATTAGGTTTCTATCAGTCTGTTGGGTGTTCTTCGACTGATCAATGGAAACAGAGTTTGGGTAATTCGTCAGGGAGCTTGTCAGGAACCGCATCATCTCATAGAGTCCAGTCTCTGAAATTGAACATGTAATTGACTAAATATAAGTCTTGGTGGCTAGAGATACCAGTGTTCTCAATAATGATTGCTATATTGCTGTTGTCCATCTGAGGACATTTGCTGTCTTCTTAGAGTAAAGACAAAGCCCCTTCTGGCAATTTCGTCCTAACTATGTTAACGGTCACAGAGTGCAATGTCAAGAGTCATGATACCATCAAGCTAAGACAGCTGTTTCTCCAAAAAGGTTTGACAATCTTGTTACCTTCTCTTTTGTGTCTCTTTCAGCTCCCCTGGGACATCTTACTAAAATGAAAAGGCATGGTACGATAATCAACTTAGACCTTTGGCAACTGAACCACTTTGTGTGATCAAATTACACCACAATGCATATTGATGCACCAAAGAGAAACCCTGCATTTGTAATTGACCAAATGGAACGAAAATGGGAGTACTTTGGGTGAAAATGGTGGGCGGCGGCGGTCAAACAGACCTCTGTTTTTCAGAACAATGAATGAATGTTTCAAAGGGATGCAGTGTGGCTGATGGGATGGCGTGATGGTTTTTATGCATGGATGATTGTGATACATATTTATGCGCCCTTACCGTTTTTGGTATTTTTTTTCTTTCATCACAAATTGACATGGATCACCGCAATCACTGTCTTTCAAGAGTTGGACTTCAAACTCATGCATCTCAGAAAGAATGTTTAAATGTTCCTAATCAGTTATCATTAAAAGTATCTGATTTAAGCACAACACATCAAATAGTTCGAGGGTCACAACTCAACAAACCAATACCAATACAACATTAGAAATATGAGACTTAAGTCATAACTTACTCTGTATTTAACTGACAACCTCCAGTTGCTGTCTTTGGAATCTCACTTCTATACATCTGGTCTTTCCATGAAACCTACCTTTCCATCCTCTGGTCCCAAAGTCGCTGTTAGGTGTAGCCGGCTGAGGGCTGATGAAGGCGATTGGGAGCTCTGAGCTGTGTCTACCAGTTTGCTCAACTGGAGACAGACTGTCCTGACTGCGTCCTCAGCACCCTTCAAGTCCCCATCTCCTGCCCCTCCTTCAAGCTAGGAGGGGTTGGTGATGTTCTCTTGGGATAGGTGCACTGGCAAGGAGGACTTGGTCAGGCTGGGATTGGATGTTGGTTGGGGAGTTTGGGGGGGCCCACCGGTTCCGCATTTCATAAATATTAATACAGAGTCCTCCCTCTCCAAATGGGTAGATTCTTTAATTTTGTTAGAGGGGAAGTGCTTTATTCACTTAATGGCTTTGATTAGTGCCCGGTCTTCAACTCTTTCATTAGCTAAAGTGCTGCTATAATTTACAGGGTAAAAGGGGGTGGGGAAGAGGTGGTGTCTGAGGAGAGTTGATCCTGCTGCTGCAGGACAGGCGTGCAATACCCTCAACCACTGCAGCTTTTCCTACAAAAGTGTCTATTCTCTCAGTAAGAACTGTAGTCTATACCATCAAATACACTCAATGGCATCCTCACTGACCATTATAGTGTTGCAGCATGTTGTCTGGCCTTCTATGTATCCATGAACCTGAATCCTGTTGCACATCTAAATCCTTGTTAAACATCCAAGAATAACATTGTTTAGTATCATACACAGTGTAACCTGTAATTAATGGACAATATTAATAGCCCTTCTGGCGATTAAATGGCTTCTTATATATGAGCGGGAAAATATTCTTTTTGTGGTCAAAGCAGTTTTTCTTCTCGACTTGACTGTAGAGAGTATTTATTCACTAGATTGTTAAAGTACATTGGATATTTTGTACTGCCCCAAAGCTATTTTCTATGTATTAAAATGCCTACCTTTTCCTGTTTGATACATTTTATGTGTAATATTAGATGACATGTAAGGGTCAGTTTATTTAAACAAAATAAGCTGAAATTATAAAGGTCAGTACCACATCTTTGCAGCATATTAAATGCTATGAAACAAGCTCATACAGCTTCAGGAAAGCTAAGCTTAATTGTATGTATATTTATGGTTTAGTTCAATAAAGTGTAAAGTGTATTCTTCAAATTTCCTTCGGACAATATCATACTAGTTTATATACTTGCGTATGCCATGGCGCCATCCACTGAATCACTGGAAAGCATGAAGTGCTTAGGCATAAAATGGCCGCTACAATTCATGCAGGTCGCAACATATCGACAACAGATACTGCAAGCTTCCCAAAGTGCTCCCAGCTCTGATGAAATGCTCTTTATTTTGCTCTGCGGAGTCTTGTTAGTTGTGAACAGCTGTCATATGATGTCCCCAGACTGCGTCTGAGTGAATGAACTGATTAACCTGAGTGGCTGTCCCTACCAGAGAGAGGGGGTGGACCACCAGCCTGAATAACTGCGTTCCTCATCAATGTCACATAAATCACTTAGCTGGACAGGGCTTTCAAATGACTTCTTTTCTCTGTGCCAGACTGAAATGGTCATGGTAATGCTGCTGCGTAGTGCTGGTGTGTTTCTGAAGTTGACCATGTTAGTGTGATGGAGCACAGGGCTCAATGATGCAACATTTCTGTCATGCTTCTGTGGCAGTAGCACATTATGATTTAAATGGAGAGAAAAACTGTGCCTGTCTACACTTGATACGTACATGTTAACATTGGACCACCCCGGTGAAGGCTTGACAGATAAAAACGTTGAATAAAGCATGGTGTACTGGAGAAGGGTTGTGCAATGGGTTTTAAGTTTGAAGGCTGGATACAAAGAAAAAAAGAACTGTGGCACAAGAATTAAAACGGCAAGATTCCTTAATGTTTTTATTGAACATGTTTTTTTTCAGATCTTATTGCAAGCCTTAACCAATATTCAATATGAACTATTCATCGTGTTAAGTACTGTGGGTTCTTTTAAACGTGACACATTCATGTCATTTTATTCTTAAATTACAGCAAAAAACTGGGAACTGCAGGACACAGATGCTCTGATGGATGTTTGGTGATTTACTGAGCGCTTGTACAGAAAACTTTGTAAGACACAGGCCATGCAGTGAACTACGACTCCTTTTACTTTTTCACCAGCTGGATAACGTCTTCATCGTTCATCACGTGGTCCTTGCCCACCTTTTGAGGGTTGTGTTTCACAGATGCTCCCCACACAAGTGCACTGAAAGAAAAAAAAAAAATATTGAAATTATTGTACATACATGATTATTTTAAGGCAGTAAACAGGATGCATGTTTAACGTTATACCACCTTAAAGAACCACCTTAAAGAACCACAAAAAAGGATGAAAGAGCTCATCATTTTAACACCTTAATTACACCAGAAAATTATTTACACAGATACTATTATTCCTATTCTTTCTTACAGCAACAATGGTTCTGCACTATAAAGTAACCTACAGGATACAATGACATCCTTCTGTTACAAAGGCTTTCTAATCGTGTGTCACTGTTTGACCCATTAATTCCCTGGAGGATGGGTAATGCTCAGCAGCACTAACACACCGACTGATTGACGATCTTAGCTCTCCCATTTGGAGATGGTGGTGCAACACATCTCAGATCCTAATCCAGACTCTCAAATGAATGCTTATCTGGGGTACCTAGCCATAAAGAGGGCAATGGCTGTGATTAAAGCGACTGTGTTGTTTTTAACCATTTGATGACCGCTTATCATTCTGGTGTAAGGTAACTATCAATGCCTTTTAGTAAGAGTGTGGAATAAAGCGGATAAACATACGCTACTGGTCAAAAGTTTGGGGTCACTTAGAAATTTCCATTCCACTCCATTACAGACAGATTGCTTTTTTTTAAGATCAGCCACTTCTTTCTACAACAGCCAAGAACCCGTTTGCAATTATGTAAGCACATAATGTAATCTGAAAACTGCTGCCCTGATTAAAAAAGCAATGCAACCGATCTCAGCTGGTATTCTGTCTGTAATGGAATGGAAATTTCCAAGTGACCCCAAACGTTTGACCGGTAGTGTATATTCTTGTTACAGATCTAAATTACACCTGTAATGTAAGTAAACACATTACAATTCTAATGTAGTGAATAACCATAACCTTTTGGGATTAAGACATGATGAAATAAGAAAAGGACGGAGGTAAGAAACTTCTGTAGGGAGTCTTAAAGATAGCACACATGATCAAATCTGTGTGCTAAAGGACAAAATTCCATTTAAAAAGTGAAAAAAGCAAAGCCAAATCTACTCACTACTTAAGTTCTTTGATGAGATTTTTGTGAATCTTTAAGCAGAAATCCTCGACAGCAGTTCTTCCGTCAGGGAGTACAACAGGAGATGTGTAATCAGGAAGCTGGCCTTTGGGTTTAGTGTAGCTGAAAATGAACACAAGATCTCAGTCAAATCTTCCAGTCTGAACCATTCATGTATGTATGTATGCATGCATGTATCTATCTCTCTCATTCACAAATGGTAGATTCCTCGTTCTGCACCATTTCAATTCCCAACTCACTTCCATTCACACCCCCTAGTGGTGACTGTATGAACAACTCTTACATGCGCACAAGCCTTAGGTAGTCCCACATCTTCTCCAGCAGGTCATCGAAGTTCCAGCGGTGGTGGGCCGAGATGGGAACACAGTGGGGCACCTTGTAGATGATGTCCAGCTCCTCGATGGAGATCTGATCGATTTTGTTGAGCACGTAAATGCATGGGATGTAGACCCTGTGGACAAGAGACTGTAAGTGGCTGCTACTCATGGAAGTGATGCACAATAAGCAACCATCAATTTAGAACAGGCTGAAGTAAACTCAAAGCGTTGTGTGTAGAGAAATTTGTCAAGTCGTGTGTGTGGCAGGGATGCCGTGAAGCTTGCACGGCCAGAGCGTACTGAGACAATGTTGGTTAGCGTGGAGTGTTTTATGACTCTGTTCATGGTGTTACACAGGCACAGAGCAATAATGCAAAAGAGACCCTGTGAATGATTTCTTTCTATACAACTGCAGGTATGGGGGTTAGTGTATGGCAATTTATGTTGTAATATTTCACAGAAAGAATACAGTATGTATTGGTTATTTCTTTCTTTTACAAGAGTTATTTTTCCTCACTGCAATATTAATGTGCATTATTTTTCTTCCTGGGAAGGCACAGAGTGCATTTATGCAGGAGAGATGCTGTGAATGCTTTTATTCTTTGCAACTGCAGGGAGGTTATGCTGTTGCCATGCCTGGTGCCTTGCAATAAAATGCAGAAAGACAGTGCTGGGAAGAGAAGTCCTTGTCCAATACACAACACAGAGTTTGACCCGCTGCACATGCCCCACCCTACATCAACCATGTCCTTGATTTGAATGCATTTGCTTTATATTTAATTACATTGGGGAATGTCAATCCCATAGGCTTTTAAAGTAAGAGATGACATTGCTTAACTACAATTTATGCATTACACACACGTATGAAAAAAATGGTAAATGGTCTGCAAATGCATGTGGTTGGAACCCATAAATAGCATTTTCAAATGCATCTACACTGGTGTAGTGGGAATTTTAGATTCCAACAGGCCACACCCACTGGGAATGACTAAGGAGGGCCAATTCTGGCACTTCGGCAGCTTACAGCTTACCGGTTTCCCTCCACCACATCAATGAGGTCATCAGCTGTGGAGTCACTGCGCAGAGTGATGTCGGCGTTGTGGATCTTGTACTCTGCCAGGATACTCTTAACAGTATCACCATCCAGTTCAGATTGTGCACACTAAAGACAGAGGGAATGACAGGCATCAGCACAAGACAGAGAGACAGTGAAGTAAATACTTTGACATTGTACAATTACATCACGCTTCACGTGCAGTATAATGAAAATCCATAAGAGAAATTATATATAGCCAATGGTAATCGTGGCGTTTACTAAATACAAAATAAATGTTGATATTTTGCAGGACAGGAAAATAAAAGGGTAGCAGCAACTAAGTTAAGAGCAATCTTATACATGTCCACCAGAGGGGGGCATTGAGAAGTGTTTGTTCCCAAGGTGATACACATCTTATGTAAAAATGTATTGCCTGCATTTGATTCTGCAGATCAGTGCAAACCTTTAAATAACTTATTTGTACACACAAAGGTTATTAAAGGCTTTAACATGTTTGTTTAAACTAATGGGTTGCGAGAAAAAAATGTCCGTCATCAAAACAAACTGACAATCGACGACAGATCTCCCTGACAACTAAAATCCTGCATGCCAGAATAATGGCAGTATTAAGGGACATCCTTTAACTGACTTTCAATGTTTAGATTGATGGTTCTCGTCATGATAATCTCACTTTTCCAGTTCATCATTTGGTTGAATGACAAATAGACAACCAGCATGTATAACACTGTCATACACATAACACATTAAAACCAACTATACACTCTTATAGGCTTTAGAATATTAATTTCAGTGACTCGCTTAGAGGTTAAAAAAAAAATATATATATATATGGACACGGTTTGCATTTCTGTATTCAAATTCTGGGTGAGACATACTGTAGCTGTGAAGTTGATGCCTCCTTTGTCCTTCCTCTTGAAGCCAATGTTGGGTGGTTGCTTGTTAAGACGAATGCCAAAGCCCTCCAGCTCATGTTCTATTAGCTTCTTATGACCAAGAGGCTTCAACACATCGAGCACTATCAGGATTAGGTTACAAGTTCGAGCCACTAAAACACAGGGAGGAGGCAGAAGCAGACACTTGTTAGAGCAGAGTGGATACAGGAATCACATTGCTTCTGTACTAGATACAGTACGCATCTCTAACCATTTAAGAATAATGACACTGGTAAGGTTTACTTTATCCTGCCACCATTTAAGCACACAAAAACTGAATCAAAAATAAATCTAAATGTGTTGGTCCGAGTGTACATTGTTTGCTTAAGCATTAGCTGTAAGTAGAGCTGCGCAATATATCGATATTATATCGATATCGTGATATGAGACTAGATATCGTCTTATATTTTGGATATCGTAAGATCCTAATACGGCATAAGTTGTGTCTTTTCCTGGTTTTAAAGGCTGCATTCTGGTAAAGTTGTCATTTTCTGAACTTATCAGACTGTTGTAACTTCTATTATTTGCCTTTATCCACGTAGTCATTATATCCACATTACTGATGATTATTTATCAAAAATCTCATTGTGTAAATATTTTGTGAAAGCACCAATAGTCAACACTACAATATTGTTGCGGTATCGATAAGAGGTATTTGGTCAAGAATATCGTGATATTTGATTTTCTCCATATCGCTCAGCCCTAGCTGTAAGCCAATAGTGTATTTTGTACTACAGTACAAAGCCTCGTTAAAGCTAGTTTGTGCCCCTATAGTGGTAAAAAAAAAAAAACTTTGGGCGGCAATAAAGGTTTTTAAATCATGGCCTCTAAACATCACCTTACATTCTTTATTTAGCTTCATTAACATTCTTTGCTGACATTAGAAGCAAACACACAGTAATGACAAAAGTGGCTCATTTAATGGAACACACATGCACAATATTATCGACAGGGAAAGAACTAAATGTATCTGGTATCATCCTTTGTTTTATAATTCTATTTTTTCAAGGGAACACCTGTCTCAATCTCAGCAGAAACGTCACTGATCACAACTTTACCTGCGATGACCTGCCTGCCTCTGCCCTTGCCATCCTTGGCTCCCTCAATGATTCCTGGGAGATCCAAGAGCTTAGAGGGAAGACCCAAGAAAATAAAATTAGAAACCCACTGGAAACATATCACACTGAAAACTGTTGCAGGTACTGAACAAACAAGAAATGTGTGTACCTGAATTTTGGCCCCTTTGTAGCGAATAACTCCGGGTACCGTCGTAAGAGTGGTGAACTCGTAAGCAGCAACCTCAGAGTACACACCTGCAAGGTTACTTAGTAGTGTTGACTTTCCCACTGAGGGAAAACCAACGAAACCAATACGAGCATCACCAGTTTTTGCGACATCAAAACCTAAAAGACAAAAAAAAAATCAGGAACATGAATCAGAAAATATACACTATAATGCTTTAGATGACAGAGAAGGCTTAAAAGGCATGTTTGTAATAAAACCTAGATGAGTAGAAAATATACTAAGTAATTAAAAAACGTGATCTTACCTTCCCCTGCTGCACCACCACTGCCTCCTTTTGGTGTGATGAGTTCCCTCCTCAGTTTGGCAAGACGAGCTTTGAGCAGACCCAAGTGGTGAGCTGTGGCCTTGTTCCTCTGCGTCCTGGCCATCTACAATTTTAACAGTAACACCACCAGCGTGAGGTCCTAGGCTTGTTTCATGACAGTTTTGTAGTAACCACGACTCGAGAAAAAATTGCTTGTGATTATACATTTTAGTACAGAAAAGGGAACTGTAGATTTGGTGCCCCTTCACTTAAATTGGAAGTGCAGAGACCTTTTAATGGCAATTAAACGCTTGAAATTCCATGCTTTTTGGTCCAAACGGCATACCCAAATTAAAAGTGGTACAGCTCCAATATACTTTTACACTCTGGGGTGTGCCTGATATCATTGGAAAGGAAACACTCAAGTTTTTGTTACAAGGTGATTCTAGGCCTTACTGACACAGAGCTACAGAGGCTAGAATGGATTTTTTTTTTTTTTTTTTATTTCCGTCCAAGTCATACATCTGTAAAATACTACAGAAAAAAATCCAGAAGCCAAAAGATTCAAAAATTGATTTTATATGATTTTTTTTCTACAGATATGTCTGTGCGTTTTTCTTGAAAAGTGCAAAGAAAAAAGCCAAAAAAGTGCAAAATACAAAACTGCAAAATACAAAAACACACCCACATCAATCACACACACATACTTGAAATAACTATATACATAAATATATAGAAATAAGTAGGGTTAACATTTGAATGTGTTCCAATATGTCTATGGAATCGTCTCCTTATTGGCTACAAGGCTAGGGTGGTTTCATAGCAAGAAATTTTAACTGGCTGAAGCAAATGTTGATCGAACCCCTCCTGACCCCAATTCACTTCAGAGCCGTGATTGGGTTTTAAGACTGTCTATCTCAGGCTCCCGGATACGGATTGACTTATGAGAGGTCTTGTTTGATTCCTAAAGCGTCAGAGAACAACATGGATGCGCTCATTGGCCGTTAGACGTCTGGAGTGAGAAGAGAGACGAGTTTCAAGAGCCCAGAAGTGGAATCGCGTATCGCTTTGTTTGTAACTCAGGGCTCGTAAACTTCAAGACTTTGAGGCAAACAGCTTGTTTTGGATTAAACGGCTTGGATATTCCATTTCCTTGGACTCTTGTGGATTTATGAAAACAAAGTTTTTGGGATTATATCACCTCTGCGGATAAAGGGACAATGAAAAAGGTATGAATGCACTGACACCAGCTGCACAGTCCAATTCTGAATTAACTTGATTACAGTTGTATAACTGCTATAAATCATCTCATGCTTTGTGTGTGGGCTTAATTGACTCTTGAGAGGCTAAGCTTTCAATTGTTGTGTCGCATGACCAAATATTTCGAAGATTTAATGCTTTAAAGTTATAAAGAAGTTTTTAAGTGGAGGTAACAGCGACGGTGCACCTTGAGATTGGACGCGTTCGTCCAATCAGCTGCCGGTTTTCATTTTTGGGCTACAATACAGATTAGCGCTGCCTGCTGTTATGGAGACGTATTACGTCTCGTCTCCTAGGTGTGCTCTCTGGCATGTTTTGAACAATTCGGCGAGACTGATCAGTCCAAATGCCTTTTCTGCCGATGGTCGCCCCGTCTGGTATATGTGTAGAGGCTATTAAAGTAACTAGTTGACAGGATAATGATGACTACAAACCATGGGGGTCTGTTTTAATGGGAGGGGCTCCTTTACCTGGTCTCTCCGTTTCACCATCTGCTCAAGTGAGCCATTTCGAGACAGTTCCACAGTCTAAAGTTAATTTGAAGTTAAAATAATATTGTTTTCAGATTTTGTTACATGCAATCTTTGGAGTCCAAAAGGAAAGTTACACATTGACACGTCGAAAACTTTGGTTACAAAACGCCTTTTGTCTTTTATGTAGAGTTAGGATTAAGTTTGAATGTTTCGTGTGCTAACGTTACGGTAAATGGACAATCAAAGAGAACTACAATGACCTAGCTTCAGCTAGCTAGATGACTGAAAAGCTTCACAGACAAACGCAAACCTGTGAAGATAAACGGTTGGTCCCCAGTCAATCAAACCGAATGTGGAGTCAACACTAACGTTAACCATAGCTAGCTATGCTACTGACCTAACGTTATGTTAACATTATAGCAACGCCCCCCGACTTCTGATTAATAACACATTTCGAATGATCGCGTAAAGAAACTTTTCAATACACAATGTAACCTGTCAAGAAACTTTAAGCCAGAAACATTTAGTGTAACGCGTGGCCCAGCTGTGGGAGCTAACGTTAGGCTAATAGTTGCTACAGTTAACAGCCAACAGCTAACGTTAACTTAGCTAGCTAGCAGTTAGCGTGTAGCTAAAACGTGACTGATTCATTGAGTTGGCCAGCAGGCTCTCTGACATCACTTACCTCATTTTCAATCTCTGCTATTTTGGCGAGTATACTCATGGTGACGGAGATTTCTGTGTACAACCAACGTTACTGAAAATACTCGAATTTTACATGAACGTTGGCAAAGTTAGATGTTTAGCATGCACACAGGTCCACACCACGCAAATGCCGCTATGGGCAGTGGGTGGGCTGACTCGCGGGAAATCTCGCGAGGAGATAGATTGCATGACAAAAAAAACATACATAATTAGAGTTGTCCAATCCTTTATATCGATGAGAAACAGTGGTGGAGAGTAACAAAGCATATTTACATAAATACTGTACTTTATTATTGTGGTACTTATTTGAATATTTCTATTTTGCTACTTATTGTACTTTTTACTCCACTACATTTATTCTACAGATAAAATCACTAGTTAAGTTTTAAATTAAAAAAAAAAAGATAGTCCTATAGAATAAAATGTGTTAAAGATTAACCAGTGACTCCCAACCTTTTAGGGTTGTGTCCCTTTTTACTAAAGAGCAGTGTCTACTTGGAGCCCCTCATCACAGGTTTGAGATGTCCTCCAAAGAGACATATCCCATTGTAACTTTTGGTTTACTGTTAGAGGGCCAATAACTTTGTTTCCGCTTTTCTACCCTATTTAACTCACTCCCTGAGATTTATCTTGTGATCTGTTGGAGGGGCCCAGCCCATATAGGCTGGGAGCCACTGAACTAAATTACTGTACCTAACTGTATATAAAGTTGTTAAAACTAGCTACACGCTGACCAGCTGCAATAGTAAAATGCTGTTTACTCATTGATGCGTTGGTAACAATCTAATAATATCATGGTGATATGATAATATGTCTGTTTTTAAGTATTTTTTGCTGATAACATGTATATAGGCTACTTTTAATTAAGTAATGGTGGATTTTTATTTTGTGCTATTAGCACTTTTAGCAAATAGTACTTCTTCTACCACTGATGGTCAGCATTAGATAGAATGCCTGCAAGTTACTAGGGCAAAATGTACCAGCATAAAGCCTACATGACACCTCACTCCTTCAGTTATTAGTCAATGACAAAACCAAGGAAGGTTGTCACACCAAATAAAATTTAAATTCAATTAAAAAGTTATAAATTATACAGTTAAATGTCAATATAAGTGACACTAAAATGTGCTGTAGGTAGGATTGCGAAGATCCAGGACTTAGCCAAAACATTTGAACATCAACAACTTCTCAGTCCCTCCCCCCTTTCCGCTAAAGCCCAAAACGGTCTCCTAAGCCCCTCCCCCCACAAGGGAGAATTAATGTGTGCGCATGAACAGTGATTGCCCTGATTGGGCATCTGAACCGGGAGCGGTGGATTTATGCAAATCGCACTACAGGCTAATAGGTGGTGCCAAAGAAGCCAGATTTGTTTTAAATGACCTGCTTCATGTAGTTCTACTGGAACATAGGGTCAGTTTCAGCAAATATGACAGAAAGTTAGTTTTATAAGGCTTACCTACTTAACCTAACTTGTCCTATTTAATACATATTCTAACACAATAAATAAAGGATGCAGGCCAGTCACATTTTGTATATATTTTTTTTATTGTTTAATTGTCTAATGTTTAAGTCGCATACAATATAATCTCTCATTGGTTTCTATGTTGCTGAAGTTTGTGGACTGAACATCTGTCATGTTGTTGATCATCTGACTGACTTATTGGTTAGTGGGTGGGCTGGTTGAACAAGATCAGTGCTGCTGGTTTGATGATCTCCTCTAACCGATGCTATGCTCTGTGAACCTTGGAAAGGTTACATTAACAACTATGTTCATATATGAATATTAATGTCCGTAGGGTATATTGGTCACATCAGGGCCTTTCACATACGAGATAGACTGTATGAAAGGCCAAGGATGATATTTCAATCAAATTTAAATATATTTATATCTAATGTTTGGCATTAAAACTTCAACACCTAATAAATGCCAGCCACTGTAGGTCAATTTACCAGTTCTGCCCTTGAATATTGTTCTTCCAGCTCAGCCAACAGTGTCATCGAAAGCCTTTGCTGTAAAAAATAAATGCAATCTGAAGAACAATGCAAATTTTTAGTCTATAATCAATTTCAGGAAATAACCTAATAGATAACTTTATGTATCTTAACTCCAGTCCAAGACATACTAAACCATATGCTAGATATGCTGAATCTGTCGCTTCATACATTCCCGTTGTTGTTTCTTTAGTTGTAAGAGGTGTGCTTGTCCTCATCAAAATATATAAAAATAGGCATTTTCTTTTTAAAAGGTAGATACGGTTTCAGCGAGTTGTTGTTCAGCATCTGTTGTTGCCCAGCTGGGGTGACAGCAAGCATAAATAGCACAGGAAGGAAGGACAGGAGGTGAGACACAGCAAGACAAGGCCGTAATTACTGAGTTTGTGATCACTAATTACCTTTCTGTAGAGGTCTAAGAAAACAACAAAAAAGGGCTTTGACTTGATTCATCAACACTAGCCACAACTTGAGAATTGACAATAATAAACCCATGCCCAAACATCTCAAATGTTCTTCTTTTAATGAGCAACGCATCTTTATATCATACGTCAGTCAGCATTGAAGTGCATTGATTAAAAAGTAAGTGCAAGTACAGATTTTGATGCATTCATTTTGACTAGAGGATTAAATTATTTGCAATGTCGCCCCAAAAATAGTCATTCTAAAGGGGCAATCTGCAAAGAAAACCGCTATAGATTGATGCTGTTTCTAACCTAAAAGATATATGCTTTTTTCCTCATTTCAAGCTTTTTAAGTTATCTCTGTGTGCAGGAGCGATTTTCATCTGCTGTCTGCTCTCAGTTCACTCTAGTCCATCAAACACAGCACTTTTTCCCAATATCACTGTCATGCTTCCTGACTGATTTCTCAGTGGTTTCTCAGTTTGTTTTGAGGAACACGACAACTGAATCAAGTCAGCGGAAGCACAAAGTCTGTGAGAAGCACTATTTTAGTGCAATAGTTTCACACATGACCTTGCCAACTAAAACTGGCTATCTCTGCATAGAGATGGAGTAGAGTTCGTATCCTACCCCCATTGATAGGCCTTTTACTGAGGAAAGCGCCATTATTTGTGGTCATGTCACCAGAGCAAGGATAACATCATCTTTTGAGGTAATAAAAAACAAATAACAGCATGAAGTTATCCCTTAAAATGCATTGTCCTCAGTATCTTGGATTCTGTCATCAGAATTTGGATAATACTTGAAACCATAAGGCTTTACGATAAATGCAACTTGGCCATATGATGGCAAAAGTCTTCAATGGAGGCATTCCCCTTAGACTCTAGCTGCTCTCGGAGGAGGTGGGTGGTGCTGTGGAGGACGACCTCCGTCGAGACACTGACTGTGAGCGCTCAGTGCTGTGTTTGTCATAAGGCTGGAGCTGCACCTCCAGGAAGTCCCTGTGCTGCTGGCTGATGACCTGGCTGATGAGTCCCGGCAGAGCCTGCAAGTTAGTCAGTAGAGTCTCCAGCTTTGTCTCCAGCAGGGCAATCCTCTTTTCCATGTCCTCTCCTCTCTCATTTAAGTCCGATATCATGTCATACATGATGTTCTGAGTCTGGAAGAGGGGAGAGGGAATACACTTAACATGATTTTTCAAAATTGGCGTTATTTTTGATGGACAACCTGGTAAACTTGTATGTGTCCATTATTAATACACACACACACATATATATATATATATATATATATATATATATATATATATAAACACAGGCTTTCTCAATACTTTAATTAATAAATGAATAAAGAGATGAAAGTTTGTTCTGAAAAAGAGAGGAAAGGAAATAGACTGTGAGCTTCACATTAAGAAATTTACTTTCTCAACACATTCTGTTCATACTTTAAATAATTGAAAACCAACTGTTAAATGTCTGACAAAAAAAAATTAAAGGATAGGTTCACATTTTTTCAAGTCTATTTGAAAACAATACTCACGCTACGCTCTATGTAAATTGAAAGCGTTAATTGTTGTTGCAGTTGTTCTTTCTCTCTGTACTGGCAGCAAAGAGATCACTCTCTAAAGCAATTTCAATGTAAGTGATGGGGGACAAATCCATTTTAAAGTTTGATTGAAGCCAATACGAGGCTTATGAGCCTCAGTTAGACAAATTAAGTGGGTATCTTTCAAAGCTACAGTCTTTTTAGTTCCCTTTTTGTGCTTCAATGAACATTATTTTCTTGCTGAGCAACAGTGGAGGGAAGGTAACACAGAGGGAATTTTGTACAAAGAATAGAGTAACTTCGGAAGATACTCTCTTGAAGTGACTCAGACTGCTGAAGCCTCATATTAAGCCTTTTTCACATATGAACTCCGGACTATGTCTGAGGAATCAGGTCGTGACATTTTCTAAAGTTTCAGTTTCTCACATGTAGCACACCACAGGAGATTTTCCGTTTCAGGGGCCATCCACAAGGAGACGCTTTTTGATGCAAATGCACGTTTTGCATCGTTTCAACGAATCCTGTAAAGCACTGCCTGAAAACGCACTTTTAAAAAAAAATCTGGTACCAGGGTGAAAAAATTCGAAAACGGCTCCCTTTCGGCTTCGTTTGGACAGCGAAATCACATATGTGCGTATCCCTCTACCTCATAGCCTGCTGCCCGCTAGTATTAGCACGGCCACTGACACGACTGCGGTCAAGCTAAACGTATCCCATCTCCATGGTCAAACCAGCTTACTTCATCTAAATACTTTGTATCTGCTCCCTGACACTTCCCTCTGCTCTGCTGGTCCTGGATTCTACACAAGATATATTGCTAACGTTATGTAGCTAACATTAAACATCGCTAAAGTAGCTGACCGCTAGCAGGGCCGTAATGTTAACGTTAGCTGCTATGGAAAGCTGTTTATAAAATGGAAGTAGCTAGACAAGTTAGCAACTAGCTAGCTAATCTGTCTGCTTATCAACTCCTTGAATTGATTATAGTAACTTTTAGCACGGCTTATTGTAGAAAGGCTACCGCAAGAAAAACGTGTAGATTATCAAAATGACATTGGATCACTGATGTTTGTTTGACTGCTGATGTTAGCTAGCAGAGCTAACGTTAGCTCTGCTAGCTAGCACGCTGCAATCATGTCCGATAGCAGACAGAATTGCAAAATAAAAAGCAATCCAACAGCACATTATACAATGTAAACAAAGACACGTGTTCTTGTGGCGGCCTTTATAAAATGAGCAGTAGTGAAAGTTATTAAAGTCTAGCAAAGCCTGTCTACTTAGAAATTCTTTGAGTCTAGTCATGTTATGAACGGACGGACTGAAGACTCTGCTCTTCTCCGTTTTTGGTTAATTTCTGTAGCAATAACAGCCTATAGGCCTGGAAAATGAAGTAGCACATTGAGTCATTTACAAATGGATTAGTTTGGACGCAACTATTCTTGAAACGAATCCAGGGAAGACGGGTAAAAAAAAAGATTGTTTTGGTACGTGTGGACGTGGCCTCAGACATGTTCTTACTTACTGGAAATACTCCCCGTCAGCTGGTTCGTAATTTGGTTTTAAACAGCTGAGCGTCTTGCCGTTCCTTGAATTTGTCTGCCAATTTTAGCGTTGGCCCTTAGCGACAGAAGTTCCCAAATCTAGTTGTTTCTCCATCGTCATTGCCCTCTTTGTGTAAATCGCCCTCTTTCTTCACCCTTGGATGTTTGTTAGAAAAGTTATCAACACGCCTAATCATTTGCTGTGAATTCTCACACTTTGGGCTCAATCTGAGATTACACGGATTTTGTACTTGTCCAATCCAACTCATTCAGATATTTGCATTCTCACATACAGCTCTGCCAGGTAATGTCTAGATTACTTCAGGTTTGCAGTGCATATGTGAAAGGGGCTTTAGTTTTGATTGAACTTTGAATTACACTGAATGAGAACTGTGGATTTTGTCCCCCATCACACAACGAAATTGCTTTAAAAGGCGAACAAAATTCTTTCAATGTACATATATTCAAGTGAGTATTGTTTTAAGACAAAATAGAAAAACAAATGTGAACCTATCCTATAATCTCAGCATCTAAAAAAAAAATCCAAATAGGATGGACATAGAAATATCTAGCATGGGAAAACCCTAACAAACTTCCGGCAAATGTGAGATTTGCTCTGCAAGTCAGTCTGGCCAAGAGCCCATTCAAGCTCATTTCCAATTTTTCCAAATCGAGGCACAAATAAAAACCGTTGAGGCGGGCTTTACACGATGACGACAGCACAGCTACGGCAAGCAGCTTTTTGTTTACATTCAACATGACGGCCACCGAAGCGCAGCAACCCGTTGATGCCGCTGCTACGTCACCCAGATCGTTGGTCTGATTGGTTGAAGAACTATCCAATTGCACCCAGAGGCATTTGAGCAGTGTCCGTTGGTGACGCCCCTTTGGAAATGAGCTGTGAATGAACCTTCCCCAGACCCACTCTCAGTTACAACTGAGAAGGGTCTGGTGTCAACCAAGCTACGAAATAACAGCTATCAGCATGAAAATCCAGTCAAATTGACAAATCAAATTTTACAGGTTAAAGTAAATGCTTTTATTATGGGAATATCATGGAGTCTACGTTATCCATTTCGTCGGCTGCAATTTCCCAGCGAGTCCATTGTCCTCCAGTCTTGGGGGAGCAGAGGTTGAAGTATATTCCACATTAAAAAAGGTCAGGGGAACATCAGGTTAAATTACAACCTTGAGAACACATTTCTGTTAAAGACTGGCTGAGAAGGGCACAATCTATGACCAGTTTACAAGAGTTCATGATGCAGACCAGTACATTATGAGTTTGAGGAGACAGGAAAGGTGCCTGCTGAGTTTTGCATGATGCTTGCCTTTGATGCATCAATCATCTGTTCATGGACCTTTAAACTCCCGAGGTTCAGTCTTCAAAAAATAGTCAACAACACAGCAAAGAAATCGATGTGACATTTCGGATGAGGTGTGATGATGCTGCTGGAGGGCAGCTTCTGAGGTATTATTCAGTGGAGGGCTGATAATCCCTGGCAGCCTGGAGGGGATGCCATCCATCACTTACCTTTCCCTCTTCTGATTTGAGGCGGGAATAATGTGATAGGTTGTTTATGTGAATCAGTGAGAACTGAAGTAGCACTGACAGCACTTAACCTGACGACTACAGTGGAGACAAAGGTTTCACTGTGTTGCATTAACTACATGAACACTAATCTAATTCTTGATTTCTTGCAAATGTAATTCAACATTTAAACAGTTTGTGTAATGATAAATAAATACTTAAATGTATGGATATATTGTCTTATACACATGTAATTTGCCCTTTTACTAAGAAATTGATTGAAAGTGGAGCAGAAATGACCCAAGTCTTGGCCTCATCTGTAAATCATGAAATGTAACAAAAACACATTAAAAAGTGATGGTATCAAATGCTAAAACCAAAAACACAGGCTGAGGGAATACGTATCATAAATGGAGGATGAAACTGATGGAGCAAGAATATATGCCATTATTATGGATCCAGTTCAGCTGTATAATAAAACAACAAACTGACACCATCAACCAATTTCTGGACAAGAGAAGGAGAAGAGAGCGGCAGAAATTGTTTTAAAAAGCAGCTTGAGTGAGCATTTTTTGCAATTTCAGGACATATAATTCACCCTGAATTGCAAAGTGAAGAAGATGCTGTGGAAAAAGTCGACAATATTCACGCAAACAGTGCGGCCACATAAAATGCAAAACCACATTCTATATTAGACTGTAGAGGAGATAATGAGCTAAGGGGATACATTGTGATCTGAGGAATTTCACATTGCACTGCAGTGGCGATGCAGCTGCCAATGATATGTTCAGCTCTATTTAGCTCCATCTTTCCACTGAGAGCACAAGGAGACTGACGCTACTCTGCCCTCTTATGGCAACAGACTCATATAACGATTACAGATCCAGCTTAGTGGATCAGGCTTTAAACCACCTTATATCCAATGTCCCATCCCAACTCTCGCTGCCGTTTTACAGCCCAAGGCGATTGGGCAATATTAACTATACCTTTCATGACACGCCGGCCTAAATCCAGTTTGACTGTGCTGTATTTTCGAATGTCAAAGCTCTCTGCCTTTCTCCCCTCCCTCCCTTTCTCTGCCTTTACTTCTGGCTGAATCATCAGATCACATGTCTCCCTTCCCAGGTTACTGTTTCTGCTGTGTCAGGCTGACATGCTGCCTGGTACTTCCCTAAGGTTTGTCAACTTCTGTTTAGTGCATCTGGAGACAAACATCACATAATACATAAAGTGGAAAAACAGCACAGACACAAAGGGGTTTCTCTTCCCTCTCATTCAGTAATGTTACGGAGAACACGTCCTGGAGATAACAATTTACACAGTGAAATGAATTATGTTATTATTTGAAACCCAAAAGATCAGAATCTCAGGTGAGTGCAGACAACCACAAGCATCACACAGATGTATTGTAATCACCCTGTGAACAGCCTGTCTGTTTATTTGACACCTGTAGACTTTGATTATCAGAAAACAACTAATTCAGCGAGTCAACTAGCATGCATTGAATTCAATCACACAAAGGAAAGAAACTTATCAGGATAGTTGTGTGTCCTAATGTGCAATGCAGCAGTAGACTGTTAGTCTAGCTTACCTTAGCAAGGTCCACTAGTGAGTTTGCTTGGTCATTCAGCTTGCGTTGCTCCATTTTAACACTTCTCAATCTGAACACAAGACCATTCAGAACCCAATAAATTTACGCTATCAGGATTTTGTCATTCAATTTGTGCACACACAAGGCATACACACGGAAAGAACACTCCTAGGACATGCACAGGATGTGTGTAGAGAATGCAGGGGTCAGTCTGTTTGGTTGAGCTGCATGCAAGTGAAAAGGAGACCACAGAGGGTGGGAGAGCTGCCACTGAGGAGAATGAGACCCTACATCCTACTCAACCAATACATACAACCTTAATAAAGGAATGAGGCAGACTCATACCACTCAAGTACTATACTTGGCATGCCAGATTATAAAACACCAAAAACTGTTGTGTCTTTAAATTTCTGGTTTTCTGGTTAAACCAAGTTTATGAATTATTTAGTCATTCAAAAACCACAGATATCAAACACTGTTTTATGTAAACATAGAAAGCTATCTGTACATATGTTTTCATAAAAAAAAAATGTGGCATCAGAATTGAGAAAATTCTGATGCCACATCTTTAAAAGGTCTTCACAATATGCTTCACAACTTGCATCATGGATAGAAAAGTAAACATTACTTGTTTAATGAGTCACAAAAAGCATAATTTCCTCAGTGACTTGACTTGTGGTCCACTTTTGTTTTTTAACAGCCAAAGATCCTACCTGTAAAGTCAGCAAAAACTAACTTGCTTACTTCATACAACATGATTCAATAATTCACATCTCATGTTTAATTAGCAGTTTTTTACTCATCTACTCGAGGCGCTCAAAAACAGCAACTGTGCAGTATTGTAGAGTGTCGACCATATGTGCCTCCCCCCCCCCCCCGAATCACCTACGCATGCTGAATTAAAAAGGACACGGTATACTGAGTAGCATCATGATGGCAAGTTTGCCAACGTTTCAGATTTTTTAAAATAATAACAACAACCTATAACTAACTGAGACATGAATTCAGTTCGAGGTGGTTATAAGGTTGTGTGTGAATTGGAGGCAAACAGGAATTAAGATTGAGAAGGGATTTAAGAGGCTCCAGTAAGGAGGGGAGGGGAGGAGGGGGCGGTTTGCGTCTGCTAATTAGCTGAGATGCACCCGTTTTCATGCAATGCGGGATCATTTCTCTGTTTCTGGTTTGACAGGCAGATGGGGAGCGAAGGTTAGACCAACAGAGGGTGCCACAGGAGTCATTAAAGGGAACTACAGGCAAGGGAAGGTTTCCTGACAACTGAGGACCGAAATGCTTCATACAGAGCAGACTCTAAAAACAAGTACAGAACACTATTTCACTTCTATTAATAAGGTATTTAAAAAAAAACAAAGGTATCTACAATGATGAAAGATGTAGATAGATATTCAATGTTAAATGATGTTTAGTTGATGTAAGAACTGTTCAAATTTTACCATTGGATGACCAATAGCTGGCAGATGGGGTCAAACCACAGGGCAGCCCGAGGTCAGGACGAGCAAGCCCACTTGTCCTGTCTTTTATATTCTGTTCCCTCGGTCAATCACCTCTCATGGGCATTTCTCCTTTTCAATGGGCACTCTAAATCTGCTTGCTATTCATCAGGGGAAAACGGCAACGCTAAGCTTTTCAATACCCAATAAATCAGTTAAAGCAATCTCAGTTAGTGCTGCGCCATATTTTTTACAATCTTGACTTGCTTTCTTTGACATGACCTCCCTTTACCTCATTGTGGAAAGAAATGTTAATTTCTCTTCAGCGTAATGGACAGGGTGACCATTCTGCAGTCGTTTTTTTTCTTCCTGTCCCTTCTGACAGCTTCATGCTGTCGGTCACAGTCGCAGCCTCTCGGGCTCAAAGGGGATTTCTCAGAGGCTTTACCCATGACCTTCCTCTAAGGTCAGTTTCCTGTTTCTCCAATCCACTGATCGCTGAGCTAACAAGCACTCACTGCCCTGCCTCTTGTTATGATTCCCACTTCAACCTTGTAGATGGAAAGGGACATCGTTCCCAATGGGGATGGTCTGACAGCACTGAGACACTTGACTTAATGGCCTAAAACTACTAATACTGGAAGATATTTGGTTGCACACATGCAACATCATGCCTGTGGTGTGATAAACCGCACCATCCAAATAACCTTAGGAGTGTTTCAACTGTGTTCATGGCTAACTCTGCTAATTCTTCTAAGTGCAGAAATGCATGACAGCTGTATGTGTGTGTGTTATTATGCTGTTTACCAGCCATGATAACACCTGATCAGCGTGTTTGCTACTGTGTCATCCAACAGAGAAATGGAGGAAATGGGGCTGCAAATGTAGCAACAGGCGTAACAATGGTTCCACACGCCGAAAGATGACCCTGAGCCCTGGTCTGTATGAGCATGACTGCTAAGTTAACATGACTTGAGGGATACTGTGAGTTATATACTTGTGCTACTGCAGGTCTGTCTCCTGTAGAGCTCTAGTCGTCATCCTTCGGTACGTGAAAGCACAGTTGATTGGAGTTTAATCAGTGGCTTTCTGATTAAAGATTAAATTCTCATCACATCCATGCAGAAATGGAAAGAAAAACACCCTCCATCACCGATAATTGAAATTCACTTAATATGCATATGTAGTTGTGTTTACAAAGTGCAACATGGTTCTACTCAATGATGAAACAAAAAATGTGTTTGTGCTGATTATTTGAAGCTGTTAGTTTGCAAAATGTTGAAGGTTGAATGAAAATAAGAGAATAACGTGTATTTTATCAAATTGACATGTTACTCAGTTGAACAGACATCTCATAAAAACCTTTGTAGCAGCTTAAATGGAATAATCTTGCAACGTTATGATTGTGTCATGTGAAACGATTCAATTGTTGCAAGCTACGACGTTTTTTTGTGGCATGAATTTCACTTATCAAATGAGGGAGTGTAATTTTTTAGTCACATTATTGGGTTCAAGGACAAGCTCTCGTTAGCATGCACACAACAGGTCTGTATCTACAGGTGAGGCGAAGACTTACTTTCGAGCTCTATTGCATTGTGTCGACACAAACAGGAAAAAAAGGAAACATGAAGTAGACAAATGAATTATTACAACATCAGATAAACATATTCAGACGGCAAAATCTCTTTGCTCAAGTCTGGCTGCTGGAACCCTCATTTCTACGCTGTCACCTCACCTCTGAACAGCAGCAACAATTTTTCTTGACTTATTTCTAGCAAGTTATCTCTCTGTGTTTGGACTGTTCTGGTAGCTGCAGCTCTGCTTGCGCTCTAAGTCTAATCCCTTTTTTCCACACTGGTCCTGGTTATCAGAAATACGGTGAATCAAAACAAACTTCCTGTAAACATTCACCAACACAGAGTGCCTCAAAGCATCTAGGGCCACATTTCACAACTGTTTTACCCCACATCCTTTACAGCGATTGATGAAGACGTCTGTGAACGTTTTTCACACTTTCTTGCAGCTTTGACCGGAGGAAAGAGGCACAATGATATCTGATTTGATGTCTGCTATCGCCCCATGACAGGTCTATGATAGCTGTAGCCCTTTTCCAAACTCTCCACTTGAGCGATCTGCTCACTGTCAGGCCATTTCCTGTCCTATATTAATCTCACCTACAGGCAATACTTAAAACTCTCCAAGATAAAGCCTGTGAACCCACTACCTTGTGTACAAAACAGATAGATAAAGGTGTGGCGGAAGAATGTTGACACCATTTTGAGTAGTTGTCCTTACTTAAAGAGCTAGACATGACTTTTTTTCCCACCAAATCGGCTTCTCTATAGATTTAGATGTAACTCAGAGGGATTTCCATTATTAGGATGTCCTAGAGAACAGGAAGGGGACATGAGACGCTGTCATCACTGCTGCAAAATCGGCTGAATACGACAGCAAGGACCTAATGACGCGACAAAGCAACCATGACAAAATGCGATTAAACGGCACAAATCTGGATGCGGGTTGCAGCAGCAGCAGACAGCTTGTGTATTTCTCTGTCTCTCTACCTTGTAAAGATCCTAATGTTTTTGAAACATAAATGTATGTTCAAAAGATTCATGAGCAAATCAAAGTTGCACGCCACAAAGAACCATATACATACGTAAAACCACAGAAAGCAAACAAACAGGGGGCATTTTACTTGAGCAAAGCTGCATAATAACAAACTCATTGCACACCTAGTTGAATGCCAGTTATTTAAAAGAAGTCAAAGACTGGATGTGTGTGTAAGCACTGTAGGTTGAAGAAAAACAAGAGTGAGGTGAGGCTAAAATCGATACTGTTTTGGACTTAGCTAGCACATCGGGGGAGGGGGACCTTGGGGACCCAGTAAAAGACTAGCTGACAGGTAAGTGTCTGACCAGCCGCTAGAAAATGTGTCAGCCCCGAGGTCAGCCTGACATCTGATTTACAGTGAAAGAAACACACAAGAGTCATTGTGACAGCTAAAAGTGAGAGGATGAGAGAGAGATTAATATCATACTGCTGTGAATTCTGTAACTCAAGAATATTTCAAGGGAAAATTAGTTTCAGGAATAATTCTGTAAAACTGAGGACTGACTATTTCCATTATTATTTCCATTTTTTTTTCCACAGCTCATTCTGAGAAAAATGCAGTTTTTCACGTAAAATATGTCGCTTTTATACTTCACTGACACTCTGACACTGACAATTTTTACTCTATTTTTAAATAAATGGATAAGAAGAGCCTCTAATGTATCTGTGAATGTAGTTCTCTTGCACATTTTACCACTCTGTATGATGTAGAATCAACAGGCCAACTCATTATCACATCTGCAAATGTAAAGTTAGTCAAGTCAGGTGAAACAAGTACAAGATCCTTCAATAATATGAGCACATAGTATATTTTGCTACAGGTGTCAAACAAGTCAGATTTCAGGTTGGTGTTGCATCGGTAAATCAAGTCATAAAAGGCATTAGGTTGACATGAGTGGCGAGGTCAGGGGTTATGACTGGGGTACCTACTGGTGAATGGCTTGGAGAAATTTCCTCTGGTGTTTCCTGACTCTGGCGTGGTCCATCTTCCTCACCAGTTTGGTGTTCTTATAGATGAGCCACGTCTCCCTGAGAACATTCGCAGCTGTGTTTTTCACCTGAAGTGCAAAAAAGGAAACATTTGGGTCAAGAACGCGGAAAGGTAACATATCTGTAATGTTAAAATAGCAGAAAGCAGAGCTTTCACTTACTCTTTTTGTTAGCTGGGTGTCCATCATAAAATTGTGGACATGTTTTTCAGCTTTGGTTAACTCCAGTTTCTTTGCCACCACAGCCACCACCAAGGCAGTGCAGCCAGCGCCCTGTGAAATAACAAGAAAGGACAGGCACAAATATACAACGTGGATAGTAGCATATTAGTTACTTTTACAAAAATAATGGCTTTAATAAAGGCTTTCTGTCAATATCAGAAATATTGACTGGCAAAAAAAAAAAAAAAAAAAAAAAAAAAAAACTGGAGCTCTGCTTTTCTCACCATAATGCCAGTCAGGAGGCAGACTCCTTTCCCACAGTACGTGTTTGGGACCATATCCCCATATCCAATGGTAAGAAATGTGATTGAGATCAACCACATGGCTCCTAGAAAGTTGCTGGTTGTGTCCTGGTTGTCATGGTACCTGTAATAAATAATAAATGCAAATAGGTTGACCAACCTCCAGCTTCACCTTCTGACTAATTCTCATTTGAAAAAAACAAAAATCCATTGTAGTACTACTAGTAATTCATCTTTTCTTTCTATCTTGATGCTGAGACACACCGTGAGCTAAGAAGTGTGTACATTATCTATTTTTATGCCTTATCTATGTTTCATGCTGAGCAGTGCTGCATAGTGTGAGAAACTGATCCAGGCACCTCTCGCAGGCTCTCACAGTCCATGCGGCGATGATCCACAGTGAGATGGTGAAGACCAGCAGCACAGTGCCGGGACAGATGGTCATGAGGGTCTTCATCACAAAGCGTGTGTTAAAGTTAATCTTGTTGAGTGCACCGATGCTGCGGGACGAGGCGTCCGTGAAGAGCTTGCTGTGCAGCAGCATGACACGAGCGATGAGGTACAGCCGCAGGAACATGGGGATGGACAGAATTATGTCCACATCTGCATCCGTCTTGGATGGCACATACGAGTAGGCCAGGCGTGCTGTCCAGGTGAAGGTGTAATTTCCTGGGATGGGGTGGATGGCGCACACCAGGATTTCCAGACAGATGAAGAAGATGCGCTCATATGTCATGGCTATCCTCCAGTCATCAGCTGCATTGTCCACCATAAATAACTGTAAGGAAAGGGCATGGTGAGTCTAATGCAGGGTAACATTTTCATCATGGTGACACAGCTAGCTACAGGAAATCATTAAACCCTATTAAACAATAAGTCACAAAAAGCCTTGAGTCATTCAATCACATTTTCTTAGTCACATTTATTTAGACCTTAGCAATCTCCCTTCCATGTTGCTGCCCATTTAAGACAAATTATATATATATATATATATATATATATATATATATATATATATATATATATATATATATATATATATATATATACACACACACACAACATTTTTGACTATTTTAAAGAGAATAAAATTGATCCAAGTCACTGTGTTCAAAACATTTGGAGGAGGAAATAAAAGGGGAGAACGCTACACTCTTCAAATATGTACAAGGGTATCTGATGAAGGTTGCAACACTGAAATATCATGCATCTGTTTTTTCTGAATATATTTTCCAAAGAATACCATGATGCTTTAAATGTTTTCGTGCGTTTTGTTCTGCCTTGCAGGTAGCTATTTGTTTCCATTAATTTCTATATGGTAAGAAAATATCTGCGAATTTCAAGCTTCAAAAGGTTTTCAAGCTTACTTTTTATATGTAAGTGAAATGGATTGACTAGAACGGCTGTCTGGATGGTAGAAAGCTTTTCTTTGTCATACACGTAGGCTTATTCGCTGTAAACTGAATATCCTTGGGTATTTGACTTTTGGTTGAACAAAACAAGACACTTGAAGACATCACCTTGGGCTCTGGCATCTAAAATTCTACAACAAATGGCAAGAATTCATGTAAAGTATGTCATTTGTATTAAGATAGGCCAAATAGTCTGTTTCCACAGGTTTGTCTTCACTACTACACAAATAACTCTGTTTCTCTCTCTGCTTTCAGACTCCATGAATAAGTTACATTAGCAGCATGCATTTTCAACTTTAAAGCGTTATACTGATAAGAACATCTGCCGCCTTCACATTAGCATTATCGTTTGCACGCCTGGCCACCCCGAACAGAAGGCCGTTCCACTGGGAACTTCAGTGTGGGTGGATTTCATCCCCCGTCATCACTCTTCTCCACCCTGTCCAGCAGCTTCCTCACATGGCCATCTCTGCTGCTGTTGCTCTCTCCTCTTGTTCATCCCCTTCCTTCCAATCTACAGTTATCTTCGGCCATAAGATTCACTGCCGGGTGTATTTACCCTGAACTAATGGCAGAGCCCATGACAGCCATCACCAGCTCACACAGTGATCCCTGGTCATAGATGCACACTCTCATTATCTCACTTCTCTTTCTGAGTTGTATATTTACTGGTGTGGGTTGCAGATTAAATACTACCAAACTGTATTTGCTTCCCCTACATTTGTCAAATAATTCCTCTTTTTGACACACAACACTGATATTCCTCCACAGCTGCTCCTGCTCTATCCACTCAATCACCTCAAGGTTTTCTGCCTGCATACAGGCCGCCACAACTAGCACTAGATATTTCACAAAATGTTGCTGTCAGCAAATACAAGTGAGGTTTCCTGGCGGCTGATTTTGCCATGAGAGCAGAATACTCTCTTAAGAAGAGAAAAGAAAAACTGCACAAGATTACATTTTGTTGGACACCTCCTATGCTAATATGGATTTAAAATGAAAATATGCACATATAATGTTTTTGCTTACAGTTTAGCATCTCTGAGAACAGGATTGCGTACAGGTCAGTTTATCTGTCAGCTCAGTTCATCTTTAATATTCAAAGTGTGCAGTTTGGATTATCAGTGACTTTAAAAAAAAAAAATCCACATATACCTGCCGGCATTACCCTTGAAGAAGAATAAAGAATAACATACTGTATTTTAAGTTTAGGGTCTGTACAAAAATGATTAGGGGTCAGAAAAGGGGGAGGGTCATGTATTTATTTCTTTTTGCTGAAAAGAGGGAGGTCATTTTTTTCCCAATGCTTTCATGGCCCTGGTTTATATTCAATGTCATCATTTTCTTGCAGCATTTACTGTAAAACAAGCTTGAATAGATACTTAAAAAAAGTTACATAAAAAACATGCCTTTTGTTTGCGCCATGGATTGTAAAGTTAGCCTACGTTTTGCCATATGCAGAGGACAACAATCATGTCTCCATATCAGGGCTATTTCCCCCTAGGTTCTGGTGGCATAAATATATGTTTTCACCTTTATAGTTATTAGGGATTGAACATATTCTCTCTAAAGAGCGTTCAGTTTTTTCACAAGCCAACATTTGCCTTCACTTGTATCTGCATTATAACAGAATTAAGGTAAAGTTAAGTGTATCAGAGTGAAACTATGACATAATGCATTTTTAGCACAACCAAATGCTAATTCCACTCCTAACATGCATTCGTTTTCATACATTACAAAACATTTTTATACCATTAACATATTATGCTCAAAATCAGAGTCTAAGTTGAGAAATTAAGGAGGGTGGGTGTTGCAATTTTCTCTGTGTCAAAGGGAGGGTCCGAACCACAATCACGACTTGGCATCTTGCCAATACTCTCCATTTGGTTTAATTTGGAATTTCTCAATATAGAAGTAAAAAAAAAAACTGTCCCAATCCTGGAGGGCTAATGGGATCAGTGACCTAGATTGTACATTTACCAGTGATATGCTACATAAAATTGAATTGCTGAAGTAGCCATATTTCTCAAATTGAAAGGAAAGCCCATTCAACATGTTCAAGGACAAAAAAAAGCACATAGAAGAAATCAATAACACGGTGCACTGACACTTTTCCCACAGACATACATGAATGCACACTGATGCGAGAGCCCGCTTTCGCTTTAACACACAACCTTCACTGAACCCACAACAGCAAACACTGCATGCTTATTATAGCTTCTGAGCCAATTATATGTCGAACAGCCACGGTGCAAGAAACATCAACTGTCAACAAGCTGGCACATTACAACAAAAACAGAACAAGCTACAGCTTATACATGTCCCTGAACAAACAGTATGACTGACCCACAAAGCTTCTGCAGCTCATTTATATTCATTTAAAGGCTAGAATCAAAGTTTTCCCCAAACACAGAAAACACATAAATTAAATTTTCAGAGGCAGTTGTTCATATCAAATGAGCGACACCGAGCTCCTTTAACACACTGACATCTGTCAGAGAAGTGTGTAACTCTAACCACAGCTCGTCGTGTTCGGCTTTCCAAGTGAGTGTAATGTAGACACGGAAACACAAGCTGCTCTCTGCTACCGTTTCTTACTTACAGAATTAGGGCTCTAAAAGCAGCTAAATCTACTGTTTACACACAGCACATGCAGCGTTTTATTTTAAATTTTAAACAACTAAACTGTTCTGTGAAATACAGTTACAGAGTTTGTTACCTCAAAACAATGTAATTAAACATTTAAACGCAGCTTGCATAAGGAAAGCCTACTTGGTGGGTAAAAGCAATTATGGTAATGGCCGACCTGTAATACAATACTCAAGGGCCCTTAACCTCAGAGCATCAAATATTCCATGCTAGCAGCAGAAGCAACAGTTTTGACAGAGAGGTGGAGAAAACTACATCTGCAGTGTAAAAAACTGTGTTAAACTGTGTGTTTTAAATCATGTAAATATGATAGACGCTGGCCTAAAATAGAGTTGATGAAACAGGACACTTTTAAATTAGTTACAGGAGGCTGGCAAATAATTTACACACAGCAAGTAAAAGGATTTTAAATTTTAACTAACTTAATCACAAAAACATGTCTTTAAAGAATGAAAGCAAAGAAGCCGACAGTCTGGACTGCGGTCTGGCAAACAGCACCATGAACTGTGACTTTTTTTTTTTTAAAAGCATTGTGACACAACTAATAGAGGCTGAAAGTGGCCAAATTAATCTAATTTGTGTTGGTCAAGTAAATGTTTGGTTTATTTCACATTTGTACTGTATACAATATAAATCAAGCAATCGTGTATACAGAGGAGGAGTAAGGACGTGATCAAACACACCTCTCAAGGGGGGAAATGGTCTCGGGAAATATAATATATATATAAACTGCATCAACAAAGAGGAACGTCAATTTCGAGCTGAACCTTACAAACATACTAAATGAAAATTTGTAGACTTTGTAAGCTGATGTGGTTACTTTAAGGGTCGGTTAACCCAAACGGCAAAAGAAAAAACTATTTTTTTCCTCACTTAAAACTAGTGATATCCTGGCATGCAGATCTGTTTCATTTGCCCATGTATTGTGATAGCTCAACATGCCAACATGCTCACAATGACAAAGCTTACATGCTGGTATGTAGCGGGTATAATAAATACCATGTTCAACATCCTAGTTTAGTGTGTTATCATGCTAACATTGGCTAGTTAGCACAAAACACAAAGTAGTAAGGCTGATGGGAATGTCATTCCGTTTTACAGGTATTTGATCATAAACCAAGCTATTGGACACGTTTCAATTTTTCACATGATAATGATGCCATATTAAAAGATCACCAACATTATTATGATTCATCCTGAGGGGGACATGAATGTCTGTACCAAAATTCATAGAAATCAATCTAATAGTTGTTGAGACATTTCACTCAAAACCATAAATGTCAACCTCATGGCGGCCCTAAAGGAAAAGTCACAGTTCAATTCAATTCAATTTTATTCATAGTATCAAATCATAACAAGAGTTATCTCGAGACACTTTACAGATAAAGTAGGTCTAGACCACACTCCATCATTTACAAAGACCCAACAATTCCAGTAATTCCCCCAAGCTGTCTCGATCAAAGTGGTGGACCTACCAACTGGCATTGCTATCCACAGAGCCATGGCTAAAAATTCAACAGCAACATTTCTTTCCAGAAACAATGTTCCTCATAAAATCCAGCGAACTGAGACAGAGATTTATAACTCCAAACCTGGGCAAATCAAATCAAAACTACTATCTGCACAGCCAGATGCCTTATGAGAAGAATGAGGAATACAAGGAAAACACAATATGTTTTCTTATGGTAATTTGGGTTAACTGGCCCTTTACTGTAAGTCATTTTGAGTCACACACATCAACCTTAATCTAAACCTAATTCTAACCCTGGCGAAAATGTCTTGACTTTCCAAAAACTGGTATCCTCACAGTAAAAATAAAGTACAAGAGCACACACATTAAGCCCATGCATTGTGCCACACATCTCAGAGAACAAACAGCTGATACAGTGACCATGAGGACGATTTGAGGACAAATCCAGCAGTCTCTGGCTTCTCTCAGCTTGTTTTCTGATGGACACAAAATAAGTCTAATCGCTGAGAGTGCATGCCCCTCGCTCATCATGGGAAGATTCATTCATGTCAGGTCCTGAGATCATTATCCGCCTGCCACTGTCCTGCGTCTACACTGTGCAGTCTCAGAAGAGCTCACCTGCAACGCTAAGCTGGGTTGGTTACTGGTTTCACGATGCTCAATATAACTAATGGAGTCCGGCTCAATATTTAATCTGTGTAATGTGGAGATGGGAACATATATCTTGTCACTGAGAATGAAAACGCTCAATCTCATTAGTGAATTAAGTTGAGAGGTTCTGCTCGATTAGACATTAATGCAATGCTTTATTTATGCTATCAAAGTGAGCCACTAAGAGGCCACTTTACTGAGTAAATCTGAAGCTGTTGCTGATTCCGTTTGCTTTTGTTTCTGAAATTAAGTCTCACATTTGCATATCCATTCTCTTATTCAAAGCAAAGTAAAACCTCTCTGAGCCAAAGTAAAAGGTATAAATCTTTCTTTCTTAAAAGTTTTGCTGCTGCAGCCAACACATTAATAACCTAAAAGCATCTGCATGTTTCAAGTCCCACAGAGCAAAATTTTGTAAATGCCATCAAGAAGAATTTGAGGAGGCTGAGTGTTTCTGCCCTTGAAAGCCTGTACGTTCAGTGAAAACATTAAGGTCACGAGCCAGCGGTGGTTATATGACTCCAGTCTGGAGTCTCAGGTAGAGGACAGATTTCACTGTGAGAAATGCAGAGCGTCTCCTGCAGTTACACCATATCTCTGACACATACACACGACCCAAGGGCGGTCTGACAAGCACTGCCAAGTTTGACTTTGGCAAGATTCGGGGATGTGTTTTATTTTTTTCTGCAAGTTCTAAAAAGTAATACTGTGCAACTGTGAAACATCAGCGCCAACTTTTATCACAAAAGTACACATCAAAGACAGAACAGCTGAAACCCAAAGCATTTTGCATTAGTTTAAGAAAACTCAGCAGAACTGTCATCACAAGGTACAGCGACACAGCAATGGCCTTAATATAAATGCCCCTCGGCAACCAGCCTTTGTTGTGAGAAGAAGAGAAAACTTTCAAAATGTCAGTTTCTGTCTGTTTGGGAATAAGGTGAGCTCATCTTAACAGCAAGAACAGGAAGATGCTCTCAGCTCGTAGCTCATATCAGACTTTGACCATGACAAATCAAAGTCATGAAGCAGCTACAGACTCTAACCTCTCAATTTCCACTCGTATTGTACAGTAAGTCGCTGCCTGCCAACTCAGCAAACTCAACTAAATCGTGGCGGATCACCAGCTATTACCAAAAGACATCATTGGGACGGAATCAGACCGATAACATTTGAAGTAGAAGTATAAAAAGATACTGAACAACATCAATACGTACAAAGAAGAATTAAACGTTATTATACATATCCTAATTGTAGTGGGTGGGACAGGTCTCAGGATATTTAGCAAAACATGGACAGACTGTTTCATTTGGTTACTGCTCAGTAGGTCACCCATCACTGCCATGACAGCACAGCAGACGTATCCCTAAACAATTTAAATGACAGCTGGTATCCAACATCTACCCTGTCTGACCTGACCTTTTGACTTTTCAGTCACTCTGAGGAGGAAAAACTTCCTGTTGTTATACCCCATAAAATGAGAGGGCACAGTCTTTACAGAGTCTGAGAAGTAAATCAGTTTTAAGGGGCATGGTGATGGGGAAATATTTCATCATCCTGACTTATGCTTCTACATCTGACAGGCATCTGTGAGTACACATGGATGTGCATGCATAATCCATTTCACTGCAGGAGCTACATTCCCCACCAGGAAAAGTGCACTTAATAAAAGCACTCTACTAATATCACAAAGAATGTTGGGCTCACAAAAATAAAGTTGTAGTCATAAACCAGGGCATGCCAGGGACATCAACTGTAGATGCAGTATGTGATAATACCACATATCGAGTCAATTAGTCGGGGTTTGGTTAAGTGAAATCAGAAAGTTATGATTTAAAATTCTGCAGCCAAACCCAAGCTGATTTTGATGTAATTTTATCAGACTTTTCAAAGCGTATCCAGAGCCACAGACATTATACAACGTATTTTCTGTGCTGTACTTCCACTAGTAAATTGACTTTGACATGTAAAAGTTGGATCGAGTGTCAAAGGGGAACTCAATCAATTTTGTGATGTCACTTGAGTCAGTGTTGGTTGGATCTGAAGACTACACGTTTGAAAATGAAACAAATCTGGCGGTGTGGAGTTAAAAAGAAGTGAGATTACCAGACCTCTGTACCCTGGAAATCCAGAGTTCTCGCGAGAGCACAATTTGAATTTGATCAGTGAGTCACTCCGGCATTCAGTAATGATGCTCACTAACTATGCCCTTGTAGCGAGGTGCATCAATCACATTGGTGTATCTGATATAGGCGGGCCAGAGGCGATCTAAACAGATGACGACAGTTTAATCTACCAGTTAGCTGAGCTGGTAGCTAAGCGTATGGGGCTCTGGATACGTCACCCCGTGTATTGTTGTGATTGGTCGTAGTGTTATCCAATTGTGTGCAGTGAGATTTTCAAATGCATGCTTGGTGCCGCCCCTCGAGTTGGGCCATTTTCATTACTCAGTGCCTCAGACCCTTAATCTTTCGGATTTGGGTCTGGATTTCTACTGGCCACTCCTCATCTCTGCATGAGGCTAGCTGGCTGAGGCTACATTAGCTGCGACTGGCACAACGCACCTGAATAAATGTTGGCAGTGAAGTTGCATTGTGGGTAATGTTGGCGCCAGGTTTTGACAAGGAAGGATAATGTGTAGAATGAAAGGGCAATATCTCTGATTCGTTCAATCTTTATTTCGTCCATCTTGAGCCTGACAGTGCTAAATCAGTGGAGTACTCTTTTACTGTTACAGTAAGCGTTGGGTACAAACTAGGGGATGGACTAGGGGCAAGGCTACGTTTGAAAGGCATAGCTTTTAACCCAGCATGGCGGGTCTAATAAAGAAATAGAGCTACAGTAAAACAATTAAATTGAACACCCATGAAGTCAAATCACATTTTTATCAGATGAAAATGAATGAAGCACAGAGAAAAGGAAACACACACACACACACGTGCATGTGTGTCATTATATTAAAACAGATTTAGAACTAATTTCTCTGTGTGTGCATGTACATGTCTGCGTGTGTGTGTGTGTGTGTGTGTGTGTGTGTGTGTGTGTGTGTGTGTGTGTGTATGCAAGTAAATATGTCAGTCTGCAAGAACCAAGTAATGACAGACTAGCAACAACAGGCACAAAGCCCCTCAGGCAGAGAAGCAAAGGAGCAGCTGGTGTGGAAGTTGAAGCATAAACACTATGAACTGGATTTAAATAGTAAGACAGTCAGTTTCCAGGAACTGACTGATAAAGGGGGGAGGGGGGGGGGGGGACTTGATGAATTACAGGACAGACCTTATAATCAACTTGTACAGCAGGTTGTGAGTAAGGCTGCAGTGGAGTGACAATGTTTCCTGATTCATTTAAGTGTTGAATAAATTGCATATAAATCATTGTGGAGTGGGGATATGTGGTGAAAAGTGCATTGCAGTAATCAACTCTGGGGCAAACAATCACCTAAATTAAGTTTTCTAGGTCAGCAAAAGAGGAAACGTCTTTATCGCGTAGAGAGAGCGCTATCTGGGGTGAAAAATGTTTTGGATATTGACGTGACTGTCAAAAGGAGTCTGGATCAAAGAGGGTTGAAACAGCCTTCCTTTGGGGTAAGTGTGGAGCTACTGACAATTAAAGGAATGGAAAGAAAAGCTAGTTTTAGAGCTAAAATTAACATTTCATCTTGCCTGTACTGAAGGAAAGAATATTGCTTTACAGACATTTTGAATGTGTAAAACCGAGGCTTCAAGCTATTTAAAAAACTGCTATCATAACCATATTTGTCAATAGAGATGTGTTGCAGCATCACAACAGTGAGAATATATGAGAACCAGTGACCAAAAGTATGTAGCACAATCCAGTACTTTAACGTTTTACTGGTTTATTGTGAACAGACTAAGGCACGACAACCAATTGAACACAATCTGTTATAAAACTCACAAAATGGAAACCTGCTGTGATAAAAAAAAAAAGTGCACCTTTGCAAGATATGAGTCACAACTAAATAATTACATTATTTAACATCAAGAAAGGTTTGCTCAAGCAAGAGGTTAAAAGCTCGGTTTGGGAATTGAATAATTTACACAGGATTAAGTAAAAGGTGCAGAGGCCAAGGGAGGGAAGAATGAATATGATACTGTCATGCAAACTTACAGCAAGCTTTCTAATTTATAAACAGCTACTGGGAACTGTCGGTTGGGGAAATGGAAACACTTCTGCTTTGCGTTGAAATATGGTAATGATGTATGTGTCTTCTATCATCCCTCATAAAGAAAGGTTTACAATGAGACATCTGAAGGGGGCAACACATTTTACTGTTGGGCTATTTCTATGACTGATACTCTCCCGGGGCTTGTAAGCACTAAATATACCAGCAAGGCTGATGAATATACTGTAGCAAATGCAACTTTTAGCGCCAACGATAAGAACCAAATGTAATATTTTTCTGTTCTACTAAATCATAATTTACATTGTGAATATAAACTGATTAAAACAGCTGTATCAGCTCATACAATTCAGCTGAAGGCATTTTTTTTGTTGTTAAATCGCCATCGCCATCTTTCGTCCATTAACATGATTAAACATGGTGTCATTCAAGATTTGAGAAAATGCTTGCAGTTGTGTTTCTTTTCAAGTGATGTTTTCCTTTTTAAGTTGATTTAATTAAAGAAAAGAAGAAAAAAGAAAGAAAGTATCTTATACATTAAAGCTTTCTGGCAATATACATCCATCATGCAGAAAGGGGCACCATTCATTCTGTGGCCGTTCAACGAAGACACACAAGTGCTGAAGCGCAGGAAGAACTGTAAGTAATGCAACGATGCTTCGAGGCAAGGTCATGAAACTGTGTTGGGACATCTCAGGGGAGGCTGACAATTCATATTCATCCACTGAGCCCTGTGAGGACTTCCTAAATCTAATCAAAATATATAATGAACTGTTAATGGTGCTACACTCGACAGTCCAAACACCTCTACTTTAATCTATGCAATCACAGGGCTGTGTAGCTTTTTAAACATGGAGTCATGGCACAAACAATTAGACGTGTTAACTTTTGCAATAAAGAATAATATACTGCTATATATAAAAATGAATATGGGTTCATTGAGTAATTACACAGTTCCACACTGCACAGAAACTGAAATGTAACACTTAACTTGCTTTAACAAGAAGTTATTTACTTTGGTAAATTTTGTAAAGTCAATAAAGAACCTTCTAACCTGCAAATACTAATTTTCTGCAAAACCTACTGACTACCAAGCCTATTTGTGACATACTATAAAAGGTGTAAAGACCTATTCATTTCACATTAAATTGACTAAATGTGGGGAGACATGTATTGTTAAAGCAGAGCGCTGACCCTTCAACACCAACAGTTAAAGAATAAGAAAAGTGTTACAACATTACCTGTATCTCTCTTGCATGGTATATGATAATCAGTCCCAGGAGAATGATTGTAGAAAGGCTTATCAGGCATTTTAGAGCTAATGAATACAGGGACTCCTGGAAAAGAGCAACAACACTAAAGCCAAACAACACACATCATGACATAAAAGCACATTCTTATAATGGTAAACCAGCCTTAGTTACATGTGTGACACAAATCTGGGGGGAAAAAAACACAGGTAGGCTAAATAAATATTCAGCTTCTTAAAGTGTACTGCAACAAATTCTGACATGTGATATCTGCTTGTACAATTGAACAGCAGTTGGACAGCAGTGGGCCTTTTGGCCTGCATGTGACAATGTGACTACATGGGACACTTTGCAGTGAGCCCAGACTTCTTATATAAAGTGGCTGCTTTTTACATAACACTTTGGCCATAAGTTTTTATTTTTCTATTTACCTGCTCCGTCAGTCCCATGCTACTAAATGAACTCCGGCATATGTGTAAATACGTACCTTTCCATAGGCTCCCCATGAGAGTTCAGTCTCTATAACCATAACAACGATCCCAAACATCCCAAAGATTAAAGCATAGTCGCTGAGCCGCTTCCTTTTCTCAAACAAGGCCCTCCTGTGGCCGAGCTTTTCCCCAATGTTCTGGTTCTTCTTTTTCCCCAATTTACCGCCGCTGTGGCCGCAGCCTCCCCCTCCGTCTCCCGATGCGTAAGGCATCAGTGTGGTGGAATTATTCTCCGCCTTGGATACTAAAGTGTCAGAGGCATCTGCGGCTGAGATGGGCTGCAAAGGCTGGGACTCGGAATCAAACTCGTGTATGTTTCTGCGGGACGAGCTCAAGTTGCTCAGCGGCCGCATTACGCCGCCGTTGTATCTGCAGCTGCTCATGGCTATTTCATTGTAGGAGTTACTGTCTTTGTGGCTGCTGCCCAGGCTGCCCCGCTGCCGATCGCGACAATGCTGCTGCTGCTGCTGCTGCTGATTGTGAGGATGATGATGCCTGGATGAACTACCATGACTAGAGGGTGTAAACTCGCAGACGCTGTACTGACAACCTTGTCTCGAAGACGTTTCCGAAGGTGTCCTTAAAGTTCCCACAGTGGTCGGCGACGTCCCGCGAAAGACGAGGCTTTTTCTCGCATCACAGGTGCAGTTATTGCAGGTGCAGCATTGGTCGTGCCGCTTACCGATCCGATCCTCCCGCCCGCAGTAGTGCTGGTACTTACAGTGCTGGAATTGCTGCTCTGGAAAGAAATCGTTCTGCAGCTGCAATGGGGTTTCCATGTCAGTGCTGCCGTTTAAAGCAGCAGTCGGGTACCACAGAGCACCCGACGAAGGGCGTTATGGTACTTACGGGAGGACAGAGCCGCTGCATGAATAGACCCATTTCGGCTCCGGTAGAATGTGAGCGGAGCCTCCGATTGGGCAGGGGGGACCAAAACAACTGTATCGACGTCATGAAAAGGTTGCAACCATGAGATGTGAAGCCCAGCCTTATTTCATCAGGATCAACAGAAACCATTATTAGTATTATGTTATTTTTGGAGTTCTACCTGTACGTTTACACCTTCACAAATATCTAAACTTTTAATAAAAACACGTTAACTTCTTTCAAAAACTGCAGCCAGTGAAAATAGATATTTTCAAAAGTGTAGAATAACGCCTACTATATAAAAGGTGTATTTTCTCATTTCAACTGTTGTTAAATGTCACTTCATGAACACACCTCTGCATTATATATAGCCTACTGCCATTCACACAGATGTAATTTAGCTTTCGCGCCCATCAGCCAGACCTATTCATAAATTCCAAATGATTTCCCATTTATTGGCTTCATAGGAAACACACGTAGCTCGCTGTCACCGCAGATTTACACGGTGCTGATTTCATTCAGCTCATTGGCCAGTGACCATGTGATCGTGCATGTCTGTAGCATATAGCCTATGGCCAGGGCTCGTGTCTGCAGCCACAGATTGATGTGACCGCTGGTTATTAATTGAGTAGAAGAGTTATCTCACCCTTAGGAAATACAGCCAACTGCCTGAGATTGAGTGGAGGCATAAAGCAAAGGGTAAAACCCAATCATCCACACGTCCCGGCTTATGCAGCAGCAACACATTTAGTCTTAGGCTATATTGGAGTTATGTTTTTGTATTTGTAGTGGGATTATAGTCCGAGCTGCGCATTTTGCTTACAAGGCTTTCCTTGCTTCAGTTGCATTGGAGCCGTAAAGTTGTCTCTCTCTCTCTACATCTACATCATCCATGGAACCAGCAAACAACAATAAAGAATCTAAACATCTGCAAAGTTAAAAAAAGACGAGTTTAAAATATATACATGTAGTATTATATTTTATATATGTTATTATGTGTTGTTATGAGTTATGAAAGTGTAGCTGTCCAAGGTGCTGAAAGTCAGTCTATCGTGAACTAACTTTCAGCACCGTCGACAGCTCTACTCGCTCATTGATCACTACCAACCGTTTAATAAAACAAGCCCTCTGCACAGGATCGCAATGCGCACTTACTCTTGATGGGCTGAGTCTACATACCACGTGACACCTCCCACCTTCCTCTTTCCTCTTTCCTCTGTGTGTGTGTGTGTGTGTGTGTGTGTGTGTGTGTGTGTGTGTGTGTATGTGTGGAGTCCAGTGAATGAAGAGAGTCTGCATACATTTAAGCCACATATTGTCAACAGGATGGACACTGTATCCTGGGCAACACAGACAGACAGAGGAAAGAGGCTGGAGAGTTGCTCATTAAAGACGAATGGCGATCTTTCTATACCATTACAGTATGTGAAAGCACCCCACTTATGGCGTTATTTTCCAGTTATCTTGGTAACATTCCACCCAAAGTATTCTGGATTTTCCCTCATTTATTTAATGAGTCCCCCCCAGTAATTTAATCAGAAACTCCCTAATCACTACCTCGGCAGTTTTACCCCCATCGAGGTATGGATTTTGTTTTATGAATCTGACAGTTAATGGAACTTTCATGGAGATATCATTGTGTCTATGTGGTGTCTATGTAAGTTGGTAGGGCAGGTCTCATTGAAGTCAGTGTCCAACATTAACTCATATCATTTCCAGGCAGAGGAGTACTTCAACTTTGTGCCTCGATTGATTTAGTGAATCTAAGCAGCTGCATGATAAGGGAATGCTTTGTTTTAGGACTGTCTCCTTCTGGAGGTCGGTAGGCCGGCCACACTTTTGCATACTTCCCAGAGATAGAGAGAGAGAGAGAGACAGGCTGAACTAGGCTTTAGCATCTTTGTTTTAGGCACCTGCAATATCTTTGTTTACCTTGGAAGTTCTGCTAAACTTAACGCCTCCAGCATAAGTTTAAATACGCCTTCAGGAGGACAGGAACTTCAGAGTTGGGACGGCACGGTCACAAAACACATGGAACGTGGTTAAACTGTACTGCCTGCTTAAATTCTCTCTTCAATTGAGTGTTCATTAAATGCTTCTGTGTAATTCATCAAGGTCCCCTGAATCTTCTTCATGTATGGGAAATGAGTTGTGCTGCTCCTGAGTTTTTCCTTAACAACCATGCTATCTATTTATCTATCTACAGAATGGACCCAACTTAAAGTAAAGTTGTTCAGCCATCACCTCATATTACAGCACAACGTTGTGCCTTTCCAATGATTATTGTAACATTGCATGGCAAAATACCTCATATTTGGCTATGCTCATTTAAGTGTCATGTGTTTTTTGATTACTACATTTTATATTTATTAAAATCAAACAATCTTGAAGTCAAGTTTCTCATATAACCTTCATATAATCAGGTAAGTTCCATTCAAATTGGATGTGAGATTGAGATCTCATTTTCAAGGGATGAAAAAATAGAGCTACAGTAAAACAATTAAATTGAACACATAAAGTCAAATCACATTTTTATCAGATGCAAATGAATGAAGCACAGAGAAAAGGACAAACACACACACACACACACACACGATGAGCCTTTATGGTTGCTCATGGAGTCCCATGAGAGTCATAAAGGCTGATTATTCATTCAGTCAGAGATTTATGATCAAGGCACTATAATTAGTTGAAGTGCATTCATATTAGTCAAACATATTATTCATTCACGTCTGTTAGTGTCTGTGGTACTGGTTATTGCTCCCCCTAGTGGTGAGAATGACTGTGGAGTCAGGCATGTCTCACAAAAGGTGTATGATGAGGTGCTGGCTCACAAATGCCAGACAGGAGAACTTTTATCTACAAAGTGATATTTTGGTGCATTTTGCGCTTGAAAACAGCAATACAAGTTTCATCCAGATGACACGTATACAGAAGACAGGTGTTAAGGTCAAGAAGCGTTTTTCTCCAACATCTACACATTAGCTATTCTAGGATTTAACAACACTGAATCACAGTGTAAAAATGTAAGAGTCGAGAAACATGTGGACGTATTTATTTACATATACTATAATGCCTCCCAAAATCAGCTGTGCAGCGACTGCAGTGCATTCAAAATGCGGCTGCAAATGTTCTAACTGGAACTACAAAGAATGACAAAACTAGAATTGATTTTAAAACTCTGCTACTTGTATACAAAGCTCTAAATGGCCTTGCACCTCAGTATATACAAAAATGGTAATTACACACAAACTAGCAAGAACCCACAGGCAGATGTCTTTTAAACACTCCCCGTACTAACTCCAAAGCAGGAGAGGCTGCTTGTTGTATTTATATCATTTGTATGTTAAGCACATTATGTTGCATATTACTATGAAATGTGCTATATAAATAAAATTGACTAATAAGTCTATAGGCTAATTCAATAATGCATCCTAATCAAGATAACAAAGTCAAATTGCACATACAATATTTAAATAAATAATTATAAGAATAATATAGAGAATCGCTGAGATTAAAATGGAAAAACATTTTGATACACACATTTTTACTCTGTTGGCTCATTCCCATTGAATATCTAATGTAGACATACATATCTTAGCTGCCTTTCTTGATAATAAATGCCATCTCTATTCATTCCTATGGACTATAAATGTCATCAGATCAAGTGTAGTTTCAATCCTGTGAAGAAAAACGATTGTTCGGCTCACGTATGAAATGTTTGCATCAGGGTTGTTGGCCTACAGCCCTCTGCTTTGTGCAGCTCTCTCTACCACGCCTTCTGATGTTCTTTTAGAGGGAAACATAATGCTGCCTCACACAATTACAGAGTCAGCACCACCACTTTTCTCCCCACCTCAATGTGTTTACTTACTGGACTGTTAAGACCAGTCTGACAAGTAGGTAGAAAAATGTGGAGTGAGGCAAGCGGCAAAGCCTGCTTAGGTTGACAGACTCTCAGATGCTCAGCAGTCATTTTCCAGTTTCCTTTGGGTGAAGACTCTGGTCCATTAAGACCAAGAACATCAAGAACACCCTTGACCTCAATAGCTTCTTTCTGACAGTTGTTGCCATTTACCAACGTTTTTGCTGTGAGTCTACTCTATAGGACTCTCCTCCGTTTCTCCTCTGAAGATTTTTACACCACATGCTTTTTCTTACAGTGTCTGCACATACATGTATACTGTGTAGGCACAGAACACAACATAATAAATAGGCAATCTAAACTAACAAAAAGTGCAACTTTCTCAGTCACTGGCCTCGGTTTCTTGCAAAGCTATATCTGAAATGAACATCATATTGCTTGAATGTACACAATGTACACGTCCACAGAATGTATTTTAAAGGGTCCCTTTTGCAGCACATCTGAGGCGGTCTTGCTCCTGTGCCTCAAATGTACTGTTATCGATACATGTTCTGAAAGTTATCAATATGTCTTATGTCAATGTCCCTGTGACATATTCCTGTGCATTTATTATTAGAAGAAACTTTGGCTGTTCAAAGAACACCGACGGCTTTTAAATTCCCATGATAATAAGGTAAAAAAAATGCTTTTGTTTTGTTATTGGTATGCACAGTTTTCTTTTTGCTTCAGGACATCTTTTTTAATAACTGCAAGGCCCCAGATGACTCTGACACCGCAGATGAGAAAGACCAAAGCAATAATTGAGATCAAAAATCAAAATAATGCTAAAGACTATACGTTTCGTAAACTGGACACCACTTGTCCATTTATTTACGTTGACAGGATTTTGAAACTATTGCGGTTGTCGAAATGAATGGTTTAACTTTGCTTAAAATATACCTACAGAACAGGTTTTATTTTGCCATTACGTTTGTACTTCACGTGCTTTATCTAATAAATTAGTAGTTTATTCTCTGCCAGAGTTGGTATGTTTTTGATCCATGTCGGTGGGTGTGGAAGTGAGTGTGTCATCTTTAAAAACACAACTGAATAAATGCGTGTGCTAACCAGCATATAGTATGGGACCAACTCTGATGAGATAGAAGTTGATCATGAGGGATAAAGAATAAATTAGTAATTCTTTAAAATATATATATATATATATATATATATATATATATATATATATATATATATATATATATATATATATATATGTTGGCTGAGCTATGTGATTCCTATCTTTTTTTTGGTGAAGACCTTTGTAGAGTTTGACCTTATGGCCTAAAAATCATTAATGAAAACACCATCTTGATTGCTGTTGCCAGACAACACTGCAGTCGACTGTCAAGGTTCATTAGATCAAATTGGTGATAACGATGCCAAAAGGCAGTGCCTATAAATAATGAAACTCTTGTCCCTGAGCAAAACAAAATGCCTGATGCCTTTTTTGATTTCTAATAATATAACCTACCTATTGGGATTTTTTTCCCTCATCTTTATCATCTTTATTTAAAAAAAAAAAAACTAGTAATATCTGATAACAAATGTAGGTCTTGTTTGAATTTAGTAACTTCAATCAAATTTAATTTTAACGGTCATATAGTTGTTTGCCAGTTTGAAAGTTTTATGGACAAATATTCACACTAAGAACTAAATTATTAAAACATAGAAATTGTTCATCTTTTGTTTCACCAAGTAAAAAGCATTTGCATATTGTTCATGTCAAAGCAGAAAATGATAATATTTTACAGTTTGGCCCAGTGTGCAATATGCTAATGTGATTTTTATTACCATTTATTATGAGTTTAGCTTTTATAGCTGTGGTTGTTAAAAGCTTATTACATAAATAGCTGTTTCTCCATCCATTTTCTGCCGCTTATCTGTCGCAGTGGCAGCCGGCTAAGCAAGGTAGTCCAAACATCCCTCTCCCAAGTTTCCAGCTAATCCTGAGGGATCCCAACATGTTTCCTAAACTAGATGAGATATATAATATCTCCAGCGTGTTATGGGTCCCTGGGCTCTCTCCCCATTTGGATGTGCCCGGAAAACCTCCAAAAAAAAAGGTGCCAAAAATGAACAAGAATCCAAGATACTTGAACTCTTTCACTTGACACAGACACAGATAATCTGTAATTTAACTGCCTGTTTTTAAGTGTCTTTGACCAACAGGTGGTTTTGTGAGCAAATTAAGCCTGGAGAAGTGACCCCTTTTGCGAACCTCTTTGCTGGAAAGCATCAACACTTCATGAGGCTTCATCTCGCCATCACTAATTAAAACTACCAAAAATTATGAAAAATAGAGAAATAATAATATAAATATAATAAAGAATTATAATGCAAAAACTAGAACCTTTTAATTTAAATTGAGGCCAATTAAACAAATGGCAAATAAAGACTGAACTTAACATAACTGACCTCACAAAAGAGCAAAGGGAAGGTTCATATGGAGAGAGGCCAGCCTACACAGACACACAGGGGAGCAGGAATAAACAATGAACTCTATACTACAAATTAACCTTAAAACAATCAAATATTCAAATATCGAAAGTATCTGTAAAAGTAGTCTTACTATCAAACAAAAACAACAAAACTTAAAGTTCCCAAATTGGATTTAACTTGGACCCTAAATGTCAAAAACAATTTGCTTCACAATCAAGATGTAAAAAGACAAATGAAGGACAGACTACTAAAACAGAAACATCACTGATCTCATCACAAAGTCGCCCTCCGATGGACACCAACAGGGAGGCGAAATAGGGGCAGACCTTGATGCTGAGCTGAAGGAGATGGGTCTCATGTGACTGGGCCAAGCTGTAGCCAAAGATAGCCGCCAGTGGCAGAAGACCATTGCAGCCTTTGGTCCCAACTGGGATTAAGAGTAATAAGTAAAATACATTCACCCAGAAAATATTTGAAGAAATAAATAACAGTCAAGGCACCAAATACAGCAATGAAAAGCAAATTAATAAGAAATAATATGATAAAACAGACAAATACTCTAAAATATGGGGAGGTTTCGGGAGGTTAATAAGTGTAACTGTGGAATTGCATTTTGAGATTCCCACGTTTTACCAAAAATCTCAATGTCACCTGCCTCCATTGTGCTGGAAATTAATTGAACATGATTTATTTAGATTTGAGTCATATGGACACTGGATACCTGACTTGAGTGAGAAACTATAGCCAGCAGCATTCTGCACCTGTTTTCACTCCAATTTCTCTTCTAATGTCCCTGATACCTGAATCCAGAGGGCTTCAAGGCACGTCACACCTGACAGAAGACCCATTTGTGTTGAGCTGGAGATTTACTGGCAATCTGGCTTAAGTGCCACACTCAAGGGCATGATGACACGGAATACAACATGGGATTTTGACTCTTAGGTTTCCAGTTTATTTCCATTATCAGAGTGATACATTTGTTTGTAAATTTGTCATTTGTTTTTTTTTTAAAGATTATTTTTTGGGGGTTTTCCCTTTAATGGACAGTGGATAGACATGAAAGGGGGAGAGAGATGGGGTACGACACGCAGCAAAGGATTCAAACCCGTGCCGCTGCAGGACTCAGCCAACATGGGGCGAACGCTCTTACTGGGTGAGCTAGAGGCCGCCCCAAATTTGTCATTTGTAATAGGGGCAAGAAGCCTGCATGCCCGGGCAGGAATCCACAGCCTGATTGGTCTGTCTGTCTCATACACAAGTGTCTTATATGATGATAAAGTATATACAAAAGGAGAAAGTGTGTTTGCTGACACAAGTCTAGTTACTTCACAAACAAATATTTGACATAACTGAATGTTATTATTAACATCAATACCTGCAAAATCCTTTTATTAAGCTTGCTTTGTCATTAGCTGTACCAGTCTGTTTCCTGCCACTGGAGATTAGAAAATTGATCCATCGTGACTGGCACTTTGAGGACACGTTTGTCAAGCTCTGCACGTTTTCTCTTAGGATTTAGTGTGTGTACATTTGTGTTTGCGTCTGACAAGGAGAACCTGAATGTAGAAATTAGGGTTACCAATAGCATTGCTCAGGTATTGTGTATCAACTTACTGCTTTGAGCACAGCTACACTGGGTTTATCTCCATGTCTGACATCAACTACCTCTTTTCCAGGGTTACTGCTCTTTGATCTCTTTTGGTCTGTTACCCATTATAAGCCCGTCCCATCGTCCACCTACAGATGAGAAAATGCCACTTCAGCAGACTCTTGCAGCTGGATGCTGTTTGGTAAAAAAAAAAAAAAGAGCATGCTGACATCTGTCAAGAGTCAGATTTAACCCAGAGGGCCCTATCTTGCACCCAGTGCAATTGACTTTGTACACCAACGCATGTATTATTCCTATTTTGCACCCGACGCACAGCGGACTTTTCCCTCCACAGACGCACATCGGTAAATTAGGGAATGAACTTGCGCTCCTGGGGGCGGTTCAGTGAAAAGAGGCGCAAATGTTCCCTGGTGCTATTTTGCAGTTTCAGAAAACAATTCCTCCACTGACCAGGAAAAACCTAGTCTAAAGTCAGTGGCGCGTTATTCAGATGTTATTTTAGGGGCGCATGCTTGGCCATAGCGTGTGCACAACGCGCATACACTTTGCTCCTCTCATCTAAACGGACGCAGCAGTTCCCATTTTTGCAAACCATACCTAATTACAAGGAAAAATATTACTGAAAATGCGCATCAGGTATTTGGATAGGTCAGGAGGCACTTTACGGTACAGTCCTCAAAAAGTCGTAGCATTCTTTGTGGCTTGTTGTGTTTTACACAACATTTCTATGAATCATGGATGTGTTGATGACATAAATGAGGAAATCTTAGAGGACTTAAGGAGACGTGATGTTGAACTACGGCGGGATTGGACACTTGAAGGCTCTTTTATGCTCGACTCATTGGACGTGGCGCGCGCCATTGTGACGTCAAAATGACGTAATTTCCTGCCGGTGCGTCCGATTTATGGCGCGCGAGCAGAGGGCGCGCACCAGTCTATTTTTTTCGGCGGCGCGCGACAAACCGGAAACAGGAAGCATGAACAAGCTCCTGGGAAACCGGATGCCAAGACTCTCCGAGTGACTACAAGTCTCTCTCGTAAACTTACCGGGTTAAGATGAGGTCTGTTATGGTGAATGAAAGGCTTGATCCGACGAAGTAGCTCATCCAATCAAATCGAAGCATTCACGTCAATGCTGCTGCCAGTTCTGCCGTTGCTTACCTTTTTCTTCTTCTTCTAGTCAGTAGAAAGAGCAATGTCGGTAGTCTTTCCTCATTAGCGCCACCTCTGTTCAGGAGAAAAGTGCAACTAGTGTCGGACCACCAGCGCGAGTATAAATAGTCACCGTGATCCCGTGACGTCACGATGGCGCGCGCCACTTTGGGAGCGGGCAGTATAATTTAAGCTTGAGGGTCCGGGAGTGGCAATGCGCGATGTGTTCCAGGTGGAGCGGGTGGACGGAGATGGAGTGGGGGGGAGGAGGAAGGGGCACAACAGGAGCAGGTGGTGCGTTTGGAGGCCCGCATGGCTGCAGCTTAGCTTAGCATAAAGACTGGAAACACCTAGCCTGTAATGCTGTCTTCTTAAAACATATCAAACCACATGTAAAAACGATAAGTTGTGGTTAAACAGGGGTTTGTGTTGCAATAGAATAAATTGTTCTACATAACTCCAGTAATATATGTTAATTAGTGACATTTAGAAGTGCTTGTAGGCAAATCTTTTAACCTTTGGACAAAGAAAGTCTAGCTATGTATATGGTGGAAACATTTCCTAAACCCCTGTTAAACCACAAGTTTTTAAATTTCGGTTAAAACAAACATAATGTGTTGATTAGTGAGTTTTACAGGCTGAATTTCCCCCCTGCCTCGATTCTTTATGCTAAGCTATGCTAATTGCTAAAGGCTCCAACTACAGGGTTGCCCATTGGTCCGAAGGCCCATTATTCCAAAAGTCTAATAGTTTGTAAAATGTCCTATTGGACCGAAAGTTGGAGTTCAGTGACTTTCCAGACCTGTTAACATATTAACATATTTCTCAATTTAACAGATAACTTATAAATCATAACGTAAATCATAACGTATGACTTTGCATGACTTTTCATTTCAGCTGATATTTAACTTTAACAGCTATTCTTTGAACTAAGTTAAATAAACAAAAGTGGGCTTTTGTTTTTGGGATAACATGATAAATTATTCCTTTGAGACATACATTTATACAGCTCCAGATAGATTAAAAAGGACTAATCACTTTTTGTTTTTCTAATTCTTATTAAAGATAATTGGGCTTAAGTGCTAAACTTTAGTGTGCTTTCTTCACACGTATTAATCAGCTGTGGTGAGTTCTTGTGGAAAACTTAAAAATATACACTTTTCATCTACACATCCCCAAGACTTAAAAAAGAGCATTTCTGCTTAAAGTCGGATTGCCCTGCCTATCATTGAGTGCAATGGAAAAGTCACAATTTGCTGCATTCACATGGCTTTCATTTTAGTTAAGCTTAAACTACATTTATAAGGTTGATTTCTGTCCCGCAGGGCAACCTGACTGCTTCTGGAAATATTCAGCAGAGGTAGGGCAGTTCTAAAAGCATCGGTTTGTATAAGTCACCCTGCCAGGACTGCTGTTCACTCTCAGATAATGAAAATATAGTGCAGGTCTGTCTAAACCTGAAAAGCTCCTTGTAAAGTGAACCTGTAAGCCATTCATTATTCATTGTGATCAAGCGTTTCCATGACTCTCTGTCCACTTGGGAGGACCTTAGACTTTGGCACAACTCCTTGTGAGTGTCTGTTTCTGCTGCCAACTGTTTGTCTGATGGCTTGAAAAGCAGAGGCTGGACTCAGAGATGCATAGTGTTTGTTAAGACACACATGATGAGAAAAAAAAAACACTCTTCCAAGTTGTTAACATTTGCAATTTTTTACTGACTGTGTTGGATATGAATATAATCACTGCCGTGGATACAAAGCTTGGAGACACTGTGTAAAAGGAAAGATTGTAAAATGCTCGGATATCAGTACATTTTGATAATTGAAATGGAAAATAACAGCTTTCATGCAAATGGTGAACTGACATTTAGTAGTTGCCTTGTCTGTTTCCGGGAAGACAATCATGAAAGAGTTTAGCAGGCTGACTGAATAAGGTGGACTCCAGTGATGAATGTAAAACAAGACTAAGAGTACACGCTACACTATACTAGCTGCTGTGTGAGGCTGTACTTAGGCACAGTGCTAACATGCTCACAATGATAATGCTTACATGCTGACATTCAGAAGGTGTAATGTTTGTGTACCAATGTACAGCAGAGGCTGATGGTAATATCATTTGCAGGGGAGCTTGAGAGGGACATGAATGTCTGTATCAAATTCCATAGCACTAATAACTGTTGAGATATTTTGTTAACATGCTGATGTTCAGCAGTTATATTTACCATGGTCGCCGTCTTGGTTTAGCATGTTAGCAATGTATTTTACTGTTTTGGAATTCAACTGTTCATTTGAGGAGTAAGAATGTCTTATTTCTTCTTTCAAAAGTTGCATAGCTTTGTTTTAAAGTCAGTGATTGTATCAGTTCTTGGACCAGTGTGTCCTCCACACACTGGAGCTTCAGTCACTAGTTGACAGGAAGCTTTAAAGAGAAGAACACATACATCTCTGTGTTTGGCTCACACTGTGTGGCCTGACAAATAGACTCCCTGCTGCTCAAAATTACTTTAATCCAACAATAAAGTTGAACAGCTGGTCTTTGTTTACGTTGTCATTACTGAAGAGATCCAGACCTTCGTAAAAGGTGCGGTGTAAGAAGTTTAATTCCAGTGGTGTAATTTTGTCCAACATTAGCAGGCAGCCAAAAGACACAATTTACTTCATATAGGGACTGTTTTGTCTTTCAAGCATAGGATAATGTAATGTGCTGGTTGAGGTTTTTAATATTGTTACAGTTCCACAACTGAGGATTTAGCTTGGCTCGTTTGTGATACAATTTCAGGCTTTTCCATTTCCTCTCTGTTTTCAGTGGCTATAAAACCAGTCATCCTTCTCCCCTGCCTTTGGCAGGTGCAGCATATCCCCCAGTTTCCATTTATAATCAGTGTCTGGTCTCACTTTTCCTTCCTCAAACACAATGAAGCGCATCTCTATATTTCTCACTCTGATCTCAGTACCCTAATTTCTTCTCTTCCTTCTCTGTTGTTTCTCCAACTCTGACTCTGAAGAAGCGGGGTGGCATTTTTTAGCTCATTGACCGGGATGTCGTTCATGTTGTGCCTTATCAGACGCCTTCTCAAATTCAACCAACCCAGCACTTTTAGCATTCTTTGTCAGTCCAGAGTTTAAGTCACTGAACACATTTTGTGAGTTTCCAAAGTAAAAGATACTACGCAATGGTTTCTCTTGTGATTCTCAAAAATTCTAAGGTTTTACAACCAACGTGTTACGTATTAGCATATTTTTTTTAACTTTATGAATATTTTTAGCCATGCGAGCAATATCTCAATAAATATCAGATGGATTACCATGAAATTTTGTCTGATTCTGACAATCTCTTGGCCAGCAGAAAAGGCCTTGCTGGCCCTGACGGCCCACCTCTGGAAACCAGTCTGATTGGACAGCAGATGCTGTTAACAAAAAAAACCTCTAAGTTTTAGGTTTCAGGTTTCCAATTCATGGTCCGTGGATGAAAAACCCTACTGACTTTGGTGAAACTTCTCAGAATCCCATGAAATGTGGTACTATTTTAACTGTATGTCCGGGCTATGTGATTGTGGTGTTGTATTTATCTTTTTCATTGTCAAATCCATCTATTATTGTCAAATCGGTTTCAATCACTGGAATTGAACACTCAGAAGTGCCACTTAACAATGATTTGACTTCTAGTAAAAAAAAAGGTAAACAATGCTACCGCATCAGTGATTATTCATAATTCCAATTAGTTTGTGCAGTGCATTGGTGTTTTTGCAGCATCAGCCATTGCCATTTGAGTTTGGGTTACTTTTGTGTGTAAATTGATACAAATGATATGTTTTTTACACAGTGTCAGCCTGCTGTAAATAGAGCCTCTCTGGCAGTTGCAAGGGCTTTCATCTCCTGCAGAAAACAGTCCTTGTGAAAGGTTTTTTAGAGGTTTCAGTCTTTCAGTGGTCTGTCTAGAGTGTGTTGTTATCCTGACACTGACAATGCAGGACAGCCGTCACCAGGCAGCTCCTTTCTTGAGGTCATCTGTGTGACATCTGGTAGGACACAGAGTGATACCGTTCGATAGCAGGCCTCATTAGAATCATGTTTGTGTATTCAGCTATCACAAGCCACAGATGAGAGGATGTGCCTGATTGTATCACTTTGGTAGGACAAATCCACCAAAGGTTTTCAGCTAGTGATGACATGTGCAGGGTTATCAGAAGATTTGATGTATCTTAAAGGTGCTATACGTAAGATAGCGAAGATCCAGGAGTTAGCCAAAAAATTTGAACATCGACAACCCCTCAGTCCCTCCCCCATTTCCGCTAAAGCCCCTCCCCCCACATGGGAGAATGAATGTGTGTGCATGAGCAGTGATTGACACGCAGTTAGACACCCCCTCTGGCCCTGATTGGTGCATCTGAACAGGGAGCTGTGAATTTTTGGTGCCAGAGGAGCCGGATTGTTTTTTCTTAAATGACCTGCTTCATGTAGTTCTACTGGAACATAGGGTCAGTTTCAGCAAATATGACAGAAACTTAGGTTTATAAGTCTTACCTACTGCACCTTTAACAAATTTACTTTTTTGCAGAGAGTCGGATTAGAAGCTTAATACCACTCTCAACTGCCAACAGTAGCTTAGCACAAAGACCATGGGCGTAAATTGAATCTAACAGATGGGGGGGACAATAAACAACATTTCTGTATACAGGGGTTAAAGTGAGATCTAGCAGTCTAATTTAATAATGACTCAGCATCATCAGTATAAGAGAAAAGAATCACTTTATCCAATGTTTAAAGTGAATAAAACCCATTTTTTGCCCCATTTGCGTATTGTTCTACTACTTACAGAATTATTTGAATTAAATGTTACCTATACACAGCATGGTTTTAATATATGGGCCCATATTTTCAGATGGGGGATTGGGTGATTTAACACAAGGCTCAACACCTAGAGAGTTTCAATACACTACTGCAGAGACATGAATACACTGTAACTGAAGCCATCACCTTTATGCAGTACGACAGGGTTCTGCATCACATATAGTCAAAATTAAGGTAATTACCAAAGAAACAAAAACAAACCCACAACAACCTGTCACATTTACTCATACGATGACCACAAAGCAATAAAAAACACAAATTAGAAATCAACAGGCTTCCCCCAAATTCCAGCCCAGCTGCTGGGGCTCCACACACACCACACACACACACAAAGGCACAGCTGCCTCTGACACCAGCAGCATCTATCTAAATAACTAGTAAAATCACGGAAGCAGCACAACCGAGGGAGAGAGTAGCAATGACATTACGGTAATAGACTTGTGGGAATGGACTTTGTAAAGTCAAATGCATAATGAATATATATATATATATATATATATATATATATATATATATATATATATATAGGCAAAAAATATATAATTTTCTGATTCTGACAATCTCTTGGCCAGCAGAAAAGGCCTTGCTGGCCCTGACAGCCCACCTCTGGAAACCAGTCTGATTGGACAGCAGATGCTGTTAACAAAAAAAAACTCTAAGTTTTAGGCTTCAGGTTTCAGGTTTCAAAAATCTAACATGAATAATTGAACATAGACACTGACAAATTGAAAAGTAAAATTTGATTATCTGATCATATTTTTTTTACAAATAAAATGTACTGACATTTGTTATTGTAACTGTTCACATGCTTAATTTCTGCAGCTAGACTTCCCTGTTGTACACGCTGCCATTTTTGCCTCTGGCATTGGTGGGACATTTCAGTATGGATTTAGCGTAGCTCTGATGGCTTCCCCCTCTGCTGTATGTGGAACTATAAAACAGAAAACTTGCTATATCGTACAATTATTTTTAGCCATAAAGACCACTGTTTGGTACTTCTATGCACAGAACACGATGCAACCACCTTACATTATGCTGGCATAACTAAAATAAAAATGAGACTAACTGTGCATGTGATATATGCAGTTTATAAAGGAGCTGGTGAACAAAGCATGTCTGCAGATATACAGTGTTTCCTTGGAGCAGTGGCAGGTTTCTCTCATCATGAGGAAACCCATTACATCCATTGTTTTCTTTAATATCTTCATAGATGGCTGCACATGGCTCCCCATTTAACCCTACAGGCAATTGATTTCTATTATATTACTAAGTTCTCTTGGTCATTTGTCACCCAGTTATTGATCGACATTGACTCTTCTCAAAATGTATGATTCCCTCGTGCACACCTCTAGGATTCAATCTTGTAGCATACCGTGTACCTTGTTGAATGCGCCCCCAAGAGGCTGCGAGGGATGGTGGGCGTAACCATTGCTACCTTCCTCTCCTTGGGGAAGTTCAGTGGTCAGTGCTGGGGATCAGGTGAGGTGGCTCATTGATACTGTCACTGGGGTCAGGTGGTGGAAGGTTCCAATGACAGTCTTAATGTGGACAGAACTCTTCCGAAGACCCATTGTGTCCTCTCTGTAGGGAGGAGACATGTATGAAATCTAAAAATCAGAGGTATGTGAAATGTTATTCAGTGACTGAAGGCTATATATTGATGTATATGTACATATGTGTATATGTATACGTGTATATAGGCAAGACGAGTGCTTAGGGACCCTCTACAAACTACAACACCGAAAAGCGATACAAAAATATTTTCAGAAATAGCCATATGCTTATTTTGTTAAAAGTGCTGTAGTACAACTAGCAGGAGACAAGTTATAATTGAGGTAAGTTTGGAGACACTTCCTCATTAAATTAATACATATTTTTGTTGTATCTCTTTTTGGTGTTGTAGTTTGTAGACGGCCGCCCGTCTCAACACCGGAACTAAACAGAGGTATGAAATAGCACAACTTTTATGCATTTCTTTCACATCTACTGCAGCCATATTCACTGTGTTCACTCGGAAGGAATCAGTTCACATGGCAAGGCACTTGTAGTGACATCTCGAACAAGTTAAGAGACTAAAAGCACGTTTAAAACCTGCCCCATTTCAGCCGCCTGGGTGCGAAAGGTAGCAGTAGCATAACTCGGTGTAGGCAACACCGATTATTTTTGTTTTTCTCGCTACTGACAGGACTACGTGACAACAAACAACATAGCTAAGTGTTGAAATAGACTGGAATTCTCCTTTAAAGCCATTATAATTAAAAAATGTTTGAATAAGTTAAGGGACACATGAGTTTGTACATAAAATGTATCAACACAGCATGAAAGGTTGGAACATTACTAGTCACAAACACATGACTCACACTTGTCCATCTTTATCCAAGATTCTGAATGCATCATAAAATGCCACCTGAAGCTTTCTCATTTTTGCCTTATTATTGCTGCACCACAAGTGGGCTATATAGAGTGGAGTACAGTAGGCTCTAAAATGCTAAAATGATGTTTTAACGTCATCTGTGCACATGTGAAATTTGCGTGCCAGCATATTGGCTTGTGCATACAGTTTGCAACACTGGTGCTGCACATCATCAGCAAATGAGGAACAAGACAAAACACTTTACCAGTTAGTGTTTGTGTGCATTGTGTCATTATATTGCACTGTGATAGCTTGTTGTTGTTGCATGATTATGTTGCCCTTGCAGTGAAATGCTTGGTTCAATGGTTTTGCAGCGTTACTCCAGCTCCCCACTCTGCCTTTCCTGCCAGAGTCTCCCAGCTTCCTGTTGCTGTACAGGGGAGACCGCCAGGGCTGCGAGAAAGGTGTGAGAAAGCATTTTTTGGCAAATAAATCCCTTTTTGGGTTTGTTGTAATGTTCTTATTACCACTTTAATATGTTGATTTGTCACCCTGCCCAAGCTCTAAGGAGGCTATGAGGCAAAAAGGACTACAGCAGGGATGTAGCGGAGATGTTGGAGGAGAAAGCTGCCTTGCATAGCATTCACAGTGATGGAGCTGATTCAAAACCAAGCACTCCGCTGGCAGCTCGTCACCATCATCATTATCTCCGTCACAATGCAGTTCTGTGGAATCAGCAGCCTGAGTATAGCTGCATATACTCTTAACACTCTTTTGCACAAGAGTAGTAACATTGGGATACAGTACATTCCTTTGCATAATCTGACATTTCAGCTATTTTTGAGTAATGTATACAGTGCAGAATCAATGATTAACATTAGACCTGTATGTCCTACATTTTGGGAATACGCTAATTGCCTTTCTGGTGGAAAGTTAGATGAGATATTTCAAGAAATTACGGTTTAATGGCAGTGCAGATCCCTACGAGTTGGCTCCCTCATCTTGGATCCATGACGACTGGGCGATTCTTCCTTCAGTTGCATATCCCGATATAGTCAACTACCTGGTTTTCTCGCAGAGCCCATACACAGCGGAAGACCTTAAATCCTACAAAGGTTTGGAGGCCTATAACCAGATAGTGTGTGGATGGGTGAGGGAGACGCAGTACTAGTCATAAACGGCCGTTGTGTTGTGAAGGCCAAAGTAAGTAATGCAATAACGTCTTTAATCAACCTAACCTTAACTGTATGATATCATTACGATACTCAAGATGTAGCCAAGTGACTCTCAATCGTTTGTTTTTTTTTCATTTCAAAGATCCTCAGTTTGCTATCTACGCTGTACTTGTCCAGATTTTTCCCTCATAGATCCTGGTTGAGCTTTTCCAACCACAAGCGCCTCCTTTCCTCTGATATACTTGATAGCATTCCTCTCCCTGGTTTTTAATAACTTTTGGAAGTCAATAATATTCCAAATGTTTTTCTCGGTCTGACCTATTGGTACAACCTAAAAAACGGCAATAATGAACCATCTTCCTTGACGACGTTTGGGATCTACTTCAGTGCCTGTGCTTTGTTGTGATGTGGAGTACCTCCAATATGGCGTCTTCCGGGTCTGATGACGCGTCATGAAAACCCCCTATATACTGTATCAATCTTATCACCTAAATATCTGCCAGAAAGCAAATAGGCCCATTTAGGGCTGGACTGGGGTAAAAATCAGCCCTGGACTTTTGAGACCCAGACCAGCTCACCACAATTGGCCGAACACCAACCGTCCTTGCACTCCCCTTCAACACATGTACATATATACAAGCAGGGTTCAACATTAGCACCATTTACCAGCCAAATGCTAGTAAAATATGCAAGTGGCTGGTAGATTTGCTAGACTCACCGGCCAAAAAAAAAGTAAAATTTGAACATTCACTAGCCATTTGGCTGGTGGACAAAAAGTTAATTTTGAACCCTGCATACCAGCCCCTAATACTCTCACTTATCTGAATGGTAAGTAAGAGAGTATGATAATGTACTCACTGATTCAAAAAGGCTGCCTGGCTCCTGATGGCAAGATGGCTAAAGGTTGAGAGTAGAGTCTGGGTGTCTTCAAGATGTCTGGTATCCTTAATCAGTGACAAGTCTGTAGCTAGTTAAACTAAAGCTACATTTTGTACACAGTATGCAGCTTGTGTGTGGGGAATGTGGATAAATCAGAAAGTTATAGTATTATGTTTGCAAGTTCCTTAGCTTGCTAATACATAACTAACATTACCTTACTAACATCTAATTTGTCCTCTCTGGTAGACAAGAGTGCTTAAAAATTCGTTTGACATGCTTAAATCTCGTGTTTTTAGCTAGCTATCGGCAACTTGTGGAGTATTTGTCGCCGTCCGTGGGGGCGGGATTTAAATGTGCTTCCTCTCTATGGTAGGATAGAAGTGGGCCATAGTGGGATGTGATTGGCAAGTGTTCAGATGAGAGACATACCAGTGGACCAATCATGTGACCTCTCTCCTCTATGTGGGCCGGTCAGTCAAAGACCAAGGATATGAATGAATGGCCAGTGTTCATGTGAAAGGCACTCAAGTGGGCCAAAGTTTTCGCCCGGAGTGCAGCTTAGTTTTGATCAGTGACGGAGTAAAAAGTGCTTAATGTTCCTCAAAAGCCCCTTTTTCCCAATCAAAGCCCACCAGACATTTAAAGGAATATTTTTTTTATTTTTCAGAGAATAAAACGGAGTGAAGTCAAAACACCTCGATCATTAGGCTACCCACTACTGCTGTGGTGTAAAGAGAAGTTGGGTTACTTTTTGGACTGGGTGACTCCCAAGCTCTGCAGGCTTGTTAGACGCTGGAATCAACTTTGAAATAAATCTTGGTAATAATCAAGCAGCGTCTGCGACTTCTTCATTTACACGTCATCTACAACGCTACACCTGACACGACACTGCACTCAAAACTAGGAATGTGAAGTTGTGAAATACTTCTCTCCAGGTGTAGCCTACTATTATTCTTTTGATGTGTTACGTGCTCCCCCCTGTGGTTTACGTCTGTAAATGAATGTGCTTTGCAGTTCATGATGATTGAGAATACATGGCAATGTTTGATCCTCACCATCACTCTGTACCTGCAAGTGAGTTCCCACAAAACCAGACACAGTTTGCAGCACATTTCTGCATATTTTGATGCATAAAACATGGCAAGTAATGACTGACAGCAACTCAAATAATAAACTATGCGATGAACACAAGAATTTCAACAGATCTTTGAATTTTCCTTTAGAGTTGGGTCTCCTGGATGCCGCATGGTCCTCATTTTCTTCTTCATTTTCTTTTTTGCCTGTGGACCAGGTACATTTTTATCACTAGAGATCTTTGCTATTATTGAAGGATTTCAATTTGACTATTCAACAATGATTACATCAAACTACAGTGTGTATATCTCTCCTGTGTTTTTGACGCTTAGCTGGAGCATCAGAAATATTAACTCAGTCGTTCAAATCAGCTGGAAACACCCTTGGCTGCACTCTCAACTGGATAAGCATGTTTTTGCTGGGGATGCTCTTCCCTTTCATAGGGGTAAGCACATTATTATCTTGTTGAAATTTGGCACATTTGTAACTACAGGCCAGTAGACACATTTATTCATGAATATACAGATCAAATCAGAAATAAATGCATAATGATTTGTAAATGTCCTCAAAATGCTTCCTTTCCAGGAGACAATGCATTACTTTTGTTTTCTCATATTCCTGTTTGTCTGCGCCGCCTGTGGGCTGTACGTGAAGTTCAATGTCCCTGAGACCAAGAATCTGACAGCGCTGGAGATTTCTGCAGTTTCAGAGGATGCACTGTAAATCTGGAGGATCATAAGAAAAAAATCCCCTGAACAGAAACTAGACGGAAACCCAACAGTGTCAAACAGCAGACATTTAGCTTGAAGGAGTCATGTTATATCAAACAGAGTTTTAAATTGCTCACGTGTAGCAGAAATACAAGATAAAAATCACAGTCATACAGTTTATTGAGCCTACAGACATCTGTTAATTACATCAAATCAGCCATGTAAACAATTGTTTTTTTGCTAAAAAAAAATCATTGGTTTTCATTCTGACATTATTTGTGTGTGTTTCTTATTTTAGTGGTGAACATTGATTTTGAACTTGGACAGATGACCCTATGCTCATTTTTGTCCTTGGTTATCAGTGTTTGCATGTTTAACCTCTGCATGGTTAAACAAAAAAAGATCAGAACATCCATTGCCCAGCTCCAAAAATATGGCGTTATTTTTTAGTCAAAAGTTATGAGCGTGTAAGACATGCTCACGAGCACATTATGTTATTTCACACGCGCAAAAATGAACCTTCAGCTGGCATGATAAAAGTACTCGCGCACAAATTCAACAACCGAAAGGTGTAGGTAGCTGCGAGCGAGCGCCTGGCTACTCTTACTCTGCTTGTACAGTGGAATCCTGCTCGCGCGCAGCGGCCTTCTGCTCGCGGAGTGCTGTTTTGCTCGCAGAGAGGATTTCTGCTCGCTCGAGTACATGACTTTTGACAATTTGGGGGCGGAAACCAAGGAGGGCACTGACCCTCTTACGATTGGTCACTTTCACACAGGGACATCCTTGATTGACAGCTCTCATTACAGGAAGCACGGAGTCACAGTATCTGACGGAGTTCAGTCATTCAGTTAACACTGCACAGTGGACGGAATGGCGGCGACACCTGAAGATGTAGATGTAAGTGATATTGATGATATGATGGGGGCTGTGTGTTTGACATTGTTATAGCAATTTAATCTGAAATTTGTTGAGAATAAACTCATTAAATATTGAGAATAAAGTCGTTGTATTTCAAGTTTTTTTCTCAATATTTAATGAGTTTTTTCTCGAAACACAGCGACTTTATTCTCAATATTTAATGAGTTTATTCTCAACAAATGTCAGATTAAATTGCTATAACACTGTCAAACACACAGCCCCCATCATATCATCAATATCACTTACATCTACATCTTCAGGTGTCGCCGCCATTCCGTCCACTGTGCAGTGTTAACTGAATGACTGAACTCCGTCAGATACTTTGACTCCGTGCTTCCTGTAATGAGAGCTGTCAATCAAGGATGTCCCTGTGTGAAAGTGACCAATCATAAGAGGGTCAGTGCCCTCCTTGGTTTCCGCCTCCAAATTGTCAAAAGTCATGTACTCGAGCGAGCAGAAATCCTCTCTGCGAGCAAAACAGCACTCCGCGAGCAGAAGGCCGCTGCGCGCGAGCAGGATTCCACTGTACAAGCAGAGTAAGAGTAGCCAGGCGCTCGCTCGCAGCCACCTACACCTCTCGGTTGTTGAATTTGTGCGCGAGTACTTTTATCATGCCAGCTGAAGGTTCATTTTTGCGCGTGTGAAATAACATAATGTGCTCGTGAGCGTGTGTTACACGCTCATAACTTTTGACTAAAAAATAACGCCATACAAAAACGTAACTTTACTGCAAAGCCGTCTGTGCTACTTTACAGGTCCATATTTTACTAACTGTTATCATAGAATACTGGTACATTATTCTAGATTAAACTACCCAACAGTATCGGTTTATACACCGTTGCATTCTAATCCTTGATTATAATACATAATAATCTAACACTGACAGGAGTGTACCTACCTGTCAAACACTGCATAAAATGCTGCTGGTTAGTAATGTCATTTTATTATATGATGCAAATACAAGTCCCAGGAAGAAAAAGTTCTCTCAGGTCCAGTTCAGTGGCTGGTTCAGATGAGTTTTATTCACTGTGCAGTGGAGACAGATGCTCACAAAAAGCTCACAAGCAGCTTCTCTCTCTGAGCAGAATGAGTTTCTAGCCAGGGTTTTATACACGGTTACAGTCAACAACAGAACAAACAAAAGCTGAGAAGACACTCAACTCACAAGTCTGTCTGAGTAGATTATAGACTTAATACGGTCTGCTTCGACTAATCAAAAGTGCTTTGGTTAGTAAAGGTGTGAGTTTCTGTTGGAGCCAACCTAGGCTCTAAACAAAATGTCTCACTCACAGTGATCAAGCAAATGCTTTGTTTTAACACTAAACTAAGGCAAAGGCAGACATACTTAATTAAATCAGGAGACACTAAAAGTTGTTGATCAGGTAAAACAATAGGAACTTAATCAGTCAACAGGAAAGACGATCTCTGGTATAAAATGAGACTAAAATGGTTAGGTAATTCATTTTTTTTTCTACAATACCAAATATTCTGTTGCAGACAACAGCAGCTGTCAGAAAAGACTGTAAGGTCTTACATAACGCATTACACTGCAAACAAAGAACTTTGTCTCCTCTCCGAAGTGTTACAAATGAAATCTGTCACAGAAAACGTTCCCTTCCATAACACAAATACAGTTTGCATAATTTAAGAACTCATCACACATGAAGATGTAATAAAACATAAAATACTCTTTCATCTCCCTTGAAGCACAAAATATTGCACACACACACACGCAAGTAGTTTGTATTTAAGGATTGCACTTGTGGTAGGCCTACATGTTGCTGACAGTAGGCTCAACAGGTCTCTGTATGCCTACTTGTGCAGTGCAGCTTCAGGTGAAACTAAAGTCAAATGAATTGTTCAAATATCTGAAATGTTTTGCTTTGATGAACACAGTTTAGCTGTTGGGAGTAACGGCGGGACAGACATCATCGGGGAAACTCCTAGCTATTACGCAGACGTGCAGCCCCGACACATGTGTGCGCCGCTGATAACACAATCTACATGTTCAAAGCTGAATGGCTTGTAGGACGTGCATGGCAAATGCAAAAGGCGAGAGGCAGGACGCGCGTGTCCCGCAGCTGTTTACATCACCAACAAGTAGAAAGTCACAGGGTGGAGTTTCAGCCTGCGTACGAAATAGAGAAAAACACTTACGTCCACGCCTACAAAATGTGTGCAGATTTGGTCATTTAAATGCCTCTCTGTGTGCAAAAAGTGCCGAGTATCATACAGGCCTAACTCACAGGAGTTGGACATCAGCCATCTTCGTTGAGAGTTTGAAGGCCACAATGGACAGAGATCCCAACACCTCCTCTGATGAGCCCAGGGTGAAGCGAGGCTTTGAACAAATGTGAGTTCATTTGAGTTAGGGTAATAGCGATGATGTCATTGCTATTACCCTACTACTACTACTACTACTACTACTACACAACTGTACTCTGAACAGCACTAATGCTTTTACTATCCTTTTCAACTGATAATTACATAGTCAACATAACAGAAGAACTTGTGAAGTTTTCGTAATTATTTTCATAGAAAAACTATTTTTTGTATAGTTTTCTGTCTGTGTCTCATTGGTGACAACACCAGATCTGGAGAAGTCCCTGTATTTATTTCTACATCATTAACAAGTCATAATTAGGCTATATGTTTAAAAAAAAAAAATCACAAATGCTTTCTGACATCATTACTGAATATTTGAATGGGCACATACTGAAACCAGTAGCTGCCCCTCTGCGCTCCTGCACCAGAAATACTTGCTCCCTGAAAGCTTTTATGTGCTAGATTGATCTCAATCCTCAATAGCGCAGCAGCAACACACTTACAAAACAAGAGCTTGCAGGTAAATTATTTACAGCAACCCTATATGAATGAACTGTCAGGGAGGGTTGAGACTGGGCCATCCAGCCTGGAGGTGCTGCAGATAGGCAGGCTGTCACTGATAAAGAGGAGCATCTAGTGACACAGGAAACCATGTACTGTACGGTTGCACCGGTCAACACCACAGTCTGTTAAAAAATACATAATGGAACCTTTTGTTTGCAATTTGCAGTCATTGGAATCAGTGGTGAAGATAGTTCAGGGTAATGATACAATCTCCATATAAAAGAGCCATGGAAGCAACCACGAGGAAACCCTAATAATGTCACAGAAAAGCAAAAAATCTTGACTTCAAAATCAAAAGGTCTCTTCACTTTAGATGATGACTTCCCCTCAGGCCCACATGAAAAGAAACTCTTGGTAGAACTGATGCAAACAAGAACTGCAACACTTAACCTCAAGAAACCTCACCAGTCAAATCCGCCACAGACATGGGTTGTGCAATGAACTCACAGTAACAGCTCTGAGGCCTTGTGCTGTCAGACTTCAGCTGTGTTGTTGTGTTTGATCACAGGGTGTTCGCCAACAGAAGTCTGACACTGGAGAACATCAAATGCTATGGATTTGACATGGACTACACGATGGCAAGTATGTTACCGAAAAACCTGTGTTTGTAACATATTGTGTCACCATGAGGAGGTTCTAAATCTGAACTCGGTCGTATTGAATTCTTTGTTTGAGCTTTAGGACTTTCTCTTAGACTTGCCACATGATATTTACCGGCGTTATGCTCATGGTGCTTGTGTTTGTGTGTTTGCGTATGCAGTGTATAAGTCTCCTGACTACGAGAGCCTGGGCTTTGAGCTGATAAGAGACAGAATGGTGTCTGTTGGATACCCTCATGAGCTTCTACGCTACACATACGACCCCAGCTTCCCCACACGGTTAGTTTTAAATCTACCTCTGAAATTGAGAAATAATCAATTTATCTGATGTACTTCGGAAACAAATTTGTTTTGTTTTTAAATTTTAAGGATGAAGCCCTTGAAATGAACCATCATGTTTTCAGTGGGGGTCCGTACAAATGAATTAATGAACAATTCAATCAAAATAAAAACTAACAAACACGACATCACCTTTTTATGTTTTAGGAAATTGTGATGGGTTATTTTCACTATTTCTGACATTGCACAGATCAAACAATTAAATTGATTGATCATAATAAATGATCAGTAGATTAATCAATATTCTGGTAGCTGCAGTCCTGAAATAAACACAGTTTCCTCCTTTATATCTGCTTCAACTGCCAGTTCATGTCATGTCTTCTTTATCTCCTTCACACCTCCTTTTCTTTTTTTCCCCACCATCAGCGGTTTAGTGATCGACACCAAATACGGGAACCTTCTGAAGGTGGATTCAAATGGGAATATTTTGGTTTGCAGTCATGGCTTCCGCTTCCTCAAAGGGTAAAGTCAAAATCTTTACAAAATACAATACAGAAATGTTGCCACATACTCTGTTGAATTGTTGGTAAATCATTGACATATCTACCTGTTTAATCCATAAAACCCATTCTAAAAAGTTATAAGAAATAAAAGAAAGTTGACATCATTAGTCCAAAGACATAGACTGATTGGGTGAATTAGAAATCAGCGTGTTGACCTTTTGCTCAGTGCATGCTGGGATAGGCTACAGTCTCTGCAAGCCTGAACACGATAAGTAGTATAAAAATCAGATAGAGAAGCATTCATACAAAAAAATTAAAGGTACATATTAAACAAAGATATATTTAAAACACAATTAAAAGGCTTTTACTATTTGGATCTTTTACTTTTGTACTTTAAGTACATTTTGGTCCTTATACTTTTTACCTAAGTGAAATGTTTTATTCTTTTACTTGTAGTGGAGATTTTTTTTATAGTGTTGCTACTATTGCGTAGAGGAGTAAATGATCTGAATACTTCTTCCACCACTGGTTATGTATTTCAAGAAGAAAATGAGTTTTAACACACAGATTAAACCAACAGTAAAAGGGAATATTTTTCTGTATTTTTACAGTATTTTTGCTGTGACTGGGAAAACCCAGTTGAATTAAAACTTGGTTGTGGTTGTTTGTTTTTGGATGTTATTTATTGACACAAACTGCTAATAATGACTGCAGCATGACGGTCAGCTGAGATGAGCTTTCATGAGTATTCACTTGTTTACTGGTACAAACCACAGCAGCAGATACACATGCGTGCGTCTAATAATTATAATAATTTAAGAGATTATCACAAGATTTCACATGGTTTGTTTCATTTCAGTCAGTTAGCTTGTGTTTGTGTATTTGAGACTTTATTAATGACTTTATTAATCCAGCACTGGAGAAATTTCCGTGCCACAGCAGCTCAAAAGACCCGTGTTATGTTTGTGTTCCACAGAGAAGACATTCACAACTACTACCCCAACAGGTTCATTCAAAGAGACGACACCGACCGTTTCTACATTCTAAACACTCTCTTCAATCTTTCAGGTATAAAATGCACCTGTAGAAATGTTGAATTTCACAGTTATATTAATAATTCATGGGTACTTCTGTAATGTTTGCTACCCCAAACTCCTGAGAATTAAAAATAAATTCTTTGTCTGCATTTTTTACTCATTTAAAAAAGGAAGTTGATATATGATATCAGCAACTTAAAACTGAACTAACTGACCTGTGTTTCCATGCAACCTGCAGAGACTTACCTCTACACCTGCCTTGTGGACTTCTTTACTAGATGCACCAGATACACAAAGTGAGTGGACTCGTTTTATTTCTCTCATATACTGTACGTTTGACTGTTCTCTCTGCGATTATAAATGAACCAGGGAATTCTTTGTCAAACTTTACCACTCTTACTCTGCTGATAAATTTCTTCTAGCCTCCTGAAAGGTTTCCAGCACGGCGACTTGTTAATGTCCTACAGAAGCATGTTCCAGGATGTTAGAGATGCGATGGACTTTATTCACGACACGGTGAATTAAATTAGCAAATCTCAAGATGTATAATGTACAATGGGACACATTGTTAGCATGGCAAATCACACTTTGTCTCTAACTGTTATACTGTATTTGTTTGCTGTATAGGGAATCCTGAAAGGACGAACTATCAAGAATTTGGATAAATACGTGATCAAAGATGTGAGTAAACTGACAAGATTAGAATGACAGCTGTCATTACTTGGCCAGCTGTAATGGCCAAGTATGTGTGAACACATACAAGGAATTTTACTCTAGTTTTTTGTTGCTGTCAATGTACATATAAATAGACATACAGCAATAAACAAGGACAACAAAGCTGATCAAAGTTAAACAAACATGTGACTACTCAGGACTGGCGATGTATAAGTCCTGGATGGAGGGCAGGTTGTCACCAATACATTTTCCTCTGTCCCGAATGTCCTCTGTAGTCTGTTCTTGTCCTGTTTGGTGGATGATCCAAACTACATTTGGCCATGCAGAGAACAGACAGGATTATTGCAGAGTAAAATTGCATCAGCTGTTCCTGAGGCAGTTTGAACTTCCTAAGCTAGCACAGGAAGTTCATCCCCTGCTGGTCCTTTTTCCTGATAGTGTCTATGTTGGAAAATTGTTGAAATAGTAAACAAATGAATGTGTTCTTTACAGTCAAATCTCCCTGTACTCTTGACCCGGCTTAAAGTGGTGGCCAAGGTCTTCCTCGCCACCAACAGTGACTATAGTTACACTCAGGTGAGCCTCCAAACATATAGTGACTAAACACTAATTATATGAAAATAAACTGGAGACTTTTAAAATGTTTTTTTCTCCTTTCTCATTGAGGCCATTATGAACTACCTGCTTGAAGATAATGCTATGGTGAGACAATTTCAACTCTGCTTTGAATATTCAGAAAATGTTCACTTAATTGAATCATGTGAATAAACATTACCTTGGTTTCTAGCCTGGAAGTCCAAAACAGTCCTGGCGCTCCTTCTTTGACCTCATTGTTGTGGACACCAGAAAGCCGCTGTTCTTTGGAGAGGGGACTGTGCTGAGACAAGTGGACACGGTATGATGAAGTCTCTCATACTGAAGATTTACATGTTAGTGTTTGAACCAAAGCAGGCTTCAATAATATGTTGTATTTTGGGACACAGGACACAGGAAAGCTTCGAATTGGGACGTACACAGGTGACCTCCAACATGGAACCGTTTACTCCGGAGGTCAGATTCATTTATGTGTTTTTATTTATTCATTGCTGTGTTTTATTTTTTTAGAAAATGTCACATAAAATATACCGAATTAATAAATAAGAACAGAGGTTTGGACACAGGTTTAGGAGCCGTGTCATGTCTCATTACTACTATGATTACGGCACGTGGAAAAGGATTCCTCTCTTTGTTGGTTGTGTACAGTTTGGAGTAGTGTGGGTAAATATTTTAGTTTTTTTGGGGGGTGATTATTGATCATTGATTGACTTTTGGCCTATTTCGATCATTGGTACACTATTGTCAGGATTTGTGAGGCTTGGACCCAAAAATGCAGAGACGAGGAGGTAGTGGAAGATAAAGAAGATGTAACGGCTTACAAACAAAAGGTGTACTGAGGCAGGCAGGCAGGCAGGTAAAAGGAAAGTCCAAAACAAAATCCAAAAACAACTTGCAAAACTGTAGACACGGAAGGCAAAACACAAGGATGAAGAGACGCAGGGACTAACACTGGGAGAAACGACGATGAACCAACAAGAGACAAAGAAAGCACAGAGACTAAATACACAATCTAACGAGGGTAGTAACGAGGGACAGGTGACAGAGGGCTGATGAACAGGTGGAACACATCAGGGCAGGGCAGACAATCACAGAGGCGGGAAAACACAAGACAGGAAGTAAAAGATGACAATGCAGGAGAAACAGCTACTACAAAGTAAAACAGGAAACTGAAGCATGAAACATACACATGGATAGAACAAGGACAAACTGAGAACACAGAAAGAACACAGGTAATACACAACTATGAACAAACAACAGGGAAACATTTGGATTGAATAGACTAAACTACATGCCATGACAGTGGGTAGTTTTCTGTTTCATTTAATGCACTTTTATATGCTGGGTTTGGTCAATTTTTTGTGGTGCGGATTTATTTCAATTTCTAATTTGTAAAGCACCCAGTAATATTGTTTTAAAATGTGCTATATGAATAAAGTTTACTATTTATTATTTTATTTTAAGTGTAAATAAAATCAAATCAAAATCAAATATAAAATTCAAGTGTCCGAGTTTTCCACTCGCTCATGGGAATTTTTCCACGGCAGCCCACATGTTAGAGTTTAAAAATGTTCAAAATATAACATTTAACTTGATTCTTTTAGCCTGCATAGAAGAATTAGCTTAAATATATATTATTTTATAATGTTTTCTTTAGTGAATTTCTTAACCCTAAAAAAGAAAATAATTTTGTTGTGTGTGAAAACTTGAAATGACCTTCTGGAAATGTCAAAGGTGGAATTCAAATATATGAATATGTTTTGAAGTGAAATATTTCAATGCCTTCAGTGGTTCAATATTAAATAGGTTCACTAGTGGTTAAATTTCAAAGTTAGGTATTCAGTTGCTTATAAAAGTGTAATTATTGCGGCCTTTCTGTGCTTCCATATGTATGTGTTTTTCTGTGTGCATGTGATATGGATGCATGGTTATAATTTAATCCATCTTCCATGTTATCATATGTAATAATTTTAGTAAATGTTTGCAGGATCTTCAGACATCATCTGTGATCTGCTGGATGTCAAAGGTAAAGACATCCTCTACGTTGGCGACCACATTTTTGGCGACATTCTCAAGTCTAAGAAACGTCAGGGCTGGAAGACTTTTCTGGTCGTACCGGAGCTCAACAAAGAGCTGCAAGTGTGGGACCAGAAGAAAAGTAAGAGCAAAAAGACAACATTGTTGTTGTTGTTGTTGTTGCATTGTGATCATTTCAAAGTATTGACGGCTTTCTTGTTTTGCAGGTCTGTTTGAGGAGCTGAAACGTCTTGACGTCTTCTTAGCTGAAATTTACAAGTGAGTTCTTCTGTACTTGTTAATTAACACTTGTTGAATGTTTATTAAGTTTATAAACACTAATAAATGATACATTTGTCATGAGTTCCCATGGAATTGATGAGTACATTATGATCTGCGACTTCATCATCTTCAATTATACCCTAAAAAAAATAATTAATAATAATAATAATAATAATAATAATAATAATAATAATTGTATTATAATTTAGAACATGATTAAATCATTAGTAAAGACATTAGTTAAGTATAACTATAATTCATATCATTATTATTATTATTATTATTATTATTATTATTCATTGTTTTCTGTGTTGGTCTGAAGGCACCTGGATAGCGGCAGTTCCAAGTGTCCTGAAATCGATGCCATTCAGACAAGAATGAAGGTCAGCTCTACATATCAAAACACAACTTAATTTTCAATTCTTCAAGTTTACAGGTAGTTATAAATGGACGCATCATGTTGCCGAAGAAGTTGCTGTTTTAACTACATTGGATGTTCTTAAGATGTTTCTTTTTGCTCCTGGGAACATTTAACACATAGCTTTACTATCATTTGTTTTTTTTTTACAGTGCACCAGATCAAGGATTTCAAAAAAGTTCTTCAATTCTTCAAAAACCAAAGAATCCTACACACTATACATCTCTTTAATGCTCATATAGACCAGAATAATCATTTAAAAACCAAAAGCAGGATGTCTATAAGCAGTTGTGTTTCCAATGTTTTATTACACTCTGTCCAGGTTTTTCTGCTAATGTGGTTTATTGTTTGTGTTTGCAGGTGCTGACCTACAGAATGGACATGTCTTATGGCCAGATGGGCAGCCTCCTGCGCAGCGGTGCCAGACAGACGCTGTTTGCCAGCCAGCTGATGCGTTATGCAGATCTATACTCCTCCACCTGCATGAACCTGCTGCACTACCCCTTTAATTATCTCTTCATGGCTCCCCCAGTCCTGGTCAGCTCTCACCCATACATACTGCACAGAAAACAAATCGCTGTTCTTTCATAGTTCATCATGACGCCCATTCTTCATCTCACTCTCACTCATGAACTCTTTCAGATGCCCCATGAAGCGTTGTCTCAGAACTCGGCTGACTTAGCCTCAGAGCTCACGGTCACCAACAATATTGTCACGATGAACAGAAACTAAGGTTGTTATTGTTGTTGTTCTTATTATGATGCAGTAATATAATCCTACTTGATCTGAACTGAATTCAGTTAATAGTTCATTAACATTTCTCTCTCTCTCTCTCTCTCTCTCTGGCAGTGCTGAAGACAGCTGACCGAGAGGTTTCAGAAGCAGAACATGTGAAGATAATCTTCTGGACACCGATGAAGGTGACTGTTGCTTGTATAAAGGGTTTGTTGCAGCCATGACGTGCCTCCTTTACAAAAAGAAATGAACTTATTGCTCTACCTAGTGATTGTGAAGTGCTATGCCATGCAGCTAGATTTTAGGATTCAAAGCAAAAGCAGACTCAGGATTACTGTGTTGTTACATGTAGTGGTGAATGTGCACTTTTGTTCTGAGGTTTGTGTAATGGTATTTAAGAAGTAATTTTATTTATTTGTTGTTTCGGCAACCTCTGGTGAATCATTTCATACATCATTTATATTATTTGTTCTCATTGTTCACATCTGAACAACTTTAACGAAACATGATCTCAGCTAATATTGAAGAACATGCTCACACAATCATTTACATTGTGTCAGGGGCTCCTCTGTTTGTTTTGTAGAAAGTAGTTACAATGAAAACTGTTTCCAGTGAAGTATGTGGCTTATCCAGAGTAACCAGGACACTGTATCTGGAAAGACACAATGCTGAGTTTTTCAAATGTAATTTTTCAGCACCACAAAAATCCTGTCTCTCCTTTTAAATAAGGAGAAGGCAGAAATCTCAGGGACAGGTCATGCAAAACCTGTGCAAATAAAACAAGTACTAGAACATTTAAAGTTGTCCTTTCGTGCCACTGGATGGCAGTGAATCACCTCTGCAACAGACTCAGGTCAGCTCAATGTGTGTGAAGGTGTGTGAACTGGCTGAATACTGCAAACAAGTGAAAAATATTATCTGATAAAACAATGATCCATCTCTACATTTCAGATAACATGAATCACTGTGTTTACAATAACATAGTAGAATATGTGTTCTAAAACTTAAACAGTAGATCGACTGCTGTATGCTTTAATATTTCCCCTAATAAAACTAATCTTTCTTTGCTCTTGTCATAGTGGAAACACACACAACTGTGTAGTAATATTGTACACACACTCTGTATCTCCCTCTTGTTCTCTCTTTGGCTCTGACAGTCCTGCTCCCTCGAGAGCTGAACCTTTATCAAGAGAGAGCTGAGAGGAATTTGTTGCACGCACGCACACACACACACACACACACACACACACACACACACACACACACACACACACACACACACACACACACACACACACACACACACTTACTTTCTCTCTCTCTCTCTCTCTCTCTCTCTCTCTCTCTCTCTCTCTCTCTCTCTCTCTCTTTCTTGTGGATGATATCAGTGCTCACATGTGATCTTGTATAAGAGGCAATTATACAGTGTTCTTGCAGGGTTGTACATTGCTCTGTTTTCCTGCTGGGCTCCTGTACAGAGGAGCGTCTTCCCCACATTTCACTCTGCAGAAAGACTAACACAACTATAGTATCAGTGTCATATTTGGTATTGATGTTGGCATAGCACACATCATGATGAAGGCACCACCGATGTCAGGAAACAGCTTCAACTTTGGCTTTAACTCATGGGAAGGAAAACATTTAAAAACGTAATGTTATAAGTGCTGAAATTGACTTATTGTGTTCACTCAAATAAGACAAATTAAGAAATAATTTTCAAGTGTGGACTGTTCGAGCATCTATAAGGACATCTTGATACTATTCATATAACTGTGTGAGAATCTAACTATTATTCCTTAAACTTAAACATTAAAGGCAACTCCAAATTTTGAGCCACCCACTGCATTCATTGGCACCTCCCCCTCACACACACACACACACACACACACACACACACACACACACACACACACACACACACACACACACACACACACACACACACACACACACACACACACACACACACACACACACACACACACACACACAGATTTCCTAGACTATTTCATTTCCTGTATCAGAGCTATTTCAGTTGTATTTCCATTGCCACTGTCTGGCTTGTTACCTAGATTTATTGTTTGTTTTCTACCTATTTCTTTATTGTATTTCATTTGTCATGTTTTATATTCTCACCTGCACAAATCCTCAGCTTTTATCTCTCCTAGCTACCATTTAATATGTTGTTTTTAATTGCTTCTCCACCACATGTTGTCACTATGTGTGCATAAACTAACCTTAGTGTTCTCTGACATTTGATGCGTAATGAAACATAGTTATACTAGTTCCTATCCTTCATTTGATGCAGTGTTCGTTATTTAAACTTGTATAGATCCATCTTTCATTTTGTGCTACATCTCAAAGCCCTTGAATGCCTGAATGACCAAACCTGAATGAGCAGCATGACAGCTGACTGACTGCAAGAAGCTGTAGGAAACAGATAATATTTAGTCGTCAAACAAGTCTTGCTTTGAGAGTTGTACAACTTCTCCTGACACACATACACACCTTTTCTCACTCTCGGATCCCTCTTTCCTCTCCTTGAGACAATATAATGCACTGTGAAATAAGAGCTGTTTTCTCACATATAGAGCATATACCTGTACTGCAGAGGTGTAAAAGGTATCCGTTCCTCTGTGCTGTTGTTTAGAGTTTGACCCACATCCCTCTGCAGAAATATCGGCTTATTTTAAAATAATCCAGCACTCGATCACACCTTTGATAATGATATTAACACAGAGGAAGTGGAGGCTGATTGCACGGTGTTGTGGAACACAACTTCAATTTCATTATATTACAAAACATGGGGAAACATTTTTGTAAAGGACATCATGATGATCCTGAGTGTAAATATTAACGTTCAGGAGGGAGAAACTGGGTGCCTACCTCAAACATATAAATCACTAATGAGTGGCAATAAGTTTGTACAGCTTCATATTCTATCGAAATATAATGATTAGCATTTCATGTTGTTCCTTTTTATTGTTTTTTACAATGCTATTACAGAACAGTATATGCTGTATATGCTCTTTCAAACATGTTTTTTTTTTAGCTGTGCCATTACATCAAACAGACATATTCTGTTTACACTATTCTATTTTTTCTTCATATTTTCCCAAACTTTAATCTGAGTACTTGGCTTCTTTAAAAACTTTGTAATTTCCTCAGGAAGTGAAATAAAGTTGTGTGTGTTTGAACAAAGCTTGGCTGCACATTATGAGTTTATGTGACTTAATCAATGTATTACGATAATAATTACTGAGTGACATCAGTTTGTTGACTCAAAACTGATCTGTGAACAGTAAAGATGCACGTTTTAAGCCTGCAGGCCGTGGTCAGGCCTGCGATTTCAATGTTTCAATTTAATAAGGTATACTTACTTACTGTTTTCTAATTCTTTAATACAAAAGTCAGTCGGGCATAAAGGTGTCAGATCTGCCATTTCAAGTCAAAATCAGATTCTTTTTTTATACATCTGATAGACAATCAATTGATTTCTTCTAAACATTAAATTATTTTTTTTATTTGCTTTTCCAAGAAAATAACTACGAGCAATTGAAAACATATTTAATCATCTTTATTCAGAGAGAAGGTGTCAAAGCAATATAACAAAAAAATGGCATATATACATGAACTTTGTTTATTCCACATTAGTATATCAATAACAGTTCAGCATTTCTTTTCAGCAAATTCTCCAACAGGTATTTAATTTGTTTAAAACAAGAGCTTCATTAAGTACAGTGTAATGAAAACACATCCACTCATGAACGGCAGGCCCATAGACAAATTACAAAAGGACAGAAACAAAAACATTAGTTTCATGCGTAGCAGTTGGAGTATGTCGTGTTTTATGTATTTAATGAAATACAGATGTCGTTATCTCATCAGCTTGTATTCTCTCTAGTTTTAGAAAGCTGCTCAAAAAAAGGCACCGCTGACATGTTGGGTTTCATTGCAGGATACTGCTCCATGCAGTCAGATAACTGCAGAAGCACCACCGTCCCCCATTCCACACATTCCAGGATTTCCCAGCAAGCATTGCAAGCAAGCCTAAACAAGTCACGTTCTTTACTCAGGGAGAATTTCACACAGTCAAGTGACTGAGGTCTCTTTTTTCACCTTCCCTTCGGTGTGCAATCGCATAAATTCACTTTTACATCTGAGTAAAATTCAAAAGTAATTTTTGAAAGCCAGACAGACATGATTAGACTTTACAAACTGGCTTTAACACACCACAATCATCACTTTCCCCTGGAACATTGTTTTGCAATATGTTCCCTTTTTCTGTTTTTTTAATAATGACTTGTGTCCTTCTGCTGCAGCTTGTGACAGCAAACTGGACTGTGGTTAAACATTTGCACCCGGAGGGGTCTGCTGACAGTCATCAAAACAAACAAACCTCTTTACTCTCTTACTTTACGGTTCAAGCATGAGGCGCACACAGGAGCAGTGACACCTAATCTCAACACAGGAAGAAAGAAAGACAGAAGAGAAGGCAAAACGCGAGGGGGAAGAGAGGGCCTTGCTCCCTACATTCCTCCCTAACCTCCCCTCCCCCCATCGACCTGCTACCACTGAGGATGCTCAAAAACACACATCACCCCCCCCCCCCCTTTTTCCCCCCCCCCATCTGCTTATTTTACTATCAGCACCCTGATACACACTGTTACAGTGTTTAGTGTGACGACAAAACAACACAGGTAAAGAGAAAAAAAAACAGTGGATTTAACAGAGAACTTGTTTACCATAAAATCTAGACAACTTTAAAAATCCAGTTCAGATAATGGAAACGTTTAAGGTATAAAAACGCATCAGGAATGTTTTTATGAGTATTTCTGTTATTATTCGAATTTGTCTTTATTGATTTGCTCTCCCAGTGGTCACTTTGAATAATTATCCACTTTTTCCATGAGGTGTGGCGTAAATTAAAAAACAAAACATAAAAAAGTGGGAAAATGATGACTTCCAATCAATGCACAATCACGCAAGATGGACAAAAAAATAAATCGATGTTATAGTTTTGGTAAAAAGCATTGTGTCATTTGTTTTTCGTCCTTTAAAATGCGCATCGGTTTGAATGTAGGTCATGAGAGCCCACAAATGTGTGTAAACTCTCTTCTGTAAATACAGAACTGGGTAAACACCTCAGGAGGCTTTGCTCTGCACCAGCACCTGCTATCAGTCATCAGCTCCACTTCTACACAAACCTGTTTGAAATGAGCCCTTTAGCACCAGGTCAGTATGAGCTGAGGCCAAATGCTATGACAATACTATTGCACTGCTAGAATGGATGGTACAGTAGTGCAACATTGTCAAAGCAGCTGACCTCAGCATGTGTCAGCACGTGGACATGGGGGAGAGCCATTCTTCACTGCCAAACTCAAAATACATTTAAATAAGCAACAATGCCGTTTGTCTGACTGTTGGGCAGGTATTGAAATGCTCAAATTGTGCTGAAATTTGAATTTAGCTAATTTCTTTGATATTTAAGTAATAATAACTGGTAAGGGTGTGCTAAAAAGAAAATATGAAGTTCAAATATTTAACATTTTTTTATCTTTACGCCTACAAAAGAAAGCACAATAATAAAGGGGAGAGTTTTTGTATGATACTAAGTAGATACATAGTTGCTCACCAACACAGACCCATAATCCCATTTAAGGACACCCTCATAGCTCCATTAAGAGTTAAGGCAGTAAAGGAAGGTGTGTGTCTCTGTTTCATCAGCCAATGCCCTTTTAATATTGCACTGCTCATCTCAATGTCCAGTAGTGCAACAGAAAAAGGACAGTGGACAACAACATGGACACCATCAGACTCCACTGCACATACTGACTCAACTAGCCCTTTTCTCCTAAAAAAGAAAAAAAAAATCACAGAAATTGCACTATCACTATAACGCGTGCACTTTTATTTTGAAGAATCAAATCAAAAGTCCTACACAGACTAGATCACAGACGTACTCAAATCAAATCAAAAGTCAAACTGGATTTTTAAGTTTTCTTCATTGTAGTTTTTACTGTAGAAAATCAGCCTTTAAGGTGAAATTTGTTTAGCATTAATTCTGCATTTGTGTGAGACGGATAGGATATAACAGTTAAACAATATAACTTTTCAGAGTAAACTTCCTAAATTAAGCAGCATTGGTTACTCTCTCCCTGGGAGAATGGGTATTTCCCAGCATGTGGGCCCATACTATTCTCTCCAGTGAATGACATGCATTCTAATTTTGGGGGGAGAAATGGGAGGTCGGAGACGAGGAGGAGAGGAGGAGAGGGGGGGGGGGAGAAGAGAGACACACTCCCAAATCTTTCAGAGAACTACACGCTGCAACCCTAAATACTTAAACTATCAAATACATTTTAATCATTTCAGTAGCTACAATTCTTTCCTCCGAATGAAAGCTAAAAATAAACACACGCAGACTCCGACGAAATAAAGCCATTGATTTTTTAAACAAAAAGAGAAGAGAAAAAGAAAAAAACTTCTAAAACAAGTTGAATTTCTCGTTCACAGTGAAATTACTTAACAATAAACCGCAACACGGGCGAAAATAAGAAGCGAAGTAGGCGAGGTCGTGCAAGTTTTCACAATCAACGCGTTGTTAAACATAGCCTACATAATCTATACCATGAAAGGAAAAAGGACGCTCGAGAACACCATGTAGATTTATCTGTCTAATCCATCTAATTATTCCTAGAAAACACATCAAGGTGTTCTTAGTTAGGTTTTGATTTTTTTTTACCTGTTCTTGAAAGCTTTACGTTTTCTCCGCCATACATCTGTGAGCGGCCTATACGCCTCCTTCACGTTAGAAGCACTGGATCTGCTCTGCAAGCCATTCCTGCCAGCTCACAAGCCCACAGCACAATACTGACGACTTGTTAGATTGCACAACAGCCTATAGGCTGCACACACACAAACGCCAGCAAAACGTCCCCCTCAGAGACCCATTACACTACGATAACAGCATAATAAGGTGCTAGGACGCGTCTATCTGTCCACAATCTGGATCTGTATATCGTGTCCTGATCAAGTTTTGGAGCGAGCTTCCAGATGCGCAGCGCGCGGGATTGACTCCTAACTCCTTTTGCTGTTTCCCTCCCTCAAGTCGCATGAATAAACCCTCAATCTTCGCATCTAGACATTTGCAACTTCCAAGTTTGTACTGACAATTTACGCAAAATCGTCTCCAACTCACAGTGGACACCCCCCGTCCCCCCTCACCCCCTCCTCGCTCTCTGCACAACCACCTCCTCCTCTAAAATCACGAATAGTATCTAGCCAAGGGAGGGACAATCCGTTATAGGCAAAAAGAGAAGGGGGGAAAAGTTGTCCATAAAACAAAGAAAAGCGACCCTCTCCACAAACCACTCTTCACGTTCCGCCGCTTTGTGGATTCACGCCGTCGTTCCTTGAAGGCTGCGAGCGACTAGAGATCAAATGTGCGGAGCTTGAAGAGTCAGGGAAAAAAAAAAAATGGCAAGTCTTCCATGCACAAGCACACGGCCTCGCAGATCCGACTCCATCTTTGACTACTTGACATTCAGAGCCTGCCGGAGCAAATTCCTCGTTTGCATGCCTCCCACTGATTGGCCTCTTCTTGCGCTAGTCTTTGCTTTATGATGAGCCATTGGTTTGGTTTCGGCGTGTTCAACATTTCCAGCGCGCACAGGATTGGCTGCGCGCGGGGAAGCGTCACACCGTACAGCGAATACCTGATTAACTGCGTCCCATTCACAAATTTCTCAACATCTCTCCCTCACGTATCCGATCACTAATTATTTTATTTACTTTTTGGCGCAAAAACCTTTTGTGCAGCTACAAAGGGGATTATAATTAGCCTTTAATTGGCCTCTGCTGGGACAGTAATGCCGCTCATTAGTTCAAATATGGACTAAACCCAGCTTATCTCCTCACACAGGCAGCGCGGATCAGGCTTACAATATTGATCGAATTAAAAGAGTCGATTTTAATATGAACGTATACATGCAGGCACACATTTGACGCTTAATTCCGATCTGTATGTCTTTAATTGCGCATTATAAGCGAACTGCATGGAAATAACAATTACAAATATACACGAAAAATAGGAAATTGTTGTAAAAGTTGCACAGTGATCCCAGTTTTGAGTAAGAAGAACACGCAGAATGAGCATGTATGATATGGTTTGTGGGGGATCAATGGCTGGATCAGACCACACGGTGCTGGAGGCGGACCCAGTGGGCGCCTCGGCCCCTCGCGAAGCTTTGATTGACGCACAGAGAGGAGTAGCGGCCTGTGAAATTTGGCATTCCTGGCCAGAGGAGCTGAAATAATGGCATTATCCAGTGGGAGAGGGCCCACTTTTTACTCCCCTCACACCCACCCGAGTCCAGCCCACTCAGAAGGGATCTGATTGTGCAGCCAGTTGGCAAAAAAATGTTTGATGTAAGGCGGGGCATGATGGATCCGGTGAAGCTTTGGAACAGCGATGCCCCCTCTGCCTCTGCAGAGAGACTCTCCTCAAACTGGACTCAAAGTGTCCTGTCAAAGGGTTAGTTTGACACTAAAGTGGAGTTTAACTTTGTAACAAGATACATTTTGTTGTTGGTCTAATTATATCTTCTGTTTTCATTACTTCATGTTTCTGAAACTGTATTTCTACATATTTCATTTGCTAATTCATTAACTAATGAAAGCAGACAGAAAGGAGATTCCTGCTTAAGTGCCTGAACAATAAGGTTATTTAACGAGTCTGAAATACACACCATAATTACTTATAGACACTGATTATCATTATTAATCCTCACAGAGGAGCAAATAGTAGTTCACACTGTGGAAATGACTGAATCCATATTATGTGGAAATCAAAAGCTGTAGCTGTTTTGCACATTCTATGAGATTAATTTCTGAGATAAAACAATTGCAAGAAGTATTTAAATAAATGAAATGATTTTGTATTGCTTTAAAGATTAGAAAGAGAATAAAAATGAATCATTATGTACTAGAACATGTTTTACAATTTCCTCATGAACCTTCAAAATGTTAAAGAAGTCATTCAAAGGGATTTAAAAGACGGAAACAAGAAGTTGAATTACTTTAGTTGTTTTTCCTTTCACTGACACTTGCACGTTAATATCACTCCACAATTGAAAATGAATCACAGGCAACATCACTAATATATAATATGAAAAATGAATGTTTTGAAATGACTGGTTGTTAATATGCTTTTGTGGCTTTAGAACAGAATAAACTCACACATGTTGGTTTATCTACTCTGGTAAAGTCAAAGGAAACTACTGGAGGATACTTTGAGATTTTACACCAGATTTGTGTAATTCAAATTTCAAATCAATTATATATTTACACTTTTCAATAAAACATTATCCAATTAAAAGAGATTTTAAAAAAGGCCATTTCCTTTGTCTAATTCACAAATATCTTCAAATCATTTTTCATTGCTGTTCTTATCCAAAGGTGTATATGTATGTTAAACCTTGACATTCAGTTGTATACTATTATTATTATTATTATTATTAATAAATGTATTGTTACTCATTCTTTGAATAAGGAAAATCACACTGCCACTAAATAACTAGCAATTCATTGATGTAAAAAACATTACAAATGACTAATAATTCATTCTAAAATGTGCCTGCACTCACAGAAATCCACTAAAACAATTTCTTATGATTATTACTAATGCGTGTTTCCTGATTTAAATGCAACATTTGGCTCATTTGAATGAAGTTTCCCCACATTTAAAAATATGACACAACTGTAACATGTTACAATCAAACAATTAATTAAAACAGTCATTTCAAAGTAGTGGAAGTAAATGGATTTTTACTGTAGTTGAAAATGCAACTTCTCGTGAAAACAGGCCTAATCTGAATAAAAGCAGCATACCTTGTATACATTCCTGCAACATAAGGAAATAATGTTATCCCACTAAATTAGCTCATTCCATTAGATGTATTTTCAAGAATTGTAATCATGTGTGAAGAAATCAAACAATTATGTTTTATAAGATTTTGTTTGCAAATTATTTTTTATTTTTTTTGTATTTACAGAACGCCGACACCATCAGCTCAGATGTGTTTGAAAGGTTTAATCTACAGAAAAATATAACAGGAAAATAACATGGAGTATTTTGAAGTGTACCTTGTTGAGAGCAAATGAGATCAACAGAGAAAAGACACAAACAAATGGCATGTTTTGGAGAATGTTTCTTGTGAAAATGAGCCTGAGGGGAAAGAGCCCCAGAGCTCCACTCCCTGCAGAACGGCCTGACTTTAAACTGCTGCCGGAGGTGTCATGGGGGTTGAGAAAAGCCTTTTAAACATGGGAGTTATTGTTCCCTCTGTTTCTTTCCAACCTCCCATCCTCCGAAAATGTACCTCCTTTCTTCCTCTGCCCTTTAACCTCTCCCAACCCCCATCCCTCCATCTCACGTCTCTCTCCACATTTCCCCTCCTTCCTCTCATCGGCCAAAGACCAAACAACCGTGATGGATCGTCATTGATAATTTCCCACCACAAAAAAAAAAAGGTTAATGGAGAAGTTTTTTCAGGGGGTGGGAAGTGAGTTTTCTGCTTCATCTTTTTTCATGAAGTAGTAGTAGACCCCACCTCGAGCACGGAGCCCCCGTGCACCCTGGCTCTCCAAAGAGGGCTCCCCTCCTCCTCCTCCTCCTCCCCCCCCACCTCCCTCTTGAAACAGACTCTATAGACTGCATGCATGACATTCCAGCTGTGTGGGTGGCACAGCTTTTTACAGCTTCTCCAACAGTACACAGGGCTCCTAAAGCACAACAGCAGAAGAACCTCCACCCATGATCCATCTTCAGATACACTTCTTCACTCAGGAGCTCGGGTGTGTTCTCCATCATCCATGATTTTAAACTGGGAAATGTTGATATTTCGTTATCTTAAGGCCCAGAAGTTCACAGAGCAGGATGTGTAAAACGATAAGTCACTAAACAACCTACCTTTCTGTCCTTCTTTGCCTTTAACCCTGGAGATCCCAGGTCATCTTACACAGTTTAGAAACATTTATTAGCTTGATACTTCATGAAATTTCCGAACTATAGGCTATATAAACCTGATCTTTGAACAGATGAATGTGCTACATTACTTCTAAAGACACCAGCTGTAAAACACTGTTAAATACAAAACATTTCCATAAGCTCTATATGTGTAAATCTGAAATAAGTCTATTTGGATTTCTGCTATTGGAGTTTTATAACAGTTTGTTCGTAAGAGGTCTAAGAGGGAGATTAACCTCTCATAAGGAACATCCCTATGTAGGATGACTGGTTTATTTGGAGTATGAATTACTTTTTGGCAAACAAAAGGCATATATGTGTTCATGCGTAACTCAAATAACATGTAAAACATTAAATGTATGCTTATTTGGTGAGGTAATAGCAATACTTTATGGTCATTTATGGCAAGGGTTACCACTTCAATACTTTCCTACATATTTGATTTGAATGAAGTCAGAGGATGAGGGAAATAGGCTATTTTAGGGGGGGAAAGTGGTTGAATTTACAGTTATTATTATTATTATTATTATTATTATTATTATTATTATTATTATTATTATTATAATTATTATTACACACATACCACAATGGTGGGGTCTGTGTGGGACCCCAAATACTGAGGAAGTTAAGCTGATTTCAAGAAAACACAACGGTTTCAATTAGCCTTTTTTTTACAAAACCAAGTTATGGAAATTTGAACCCTTCTGCTTTTAATCATGTGTTTTGTATACTGCTAAGATTACATTTTAATATGACTGCCCCATCCATATATTGATTACAAAATAACTTTTCCTGATGTTTCTAAAGATCCAAGTGGAGCTCCAGACAAGTAAGCAAAAAAGTAACACTTGGAATTGTAAATGTAGAAACCAGCAGTAAAATAAAAGTTAGTTTAATCTTTAAACTGCAAAATAGAAAACCTTCTGCACATAATACATTCTGTTTTCACACTTGTTAAAGTGTCAATTTTATTTATATAACCCCTATTTAATGTTTGCCTCAAGGAGCGTTACAATCTGTAGTTTATGACTCCCTCTATCCTTCTTCTTTAAGTCAATGAAAAACTCCTCAAGAAACGTTTGACTTCATATGTAACAGTGATAATTTCCTCATTATTTCTCCACTATATGTCTCCATCAACAGAGTCGTAGGCTCATCAAGCAAACAAACTCCACTTCCTCAAAAGTTACACACACTTCCACTCCACAATATCCTCCATTTAATCAATTAGTCATGATCCCAGAGGATTATCACACAAGTTTTATGGAAGCTCCAAATCTGCTGGTGGGAGACATCAATTCTTAACCGCCGCCAATAAACAACAAACCTCAACCACAGCTGCCCGGCGAGTGTACATCGAGCTTGTTTTTCCCCCTTTCCACTGGGTGAGTGCATGAGCAGAGTCCAAAAGATGAAAAAGAAAACTCAACCCCATTAACTGAACTTCAGAGGAATTCCTTACTTTACATATGGAATGCACTTTAGGTCAAAGGGCAAAGGGCCAGAGGGGAATCCACCCGCGCCCAGGCAGGCAGGCCTTATTTAAACAAGCCTGGAATGCCTGGTTGGAAGAGAGGAGAAGAAGAAGAAGGGGAAGGAACCTCTCTGCCATTAACATGAGCAGGGGCCACCGCCAATAAATACCAGCACTCTTTAAATTACCTGCACTGGCTGACTTCATGTGCTACTGACTCTGAAATGTATTATGAGCTTCTCCTGGTTATATATTCACCAGTTAGGCTGGGGATAGATGTCTGCCGCTGTGATAGGAGGTAAAAATCACTGTATGTGTTGAATGTATTGTGCAGGTACGGGATCCTGGAAGTGCAGTCCAACCCCCCCTACATACACTTTTCCTATTTTTCTTTCATGTAGCTTTAAGTTTGGAGAAATCCTTTTATTCCACTCTGACAGATTCATACATATCATGTATTGGCTTGTTCCTGCTCTGTTTTCTATGGCTACACCGTTTTCATCAAATTGAAATATTTGCAGCATTTTATACACATTTCCCCAAAGAAATTCTAGCCATATTTCTGCCCTCATACAGAAATGTTTGGTACATTTAGCAATTTTGGGAACTTTGGGATCTTAAAATTTGGTTTGAACAATGTCTGGCTGCGCAGATTGAGTTTGAAATGACCGACCCACCAGTAAGGTTTAAAGGGTTACAGGCACATCATGGGATTACTGCTCCTATTGTATATTTCAGTTTCAATGACTTAATATTAGAAAAATATTCTTTGAATTCATACCATTAATTTGCAAGGCAAAAGAATCCCTCTACATTAAAACCTGCAGTACTTGGCTAATCGAGGCTGCCCTATCACCTGCCCGTCTGTAATTTCAGCATCAATGGGAGAGGACCCTATGAATACAAAACCCTGCATTCCAAGCGTGGTCCAACCTCTTCATTTTTAGGATCATCTCGCCAAAAGTTTCTACAAATGACATGCTACAATCCCCATGGCCGTGGTGGAATTCTGTCCACTTCAGGGCTTCAAAGCTGCACAGGACTCGTTGGCCTGTCTGGCCAATAGGTGAAGAGGGGTGGACCCTGCCTGCCTTGACCTCACCGACCTTCCCCAACCCCCCACCAACCACCCACCCAGTATCCTGCTCTTCATCCCCCCACCGTCCATCCATCCAGTGAAGCAGCCAGTCAGTCAGTGTGTCAGGCTGTCCGTCTGTCTTTCAGTGTCTGTCAGCAACAAAGACAAACTACATGTTGAAATTCACAAGGGGAAACAAACACCTAGAATAAGATCAGCACTCATTAAACTGGCTGTTCATGGGAGGCTAAATGGATTGGCTCAATGAGTGTAATCACATTTTCCAGAAAAGTGCCATTCCTTATACTGTTCTTCATTCTTGACGTATGTCCTATACTTGTCATTTGTCCACAGACCTGTTATCACTGAGCAACTAAAGGGAATCAAACAGACAAAAGGAGTCATATCCGCTACAAACTCAGAGACAAGAACTCTGTATTTCTGGAAGTTATTCCCATTCTGCAGCAGCCTTTCTACAAACTCTTGACTCAGCGTCTTTGATCTGTCATTGAGGCAGCCATTTTCCCATGAAGGCTCGCAAGATCTCTCCCCGGTGCCCTGCAGGAACCAATTACCTTTCTTTGATGCATTTCATTTCAGTTAACTGCCTGATCTAGGAATGATTTCTTTCTTTTATTGTTCTGATTCTGCAACTTCTCATGTCTCAGGCTCGCTGTAGAAACATGAACTTTACACTGCTGTGGTTTGTCTGCATGTTGTTACATTTTGCTGTAAAGACACTGCTGTTTAAACATGGCTATTCTGGAAAATGAACTTATATTATTGGTTGAGATCTCCATACAAACATACAAGCATGGTGAATTTGAGTAAAGAAACTACACCAGGCCTTTCATATTTCTGACTTCTCTGGCAGTGTTTTCAGATATTTGTACTGTGTCGCCATCTGCTGGACAAAGTTGAATCAGCACAGGTTTATGCACACTGCCAGTTAATACTGTAGAGTTAACTTCAACTAAGGCAGGGAGAAGCTGATGTTTTACAAATTCCTAAAAGCTGCGTAAGCCATTGGAACTTATTTCAAATGCACACTATCTGCTCTAAACTCAGATGTGATAACTCTCATATTTCACTGGAAAAGTAGAACATCGATTCAAAACTATACTTTTTTTAATGAATGCTAGATTTTTTTTTCATTTCAGTAGAAACGCTAAATGACAAATGCAATTCGAGGCAAACCAGACTTGACCAATAAATTACATTTTGTATATAATGTGCAGTTTATACATCATTTTTCTTTGGCACAGTTGTTAATAATAAGATGTCACAGTGACAAGTTAATAAGAGTCTATAAAAGCTTCTTGGAGCCACCAAAGATAGTGATGAATTCTAAAGTCACTGAGTCGACGGAGTTGGTGTGATTAACATCTTCTTCAGTCCCATGGATATTATAGGTCATTGTTATACTGTGTGTTTGACAAAACGTCCTCATACACAGCTCTTTTTTTGTTTTGAGTGGGTCTTATACTAGATCTAGTTCTCTGTTCAGATATGGAGCACTTCAAGGATTTTACTTTTTGGTCATTGCTTTTTTTTTTAAGATTCATTTTTTGGGGCTTTTCCCTTTATTATAGAGTAACAGTGGACAGACAGGAAAGGGGAAGAGAGATGGGGGATGACACGCAGCAAAGGGCAGCAGGTCGGACTTGAACCTGCACCGCTGCAGGACACAGCCAACGTGGGGTGAAGTCTTACTGGGTGAGCTAGAGGGCGCCCCACTTTTTTGGTCATTGCTAATACATACCGTAGTTGTAGTTGTACTCTTAATGCTTTTATAAGTAATCTCTAGTCTTTACATAACTGATATCTCAAAACACACACTTTTCATGTGCCGATACGGAGAATTATTTTAATCCAGAATGCTGGTTATTGTTATGCCCGGTAAACTGCATCTCCTTTTCCGAGGCAGAGTTGATTATGATAACCAAACCAGTGTGTGACGTGATGTTTTTGTAGACAGATATGCGTAATGCAACGTGTTAGCAGCATTTCACTGGTCAAGGCGGAGCTATACTGTATCTTTAACTACTTTATACACAGTAGTTTAGTGGTTCCCATCCTAGGGTCCGGGCCTCCACAAGATCAATCTGTAAGATGATTAATAGGAGAGTAAAGAAGAAAAAACAAACAAATATTTTTGGCTTTTTCACTATTTTTGGAGCTGGAATATTCAATTCGTTTTTTTGGCCCTCAGATATTTAAAGAAAACTGTCTGAGAAGTTTAGAGGGGAATTGCTGACATTATTGTGGATGTTGGTTTAATATTAAACAATGGATTGTATTTTGACTTGTATTGGTACATTTACCACAAATTTACATAGAATTTGAATCTAAAATAAGTAACCAGTGAAGTAGAGGCCATCCAAATTTGAATAAACAGGTGACCAAAAGAAAAAGACATACAAGTGTTACAGTTAGAGTCATGTTTATTTACAGCAGAATCCTGAACGAGGAGGGAAAGGGGGGAGGGGAGACAAAGTGTTTTAGATCAAGCACTTCAGGATTCATGTTTCACTACACAGTTCTTAATTTATTTATTCACCATTTTTCTATACAGAATCCATTCAACCATAATATCAATGCACCAACAGAGCTGGATGCCTCTGCTGGAGGGGAGAAGAGCTGGAAATAAAAATGAAATAAAAACTAAAGCACTAAAGAAAAAAGTAATTACAAACAAGGGGGTAAAAAGAAATCCATTTTCTATATAAAAAAAACCAAAAGAAATGTTTGTTATCACCATGATCATCATCATTTATTAATGTATGTACATATACACACACATATATATATGTATATATATATATATATGTATATAAATCTATATATATTTTCTTGCCATGTCCATGAAGAGGTGGACGGGGCTTGTGGTTCCACGATGTCCGAGTTTAGACGACTGCACTGGGCGGCAGGTCGGACGTCCAAACCTGACAGCATTCAGCTCATAATATTCTGCCTTAATCAGTCAGTCAGAGCTGACCAATCGCAGTCTTTCTGACCTGCAGTTTGTGCCCCACCCACTGATGCTGCTCTTTGTAGGCGAGCTCATAGGTCCAGTGCCTCGGTGTCGGCCAGCAGAGACTCAGAACTGCAGTAGCCCTGTCGATGCAGTCTGAGAAATGATACACTGTACAATTAACATGCACGGCCAGATAGCATAAAAAAAGGTAAAAAAAACAAAACAAAAAGCCAGCAAACTGTCATCCGTACGTCTCTTCGACCTCCTGCCGTGCGATCTCTCACACGGTTTCCAGTATACATTAGATATTAACTGACAAGCACCACAAAAAGGTGGAAGGACAATAACAAAAAGACTGTAAGACTGTCAGAGACCAAATGGTGACAGTAAAAACATCCTATGGGTTAGTTTTAATTTCTAATTTCCATTTCTGAAGGACATAACTGATTTCCTCCCCTCCCTAGGTCCAAACAGACTTTAAGTGATGATGACACACACACACACGCGCCCACACTTAACTGTCCACCCAGAGGACCCTCCATCTGTAACCTCCTAAGAATCTAACCACAGTACGTCTTCCCTCATCTCCGGGCTTTTGAGTCCAAACCTTCACAATAGTCAGGTCTTCACCGACTGAGGTGAAGTTGAGATGAGATGTGCTGTTGTGCTGTTCCACTGACTTGTCTTTTGTCAAAATGTATAAAAACTGATATGATATCATCATGCTCAGACATTTATAGACACATGTAAGCTGAAATGAAATGCATTTAGTGTTTCCATGGCCATAAATACGTGTAAATTTAAGATGTGCACAAGAGAAATTCAATACAAAACCCAGCATGATGTACGATGTGGTTTCATGATGGAAAGTAACATACCCTAAAATTAATTCAACATTCATTTATTTGAGAAAAAAAAAACCAAACACTGTTTACATTTCAACCTGTGCGCAGAAAGACTGATAAAAAGAAAATTGACCCTTGTTGTGTTTCCTGTCAATTTTTTACAAGTTAGACAAACTGTTTCCGTTAGACATGAGTTTATGACACACCCAGCTCAATGGAAACCTGACTATTGTCATCGTCTTAATGATCAAATTAAAACCAAGTAAAACAACCGTACACACACACACACACGCGCGCACACACGCACACACACACACAGACACAAACACACACACACAGAGAGAGAGAGAGAAGGAAACTTTTGGCTCACCAGTCCACTCAGCACAAGTGGCAGCCAAAATTCACCAAAATTCGGCTGTTGGCTGGTGTCAGTTTCCTACCCTATTCAACATGCTCCCGAACACAAATACAAACTCAAGATACCGCAAATACACATATATACAAATAGAAGCGGCCCCTCAAACGCTGGGGACAGCTTAACAATTTATAATGCATCATTTCTGTATATGCCAAGAATAAAACTTTTCTAAATAAAATACATAGTTATCTGTGAGGGTGGGGAATGGGGACAGCAGATGAACAGAGAAGGAGGAGGGTGGGGCTCGCAGGGAATGCCAGAGGAGGGCTAGGATGAAGCCATTGTGGTGGGATGATGGGACCGGGTGGGGGAGACGGATGGAGGGGGAAGACTCTTCTCCTTTACTGTGTCGCTGCTCCCGAGCACTGTCCTGTGCCACTGCAACACTCCGCCTCTTCTTTGTTTGTTTAAATCGTTCCATAATAATATTAATAATAATAATAATAATGACCACGACAATGCTAAAAAAAATATATATATAAACCCCAGCCGTGTCTCACAACCCTAAGTCCACAAAAAGGGGGGAGGCCTGGCCCTCGAGTTCATCTGAGTCAGTGACAAACAGAGACGCAGAGAATTATAGAAAGAAAACGCAGAGAGAAGAGGCCTGACGAATAGAACGAGCCATGGGAGGGAAGTGGCAAACGAGACTAACTATAGAAGAGACAAAAAGGAAAAGAGAGAGGCAGGGGGGAGCAGAACAAAAACAGCATAGACAGGATGTGCTATAATGAAGAGGAAATAAACAGAAAAGAGGAAGCGGAGATGAAACAATAGGGTGCAGGGACCAAAGATGAGTTGTGTTGGGGCGTTGTGATCCACACACTGGTGTCCTTCTGAGGGTTTTCACAGAAGATTGGCGGAAAGCATGAACAAGTGATGACAACATGGCCTCACTCGGAGTGTGCCCTCTCTCCTTCCCTCTTATTAAGGTAAAGGATCCATAGTCCTCCCCACACTGGTCGTTTATCCCAGGGTGCATCATACCTCCAGGAAGCGGGAGCTGCTGGTCTTGGTGTGGAAGGGCTCGGACCACATGCGCCGCAAATCCCCCTGTGGACCCCAGACAACAGTAGATACACGAGTCATGAATCAAATATTTTCGGATACATCTTCACTGGCCAGGTCAGCCAAGAAAACTAAAAATAGTAAAAAGTAAAAATATCAAACGATCATTTATACTGTTGACTTATTCTTGAATTGTACTTGCCCCAAACTTAGCTTTTTAGCTTTCTAAAATTCTCTGAACCAGTGCCCGTTCAAATCAAGCAGCATCCTCCCCAGCTCCCCCCTTCTGTCCATATATGGTCACTTCTGGCTCCAAGATACAAAGATGGCGACAGCCAAAATGCAAACTCCTGGCTTCAAAATGGCAGGCCAATGGGTGTCATCACCGATGCTACGTCCATTATTTTCTACAGTCTATGGTTCAAAACGTGCCTGTTCAGAACGCGCCGATTGCTTGGCCTCTGGTATTGCTGCTTTCTCAAGAGCTGCTCATCCAAACAACTTCACACTGCGTTCCCTTGGGTACTGAGCAATACACCTGCCATGACATAGTTGTGTCCCCAAGCAATGCTAGAGTATACGCATAATTTGCTAACATCTAGCCATTTGGGACCAGGCTATTTCCAGGAACAAAAGCGTTCATTCCTGAAAGTTACACCGCTGATGAATGTTTGACATTGTAACATCTCCGGTCTCTCTTCCTTCATCTCTTTGTAAATGTACTGTGGCTAGCAACGGAGAGGGAGCTGTACCCAGCTTGCCGTTCAGTGGCGTAACAGTTAATACAAGTCTGCCGCCGCTGGTAAACTTGAGAAAAATCTTATTTTGCACAGCTACATGTAAATGGGAATATTAGTGGAATAATCACTTTCATTAGCCATGTAAACAGCTTAGTCGGAATATCGTCTTTTTCCGAATAAGGGCAAAAAGCTGAATATTACGTGCGTGTAAACTTAGTCAGTGATGACTGGCTGTCTAGTGACTCTACTGCCTGATCTAAAAATAAAAGGAAGAAAATGCTAAGTTGTGAGATAAAATAAAAGCTGCACTGTTGAAAACTATGCTGTACTATGTGTAAAGAAACACAATTTTGCATTTTGAATTTCCTTCTTACAAGGGTTAATTGTTTCTTCACAATTATAGAATTCAAGAAAACTGCAGAATTCGGCAAAAAGTGCCACAGCTAAACTTTAATCTCTTAAATAAAAAAAAAAGAAGTGACTGCTGCTGTCCCATCCCATCCCATCCCGTACCTTCAGGTAGGCCATAGTGAGCAGAGGCAGCAGGGTGAAGGGCACCAGGTAGAGCAGAGCAGGCTGAGCAGCACGATGGATCCTGGAGGCCACAGTCGCAGTCAGCAGACCTGAGGACAGAATCACATCATTAGCAATCACATAATTCTTTTTTATTATTATTTTATAATTATTATTTAAACCCTGAAAGAGAACGGATTTGAACGCTTTTGGAAAATATATATATATATATATATATATATATATATATATATATATATATATATATATATATATATATATATATATATATATATATATAAAAATAAAAATAATGGCACCCTAGCACTAAAACTAGCACCAACTAACAATAAAACCCCCCCGACCTTTCAGATCCACCCGTCCATCGATTGCTTGCTTACCCACAAAGTATCCGATGAGAGTGCAGTGGAAATAGGAGACGCGCTGCATGCGTCCGGCCAATGGGACTTCCCCATTTGCTTGCTTCTTGTAGTTGTCATAGCGCAGAACAAAGCATAACAGCAGCCCCGGCATCACGATGTCTCCTATTCCCAGCATTGAGAAGTGACTTCCTGTGGAGCTGCACAGGTGGGGGAAAAAGTACAAATATGTTTGGGAAGGCAAAATACAGAAACACTAGGAACATGGTCCAAAGCAAGCACACCACCAAGTTGTGTGCAAAGATTTACCATAGTGTTTGTCAGGGAAAAGGTTAACCATAACAACATCTCTCTGCAATTCATTCAAATGAAATTCAAATCCCCAAAAACTCAATATAAATCAATAAAAGGTACAGAAAAAGTACAATTACCAAGATTAACTTTGACCTCTGACAATGCCCCCATGTCTAGGTGTTTGGCAGGGGAAAGGTTAACCATAAACATATTCCCTGCACATATCCAGTCAAAAAAAATTAGGAAAACATTCCAAATACATAGAAAAGATTTCAACCAGAGAAGATTGAACCAAAAAAAACTTAGAAAATGCAGAAGTTCACCTTCCCTGGTCGAAAGCTGAACAAAAGGTTTACCCCCCCCCCCCCCGCGGTTCCATCAGTCTTACCTGGGAAAGACCAGTTTGCCAGGTAGGGAGAGACGGGGGACATCGCGGCCCATCCCTGGCCCCAAGTGGAGCTTCCTGGACAGAACATCTATGGGATTTTCAGCAGGTTGGGTGGCAACTTTGACCATCACATTACTATTAAAGATGTAGGCTGAAAAGAACACCTGGAGGGGAAGAGGAGGAATTTATGATGTCTTGCCAATGATGTCTTATTATTACTTATTTTGTCTGACCATCTTTCAAAGTATTTCATTTATAAATCGTATGAAGACGAGCAAGAAAGACCCCATTTTTTATGAAGCTGTAGCCAGATGGATATTTGAATAAATTGATCGATAGATCTCCAAATGTTCTGCTGCAGCAGGTTGCTGCTGTATCGCCTGTATACCTGATTTATATCCAAATGGACTCAATCCCTGCTTCAAACATCTCAAAGCAGGTAAGAAAAATGTATCCATTTCATCCAATGTTCGCTTCTTATAACATTATTGTGATAGTGTTAACTAGCGTCACATGCGCCGATGTCTTTGTTGCCTCTAACGTCTGTTCAGGAGCATCAGAGAGAAGTGCAGCCAGGCATTTAAGTGGCACCAAAATCCGCGATGCTATTCGGTCCGGTAGATAGCGGTCGCATTGGTGCCGTATTAGACACCAAGGGGTCTTGTTTCATAACGTGTTCGTTTTCATTTCACTCATATCTTACAACAAGATATACATTAAAAATCAGATAATACTAGTGCAGTGGAGGAGATAGTCTTGCCAAAATCCTTCACATTGAACTAACATTGTAGGACAACACGATTCAACATCTTACGTTAGCTGACAAGCCGACAAGCTTGCTTTCCATTATAACGTTAAACACGTTAACGTTAGAGAAAATTATATTGTTGGCAGATAACAGCACTTAGGCCTACCTCAAACTGTCAGTGATCGAGTGACAGCAAAATATACACCGCAGTTCATCAAATCTCAAATAAAACTATGACTTCCCATCTCTGTCACTCACTAACCACCTGATCCCCTTGACTTTGGTGACACTATAGCTGTTGAGTGGCCATTGCTTTTGAGTGTGTTTCTGCTCGGTGCTGGTGCTGATCTACCAGTGCCAGAAAAAGACAGATAGACATAAATGTTTTTTTATTTATTTATTTATTATTATTTCTTAGAGGAAAATTGTGATGTTCATCTTTATTCTGGCTCAGGGATACACCTGCTGTCCTTTGTAGCATACTTGCCTTCCTCTTCACCATTTATTTTGTTCATGTCTGTTTATGAAGGTTGGATTTTGAAGGTAGCTCGCTTGTATTTGATAAGCCATGGTGGTAATTATTGCATCAATGCTAACTAACCAAGTTCCTTCAAAACACACAGCTGCTGGAAAATGTAAAATGCATCACTTCCTTAGCAGCAAATAATCTAGCTCACAAGGAGTTATTTGCTCGTGTATGTTTAGAAAACACATGTAAGGGCTTTCATAAGCTCGCTCATTACCATTTTGTATGACGGCAGGGAGGGATAATATTTGTAGACTTTTTTTTTTTTGAGTGCGTCTGCTGTATCTCATGGCAGTGGCTTGTACGCCAGCTGTGATGGGGGTGATGTTTGAATGGGAGCACGTCTTACCCAGAACACGTCATAAATGAGCAGTCCTGACAGCAGCAGGCAAGACACCTTCAGGCTGGGAAGCCGCACGAAGGCTATCATGGCGACACACAAGCCCATGGCTAAAGCTGCGGGGAGGAAAAAACAAGATCTTTGAAACACAGATCCACGTTTCAGCGGAAAAGAGGTGAAATAGCAACATGGGAACTGATTTTAGCGAGTTTATTTAAGAAACATTAATTACTGTGCACACAGGCCTCATTAATTAATCAGCTTATTCTGATGAAATGTCTGTCCTGGTTCACTTTCGGGTGCGTGAGGTTTGACCCGACAAGACACAAGATGATCATGTCAGAAGAGTCAATAAAAGTACATGTAAATTATGTGTATACTGTTGCATTTATTCTGACCAGGCGTAATGGTGAGGAAAAACCCAGAGGGTCACTGTAATATTATTTTTTATATACATAATATGTCAAGCTTGTGTCAAAATCTCCTATAAATGTTGGCAATTTTATAAGTCAAGTTTTGATTTATGAGATTGTTTTCCAACAGTTATATCTGTGCAAGTGGTTTTTTTTTAAATTTTTGATCACAAAGTGTTACCATTTGTGGCTGCGTTGTCCTCATTACTGAAGAAGACTGCCTGTAACATGTTTCCAATTACTCAAATCAACTGGTAAAAAAAAAAAAAGGTGCACACACCCACACACAGCTTTCTCTGTGTTGTCAGTGCTTCCCTCAGATTCACACTTGATTGATACCAGTCAGCTTAAATGTCAGTTAGGTTTTATATAGCAGCTGACTAACATCGGTGTATGCTTCCTGTGTTAGCATGCATCACACCGCAGTAAGAGCCTGAAAATAGGGCCACTAAAAACTTCCTATTATGTGAGTCATGATGTCAAGTGTCTTTTTTCTCAGGAGTTGATGAAAACTGAATTTTGTCCAGACTCTCGCCTTTGTTGAAGATTGAGATGGCTGAATGTATCCTTACTACTCAGCAGCATCAAAGTTAGCAGCTATGCGAACAGAACTTCTCCTTACACACTAAATAAATAAATGTAATTAATGTGAACCAAAAAACGCCCTACAGTTTAGAGAAATGTTACTGATCTTTGGATCCTCATAGTACAAAACCTGCTGCAGAACTACTTTCTGGGAACATTGAAAAAACAAACACAAAAAAAACTGAACGGAAACACTAGAACAAGAGTCATTACAGAAAGACACGCACCATCCATGAGAAGCCAGTGTCCAGTCAGTACCCAGATGAGCACCAACATAACAGAGAGGAAGAAGGACAGGAGCTCAGCCAGAGTGAAACGCCCACAGCAGCCAAAAGAAATCCTGCAATAAGACAAATAAGACACACACTGTCTAAATCACACAGAACTAAGATAAGAAAACATAAAATCCCATCCTTGGCCCCAAGTGGAGCTTCCTGTCACACACGAAGGTAAACATTTACAGGCTGATATATTTTAACACTGAGTAGTATTTGCATACTTAACGATGAGCAAAGAGCAACTAGAGTGAGCAGTGATCTGTATGTGTGAGGGAGTGGAGCAGGTGAAGAGGATAAAACGTTTGGCACGCAATTCATAAAAAAAAAATTGATTCAGTAGTTTATGGATATATGTCTGGCTAAACTGTTATAACTACAAAGTGCAGATCAAGTGCACAAGTGTTCTTCTTCTGGAGTTTTTGTTTGGTTCAGGTGCATTACCACCTCCTTTTGGACTGGAGTGGCTCTGACCCAGATTTGCATGTAGCCTGAGAAAACAGGCCAAGTGTAAATGAAAGTGCCTTGAATCTCATTTGGATTCTTAAGACACACCTGAAATGTGAGGAGCCTGAGATGCATGAATGATAAATATGCAAAATACAGCCTGAGCAGCCTTTATCTGTAAACATGTTAAAGCTATAGTGTGTAGTTCCTGTTGCCCTCATGAGGAATTCTAAGTAATGACAACAACACTGTTTTAGTATAAAATGTTTTTTTCCTGCACTGGGACGTGTTTTTATCCGTAGCCATAGTGGCAACTCTCAGACAGTTTGAGAGGCAATTTAACTAACAGACGGGTGGCGCTGAAAATTCAAACAGACTAGATAGACAGACAGAATAGTATAAAACTTTACTTAACGGCTGTGGCAGGAAATGGCAAGAGAAGACATTGTGCGTGTGAAAAACATGCAAAGCAATAAAATAAAACATATAGGCTACCTTTTTACAGAAAACATTCAGATAACCCCCAATGTAATCATGAACATTTTCATAGGTGACTGTAATTTAATTACATATTTTTTTCCCCCAGTAACCTAAGTTACCTTTATTTTGTAATTAAATTACATAACGCCGTTACATGTAACTAGTTACTCCACAACACTGCTAAGCGCCGAGTAGAAAGGGGTTTTGGGTTGGAGGTTGGCTTGTTACTGGCTCTGTAAAGCAGACAAAGGTGTAGTGGAACCAGATAAGAGGCTCGGAATCTGTAACTCAATTACCAATGTGTACGCCACATTGGTAATTGAGTAGGTGGTTTGTGTTGTTGGTGATTCCTTGTGCTTTAGATGTCCAGACACCTGAGCCCAGAGGACATTCAAAATCAAATTTAAGCAGTAAGTGAAAAAAGAAATGTTAAAAGGGCTAATGCGCCCCAAATAAAATACATTTCCCACTTGCTCTCAGTGGAATTAAGCCTCACAGTCAGAAGCTGATTTATCAATATGGTGAAGCACAGAGCTTTATAAAAAGACATACAAACTGATTGATGATTTAAAGACACAGAATACACATGATTTCCTTACTTGTTCTGTGGAGAGCAGGGTCTGGTCAGATACTGGCACATGGGCAACAGGAGGAATGCAAACGCAATTGTTGCAAGAACTGAGGAGAAGAACAAAGCACAGCAGTGAATCCAAAAGCCTAACACACCTAGACTGCTTGTTTGAGTCGTTTTCTGTCAGCTTAATTGGGCAGCTAATGTCTTTACAGTTTCAATAATCAACGTAGATAAGACGCCTTCCCCAGTGTGTAACTACTGAACAGAAACATGAAAGCCTCATTACAGTAATTCTACCGCTGTGGAGTTTTTGTGTTAAGTTCAAGAGCGGCACTCACCTGCAGTGCAGATGGTGAAGACCACCTGTACCGAGTCAAAGAAGAAGAACATGACTAGCAGAGACACTGAGGCTCCTATGGGCAGGAAGAGGGCCTGTGTGGAGTCTATAGTTTGAATACCTGCAAAACAAAACAAACATCAATGTGAGGAGGATTTAAAAAAAAAAAAAAACACAAAACAATAGCCGATTACTTATACATCCAAGAAAACATTTTGTCTGTATATTTCAGGCCCTGCCACGTATTTAACACTCACTGCTGTTTGTGTTGCTGTTATTGAAAGCCCCCGTTGTCGTGGGGTTACCGTCTTTATCCTTCTCCTGGTTCTCACAATCCATGTTTAATGACCTGCAGAAGTATAAGTATAAAGTATAAAGAGGCTTTATTGTCAATTACTTACATGTCAAGACATACAAGGAATCGAGAGTACGTTTCTCACTCTCCCACGGTGAAACATAAAGTGCACAGACAACAGATAGACAGACATTTCCCTATTCTACAGTGAACATATAAACATATATGAAGTAGCAGCAGTAGTAGTAATATAATATAATAATAATGGTAAATAAATTCTGAATACTAAAATGTATATATGTACAGCAGCAGGTGTGTGCAAATTTCAATGCAGAAGGGGGTAAAGCATCAGTTATCAGAATCTCAAAAGCATGTAAACTGTTGACATTAGCTGTGTATAAGAGTGTATTACTGATGACTAGTACTACGACTCATGAAAAGCAATAGTTCTTATGCATATACATTTCTTTGTCTATAGAAGATGACTCAATCTTCTTTGGAGAGGTTTGTGGGGGGGGGGGAAGAAGGAAGTTACGGTGAAATCTTGAATTGATTGAGGTTAAGCTGAACTGCGGCTCTACACCAAAACCTAAAGAAGCGTCTCATGTCGACCCACAAAATGTTTTTCTTTCCTGTACATATCTGACATCAACAGTCCTGAACACAGCCATACAAATAGTTGTTATACATCAAATATGCTTATAAAAATATGATTTCCCCTGCATTCCCATCTTACATTACAAAGTAGAATTGTTAAACATTGCTATTGTCACGTTTCCATTAGAGATGGTCCAATACAATTTTTTTGCTTCCCGATACCAATTCATATACCTGAACTTGAGTATTGGCCGATAGGCTACCGAGTTCCGATCCAATACCAGTGTGTCATATATTTTATTATGTTTTAACAACTGTATACTACTATCCCTGTATGGATGTGGTTTCTATCTTTGTTGTCGGCCTGGCTCAGGTTAAACTATTTATAGTAGTCAGTTATAACGGAAAAAAGAACATACCGGTAAATAAACTACTTTAACGTAGATTTTCTTCAGGGCTTTATTAAGTGGTATCGGATCGGTGCATAAATTCCAGTACTTCCCGATACCAGCGTTTTAGGCAGTATCGGAGCCGATACCGATACTGGCATCGGTACATCTCTAGTTTCCATCCAAATGTAGCGCACATTTTAAAATCGGCAAAAGAACCAAGAACATTTACACCTCAGTGACTTCTAAATTATAACTACAATCCACCAAACGACCATAATGTGCTCCGACCACTTTTTGCCTGACGTGTTTTTCTCCTGCATGCTAATAGGCCTGTATCAGGGAGAGAGGATGGAGCATATTTAGATGGTAGATTAGACAGTTAGCCCAAGTATATTCACAGATATAGCTTTTCAAAAATAATATTACATAAATCAGAGGGCCATCCCTCATTCTCTCTCTCTCTGTCTGTGTCTCTGCGTGTTGTCTGTCCTTGAAATATCTCATGAACTGTTCATCCAATCTACTTCCCACTTGGTTTCCTGGGTAGCCAATGAACTTGGGGTTTGGACTTGGAGCAGTTTAGACAGCGTTGGATATTAAACTGTGAAAAAAACTAAAAGTGCTGCTATAAAACACGCTGTAAAAATACAGCGTGTTTTTCCTCATCCGTGTCTACCCTTCACAATAAAGGTCCATCTTAAATTCACTCAGCATTTCGCTAAGAGGAAACTCAATAAAAACAGTTCTACCCTTCACAATAAAAGCCCAGCTTATATTCACTCGGATCATTTCGCTTAGAGGAAACTCAATCAAAAAGGCATTTTTGCTGACACTAGTTGTATAGACACTATATCATATTAAGTTGCTGTGCTGTGAGCAGTAAATTCACCACTTCTTCCTTCTCACTCACCCTCTATGCTCACCCTGGGTCCGTTTGTTCAAGTGTGCTGCTAACTTATAACATTATATAACATTACCGTCTGCAAATTAAATCCATACTTTAACCGTCAAGCCACTAGCCTGTTTGGAAATGAAGACCTCTGCTGAAGTGTTAAATTCGTTGACGATAGGTTATACAGTATGACGTGACAGCACCACTGTCATTAAACGCTGACTGTGGTGACATCAACATGCAATATCGTTAACGAAAAAGGACAATACCAAAATCTCTCTCTCTATACTCTCTCTCTCTGCTGATTGCTCTCATTAGGAGCCAGATTGGGTGGTGCATGGCGCACCGCCATCAGTCCATAAGATTAGATTCAACTTTATTGTCATTGTGCAGAGTACAAGTACAAAGACAACGAAATGCAGTTTGCCTCCAACCAGAAGTGCAAAAAGAGCAGAAAAGTGCAATGTGATATTCAAGTATAGACAGGACAAGAAATATAGTGTAGACAGTAGTGTACAGTTGATTAACAGAAGGTGGTCAGTTACCTTATAAGAGCAGAATAAATATGGCTATGTAATATGAACAATGTATGAACAACATGTACAGATGTGCAATGTAGCAGCAGTAACATAATAGCAGTAAAAATAGATATATGCAGTGTATTATAAGAAAAACAGAATAAATATAGATATTCAGTATGAACCATATAGACATATATGTGCAGCTATGTGCAGCTATGTGCAGTGTGTTAACAGTACTATTGTAGTGCAGAAACAGTAAGATTATAAGAGTAGTGAGAATATTGTGCAGGATGAATAGTATGGAGAGCAGTAGAATATGGCTATGTATAAGTATAGATACAGTATGTACATTTGTAAATAAATAGAACACTATGGGTGGGATAGGGGGTTGGGGGCTTAGTTGGTTGGTTGTCACCGGGATGCAGAGCTAGAGTTCAGTAGGGTGACAGCCGCAGGAAAGAAGCTTCCTCTGAACCTGCTGGTTCGGCTGCGGAGAGACCTGTAACGCCTTCCGGAGGGAAGTGAGGTGAACAGTCTGTGGTTGGGGTGAGAACAATCTTTGATGATGCCGCATGCCGTACGCAAGCATCGCTTGCCATGGATGGCCTCGATGGAGGGGAGTGCGGAACCAATGATGCGCTGGGCAGTTTTCACCACCCTCTCTAGTGCTTTTCGGTCATATGCAGAGCAGTTGCCATACCAAACTGTGACGCAGTTGGTGAGGATGCTCTCGATGGTGCAGGGGTAGAAGTTCACCAGGATCTGAGGAGACGGGTGGACCGATTTTGTGTCTTTTGATTGATTGTTGTCATTGCACCACGAGGTTAGGTGCTGGACCTCCTCCCTGTAGGCCGCCTCATCGTTGTTGCTGATGAGACCGATCACCGTAGTGTCGTCTGCAAACATGACAATGGTGTTAGCGCCATGTACAGGTGTGCAGTCGTAGGTGAAGAGGGAGTAAAGGAGAGGGCTCAGCACACATACCTGTAGTACGCCGGTGTTCAGGGTGATGGTTGAGGAGGTGCGATTATCTAACCTAACAGACTGAGGTCTGTTGGTTAAGAAGTCCAGAATCCAGTTACAGAGGAAGGTACTGATGCCCAGTTTACTGAGTTTGGTGATCAGTTTGGAGGGGATGATAGGTGTTGCTATTGTCAAGGTGGAACAGGGCAGAGTGACGTGCCGTAGAGATGGCATCCTCTGTGTTCCTGTTCTGATGGTAGGTGAATTGGAGGGGGTCCAGTGAGGGTGGTAAGCAGGTCTTGAGATGGGCCAAGACCAGCCTATCGAAGCACTTCATAATGATGGGGGTGAGTTCAACTGGACGGGAGTCATTAAGGTTTGTTGCCGTGGAGTGTTTTGGCATGGAGGTGGTTTCAAAGCACGCGGGAACAGCTGCCTGGGCTAGTGACAGATTAAATATGTCAGTCCAAACCTCAGTCAACTGCACAGCACAGGCCCTGAGAACGCGTCAGGGGATACCATCAGGACCAGCGGCCTTACGTGCATTAGTCCTGCTCAGTGCCACACACACACATCGGTGGTGGAGAGTGTAAGGGGCTGGTAATCTGCAGAGACCACAGCCTTGATGGCCACCTCCTTGTTGTCCCTATCAAAGCGGCCATAAAAGTGGTTCAGCTCATCAGGCAAGGAGGTGTCTTTGGCAAATGTCTGTGATTACTCCACATTTTTTTGTGAGTAAATTCTGAATCTGCCACATCTGTCAGGTAAATGTGGTAGTACAATGTTTTTCTCTGAAGTAGAAGTACACAGTAAGTCAGAAGTAGGCTATACATTGTGGTTGCTAAGTGCTTTGGGGTCCTTCTGTAAGTAGTTTTGGAGTACAATGGTTCTGGAGAAAGCTTCAAGCAGCAAAGCAATCGGCCCGTTCCAAACAGGCATATTAACGGGCACTGTGCTAGTCAAATAAATAAATAACAGGTGGATGAGCAAAACATTAGGGCTGGGCACCGAACGTCGCTACTTTTATGGCACCGATCAAAATACTCCAATCCAATGAGTATCAAAAATGTATTTATCTTTCGGTGCCAAATTTCGGTTCCAAAAGCGTCTGTGAGCCAATAATAAATAAAGCTTATCTGTCCTCTCTGCATATTGACAGAGAGCGGAGCTCCACACACGAACGCACGCACGCCAATTTGTAAAATAATGTTAATTTTGGCCAAGTTGGGATTGATACCAATCCTGAGTATCTGACTGGCGCACCCCTATCCAAAAACACAACCAGTTTTATTAATGTTACTCTGAGTGAGCAGTGTTACCAGAATGTTTTTATTTTGATAACCGTTTTGATTCACAATTAAGGTGGAAAATAAAAGTTTTGTGTTTAATGTATTTTTGTTGATGTTGAAATGGATTTTAAAACATATGGTATGTGGGAAAAAAAAGTATCGTTAAGGAACCTGCATCGAAACTGAGGTATCAAAATTGGCACCGGATCGAAAGATTTATAACGATGCCCAGCCCCACAAAACATACCTGCCTCTTAATTCAGCCTGAGAATCAAACCAAGCTATTTACTCAATCATAATATCTAAAACTATTGTGTTTTGGTCAATATCCTAATGCAACTAAAGCAATCAAAACACCATTAGGTCCGGGACTGTAGATTATTTCGATGCACCAATATCACATTACACCTGTTGTTCACCTGGTACACTTGGATTGTGAAAGCGTCCGACAGTAATGCAAAAAGTGTTTTTCACCTACTTCATTAACCAGAAGATCAACTGCATGGTAAATATACGCATATTTACACATATTCACCATAAGTATTGAATGTTATTTATAAAATGATACTTTAAGCTATAGGTCCTTGCTCAGTGCTCTGTAAGTCATTGTCCACCGTCCTCTTGACAGCTGAAGTGATTGTTTAGTGAGACTCACCTGAAGCTGCCATAGACGATGAGAAGGATGGAGATGAGGAAGGTGGACACCTGGCTGGAGTCAACTAGGGAGTACGCCCTAAAGAGGAGAGAGAGAGGAATACAAACATGAGACTCTGAGCACAAACGTCTATGTAATGAAACTAGAAAAAATAATTGTTTTGCACATCACCTTTAGCCTAATACTGAAGACAAAAAAATGGTTTTGCTGCTAAACTTAAAAACAGTTTCCAAAACAACTTTCTTCATACTGACATTACATTGATTAATTGTTAACAACTTGTATCGTTTACTTTTCTGCTACACACATACACACACACACGCTGCCACTTCATTTAACAGCAGGAAAGGAAATCAGCCTTAAAATACGCACAAACTGTATTGTGAAAAGACTCGTGAATCTGCTGCTTCCTCCTTTTGTTGGTCCTAACTGGAATCTTTAAACACACCGCAAGGTGACTGCGACTTGATATTAATGATTATAATTAAATGAGTTTTGGAAATGTTATCTACCCAAAATACTTTTTGACCAAATTGATGATTCATTACAAAGTGACAGCACTTTTGATGTTTGAGCTGAAATCACCATCTGGCACGCTCAGACTTGTTATCCTTCAGATCAATTACATTTTTTCACTATGTTAATTTAATGTTTCTAAGCCTCTCTGATCATTTTTGAAAGAGAAAAATCTGTCCCGCTGGCCGCTGCCATTTTACCCTGCATGCTTTTCCAAGCGTGACAGCGGAGGTGTTGGCTAAAAGGCCACACTATTTTAGTTAAATATTACAGAATACTGTTGTATGATTACCTGACTACACATTTATTATTTCTAACAATGCACTTAAATGTCCACCCTCTGCACACTAGCAAAAAGAAAATGGAGCCCTAAACTAAATACGTTATTAGAGACAGACCTAGGAATGTCACGAGAACCGATACCTTCCGGTTCTACAATGACAAAACACCGACGATGCCACCGACGACGTAGGCACCGTTGGCGACGATGCCAGTTTTAGCAGCATTGGTGCTGCACCTCTTCCAGAACTGATGGGGGCAGTATACACTTCAGAGTGTCCCAGTTGATATATTCCGAACATAGACAGTAAAAGAAATGGACAATGTGCCGCCGTTGTTTTCAACAGAGACCAGTGAAGTCTATTAGAAGCACTTTTGTTTGTTCTATGCTCTATTGCACATTTTGTGTATGTCTTGTTATGACATTTTGATATTTTTCAAATATTTTAATAAAGAAGTTCATGTTTCAAGTTAAAGTACATGTAATCTTAAAAAAATCCTTTTTTTTTTACCGTGGTATCGAAATCAGCATCGAGAATCGTGTTATTTTACTGTTACTGAATGTTTGGTATGGTGACAGCCCTAGACAGACCTGATTCTAGCCACGTCCACTTTAACTTGGATTATGAGAGAAAAAAAAAAATCAGAGCTTCAAACCTGGCCAGAAAATTCGACCCTTTGAATTGTATAACTGTGCTAAATTGCGCAGGTCTTTGAATAAGGGTGGTTTTCCAACTACTTTGTAATCAATTCAGACATACAAACCATTAGTTGGAAATCATGGTTACACAGTTCTCTCTATAATTTGTTTTATACCACCATGCTGTGTGTATAAAAGATAAAAAAATAAAAGATATGCCAACTGTAATTTCAGTCAATAATTTCAGATGCTGGACTTTGACAATCTCACATCCTCTTTGAATGTCTGCATGCACATTTCCCACTCCAAAGCACACAGCTAAAATACTTCGACAACCAAAATTGATGTGCGTGTGTGTTGGGGCTGAACGATTAATCGTTTTCAAATCAAAAACGTGATTTAAAAGAACGCGATTAGCTAATCGTGAATACCGTAATATTTAGTTGAATGTTTGGTTTTAACATTTTTATTCCTCTTTTTATCATTGTATTTACTGTTATTTCATAAGATAAATGCTGGAATAATGTTACATATCACAGATTCAACGTCCCATGCTTATTAGAAAAAAAACACTTATTGCTGACAATTCATATCTAATGTTCTCATCATTGCATAACAATATAGAGCCGTTTTGATGGTGTCTCGTGTTATAATGCTCCATAAAATGTTTCATCTGTTATACAGTGAATATTGAACTGTAACTTAAAAAAAAAATATCAGATCAAAATCATAATCGCAATATCTGACAGAAAAAAGAAAAAGAAAAAAATCACAATTTGTTCCCCAAATCGTTCAGCCCTAGTGTGTGTGAAGAAAATGTTATTTCAGGAATTGAGATTAAGCGGTACAGTATGTACTGTATATATCAGCAAGTGTTAAGTAACTAAGCTTTTAATCCATTTTATACAATGGCCAACTGACCTGTGCATTGTGTATATAAGGGGAACTGGGTCGGCCCAGTTCAATTAAAGTGTTAGACTATTACCACTGTCGTCAAAATAATAAGATTAGAACAATTTAATTCTGTACCACTGAGATCAGTGGGCTTCATAATTACACACAAGAAGAGGAAAGTGAAACAATGTGATAGCAAAATTAGAATTGCAAATTTTGTATTAAAAAAAAAAAGAACTGGGGAAAAACAAGCTATTGAGTACGGAAATCAATAAGGCAAATGTGATCCATAACATTTTTGGCATATTGGAAACAGTTTACAAAAGAAAATGGGGTCTCTGTTCACAACAACAGTATGGTCTTCAAAATTTTAATTAGGCCTATTGATGCAATTTTGGTAGCATATGGAAAATAAGTAGCTTTGGTCTAATTCTTTTTTTTTTTTTTTTTTTTTTTTTTAAATCAAACAATATAAAGCAGTATGCATTAGTTGTATGGTACATCATATTGAATGCAACATATCTAATGAAAAACTATCAAGATCCTGTTGATACAAAATACAGGCCATGCTGTTCATGTTAAGACATTACTGCAAGAAGATCAGTCTTCTCTATACTATCTAGTATTGCAAACATACCAGTCTGTAGTAATCTGTAGACCTTACTGAAATTACTCGAGTAACACAGCAAAAAAACAATCTAAATACCTCTTGACGTACATTCTCCCCTGGCAATCTGTACATGTTATTGTGTTTTGTGAGACAGACTAGACTAAATAAACAGGAGGTGATGAAGGACATCATAATGCAAGTCCTCGGCTAAGGGCCGCTGTTAAAAATAGTATCCATACACTTCATATTGAAGATGGTGGCATCTTAGTTCTTGTTCAGGTTAAGAATGAGTATGTCTTAAACACTTTGCTTATCCAGCTCATCTTTAAGCCTACTAGTCTAATCAGTCAAACAGATTTTCTGGAATCTAAGAAACAAGAGGTTGTAAGATTTAGGCTACCAACCTCAACTAATCATAACATTTCATGTTTTTAGACAAATGTGTAATCAGGCTTCTAGTTTGCAGACGGATGCTGCGTCTAAGCATCAAATTGTACCCATATCAATGATCTGACTGAGTAAGCGTAGACTTAACATGCAACCTTATAATGCAGGCCTTTTTCTGGGGCCAAGACAAGGCTGGCATTGTGAAGTGGCTGCCTTCAGCTGAGGTACAGATTTGACCCTAATCCTGACCTGTCTGTCTCCTGTCAAACCCTCTGGCCAAAAGTGAGGAATGCGGGCCGCAGTTAAAAGAAAACAAAAAACAGTGACCCCATATAATGTCATCATCGTCTTAGTCTGCATTTTAGCTCCCCCAAATGTTATCAGTGCCTTAAACATCTATTAGACTAGCTGTCAGCAGATCCATTGGTCTGACTTATCAGCTCTACTCAACTAAATGAAGACACTGATATTGTTTTACACCGTGGTATTAAAACAATCATGGGCATGAGGCTAAAAAGTCTCTATTTTGCTACTTGCCACTACATTTAGCCTGCACCATTTTATTTGTGTCCGAATTCACTATAATGCCCTTAAAACGTCCCACAATGCAATAAAACAACATAGGGTTTGTTCAAAATCACATACCGGTACTTGCATACTATTCATACTAAGTATGATGCAGACCGTTTAAATAATTAACCGTTGGATAAAATAATTACGAATGATGGCGAGTGATGTCAAGGTACAGTTAAGAGGAAATACACGGGAGCTCACAAATGTACTGCAGAAAACATAGGCTATTTAACACAAACGTATTTTATGATTTTAATTTGCTTTAAAGTGCTCATATTATACTCATTTTCAAGTTCATAATTATATTTAGAGGTTGTACCAGAATAGGTTTACATGGTCTCATTTTCAAAAAACACTATTTTTGTGGTACTGCACATTGCTGCAGCTCCTCTTTTCACCCTGTGTGTTGAGCTCTCTGTTGTAGCTACCGAGTGAGGCATCTTTGTTGGGAGTCGCACATGCTCAGTACCTAGGTAAGGACAACTACCTAATCAGAAGCAGAGTATGAGGGCGTGCCATGCTAGCAGCTAGGCGAGCATTATAACGTGTGTTACAAATTGACGCACTTTTGTCACAGAAGTAAAAGCTGGACTACAATAGAGCTGTTTGGAGCAGTTGGTGAACAGTGTTTTCTGTTTGAGATGGTAAGTCCCTTTGCGGGGGGACTTTGGGCTTGTTCACTTTGTAAACCTATAACGTGCACAACAAAGATATATAACACAATAAAGGAAAGGAGAAAAGCCAAAAAGAATAATATGAGCACTTTAAAAGAATACTGGAAAATGTTGCATTGAGTTGAGAATATTGCAATTTAGGGGATCCTTGTCAGATATTTTAAACTCTCAAATCTGTATCAGCCTCAAGAATTCAGTATATATTGGGCTATATTCGTAAAAGTGTAATTGTTGAATTTAGTGCTCACTATAGAGTAAATTATTGTTTATTATATTGAGAATAATCTTTAAGACAAAGCGAGACAAAGCTACAGAGGGTGCAAAGTGGCAGAGAGAAAACAGTTGTGATGACAGATGCTCTACACAGGAAAACCACAACAACAAAAAAAAGGAACTGACCCCCACCAACACTGACTGGATGACACTTAACAGGATATTTGTTACACTACAATATATGGTTATAAAAAAATAACCAACAATTTTAATCAACAACTAACAGTTTCTGCATTCCCCCCTCCCCACTACTGCACTCTGGCATGTCTTTTTTTAATTAAAGTTTGATTTAGTGAACTCTAGGTCATCTTTATGAAGTCACAAATGTATCCCTCTCTACTACAACTGGAGCCAGCAACTCAATCCTTACGTGGTTATAGTGAAGCAACACACAGTGAACATAAATTAATTTCCTCTGCAACATACTGTATCATGCAGGCTGCATTTCAGTTTGTGTTGGCAATGCCAGCAAAAGTTGAAGGAATGCAATATCTTTAAATACAAAACTCACTGAAATATTTGGTCAAATTACATTAATAAGAGCTCTGAGAGGCTACCTCATGACTATTGCAGGTGAAATTCACAAAATACTTACACAAAATTATAATAACCACATAGAAAACCCCTGGTTAGGGAGCATGAACATGGCAGATAAATACTGTCATGGTCTGAACAGAGCTCATATATATTTTAGTTTGGTCAGAAAAAACAATTCTACATTTGGATGATATCTACAAACAGGGTACTAAAAAAGGCATGTGTCAAAATATCAGTGCAAGTAATATAAACTCAGCCCTTTTCTGCTGGCATGCAGTGAATACTATTTCAGTTCTGAGTATTGCTAGTCTACATTACCCGTTTTCTTTCGAGTACTGACAGAGACAGCAGCCCTTGCATAAAAAGTGCTCCAAATAATAATAATTTTCATTCTGGTGTGACACGAGAATTCACAGGTTTCATTGTCTCTTTCAATCTCCTGTCTATTTCATTCATTCATTCATCCATCCAGTAGAATGGGAATGGCTACAGGGTGACTAGAAGGAGAGTTGTAACATGCAGTTCACTGTGGAAACAATACTGCATCACATAGCTTTGCCCCAGTCTTGGTTGTCTAATAAAGGCCTCTACTTAATGACTAAAAAAAACACACTCAGCAGGCATCATCTTTACAGATGTCACATTACAAAGTGGCTGGTGTACCTGACCCCAGATATAGGTCATAAGAAACGTCGAACAATATAGCCGATCCAAATACGAGTTTCTTTTTGTAGGTTTAATTAAAACGTCTTGCCAACAGTTTGGCCTCAAGCGTTAAGAAAGTGATTAAGAACCTGACCTTGTTTTCCAACAAACAGACACTAATGATGTCACTGCCTCACTGTCAACACAGCGAGCAGATAGACAGCTAGTTTAATCTACCACAGATCTAATTCATATTCTAGCATCAAACCCGGTTTGTCTGAATTCTGGGCACAGAAGCCTGTAGAACATGGGTGAGATAGATGAATGGAACATTTAAAAACAAAATACAATCCCGGACTGTTGCGGGCTGGATGGCAGCCCAAAGTGCCATAAGACGTCCTTGTTCACTGACAAGACTAGGTTTTCAATAACACAATTCCAATACCGTCCTCCATCAAGCCAGTTGCATGCATGACTTGACCACTAAGGGCCAGGTCACCAGGCCACAATGAAGACTTTTATGCTGCCTGTGTGAGGCGTGAATATTTAAAATAATATCTCACTCAGTTCTCACCAGATATACACATGGGGATAGAATACACAAACTGAAATATTGTGAGCCACAAGCATATATATATATTAACGTTCAATGCGCTGTAACACTTACAGTAGCCACTGGGTGGAGTTGCCATTGGAGCTCCAACTGGGAATTAACATTTATCAGCCTCTACTTTCTCATCCAATTACAGATGAAATAGGGTTGCACGATATTGACAAAATGTGATATTGCGATATCGATTATGAATATTGCGATATCAATATTCATTTCGATATTTTTAAACATATGTAAAATTATAAAAAGTTACGGGAAAACGCATCAAAATAGATTCATAACAAATTAAAAACACGTTTTCTTACAACACAAGGTGTATTTCAACTGACAGTCATATTGGACTGGTCCAGCATGAATAAATAAATAAATAAATAATGACCATGTCTACACAGAACAGGACATGTTTTACTGGTTGTACAGTATAAATATATAAATGAAGAGAACAGGGCACAACTTTTCTTTCGCTTCTCTGATTCGTTCCGTTTTGTTGTTTCTATCTATTTCTTCACTTACACTGTCACTCTGTTGAAATATGCACACGGGGACAGGGACAAAAATTCAGCCCTGGCACTGTAGCCACACCAGCCCACATTACCATGCCCATGCAGCCCCACCCACGAACACGTGCATTCACTAATTACATTTGTGTACAAAGGGCGACATAATATAAGCAGTACCTTAGAGCCCACGTTTATAACAAATTTACACATACTGTCTGTTTATGCCGTTTGTATGCTGTTACTGTCATTCTCTACAGTATGTTCTTTGTTGTCACTGTCTGTTCGATTGTCCGTGTTTCTATCGGTTGAAAAATTTTGAGGGTAAAAGACAATTCTTGCATTCTGATACATTTTTAGGCACCAATTTATGGTAAAAATGTCTATTTATGGCAAGGAAATCACAAAATTCTGGTGGCAGGTAACAATTCAAAATATTTGTTTTTAATTAGCATGAACAGGGCTTTATGGTAACTTTTTTTCCCCAGGGAGCAAGACGTGCTCCCAAGTTGAAAAGTGTAGGATTGACTTACAGAGGCTACTGCTTTTACTGCTAAATTGTACAATAATACAATCATGTTATGGATACAAAACACTGTGAAGTGTAATGTTTTCTACATTCTATTGATCAGAAATGATCAGTGATGTTGAATATAGCCTACAGTGTAATGGTCCACCACAGTTCATGCATACATGTGAACCGTGGATTAACCTACATAGTGTAAAACTTAACACTACGTGAATGGGGTACAGCAGAAAGACGGAGCAGAATGAGGCTGCTTGTTCAAGGTTTTGATAATCCTATAGGCCTACACTTCGCATTAGACGTTAAAACCAACTGTACCAAAACATAAAATTAGACTACCATTTAACGCAATGAGACGTTTTTAACCGGTAATGAAACTGCCATAATTTAATACTGATGCCGTCAGACGGCCACGCGGACAGACAGCAGTCGGAGCTCCGGCAAAGCTCTGCGCCCATCAGCAGCGGCTTCTCGCTGCGCAGCCGGTCCCCCAGAGCAGCATGATCACCGGGAGGGTCCGGTACAGCCGGATTATTATTATTATTATTATTATTATTATTATTATTATTATTATTATTTCATCCATAGTGAAATTGTGCAAGTGATAAAAACCTGTCCTATACGCCTATAAAGACACAATCCGCCCCTGCACACGTGGTACGCTCCATAGGGTTTGTCACGTAGTGAACCCGTGCACTGACGTGCACTAATGTGTGCAAGTGACACGGTAACTGGCCAATGAAATGATCATTATAGCGTTTCAAGCGGGATCTAAATCAAACACAACTAAGCCCCACAGCCAACGGACAGGACGCAGCGCTCCACAATAGAAACAAAACAGCGCATACTTATTGCGCCACTTTCGATATAATATTGTGCAACGTGATATTGCGATAACGATATTGAGCCGATATATCTTGCACCCCTAGACATAATATTGCGGAACATGATATTGCGATAACGGTATTGAGTCGATATATCTTGCACCCCTAAGATGAAATGGGTTACATCATTCAAGAACAAGAATGTCATTTGTGATCAAAGGAGACCTTTTTGCCTCCAGGAAAATAAGTAGACCTCCCCCCGTATAGCTGCTCTGGTATGCGTTTACACCCTTCGGTGGCATTTGTTCTTTGTTTAGATGAGTGTTGATAAGGTCTCAACATAAAAAAAAAAAATGACAGAAATGATTGACTTTAGAGGGCATGCGAGGTCCTGGGTTTGGTTAGTCAGCTTAGAGGCAAAAGGGTGCCCTGCAGAATGATGAGTTTTAGAAAATGTTAGGGAAAAGAGATCTAGCCATATTTGCTGCTGGTCAGAGACAGCAAGACTGAGGTCCAGATGTAATCATTTTGTTTATCTTCTCAGATCACATGTACACAATAAGTAAAAGTGTCAGGCTCAGAATTTTTAAAGATGCATTAGACCCCTGTATCTCCAAATTAAAACTATTTAGGCTTTGGAATTCTGAAGGCTCATCTGAAGTGGTGCTTTTGTTCAGACACAAGTAACAGGTGCTTCAGTAATCTGTCAGATGTGTGCTCTTAGCTGAGAACACAGCAGCATAATTGTGTCTACATAGCCAAGCATACTGTATATAACAGAAGATCTAAAAAGGGACAGTGCTTGCTGTCATTTGTCTTCTTCAGTGTACCACAGATCTTCATCGCAAAAAGACTACAAACAATCCTTTACACTTGATATTCCTGCAGAAGTCAACATTTTCAACATTACCTACTTTGTGAGTTGTGCGAATGTTTAGCTGATTAGTCAGTGTCTTGAAAGGCCGAGCTTGAATTAGAATGTACTGCGGATAGTTTTAATAATAGGATTTTGGGATTAGATCTTAATAACCATGTTTCCTGAGGAAGGATTTTTCTTAAATTCATTAACAAAAAGGAAAGAGAAAAACATACTTTTTGACTACTACTTAGCGGATGTTGCCAAAATGGACCTGCAGCCATCATCTCATTCCTTTTCATTGCATGATAACGTTTATATTATTTATAATTATAGTAATATTAAAAAGGGATTATTTAAGATTACATTTTTGACAAACCTTTATAGAATCAGTGTGATAATACTTTCTGGAGAATAGCCTGCTCTCATCTCAGAAAAACAGATGGGGACGACACCATGTTATCAGGTTGTGGTCTGTGGTAATGACTAGAGGTGTGACGTGGCACGAATCTCAGGAGATGAGATGATACACGAGACAAGATTTTTAATACTAGTTCAAAAAAAAAAAAAACTTCAATGCCGAAATATGACTCGGAAAATAGTCTCATATTCAATCAAAGGTCTAACTAACCTCTTCAGACCTAATACCAGTACATGAAATTCAGCGGCGGTACCCAACGGTAACTTTTTTCCGGTACTTTCCCTCAGTTACAATTTTTTTTTTTAAAGTTTGTAAAAGTAATTCCAAACCTATTTATATTTACGTAAAACATTTAGTTATTTAGACCACTTTACACACCGCACAAAACAAAACACCTCCCTCTGCCCTCACAAACATGTCTCTACAACCTATTAAATCAAATTTCTTACACTGCAACTTTTATTCTTATATTTGTATCTTATTCTATTTTAGCCTGTTTTGTTTTCATGACTGTTTTTAATTGCTCTTCAATGTTTTATGTAAATGCCCTACAACCTCAGCCTGTCAGTCTGTCACCAGGGCTATAGAAACATTGTTGTGCCTGTCTGTCTTTGAAGTGTGACCTTAACTGCACCGCGATCTTGCCATTATATTGCAGCAAACGCTGTCTGCGTGAAGTTCTGAAAACTGTAACCATACTTGCGACCGCTTTACCGGCATTGCCGTGACTCACTGTGACTTAAACAAGATGCCGAGATGACATAGTCTCGCTCCGTCTGCACCGCCCCTCTGCGCGTGGGTCAGAGCTGAGCCCGGCTCTCTGTCAAACACGTAGAGGAGAGGACAGAGAAGCTTGCGTTTACAGGTATCGCTTGATTTAATATGAATCGGTCCTCGGAGGTTTGACGTCATTCTGCACTTGTGTAATGATATTGAGAGACAACTTTTTACCTCAACGAGAAACACTGTCACCTTTTAATATTGCAAAATATTAAATTGTGATGCCACACCTCTAGTAACAACTAATGGCAAGCAAGTGCCTACGATCGACCAATTACCAGTCAAACAAGTCAAACTACATTTGTGCCAGATTTAAAAGACATTCCCTCAATGCTTTCCTGAGATATCACGTTCATGAGAAATGGGACAGACGTGAAGTCAATGTGACCTTGACCTTTAACCTCCCAAATCAAATCAGTTCATCCTTCAGTCCAAGTGGACGTCTGTGTCAAATTTGAAAAATGTATCTCCAGGGGGTCCTGAGATATTACATTCACAAGAATGGGACAGACGGACAATCCAAAAACGTATATAATGCCTTCGGCCACGGCTTTCACTGACGTGGAGGTATAACAAACACTAGAAAAAAGAAATCTAAACTCCCTATCTCTACTACAGGTCTGATTATCTTATGGGACTGCAGAAAAAGAAAATATATTGTTGATGGCAAATATAACCACGATAAGCTTCTAAAAACATTTTGCAAGGCAGGAAAAAAGGCTTTATCTTTATAACTATCGTCAGCCAAGAATAACATGCAGTATGTGTGGGAAACCCTGCAAATATTGCCAAGCAGAATTTCAGACTTTTAGTTTGATTGATGTGGTTGCTGCTGTGTTCACTTAAAAAGGAGATTACACTTGGCAGTGTGGGCAGAGTGGTTTAAAGCGCAACTCTTGCTAAAATGCAACCTGGGGTCTTTTTGTGAATGTACGTGAGTCAAACTTTCGGAAGCGACACTTTTAAGATTTACCGTATTATGGTTTTTCGGTCAAATGGCCTTTTGAATGGGAGAGCTAAGGGCACTTCTATGCTAGCCTCAAAATAGCTATTTTTAAACACTAAGAAGGCTCAACACAACATGAAACTTTGCTCCAAGTATCACCAGGGGCTCTACACCTTAACTACACCGGTGCACAAGGGATATACTAAACCTTTTGCTACTTGTTTTGATATTGACTCAGTTTGACTGCCGAGATGGCAGCGACCGGAAACAACAAGAGCTACGGTGAGTTGTTCAAAACCTTTTTTAGTAAATTGTGGGTACACAAACAATGTTCTCAATGCTTGCGTTAATGTGTAGAGCCCATGGAGATACTTGGAGCAAAGTATCATGTTGTGTCGAGCCTTCTTAGTGTTTAAAAACAGCTATTTTGAGGCTAGCATAAAAGTGCCCCTAGCACTCCCATTCAAAAGGCCATTTGGCCGAAAAACGATAATATGGTAAATAGGGATGAGGCCGATCCGATCCAGTATCGGTATCGGGACCGATACCAGCGAAATTCAGGTATCGGATTTTCCCGATCCAACCTGCGGAGATTTCCGATACCACGAGCCATGTCTGCACTTTAACGTTGTCTGCTGAAATGGCTCCAAAAGTGATTCCTGCCGGATGGTCTGCTGGTTGGCTGCAAACTGTGGAATAGATTTCCTGAACGGAGGCGCGGCTCAATGAGACACAGTTATGAGACACGTCCCCGCTCAGGAAGTCCATTCCGCAGTTTGCAGCCAGCTAGCAGGATAGTAGCATGAGCAGCATTGTGGCTAGCTCGATGCTATCCTGTGTGTCTGCCGTTTGGAAATACTTCACACTTGAAACACCGCAGAGCAAGACGGCAAAATCCAAAAACAAAACAGGACTTTCACAACCGTCTGTCCCGGTATTGTCGCCGGCTTCTGGAGTTTCATTTCCCCGTTGTTGCGTCCCCCAGAGACCCGGCCGCTGTTTCAGAGCAGCCGCTGCGCAGCTGTGAAAACAGAGGTGTGTGTGTGTAAGTGTGTATGTGTGTGTGTGTGTTTGTAACTAAGTGTGTGTGTAAGATGTTTACAGTTATTGCACTTTTCTTATATTTCAGATATTTGACATTTTAAAACGTTGATTTGTTGATGCTACAAGAGCCAGTGTGCTTGATTTGCGCTGTTCACGCACTGTTTTATTGAGTGTGTGTGTGTGTGTGTGTGTGTGTGTGTGTGTGTGTGTGTGTGTGTGTGTGTGTGTGAGTGAGATTTTTACACTTGCACTTTTCTTATATTTCAAGACTCAAGTATTTGACATTTTGGGAATGTAATAAATGTTGACATGACAATCAATTTGAAACCCTTACAGTTGCATATCTGTTTTCAGAATGAGATTTTTCCTGTTTTTCTGACTTCCTTTTCTGACCTTATACTTACCTCAAGTTGCCTTTTGGGACATACATGCATACGTACGTCCATATCATACTTGCCCGTTGAGAGGAGTTTATTTCAGCATCATATAAAATCAACAATAATGATAATAATAATATTAAAGCAAACACAGCTCTGGTATCGGAATAGTATCGGTATCGGCCGATACCCAAATTCAGGTATCGGAAGTGAAAAAATGTGGATCGGTGCATCCCTAATGGTAAATCTCCAGCAAAATGGCTAGTGAATGTTAAAAAAAAAAGAATTTGGGCTGGTGAGTGAAGCAAATCTACTAGCCACTTGCATATTTTACCAGCATTTGGCTGGTGGACAGTGCTCATTTTGAACCCTGCGACCATGTTTTCAGAAACCCAATGTAGTTGAACTAGAGCAGCAAAGATTAATCGATTAGTTGTCAACTATTAAAATTAAATCGCCAACCATTTTGATAATTAATTTGATTCATTTTTAAGAAAGAAAGGTTAAACTTCTCTGATTCCAGCTTCTTGAATGTGAATTTTTCTAGTTTCTTCACTCTATGACAGTAAACTAAATATCCTTTGAGGATGTCATATTGGGCTTTGGGAAACACTGACATTTTTCATAATTTTACATTTTATAGACCAAATTACTAATCGATTAAAAGAGAAAATAATCAATAGATTAAGCGACGATGGCAATAATTGTTGTTTGCAGCCCTAAGTTAAACAGAACCGCATCACATCGAACCTTCGATTGTTGACTTGGCTGTAATGCTTACCATCTCCCTCCCTCTCCACATCAAAGAAGTCTTGTCTTTCTAATTCATATTCTAAAACTTACTGGGACATTTACTATATGCACTTACCATATAATCACACTCTTACAACAAACCCTGAAGATAATATAGACCGGACCCTTTCAACTGAGATGCTAAACCAAAGCAAAGGCACATCAAAAATGGGCAAAATCAATGGCTACAGCGAAAGTTATGAATAAAATGTACACAGAATACAGGCCAATATTTCACAATGTCTATACTGGGTCTCCCCGTGGCAGCAAATAAAAATAATGGCAAAACAGAATTCATTATTAAGATAATTAGTTATTTCAAATTTTAAATTAAAATTTCATTAAAAGTTTTCGCATGAGGGCACTAACAAGTGCAATGACTGATTGATGTTTCCCAGATACAAATACGATAAAGAGTGGCTCACAGCATTTGACATTTGCCTCAATGAACAAGTAAAATAAACACTAAACAAGACCTGCGTAGGTCTGCTCTCTCGTAATATGTCTGTGTGACTGTATATTACTGTGTGTACTTCAGGAAGCACCACTTTCACCTAAAAAATGATGGTTGAGAAGTTCTGATGTACACAGCATGCATTTGCCAAGGCACAAAACTTAAAATGAGGAAAAGAAACTACAAGAAAAACCACATACATGTACCAGTGTAATGTAACACCTACTGAAGGTTAGGGCTCAAAAAAGCTGCAAAGCTACCTGCGGCTGTGAAGCCTGTTGAAAGTGGCATCAAACTACAACTTTCCAGCTTTCAATCAAGACAGCTTAAAAACTGTACATTAGCCAGTTGGTCACCACAAGGCTAAACAGGGCTTGCTGTGGTTTACTTATTAGTTTTTCCAAGCAGTAATCTGTAGCAATAAAACTAATTGTGCAAACAGAACGTGCAAATCCTGCCAAGCACAGCATCCAAACTAGAGGTCTGTGTCTTCTAACACCGCCATACTATGCCACTAATACAATTAATTATGTTATGCCTGTGGTTGCTTAATGTAATGGTTTTAATATCAAAATGCATAATTGTTTTTTAGATGCTCGTAAAGCAGAACATTGACTTGTAATGTGAGAGGTCTGTCACAATTCTGTGGGTGTTTAAATGTCTTATTTCAAGGTAATGGGAGCAAGGGGATGCTTTGAATGGCTCAAGATTTTATATGATGATGGTTAAGTATAACCTGACGCGCCAGATGGTTTGTTACACGGAACCATCTGAGAAGCCGTCATTGTTAACAGTTTGGAAAAGGGCGGACAAAAAATACCTGGCATGTGATTGGATGAACCATATGTCTAGTCCACCATTGTTGTTTTGAACGAACTGTTGTGGCAACACACACACACACACACACACACACACACACACACACACACACACACACACACACACACACACACACACACACACACACACACACACACACGGCCAATTGTTTTGATGAGCTGTTAGTTCAGACACAGGCGCATTACTTGAAGCATGACATGATGAATTTTTGTGTGATATTTGATCCTGTGCAGGGCTCCACGCTAACTTTTTGCCTTGGTTGCACTGGTGCGCCTAACTTTTTTTATTTAGGTGCACCAGCACAACATTTAGGTGCACCCACATTTTTCCTTGCGTCGCCATTAACGCCACAATTTCAAGGTCACCTTTTTATCACACTCCATATACTTTCATTTATATTATGTAAATGATTTTAAACAAGAATAAGGTGTAGGTAAATACTTTTTAGTTGAAGCACAATCATACTGCATATATATATATATATAAAAAAAATTAAAGTGCTTCACTGAGCTGCCAAACTAAAACATTTTAAGTAAAACATTTCAAAATAGAAAGTGCTACTGTTTCAAAGTGCTTCCCTGAACACTGAACACATTTCATGGCTTATAGCAGATAACAGACTGATTAAAAGACAAAGAGGACGCCCGGTTAGCTCAGTTGGTATAGATAGAGGTTTAGGTTTAGCGGACCAGGTTCGACTCCGACCTGCGGCCCTTTACTGCATATCATCCCTCCCTCTCTCTCCCCTTTCATGTCTTCAGCTTTCCTATCAAAATAAAGGCCATAAATGCCTCCCCCCCAAAAAAAAAAAAATAGGGGGGAGAGAGAGAGAGAGAGAGAGAGAGAGAGAGAGAGAGAGAGAGAGAGAGAGAGAGAGAGAGAGAGAGAGAGAGAGAGAGAGAGAGACTGAAGCGTATGCTACTCACAGAGTGACGGCTGACTCATTATGAATGGGTCCAGCACGGGTCGAATGCATTGGCGGGTCAGCGGCGTTACACACGTCTTGTGTATGAAATATCTGTATCGTCACTGCGCTGCATTTTTAAGAATTATGATATTCTGGCCACATCTCTCGCCCAGGTCCAGCAGGCTCTGTCTAAAGTTAGTTGCATTCAATAACTTTGTCTGTGTTTTTCGCCGTGCGGCGGCCGCAGTAACAGAGTTACCAACAGAAACACTGGTACAAATACAGGTTTCCCTCTTAGGCTTAACATTATACAGCTGTGTTAATAACAATTAAAACTGTAGACAAATGTCGCAGTGTGGACCGACGCCGTGTCTCTCCACGTTGCAGGGGAGTCTGTGTGTGACAGTGAGTGAATGGGGGCGGGGCTGCACGGAGAGTAGGAGAGATCCAAACACGTGCACGGCTTTACAGAAGAAATGGGTCATGTAAGGCAGCAGAGAGGACGTTAGGTGCGCCGGTGCGACCTAGGAAAAATGTTAGTCGCACCCTTTCCAAATTGGTCGCACTCTCGAGCCCTGCTGTGATGATCGCGTGATCTTGCGATATCTTGAGCGACATTCAACTGCCATGCAAGGTAAGGTAAAGTAACAAAAACAGACAAAACTGGCAAAAGTAGCACTTCCAAATGACTGTTACCGTCCTCCGCTGCTGAGGATAGCTTGATTTGTGATACCGGATAAACCTGATTTAAAATTTACATCTGTACATTTAAAATAGAAAAAATATAGCAGAGGATTTGCTGCAATTTATCAAGTTATTTTACCTCACTAATGTTGGTATGAAGTAAAACATTACTGACCAAGTAATGTTAACGAAAATATTGTATGTTGATGTGCAGTGTAAAAAGTTGGGTGATAATTTTACCACATTGACTGTCTTTGCACACTGCAGTGGTAAAAGGAAATGCAACTTATCAATTTGGTTGCAAAGCAAAAAAATATTCTAGCCTGAACATACAAACTTTAGTATTGTTTAAGTTTCCACTATTCTGCCACCTTCACTCATTATTCATCTCTGAAGTTCTTCAGTGGCATTTAAGCCATTTCTACAATAGATGGTCACTGTCCTTAATGTTTTCTGCTTAGCTTTCGCTTTCACATTAACACAAGCAACACCAGGTTTAAATGCATGCAGAACACATTGTGTTGAGTATGCAATCAGATCAGCCTGAACACATCTGGAGGTGCCATGTGATCGGATTTCAGCCAGGTGAATGCAATCCGTACAGCGTCATATTCTTAAAGAAGAAATCCACTCAGCAAGATCATCCAACTCTGCCTCTTCTTGCTATGCATATAAAGATCTGAATCACAAGACATGCTGAATGGAGATAACACTTATTAATATCAAGTGTAAATGCTAAGGCCTATGGATTGGATGCAATTATCCAGAGAATGTATCCAGATACAGATCACATGTTAATACAGGTGTAAATGGGGCCTTATACTGCATTTTTAAGTGTTTGTGTCTTTGTTTTCTGATCATTAGAAAATGCTGTGACAATCCATAGCTGTAAAGAAGCACTCCATGCAAAACCTAAAACTTCAAATCAATATTAGGCTAAATCAACTGTTTTGGTCAGAGCCATAGCCCTTTGTTTTTTTTCTCAATCCTGAACAAACAAAAACATACAAACATTGTTATCATTGGTTAATGGCAATAAACTAATTCACTAGTTTCACTCTCCACGTTACATTTAAAACACAATATTTTAGTAACCACCCCAGACAATACACTGAGCCTCTGAAAAAGTAAAACCTCCAAAATAAACATTATCACAACCCATTAGACTTCTAAAACAATGGCACGTTGCATCCCCTGGTGTAAGTACTGCTGCTTCCTATGCTAAATATTGATAGTAAAAATGGATGTCATACCAGTTCCCCGCTAACCTTAACCTTACAGAATCCAGGTCAAATATAAAGAGAAAAACAACAAAACTCCTGTATCAATATGCAAGACGAATTAGATAAACAGTTAATAAATGTGAAATATGTGTCAATAAGAAGTCTCTTGTAAGCAACATCCATAACTGTGCAGCTTTATGACATGAGGTTTATGAAAACAACAATGACACAAAGCCAGTATAAATTTGTCAAAGAAAAAAAAAAAGTCATGGTGTTCACAAAAAGCCTAATTGCAGAAAAGCTTTAGTTAACTGATCTCAAAGTGATAAAAGTCATACAATTGATATGTAAAGACTATAAAAACATGGCATTTCCAGAAAATAATGACAACAAATTATGACAATAAATGAGTTAGACAAACCCATAAGATCAAAGCACAGCATTTCTGTGGACCTCTACCACTCAATGAACCTCTGCTGTTGAGTTATTGGTTTGGACTATCCATACAAAGAGATGCTGCTCTAAAAACGATCACTAAAACAATCAACCCGTGTTGTTAGGATCAAACAAGCGTAATTTAGTACAACAATTAGCTAGGCCTCAACGAAGTCAGGTCATATTCATTCATGAGGACAACGCATTTCAGAGATCACTTCATCTCTGTATGGCATCCCTTAATCTATTCCTTACCAAGTACTACAACTAAACTATAACGTTAACCTGGCTTTAAATGTGTATACCTCGCAATTCTGCACATATACTGTTTGACAATCTGTCGTGTGTCACAATCATGGATGTATTATATATTAAGGTCACAATGCCAAGCTCACCCTGAAACTGGCATTTTGTGATATGACTGCGATGCCAGTTAGCTAGCTGAACGTTAGCTCTACGGCAAAACCTTTGTTATTGTGTGCAGCGGGTCGACGAAGAGCTAATGCTAGCCATCTAATCAGCTAACACTAATTTGTTGACACAGTTTACAGTTCAATAATCTACTTGACACTGACATGCACTGTTATGCTTATTGTGCAAAATTACAAATTTCAGAAAGCAAGTGCTGATAATGTGAGCTAACGAGACATTCACCAAGTAGCTAACCCAAATGAGCTTATCAAGCCGTTAGCTAGGCAGCTAGCTCTTTAGCACTCGCTCACAATAGCACCATTGGAATTGACCTAACCTGGGTAGCGTTAGCATAGCGTCAGCTGGTGGAGCTGATTAGCCGCTGCTGCTTCAAGTTAGCTGTTAGCAGTATTAAAAAATTGGATTAGTGACATTTTGCTCTCTCGACGCTGTTAAAATTGTATCTGAAGGCGTTTGTGTGAAGAACCAAGTATTTTCGTAAATTGTCAGAAATACAATTCATTGGTTTAGTGACCTAGCTAGCTAGCGATATCAATCAGGCTTAGCAGCAGCAGCAGCAGCAGCAGCAGCTAACGTTAGGTAGCTACAACTAATCGGCAGCGCGATGCCTGTGCGCACTCACCAAGATGAGTAGCCCTGCTCCGCCATATCGCCGAAAACAGTGGGTTCCGCGACTGTGGTTAACACAGATTCAGGTCCCGGTGACAACCCGATGGGACCTCGGAGACGTTTTCTGCTTTTCCTTCACAATTCAACGTCCTACCAGTTACTTTAAGGTGACAACATGATGATACATCCCGGCGGCAGCTAGTAGTCACTAGCTGAATATCTTGCAACTGGAATGGGAATGATGGTTTGCTATCGTTAGGTGGACAAGACAAAGCACCCAGAGAAAAAAAACACTGATGTTATTTTCGTCAGTTTTGCTAATGTCCTGCTGTCACCCCAGCCGAGAAGGCTCGGTCTCCAACGATGCTAAACCCACTGTACATCCATATTCAGCACGATGTTTCCTGAATAAATTCGGATATTCCTCAAGTCTGCACCGCTAGCTGTTATGGAAGACGCTCAGCGTTGCTTTCTATGCCGAGAGTCACGGGGACGCGCAAAATCGCCCTGCTGTAGAGCTTCACAAGTAGGACGTGCACTGAAACGCTTTTGTGCACTGAAAATGCTTGCAATGGTTTCCCTTCAGCATTGCAGCCTATCATATACACCTACAACTAAAGCCGTGAGCATTACGTCGATTATACAATGTAATTTATGGTTATAAATATTGAATTAATTGCCGAATAATTTAATATATTGCGAAACATGATTTTTAATTACGGACAAAATACTGAAAACGATAACTCTCGGTATTAGACTCATTTAAATAACTATTAAATGGGTAACAAAACATTTTGTGAACAAATTACCAGTGATTACGAACGTTTATACAAATAAGAACTGCTATGCAAAGTGCATTGTGCATGTGCTTTAGGTCTTCCCATATTATTTGCAAAGAAAGACTCGCCCAGGGGCCTCTGTCCCATATATGGTTAACATAATTATCTGTAACAGTTTATTTTAAATCAGTTTAATGCTTCAGGGTCTAGGGGCCCCTGCGGTCAAAAGATAGGCTATTAGGCCTACTAGGCTGTAATATACAGCAATACACAGTGAGACCAACACAACTAGCCTATTTATACAACAGTAGCCTATGATGTATAGCAGTAACACAATACATTTAAATATATTGAAAATATGTTAGGCCTTACAATTCTTCTTTTCTTTTGGGGGTTTTGATGGACAAATACATGTTGTAGCGCCCCCTTAGGCTGATCAATGTAATTTATAAAATGCTGGATCCAATGCTGGCTGTCATTCATCAGTTTGGTGCAAATCAAACTGTATCATTCATGATTTTGCAGATGATGAATACAAAGGTAAACAAGTATTGCATTAGTCACAGTAGAGCCCTCATTAGTAGTCACAGTTTGCTATGGTTGCAGAAATTGCAAGAATGAGTAACACTTTTCCTTTCCAGATCCTGAGAGGGTCCTATGTTAAATGTTAGCAAACGTGCAATAGGGGCTTCACTCCTGCAGATGTTATGCTACCTAGATATCCCAGTTTTTCCAGTTCCCCTTGTACTTGTAAAGCTTTCGCAGGGTGGTTGAGCTTTTCAATGAGAGCTCTTGGAGCCAATCACAGTTCTCAACCTGGCCGGCTAAAATGTGATTGCATCTACATATACCCCAAAAGCCTCAGTGAAAGGGCAGGTCCTTATTGTTGCCATATTGTACATGTCTAAGATAGATTATCATTCCCCTCCATGAAACTTTGACCAGCACGGCCTGAGATTTTGTGTGTAAACTAACAAGATGACACTTAGGCCAATTGGACTAATGTCCCACTGGCACCACAAGAGGCTGCAATATACAGCCCTTGATATAAAAGTGTTAGATGGAACAAACAACATACATTTTTTATTAGCCACGCCAGGGATGGCAATGTCAGTCAGTCAGTTTTAACTTTGGTCTAAACTAATATATCTCAACAACCACTGGATAGATTGCCGTTAAATTTTGTACAGACATTCTTGGTCTCCAGAGGATGAATTTTCCTGACTTCGGTGATCCCCTGATGGTTCTTCTAGTGCCACCATGAGGTTGACATTGTGGGTTTGTCTGCCCCTCAGATTTCTTGTGTTCAAGTAGAATTGTTAATGATATATAGAACAAATCAAGTTCCCAAAATACATTAGGATTAATTCTCCGGGGACCATTAATATCTACGGCCATTTTCATGAAATGAATCTGTTCTTGAGCTACATTGTCATGGTTGGTCAGGGGGACATTTTGATATAAAAGTGGCATGGGGGTATCGAATTATCTTGCTTTGGATGAATGAATACACACACTGATGCTCAGATGGATGCACTGATGGATGGAACAAGTAAAGGAAAGGATACGTCTCCTGAAATACAAAGTGTGTGAGGAGTACATCGGAAACATGCAGGCCCTCTGTTAGTGCACACACTGGTTCTGTTTAATGTTTAAAAAAAAAGAAAAAAGGTCACATTGGTGTGCTTGACAGTACAGGAGCATGGACCGGAAGTGGTGTTGGTCAAAATGACATAGTTCATGCTTCAAAGCAGGCACATGCACACATAGACATCAAGGGGCTTGGGTACCAGCCCTTTTGAGAAAGTGCCCTTTTTTCTGGATGCATGATGTTTTTTAAAATAATAAATATAGTATATATATATATATATATATATATATATATATATATATATATATATATATATATATATATATATTCCTGTTTACACAGCTTCCCTGTTAAACAAATGTATATCTTCAATTAAAACAATCTAAATATCAGATCGGGAGATTAGACTTTGTCATCTCTCTCTCTCTCTCTCTCTCTCTCTCTCTCCCGGATGCGTCCCCTCTGCCGCACACAGATACACCAGAGAGGCAGCCAGCAGACCCTTCCAGCTCCAACCCCAGAAAGTTTTTCTTGGCTTGTGTGGAGGTGAGTGGTGATGAACAAAAGACTAAGCAGCCAGTGCCTCGAGTTTACAGCTAATTAGCCGAAAGACAAAACAAATAATAACTTCTGTCTTGCTAACATGCAATGAGCTACTAGCTTATGTAATAAGTTAGCTAAGGTTTAGCTGAGGCATCATGGCCCTACAGTCTAATGTAGCTACTGTATGGAGACACTCCAGCTGAACAGCGTCTAAAAACGTCATCACAATCGTCACATTGATATGCAAATTAGGCGTTAACTAATTAATATGCGGTAATATGCATTCATTTGACATGGTACTGCATAAAAATAACTCAAATATATCAGCACAGAACTTCCCCAGTTAATGAGTTAAGAGTCTTCCCCCCTTAAATGTTAGGTTTAAATATGTACACTCATTTAGAAGAAATCTACAGATGCAGCCTAAAACAAATACCATCTAAATATGTATTTTGGAAGTTTTATTTCCATTAGAGTAAGAGAAGACATGAAAGCAAAAGAGACTAAAATCTCTAAATTGACCACAACAAGTAAAAAGCGTCTTGCATAAAACAGTAACTTCATCATTTTGATCGTAGGCTCCTCATCTAATAATAACCGTGTTTTTTTTCCTGTAAAATTAACAAAATTGTAGCAACATCCTTTTTCAGTTTAGTGTGAAGAATTTTGTTGAGATTTTTCAAAAAGATTTTTGAAGTGTTATTTATTCCAATGGCCCCAAAAGAATTAAAATGATTTATTGCCATTTACAAAATAAACACAACTATGTCCCTCTGCTTGGTGCAGTCACTTATTCTAAATATATACTTGAAACTAGTAGCATAGAAAGCATGCACACACTGTTTGTGATTAACCTGGTAAATACTAAAAAGTCTCTGTGTGAACTGATTATTTTGTCGAGTATTTATTAAATTTATTAAACAATTGCGTACGGTAAATAAGAAAAATTGGGAGTTGTATATTTAAAATAATTAAATATTTATTAGGCCTTTTTTTTCCCCCTTGAGCCCCTGCCCCCCAAAATGTCTGCGCTGTCCCTGCTATAAGGGCCAGACAAATAAAAAGCCTGCTTTCTATTGCCATGTGTTGTAGACACAGCTTACTGTAGGCTAAGTGTCTATTCTAATGCTGTTCAGTGACATTAATAAAACAATACAGACTCTTGCTTTGACTGTAAAACCACCCATGTGAACCCATGAGAATGCTATAAATCATTTTCCTCTCACTGAAAGTCGACCATTACACAGCTGCAGGCACAAAATTGCAAAGCCTTTAATTTCCCGTCCCGATTAAGTCTGAATAACAAAGAAAAAGTGCAGGAAAGCCTTGTTGTCTTTTATACCATCTCCAGTGTTAAATATGTGTATTGATCTGAGGTAAGTTTTACACACTGATTCAGTGGAATAAATTATTGTGCTTGACAATAGCAAACTTTGGGCTTAGCTGATGCCAGATGAGACAGTGTCTTTCCTGTATAAAGATGGCATTAGGGTTTAGAAAGGGGTCAACGGGATTCCCTCTTGCCAAAGACTGTGGGGATTACCAAAGTCTGCTAAGAGCTGATTTTCTTAAAGATTATGTACAATCTGTTCTCAGCAACAGAACCACATATTCTTAAAAAACAGGAGCAGCATTAACTAAAAGGCTTATTCAGTCAAGGGCAACTAAGGTTTTTTTCTGCAGCATCCTGCAATCAGCTACTGTGTGAGACAATACAAGTGCTGAGTTTTATTTAGTGTCCATCACTCTGAGCCTAAAACCAAACAACAGCTACATTTTCTGGGGGTTTGAAGAGGGGCGTTTATAACAACTACTTAAGTATATGTAGTTAATACTAACTTAAGATATCACATGACCCCTAAATTATGTAATGTAGTGCACATGATAACCATGTTGTTGGGTAAGTAGATCTGAGAAGAACACTGGTCTCTGTTGGATATATCCATTCTAAAAGTCTTTATTTACATTCTGAGAAGTCACAATTTTACAAAGATGCTAGGAGGAAGTAGGCCTATGTATTTTGCCGTGACCACCAAACCTAGCTGGATCCAAAAGCTGTTCATAGAAGCAGGAGTAGATACACAGAACAGGAAGCCACACATTTGAAATAACTGTCTGAACATCAGCGGTAGTCTGAAATAGCAACAAAAAGATTATATTCTGGCTCCAACTGTACAAAGAAAAATAAGAGCGAGTATAAAGGTTATTAATCAAGTCTTGATTGGTGACAGGATGTTTTGAATATAAGCTTCAAGTGGATGACATTCTGAGTCACATTACTCAATCTGTTAACACCTACAGGTACTGTGTAACAAAAAGTAGATAAGAGTACATTATCTGACTAGCACAGGGATTTCCACAGTGCGAGATTAATAAGGTCTATCTTATCTTATCTTATCTTACTGTTAAGTGTACTCAAGATTAGTACGGAGGTGTAGCCATCATTAAGTAAATATATTTTTTAAAACGTAAACAATTTGGAAACTACATTTGACACAAATTACTGGGTCTTTCACTTTCAAATTCAATTTAGTTTCCATTGCACATGCATCGAAATTCCTTAATTTGAGATTGAATTGATGGGGATTTCTGTTCAAAATTCAAAGCATGCCTTACCTCTTACATGTTTTGTGCTTAAAACAAACAAACAAAAAGCTTCCAAATACAAAGTGTTCCTTCTTAACAGTGTAGTAATAATAGTACAGTACAGTTTGGCCACTAGATGTCAGCCTTTCCTTTGAGAAAGGTGGACGACATACACAGAAGGGCAAAGTCCTGCAAAGGCAGAGAGTTGTACAAGAAAAAGACTTAACATTCTTCAACAGTTTTTTTCAGGTATTTCTACTTGTTTTCCCATATTCCCATTTTCTATGAACCATTAATTGGTGCTGTAATTCATGCAGGTACCACGTCAGTTAATTCGATGCAGGTCTTGTTTGCAAAATGTACATGTATAGACCAAGATTATGAACACAGATATTATCACACAAAGAGTTTGCCCTCCATCGTCTTCAGTTGAGGAATGGCGCGCATTACACATGTACGATGTTGCACGTTGTGTACACGGACTGGCACTGCTAAATGCTTCATTTCTTTATCTGATTTAAAGTAACATCTGAACTGGCTCGATGGGGAGACTGAGTGCACTGTCAGTATTGTCTTAGCGCTGCAGAGAGGTCCAATCTTCAGGTCACATGGTTGTGAGTAGCAAAAACCATTATGTACAATTTCTGTTGGTTCTGTAAGGTCGTAGGCTCTGTGAATTACTCTTGAACATGATCCTAATCTAACAATGTAGGATAACCTTTCCACTAAGAATATCCGCACCATTTATGAACAGGTTGTGTGCAAAGTTTGCAGAATGCAGTGATAAACTAATTGGTTACTCTGATATTTGCAGTGTTACTTACACCAAGTCAGTAAATGCATGTTTTTACATAGGTTGCTCCCTTTAAACACTCCCATGTACTTGAAGTGAAAGCAGCAGGTTTGTTTCAGTTATTGTGTTGTAGTGATAATTCCAAACATATCTCCAGGGTAGGATGTTTGGATTAAAATGTGGGCACAAGCACAAATGGCTTTGGCACAATTTTTGTATTTCTTATTTTTTTTTATTTTTTTGCTTTCTTTAAAGTTGACCTTTAAAGAATTTTCCTGCATGATGCATTTGTGTCACAAGATCAGCGGATGTTTTGTGACACTCAGGCAGGTATCATCCCTGGCCCTGGAACACAATACTTAAACACCAGTGACACAGATTCCATGATTACTATCAAGGACACCGCTGGCAAAAGCAGAAGTGATGTTCACGTCTCTGTGCTGTGCACTGATCCTCAAATGGCATTACACTGGCTGCTGATCTTTTTTTCCCACAGCAAGTATAGCTCATGCGTTTTAAAGCCAAATCCAAAAGCAAAAGGTGCCATCACAGATAAATGGTGTTAAACTGCGATGTTTGCTGGATTGCAAAGAGGGAGGCTGGTGACAGAATCTGTAGCTGGCAGTTGAGACAGGAACTCTGCAGCCTCACTTTCCCCTTCCTCTCAAGCAGAGTCAGGGGGTGAACGCCTGTTTGAAGCTCTCCCCCTGGGCTCCAGGGTTCTGTGGGATCCGGGTGTGCTGACACTGTTAGCACGCCTGATATGAGAGTCTGATCAAAGCTGGCTCATTCTGCCTGACCGATTTCCACAGGATTAAGGATTAGGGAGACAGGAAGCTGGGAGAGGCACATAGACAATCTGGGAGAGACAAAGAATGGATGGTGAGGGTTATGGAGAGTGAAAGGGATGGAAAAATGTTGAAGGAGACAGAGGGGTCATAGGGCCCTGGCAGAGAACATCTTAAGAAACTAAAGACAGAATACAGGCAGTGAACAGATTTACAAAACAAATAAACCAGTTCACTAATAAGTAGAACAAAAAGTACAATCAAAAGAACATTATAAAAAAAGTATTTTCTATAAAACATGACTTTTAGAGTTTTTTTTAAAAGACAATGCAGCTTTAGTTTTTTCTGGCTGGACCTTGTGGGAGCTTGTGTCACCTTCTGTTACCAACCACGTTCTCCCAGAGGACCAGGCTGTGCTGCAGCTCATCAAGTGTTAATTCTGATATAGCTGGGAGACAACCCTGCTGCTGCAGTCTACAGGGAAGAGAGTCTGATAGTAGTTTAAATGTAAAAATATAAAGGCACAGATAATGTTTTAAGGTTACCACATGAGGAAATGGCTTTTGAAGTGCTCATATTATGCTTTTAGGCTTTTCCCCTTTCCTTTATTGTTATATATATATATCTTTGTTGTGCACGTTATAGGTTTACAAAGTGAGAAAGCCCAAAGTCCCCCCCAAAGGGACTTACCATCTCCAACAGAAAACACTGTTCACCTACTGCTCCAAACAGCTCTATTGTAGTCCAGCCTTTACTTCCGTGACAATCGTCACTTTGTAACACGTTATAATGCTCGCCTAGCTGCTAGCGTTGCACGCCCTCATACTCTGCAACTGACTAGCTAGCAGTGCTTACCTAGCTACTGAGCATGTGCGACTCCCAACAAAGATGCAGAACAGAAGTGAGATGCCTCACTCTGTAGCTAAAACAGAGAGCTCCACGCATAGGGTGAAAAGAGGAGCTGCAGCAATGTGCAGTACAACAAAAATATAGTATTTTTTGAAAATTAAACCACATAAAGCTATTCTGGTACAACCTTTTAATACAATTATGAACCTGAACATGGGCATAATATGAGCACTTTATCTGAAGGAAGCAAAGACTGAGCACCTTTATCATTAATATCAGAATCAATGTCTCATCCAAGTTACTATTCTACAGGTTAATGTTGCTGGATAGGTTACCAGTATAGTCTTAATTGTGAGGCTAGTTGTTAAAAATATTCTAGTCACGTTAAGTCATTCTATTGTCAAAAGAGAGGTTTGTGATTGTTACAAAAGTGCTATTCAGTGGACAATAGCATCTTTAAAGTATTTTTATCAGCCTTATAGATGTTATCATTCAGGACGGAGATTGATACATTTTATATTGAAAGACATAAAAAAATGTGTAATGCTTTTATCGCACCTTTATGTCCTGTGAGATGTGGTCAGGTAGATCGTCACATGTTTGACGTGAAGGTGAAGCAACAGCTATTGAGGCTACGGTAAGTGGAAACAACTTAGTTTCAGAGGAAACAACCCAGTTTCAGAGCCAAGACTGTTGTATGTAACTCATCTTCTCTGAGCATGCACTTTCTTTGTATGTTATGTGTAACGGAAATGGTGTCCTGTTGACTGTCAGATGTGTTTAAATGTGATTGACACGGATAGGGACATCCCAGTGTGGGTTTTTTGGTGGTTTTGTGTCAACTGTCAGTTTCATGGTTGGAGGTTTCGGTTTGTTTTTTCTCATTTTTGAGAAGTTCAGACAGTTTACCCTGCACTACCAGCAAAACCGAGAATGCAGTATTAAATGGCTGCTAAAGAGGAAGAGACTGTATGTTGAGATTGAGCATCTGTTTAAAGCTACATTGTGTAAGAATTTCTCCCATCTAGCGGTGAAATTGTATATGACAACCAACTGAATTTCACTTTCTCCACCCCCCACCCCACCCCCGCCATTACAAGTGCTTTATAACTCCTACGGTGGCCAAACCTGAAATTAGCGACAACCGTCCCTGAGTGTCCCTTCCAGTGTAATAATAGTTTGACGTTATTTTGGTACCTTTTCATTGCTAACATCAGCTATCATGTTCCCAAAACATATGCAAGCTAATGTTAGTAAAGTATCAGTGCTATCGTTATTCTGTATATTGTACGAGATTAATAGCATAAGGCGATGTTTACAGCGTAGGAGAGAAGCAACGGAGGTTTGTGTTTTTAATATATTTCTCTGAGCAGCATGGACAATGTCAATGAAACTGAAATGATCTCTTAGTGTCTCCATTGTTTCCACGCAGCTGTTCTAGCTGTAGCTAGTCTGTGTTACAACTGCATGACGTGAGTTGTCTGCCATGGAAATCACAGCACATATGATTACATTCATGTTACAAGGTAGACAATCCTTTTTCATCATTGACGCGAGGAAAAGTATCCTAGACGTCGTTCTAGCGTTATGCACAACCATGCTATAGTTAGCCAAGCAAGTAGCAACTATAAAACTTATAATTTACACAAATAGGCAGAATTACCTGTTGAGAAGAAAGCAGGCAACTTCGGCGTCCCTTTTAAAATCCAGTGCCACTGAGTGAAAAGCGCGAAATGCGGAGCAGTATAGCCTGTATGTCCCTTACGGGCTACCGTATTTCAAGATGGCGCATGGCTATGGAGCGTCTACCCCAGTTCATGTAAGCGCAAATGTAAAATTTCAAGCCAATAGGAATACTTGGAATTGATGGTGGTGGTCAATATTCATAAAAAAGGACAAGTTTGTGAAGGGCAATACAGATTGTGATAATAAACTACAAATGTTACACACTGGGGCTTTAAGGTAATTAATGATTACAGTGAGGGAGAAAGTGACAAGTAGAAAGAATGGGGACAATACACCACCTTACCTGCCAGACCAGATTAAAAGGGCTAGATGAAAGGTCAGGGAGAGGCAAAGTTCTTCACCCCCACCAGATGTGCGCTTGCTCTGGCCTATAGCGGATTAGTTAACTCACGGTTCATGATACCAAGGTTGGTGTCCAGGCAATTACATTACACTACACACCCTGAGCAACCTGATCTAGGGATTCTTTTCCTGTGTACAGTCTTGTGTGTGTGTGTGTGTGTGTGTGTGTGTGTGTGTGTGTGTGTGTGTGTGTGTGTGTGTGTGTGTGTGTGTGTGTGTGTGTGTGTGTGTGTGTGTCAGGAGGAAGGGAGGAGTCTTTTTACACACTGGTGGCATCCATAATGACAAAGCGATAATTCACATCATGCTCCAGCAGTGCGATCATTACGTTTCCATGTGTTTATGCATGTGTACTCTGAGGCTGCAGTAAGGCAGAGCATGTTCTTCTTTTGGTTGTTCCCAGAGACTAACAAGAAGTGCAAGAGAAATAAAACACCCATACTATTCACACCCCATGGCATGCTGCCTCATTTGTCCGAGCATCTATCAATTCTTGGTTATAGCCAATAGCAATAAAGGAAGTGGTCCTACTGTCACAGAAACAGTTGGCACGGAAACAGCGCATTACACCATCGTCCAATCCCCCTCCCATTCCTTTGTCGTCATTTCTCCCATCCCCTCCCTTCCTCTCCTCTCCAGTCCACTCCTCCTCCCTCTCTCTCTCTCTCTCTCTCTCTCTCTCTCTCGCTATCTCTCTCTCTCTCTCTCTCTCTCTCTATCTTGTATGTTTTTTTCAGTCATTAATGAAATCACAACCAATCCTGCTGCTAGACAGTCAGCAAGCATATCATACTTTAAGAAACAGATCTACTCACTGTATCACCTCCATTCTAGCAGGCAGGGCTCATTTCCATAATGGCCAATGTATATTTTATCATTAAGGCATGAAATAAAGATACACTGGATGATGTTGCTGCCCCATCAGAGCCTGTTTTTTTCTCTTTCTCTGTTACTCTCATGATTTAATCCTGACCATTTCCCCCTTCTCTCTCTATCCCTGCTGACTCCTCCCTTCATTTCTGTCCTGCACTCCCTCTCTCTGCCTCTCTGTCTCTGACACACTCAAACACACGCACACATATATACACGCCCTCCACCCCCATCGCTGCAGTGTCTCAACTGCCTTGGAGCCAACAAGAGAGGATATAGAACGCAGACGTTAATAAGACAGAAAGAGGGGCGCTGAAAGAGAGAGAGAGAGATGTACATGTGTGTGTGTGTGTGTGTGTGTGACCCTGTGAATATGACAAAGATATGAAGATGAAGCAGCAGGACTAAAGGTTGATTGCACAGAGCCTTTCTCTCCCTGCAAAGGCTTGTCTGCAGTATCCTTTGTAAATGGATGCTGGCTTGTGAACACGGTAAGACTGACTATTCTCAAACAGACACAAAGCTTTTTTCTATAATCACGGCAAGGCTGATGTTGTTTGGACACAGAGAAGGGGCAAGATACTATTTCATTTAAGCCATTCTGTGGCAGACGAATGTGTTTTCTTAATAAAATGGGGAAGGTGATGTACAGAGATGGCACCAAGGCAGGCAGCCTGTCCAATCCCCTCCTCCACCCTGTTAGCTCTGTGCCAACGGACGCTGCTATCATATGCTTGCAATTTGACTCATCATCTCCCCAGAGCATCCTCGATCCTTATAGAATGCTTTTATCTGAACGCAGTGCTAAGTTCATGTAATTACTGTATGTTGGACAAGTGAAGGATGCAGCAAAGATGTGTGTGTGTTTGTGTTTATGTGTTTGCGGTGTATGTGTCTGTGCTCTGTCCAGGCCATAAGCTATGAAATTGAAAAAGGGCAAATAAAGCACACGATAAGTACTTACAAGGCTTATTCCAGACATTGAATGTGAATTTGCAGTGTGAGGTGTACAAATCCTGCGAAGCTCGCGGGCACTGGAATAAGCGGGCAAATTGTGGCCTGACAGCGGCTGAGGAACATTGTAGGATTTGCCGGTGAAGCTTTCTGCCTGCTGTTCTACGTGGGAAAATTACATTGGCATTCATTAATAATCTCGAGCAGGGATTTATTGGTTAATTGGTGTCTGTTTGTGTCCGTTTATGAATGTAAATCTTGTGAAAGAGTGCAAGGGGAAAAGAGAGAGAGAGCAGAGCATGTTCATTACCCAGCAGGCAAAACAGTATGATTTGTCACATTTTTAGTTTCAACAATCCAATTTTCATATTTTGTTACAGAGCGTTACTGTATCTTTTTCAATGGGGGTTGGAATTTGTTGTGCAGCATCAGGTGAACATATGTATTTGTGCATACTGTATACGTGTTTATGTTACATGCTTGAGAAAGAGAGAGAACCAGTGCAGGGAGGGGTCTAGGGGGTGGGGGGGGGGGGGGGGGGTTAACAGTAGTGAGGCAGATGGGGCAGAGGGGCGGAGGTTGATGCAGCAGAGAGCAAAAGAGAGCAAGAAGGAAAGAGAAGATTTGGAACAGATTGGATGAAAGACGGGGGGGAAGACCATGATAATTTCATGGTGGTAGAAAGACAGCGCTTTTCTGAGCATGTGACACTGAAAGAATGCTGGATGTGTCTGTGATAGTTCCAGCAGCAGCTCACATCGAGGCCCGAAGACATCTGTGAATCAAACGCAAAGATGGAGGATACATTTCGCCATGCCTTTATCTCTTTAGCACTACTGATACCAAAATGGATCAGGAATATTAGATTGATAATTTTGCTAAACCTGTGTATTGTTGCCTGATTGGGGTTTGTGAGAAAACGTAAAACTGGATAGGAATATTGATCGCTGTCATAGTATACTGCTGACAGATTGGAATTCAGATCATTTGTTTTTGCAGTAAACAAACCATATTATTTTTCAGGATGTGTAACTCACCATTAGCTATAATGCATCATGTTTTATTTATTTATGATATCATATGACCATTATTGATTAATCAAATGAATTAACATCCATGTGTTTTTCAAGTATAGATGATTTAAAGGGCAGTAAACTGATGTAGTATTGTCAGTGCAATCAGAGCAGTATTGGTTTCTATAAAACTTCAAAGGGTCTGAGTTGTGATTTAGGGCGGTTACCAAAATGTGCAGATACTTAATTCTTCATCACGCCAGCTCAAGGGAAGATGCATGTTGCTTCCATGTCAGTTACTATGAGAAAAAATTGGTGGCCTATAATATCACAGCCAGAGTCAGAACTGGTTGCATGACAATACATGTTTTGCATGCAAACAACATTTTGCAGGCAAGATGGTGTCTGTGTTTTGCACCCACAATTCAGAGTGTCTTTGATGATTTTGTCCAGGTGCGATCTTGTTCTCCTCTTAATACCAACTACTACAGTTTTACAGCCACTAGAAGACGAACCAAGATCACATCCACTGTGACAAAATCTCTAATCAACCCTAATTATTTCGTCAAAAATGTCAGTTCTTCTGCAACCCGTCAAAAAATGTCAAGAGGTCACTGATGGCGTTGGCTTTGAAATGATGGATGAGTAGGTCCATTGCGAAATATAAAGGTTAATCACACGCTTACTTAATGGACATTTGCTAGGTTGTATACGAACAAACACACACATACACGTACACACTGAAAAATGTTACCATACCCTTTTTCAGAATTATTGAACCTAATATTGGAAAAAATACAATTGCTCTGATATTGACTAAATGGTTTTGTTAAGCCAAATACACAAAATGCAACATGAATTCTTAAACCAGTAGAATACACATCAGAATAAATTAAGCATAAAGGCCCTTCCAACAGCTTTAACAGCTAATGTTCTTGTTCTCTTTGTTCCAATGGTTATTAATGCACTATGCTGCCGTTCAAGCAAACTATGCATATAAAACGAGAGAAATAGTGTGACAAAACCTATGCTGAGTTGACCTCCTTCCACCTCCTTTGTTACTTCCTACATCCACTCCACTGGGTGACATAATGGCAGGGGACAGCAGGGACAGACTGGGTTTTAAAGTGACAGAGGCTGTTGAGGTAGTAGCTCTTGCACTGAGGAGGCCAATGCCACCGTCCAGTGCACTTTTAGCCATCTTTAACCTTTCAGGTAAGCACACAGCCGACTTGGACAATTAAACTCAGCTCTATTACATTTAAATACCAAGGGGGCCAAGCGTACAGTAGTTCCCTCGGCAGCCTATTTAATAAAATGATTAATCTAACATGTCACTTCTTTCCTGGAGAGGGAGTGCCAGAATTACCACGAGTCTTGTACATTTAGCAGTTGTGAAAATTAACATTAAAATTGATCTTTACAGAGCTAATAAATATCCTATAATAAAAATAATGTGTCCATAAAGTTCAGGTCTGCTTTGTCACTCTGTATGTTCAGACAGGGCATTGCTCTGATTCAGCTGGCTCAGCATTTGTGTTTGTTTTGGGTCTTTAATCCTTGCCAGGTACTGGGACAACGTGTTGTCTCCACACGGCTGTGAGAGTTTGGCAGCCATTTCTTTTAAACAGGCGCTGACGTATAGAGGACTAATAAATGACTTAACAGTGAAGCATCAGTGAGGAAAGCTGTCAGCTGAATCGAACAAAATCTTTGGGCGGGGCTATTTGAATGAGTAAGGATTAAGTTATCTTTGGGTGTTACATGAAATAACGTCAGCTCAATTCAACCCTCTTTTCTCTTTGCCCTCCTTTCTAATCTTTGCTGGTAGTCACATACAGGGGCCTGTCTGTTTTCCTGAGGCCGGCGAGTGAGAGAGCCTTCCTTCCAGCACTCAAATCTGAGAGGGCAAAGCCGAGGGGACAAACAGAGCAACTTTGTGTTCCATTGCACACACATAACAGCTGTCATATGACAACAAGGAGGTGGAAGAGAGAGAGGGGGGGATGATGAGGGAGTGTATGGCCTGCTACCCACTGGTGAGCGATGTTGGTCTATACTGAAAGAAATGAAAGGAGTGTGTGTGCATGCCTACATGTATGTATCTACATGTACATTCTGCAATATTACTTCAGGCTTTCTGGAGTATAGCCAAAAAAATCAAAGTTTATAGCACAACAATTGTTGTTTTAATGAGGGCATGCAGGTCTCCCTTTCCAAGAAAATACATGAAAGTGGAGTGAAACTGGGGGTGTGACTCCTTCAGTCCATTGCTGTGGTCTTGTAGAGAAATCAATTCCGATTTCCAATGTTTAACATGCAGTATAATGGCCTTTCCCTGTTTGAACAGGTGACATTTTCTCATATCTCCCCACACATTCATCCTGTAAACACAATACATACAGTCCAACTCTGCTGGGATTGTTGGCTGGCATCTGTTGGAGGCTTGGCAATATAACGAGATTATAGGCTACAGAATTTAATTAAAATATATAGGTGTGGCTTTTTTTGGATGGTGATTTCATCATTAGGTGTACATCTTGCAAAATCACTTCAAGGGCAAACCGCCTCACTGCAATATGTAAGATATTTTCCTCTTTATTATTACTATACTACTTCATCATTGTCTCTTACAGTATATATTTTACAGTGCTGAAAGTGTTAGTTAATGGCTGTTGCATGTGCTGCAGTATGAATTAGTTCTCCTTTTCCTGTTGCAGTTATCAGAGGAGCAACTGTAGATAGTGTCTGTGGGTTGTAGAAGCCTGAAAGTGTTCGTTACCCACAATTTCCTTCTGTTGCAGAAAGCGTTTATCTTATCTGTCATGACCCAAATTAATATAACGTTGGAGTGTTTGAATGAAGAACAGACAGCTTATAGTTCTAACCTGAATCGCTTTGATCTACGTGATGAACGCTATCGTGTGAGATCGTGTACACCTGTGCACACACGCACGCACACAGACACGCACGCAGGCAAGCATGCACGCACACACGCACGCACACAAGACTTTAGTGTCCACTTTGTGCCATCTTATCCCTTCACATCAGACAGCCTACCCATAGCTCAGCCTGTGCACAAACATGCTATTGTCATCACTGGCTGGCCTTGTGACTCAGTGTGACCTGCTGGATTGGAGAAGGGGGAACACAGCCATTGAGATCAGGAACGTTAAACAGAGCATTATCACGAAAAATCATCTAGCATAGAGAGGACTGCCCCCCCCTCCTCATCCCATTTCCACCCTTTAAACAGCCCACTGTTTTGGGGGAGTAGAGAGGAGAACACTTCCCATCATTGTTTTCCATAATGAATGAGTAGTGTCCTCACATGTGTACAGTATACAGGCATCTTTCTCTGAAGGCCGCATTCAGGACAGCATGTCGGTAGTGATAACATGAAGTGATAGCACGAAATGTTGAACAAACAATTGTGAAAAATAGAGTTTACAATAACTAGGTTTGAATATTTACTTTATTACACAGCCTTGTTGAATACTCGATTCTGATTGGTTAATCACAGCATTCTACAGACTGTTGCTAAGTATAACAGGCCATTGCCACGGATGGAGTTCTGATCATAGACTCTGGAGGATAATTTTACTCCAAGCACAAATAATGGTCCCTGATTTTAATTTACCAGCCGCGATGCTGGTATTGTTTTCAAATTGTGAGTCTGTGTGTGTGTGTGTGTGTGTGTGTGTGTGTGTGTGTGTGTGTGTGTGTGTGTGTGTGTGTGTGTGTGTGTGTGTGTGTGTGTGTGTGTGTGCGTGCGTGCGTGCGTGCGTGTGTGTGGTCCTAGGGACACCTGTAGCAGAAACTAACACAGAAGAGGATTTGAGTACAATGTGTCTGTATTTCTGTCTGTTCTGTCTGTCTGACAGATTTTGTCACCATGATAGCGTCACAACCATGCAAGATGTTGTCATGCAACTTTACAGGTGTGTAGTTGAGATCAAAATGAAGGCAGACTTTGAAGATGGATGTGGTCCAAGCAAGTGCGCCGAAAGTAGGAGGGAAGGAAGTAGGGAAGGGGCCGTTGGCGTCGCGGCTGGTGTGATTCCATCGCAAGATAATCTCTAATTACAACATGCATTTAAATTGTGACCAGAATCCTGGGTAATACATTAGTTACAATGCCACCTGGCATATGAATTTGAAGATGCTATCTGACATTAGAGGCTTTCAGACACCTTCCCCCAGGAGTCTTCTTGTTGAGAAATCCTAGAGACAAAATTGCTGACAGGCTCATTCTTGAGACTTTTTGACAGCCCATTTAAAAGTGTATTTTTTCAAAGTATTTATTAGAAGGATAACCCCTTGAGATGAATCATCTCATTTTTGAGGGTGTCCTTAAAACAATTAAACAGAAAATACAAAACAGAAAATACTGTTTTACTATATGTATTTACTGCGTAAATGTGGTTAACTAGGGATCCTTGTGCAGCCTGAAGACAAGGTCCCCTGCTTGTTCAATTTTTATTCTATAGTCCAATTTATTCTCAAAGAACAGATGACATACAAGGAGACATAATTTAGTGTTGTAAAATAGACTGAATTATTGTAGGAACATTAAGGCTAGCACAGATTCAGCTCTTTTAGGATCAAATGCTAAGTCTAGCATAAAGTGGTGCAAACTGTTGAAAAATGATGATGATGATCACTCTGCTTGCGACCCATATCTCATATGATTCTGACCTAGGATGTGGCAACCATAGATATAGAAAAATTGTTCTATATCTATGGTGGCAATCACAAAGCTCTGACTCATCACACAGGCCTTCTAGGTTGGTAGACTTAATTTATTTCATTCCACCGAGAGACAGTAAAAGCATGTATTTCGGTTACTAGCAACAAGGCAGTGTATTTTTCAAAAGCATCATGATATAATGTTATTTACAGGATCTGTGTGAGCAACAGGCATTGGGTGACATTTATCTAGCATTCTGCTGCTAGAAGCATGAAATTGACGGTCTTGCCTTCTGTCCCAGATTTGAAACAATGATACTGTTGCAGTATATCCAGTCTATGGACACAAAAAAACATTCAGTGCAGTGCCCTGCCGATCGCCCACCTATGATTTGCAGTTCTTTATGTCCTTTGGAAAGTCAGAAATCTCACGATAAACATGAACTGTTTTGTGGAGCTGGATTTCTGGTTTGCATGTACTGTGATTCAATACTGATCACAGTAATTCAATCTTAGTTTCTGTATTTGGCCTTTGGAACTGGAATACATCCACCTTGTTTGCTACTATTACCAATCAGTTCACCATGCCATTACCTATTTGTTTTTAGAACAAATGTATCTAGTCATACAGTAAATACAGTGTGGTAAAAAGATTATCAGGCATATGGAAAGGAGTTAAAGGACAACAGACCTTTTATTTGTTTATTCATGGTTCCCATGTTTAGGGTGGCAAAAGGATTTTGACAGATTAATGTTTTAATCACAAAAGTAGCCAGCTCCATTTCATCAAAAACTCCCATGGTGTGCAGTATTAGCTGCTAGATGTAGGAATTCCTGGAAACCTTGCCAGACTGGTAACATCTCCAGTATTCTTTCCAGTAGTTCTAGCCTAACTGATTTAAGACTCCTCTTGGCTCTACTCTGAGGCAGTAGGCCTCCTCAAGTAGATTGGAGTTGGGATAAGTCAGTGAACACAAACAAGAGAGCATGATTAAATAGTACTTATACAAAAAAGGTTGGGTTATATAACTGCTTTTATTGCTCCTAGCTGTCAATGGTGCTGTCTGTAAAATATATAAATGTTTTTAACAACATAGCAGTTATGGCATCATTTATTTTATGAGAAATGTCCTGGTTATTCTGAATTGTAACTGCAGCCCTTTAAAAAGTTGCTACATTTTACGTGCATATATACAGTATGCGGGTGAAATATGACAAATCTCACGTTTACACAGCTGAGTTTAATGATATTTTAGCTAGATGTATATGTCCCCTTTATCAACTGTGAAAACCCCCCAGAATTAATTACGTTTATTTTTTCCATTCTTCACAATTGAGTCTACACTGTCAAACTGGTCAATATTGACACTGACAACCAATCAAGATACGACGAGGCACCAGTTTATAAGGTATAGTTGTAAATAATGCGGGCCAATACAATAAACCTGCGATAAATCCTTACTTTGTCAATTTTAGTTCTGTTGACAATGTGTCAGACAGGTGTTGATTCTCTATGGTCAATTTAGAGGCTGCACTTTGCTGTGTTGAAAATATAATCTCCTCCTCATGTACATACAGTACATGAAAACATCATGAAACCCCAAACAATTACTAAAGAGCTACTCAAATACAACATGTATCCCATGCACTTAACATATGGTAGGTATGTGGTAAAATAAGTGTTCATACCATGGTTTGGGTGAATACTAGATTCTGATTGGCTGCAGGGTGTCCATTAAAACGTTGCGTAGGGAACAAAACTCGATATCCAAAATCTTTGAGCTATTACTGTCAGTGGCCTTGCCCTCCCTGGACCACCTCAAATCAAAATGGGAGGAGGATTTTGGTACAAGGCATTCAGAGGAAAGCTTGAGGTTGGCTGTGGCCTGGATTTAGTCAGCCTTTATATGTGTTAGACACAACATTATCCAATTTTAAATTCTGCACAGACTTCACCTGTCTAGGAGCAGACTTTTCAGCAAACTTTTTCCTGAACTGAATTCAACCTGTCAACATTGTGACTGGGACCCAGCAACTCTCTTTCACTCATTTTATGCAAACTCAAGGATGAGGCAATTTTGGGACAAGATCTTCGAGACATTTTCATTCATGTGCAATAAGGCCATAGACCCAGAACAGCAGTTGGCAATATTTGGTGTGGCTCGAAGAAATCTGGGTCTCCCTCAGTCCCAGACTCACGCTCTGGCATTTTCATCATTGCTAGCAAGACGCCTCATTCTGTGTAACTGGACCGACACACACACACACACACACACGCACACACACACACACACACACACACACACACGCACACACACACACACACACACACACTATGCAGCTGCTGGGTCAATGACGTCATGGCTCTGAAACACGACAAGCTCAGGTATACCTCGAAGGAATTGGTCAATCAATTCAGCAACCATTCCTGGGCTATTATAACAATGTCTACGTTACACAACGTCACTTGATGCCTATCTGTGCCTATTCTAATATGGATATCTAACACTGCCTTATCTTTTATTTATTTTTTTCATTTTTTGTGACCAATACCATAGTATCATTATTAATATATGCACGACAAATTATGCCTCTGTATGTTTATATTTACATAGTGGTACTTTTTGTCTGTCTGTGCTCACCAATTTCCGGGGAGGGAGGGGTCGATGTTGTGGGCTGATTGTTTTTGTTTGTGTTTCTTGTTTGTTCAGAATGAAACCAATAAAAATAACTGAATAATAAAATGCTACGTAGGCTTATATTATAAGGACAATGTGAATTATGTAAGTGGCCATAATCATTATGTCCACACAATGTTCACATACAAACTATAAACAAATACAACTTACACTATGATTCCAACAGATTACTTTCATATGGCCATCTCGCTCGTGAGGCTTAAAGTGAATTTGAACTCTAAAGACTTAATTTGATTCATGTGCAGCCCATCAACCACAAAGACGTTTTGGTCCACATTATTTAGCTTATCACTGCAAAGATTGAAAACTCATGACTTGAGGCTATAATGGAATTTTTGTTTAGAATGAAAGTAAAATCCAATATTTCTTTCCAATGAAAGGCTTGTACTTTTACATTAATTCTTGTAAGGTTGTAATCTGTTGCTTTTGCTTGATGCTACTGACATAATACTGTTATTCTTACTCTCTTCAATTATTCAAATTTTACTAATTTGGTTTATTCGATTAAGTTCAAGCATTAAAATTGTTTGTTTGCAGGTGAATCCAATTGTGGTTCCATTTGTTGATCCATTAATCAGGCACAAAGCAATAAAGAATACTTAGGGGTTTGATCTCTTTCAAAATAAGCAAATTATAAAATTGGAAGTTCTGGGAATATTTACAGCTACATTGTTTTATTAAAAGGCAAGAGCTGCTAGAAGATGTCTGCTTCCGATTAAATATTTAAAAACCTCCAGTGATTACAGCCTGAACACTATAATTGCTTTGTCAATGACTAAGCAAGCAGTGCTAATATATCCAATATCTAACCATTACACAGAAATCATTTTGTGATTTACTTTTGTAGGTGTCACACTGAAATCAAACTTAAGTCTGCTCTTAAGACTGCCATTCTTATGTTTACAGTTGAAACAGAGTTTAAAATGTTCATCCATTTTAAAGAAATGCTAACGCCCATGGAAATGTCAGTAGTGCTGATGCACCGCTGTAGCTCAATAACATCAACACAGCTCCTAATTATCGACACAAACCCATGTATCCTGAACTCCACATATAGGGTCAGCAGCCTTATTCATGTGTGCAAATCCACTTAAGAGCATTTTAATCTTTACATTGCCTGTTCTTCCCTGGTACATTTCAAATCATTGCCCTGTGTGGAAAAAATGCCAACATTCATGTCTATCTGAAAGACGATTAGTCTGCCCCAGTATCCGTTTACTAGATTTTCTGTTATATATGCCTTCATTTGTGAATTAAAGCTTTCCATGTAGTAATTTGTGACATTTTAGTGCAATCATCAACTATTAGTCAAATTCACATTTTTGACTTGTTTGACGTCAGCTCTGTCCATACAAGTCTTATCTGTGACCTTGTGGTGACTGTATAAGCTGTTGAAGACAACTGTAGTTGAGGAAAGCATGCCTATTGATTGCCTCAGATTGTCTCACTAACACATTGCTTATTCACTGCCTTTGTGGCATCACATAAATGAATAATGTCTCTCCAGCGGAGTTTCTTCTTCTCTGCTCGGAGGGCAACTTTCCGTCCCAGGAATCTCACAAGGCTGTTTGTTTTTATCAGCTGATGTCTATACACCTCTTAGTCTAACACAGTGTAAGAACGTTTTATACAATTAAAAAAAAAAAAAAAGTTCACCAAAGAGGTTTGATCACAGTTTCACTCTAAGTGCTTAATCTTGACACAATAGCAGGATTTAGCACAGATCTGGGGATTAGCTGTTGTTTCACTCATGGGGTTTTGGATATTATTGTAAGAATGCATCTGCTTGATTCCAGTAAAACTCTGACATTATGTGACACTGACCAGACAGTCTCAAGTCTTTCAGTAACTAGTAAAGCTAGTCAGAAGCAGGAAGCAACCTTTTAGCCACTAAAACAGCTGCCTTTGATAAGAAAGCATAAGACCTGTGCAGCTGATCATAAGGCATGTGATCAGTTTTTTTTTCTGTGTGCATGTACTGTATGTTAGTATGCTGGAGGGAGTCTAACAGCTGCAATACTTCTTTATGCAATGTCAACATCAGTAAAACAGAGATGACACTGTGCATTGTATTACTATTTCTATAATAGTTTTGTTTACACAAAAAGTTCAGTAGGTCTGCAAACTCATGGGGCAAATGAATATGAATTACTGTGCAGTCACATTTCCATAGCACCATACTGTTCTGAATAGTCAAAGATAAATTGGCCTTACGTTTGCCTATTCTGAATGTAACATTATTTTTGGCTACAACAACAAAATGGGGCCAACCCTATAAATGCGAAACTCTGCCCCTGACTTACTGAGTGACTGAGTGATGAAGTTACACCATTGGTTGGTAGAGCAATGGAGTTCCCTATTGGCTGTTGCTCTTTTAAAATAGGCACAAACAGTGCAGAGAAAAAAAACTTAGCTGGGTTAATAGGAGTTGCAGCTCCGAATACATCATACGACAAATTGCAGCCTTAAAGTGAGCATAGGCTGCAGTCTAACTAACAGGAATTATGCTATATTAGTTTGTGTGCCCACCAAACAAGTTCCCCTTATTTGTTTAGGAGTTTGTCAGTCAATAACATTACTTGTGCTTGTTCAGTATTACTATACTGTATTAAAAAAAAACAGGGCTTGCAGTGTAAGCATACAAACCACCAGAAGCCCCAAAATATGCCATAGGGAAACTGAAATTAAAGGAATATGCTGCAATGTGTACTTTGTTTAATGTAATTCTTTCCTAATGTGTATTATCCCTTTTGTTTGTATAGCAATGGCATTGTATGGGTTGCACCATAAGGTCTTGAAGTGGCCTTTGTCTTAGAGCAGTGGTTATGTGCACCTTTCATGCAATATGCTACTTCGGCAGTGGTGTAGTCTAATGTAATTATATATACAGTATATATATATATATATATATATATATATATATATATATATACACATATATTTATGTATTTATTTTGTATTCTTTCTGGCTCAGAATGGGCCCTTGGGGGGTCTGGGTGTCTTCCTTTCCTGCATTCCGATACACTTGTATGCACCAATCTATGGTGGGAATACCTTTATTTATCCTATGAGAAGGAAAACACAGATGGCATTCTAAATATATCAAAAATATAATGGAATATAAAGCAGTAAGGGGGCTTTCACATCAGGGACCTAAGCCTGGATCACAAACGTTGACCCCAAAGCAATGAGGACAAACTAAAATAGGCTACTTATATTTGTCTTAAATGTACGGTGAAGGGAGGATACTGGCATTAGTGTAGGCGGAGCATTTGGGCCTGGTCGCTACGCACACACTATTCACTGCGCTCAGCGAGGTGTGGGTCGGTGAAAGATGAGAAAGGTTTCCCTGCATGTTCTGCAGTGTTAGCTTAGTTTGCTGTCACATTACTCGGCCCCGTATTTGTGATTCAAATATCTGAAGTGAAAGTTCTATCACAAAACTGTGTTGTTGCGTATCATTGCACATTTTTTAAATGGGTATATGGAAACCCTGGAGATTTCTTAGTGGGTATACTGCGTATACCTGCGTATCACGTAGACTACACCACTGTACTTCGGTACACTTTAAACAAATATTACTGAGACCACTACAAAAGCATGCAGGTGAAGATTTAATATTAAAGGAGAACTCCGGCCAATTGTTACGGTAATCTTGCTAAATATAACTATGCAAGACCTCTCTATAGCGACACGAGCGAAATTGGTCTTGGTATATACTGTATATCATACAGTATATATAGATACTACCACTGACTGTGTGACAGTGTAACAATTTGGTCAAATTTAGCACATTAACCATAAACAGCCATATACAGGGTTTCGACCACAGAAATAGAATAAGAGTAGAAGGGACTGAGAACTGTGACCGTTGTAGCAGGCTAACTTCTGCATAAACATCAGTGTAAACTAACTTGCGAGAAAGTCGCAGACTCTCTGAGGTGAGGTTTTGCGACAAACGAGCAGAGCAGGGGCTGGATCAGAGTACTGTCGATTGGCTGCCTGTTCTGCCAACTTTCCCAGGCCTTGTCATATGACCAATTCATGTTTCCATGATGGCTATCCAAAATTCTGATACCATGTAACCAGCACTGGAATTGTTTTTTAATTAAGTGGCAGACTGAGCCTTTAGAAAATGTGTATATCATTTGAATATACAATTTGTTTAAAATGAAAACTAGTGATATTAATAATGAATGTGATGTTTTATTTAGCAGAATTACATTGTGTTGTTCTATCCTATCCACTTAAAAAATCCTGGAATCGCCCCTGGAGCAGAGCAGCACAAAGCATGGAGAGGTGTCTTTTGTGCACTGTGTCCATTGCCTTGCTTAAGAGTAAAAGCAATTGAGGATTGCTGGATTTAATTGCTTCCTATTTCTACTGGTAGTCCTCAAATGATAATGATAGTAATAATAAAGGCCAATACGGAGTTCTCAAACTAGTGAATGTGACACACTTTACTGCCCCACTGATGTGTGTTGTCACCATAACAACTAACCACAATCGCCATTTGCTCTTGAATTAGTCAAATGGCCGTGGCAAACAGTTCAACATGTCCGTCATACTCTCATTCCATTTCTATGGTTTTGACCTAGTCTTGTTCAGTCACTTTCCTAACACAGGTGCCAGTCCCCAGGTTGCTGTTCAAAAGTCCTTGGCCTGCCTAGCTGTGATGAATGGGCTATTGTCTTGCTTTAGTTGGTTTTGATGTAAATGGGTAAATGGTTAATAAATGGGAACTGTGATTGCCTGCTGGTAAGACAACAGTTATGCAGTGCAGTATTCTTCCTGCTGCCTGTCCACGGCAGGTTTATTCTGTTGCTGGAACACCTCATCCGATCCCTCTTTAAATGCAAGCCTGCTAACCACAGCTCTGACACACACACCTGCATGCCTCATTCATAAAGCATTACAAGATGACTGAACATGCACCTGTGCTTTTCACCTTTCTTTTAACATTGCACACTTTTGCTTTTCATTCATAAAAATAACTTTTTTGCATTTGGTCTTCCTCATCTCTGAGCACAAGCAGAAGTCATAACACAAAACAGCCACTGCTTCAGAGCATCACATGCATTGTTTTTTGTTCATTTATCTTTTGACATTATATGTGGTTTAATTTAATTTTATTCAAGTCATGTACCTTCAGTGGCACACAGTGAGATTGATTGCACAGCAACACATAATGGATTTAACACGCTTGTGTAGCTCTCTAAAATAGCTGCTATGAAATACAATTGAATGTCACAATTTACCTGGTGATGTGCTCACTCAGTCTGCAACCAGATGAGGGTAAACTAGCACACTTTCTCTTTCATTTCCTCTTTTTTAAAAGTTGTGTTTTGCTTTTTTAATAAAATCGACTACCTGGTTCTCTTATCTTGTGTGTGTTGTGTTAATTGGCTACAAATATCCACACTATTTAAACACACCAGCATCTGTATACCGTATAATAAATTTTTCTCATAACACATTTTGTGCCTCTGATGGATTAAAATCACCACTCAATCTAATGTGATTGACCCCGATTTTAATAGCATTTTGTGGACTCAACAACTGCAGCAGGAAATAATCTATCTAACAGAAACACACTGTGACTACATGTACTCATCTCTAATAAAGGGCAGGATTGTAATTATTTGCAGCATGGTAAATTATTAATAGGAGGTAGGCACCTGGGAGAGTGATGGACAGTGTGCACCAGGAGCTGTGAAGGAAAGGCAGGAGAGTGACCAGGCTCGGTCTAATCTTGCCTATCACATTACCTCAGCCCTCATGATGCATCGAGACGCTGGCCTCTCTCTGTGGCCCCCATGGCTCTACCTCTACTCACTTACTCTTAAAGTGGCACCCCTCTTCTTTTTACCATAGCCAACTGTGTGATAGCACAGGCGTCCTCACTACACTGTTTTTTAGAAGATTGTTTTTTAGGTAGATGAGGATAGATAGGAGTTACCAGAGGAGGTAAGCCTGGAAATGTATCCTTATTGAGTAAAGGTGATGACGCTGTAGGCATCATGTGGAATAGAGATGGTAGGTTATTAGTTGTTGCTTGCATTTACAGCTATTTCAATTTTGAATTAGAAGAGTAAGCGTGTGTTTTATTCTGTTGGCGCTTTCCTAATTAACTTTTGTTAATTTTTTGTTGACATTTTTCAAAAGTTCCAGGCATTTTGTTCCACTGTGTTATGCTTTAGTTATTAGGATGTCAACAGACACGTTTTCTTCTATGCAGTGTAATAGCATGGGTAAAATTATTAAAACAAATGTAATGTGACTATATTATACACTGATTTTGCACTGCTGGCACAGCAATTCCTTTGCAATTATCTAAAGTGGTATGACTTCATAAAGTATGGAAATGCAAGTGCTGCATATTTCTGAAATAGAAAATATTTTGCACACAACTTATGTGTTTCATAGGCCCTCAAAATCAGTGATGTGCATTAACCGGTTTGGCTGGCTATGCCATTTTGAGAGGGTAGTCAGGTGCCTGGAGCCAGGAAACAATGCTCTCCACTCTGTTTGTGTTGTGATGCTTTGTTATGTCTTTGTTCTGCTCTGTTTGTCCTCTCAGTCATTTGAAGAGCGGACTTCACTCACTGAGCTCTGAGAAATGCTCTCTCTCTCTCTCTCTCTCTCTCTCTCTCTCTCTACGTGAGAGTTCTGCAGAGTATAGCTTTGCCAACAAATCTAGGCCACATTATGATTTCACATTTGTTACTCAGCCAATAGCATGCAGTGTTTCAATGTGCATCTATTTATCACAAAATCCCACAGGCATTCACTGCTCCAAATTTGTTTTTGCTTTAGAATCATCACATACTGTAAGACAGTTCAAATTCATGTCCCCAAACTTAGAATTCAATATTTGTTTTATTAAAGTAAAAGTGCTGCCTGCTGAACAGAAAATGTATCAAAGCAGGAACAGTACCAGATATTCTTTTTCTGATCACACAGTATAGAATTTTAAGGATAACAACACAGATGTCTGGGCAAGGAGAAGGGGTTTTACAATGGTATGAAAGTGTGAGAGGCACCTGCTGGCTTGAGCCTGTTATTGTCCACTGCGATAGTAAATAAGCATTTTGCATGATGCTGTTTTGCTGAGCAGCTCTGAGAGTAGGAGAGTCAGATGTGCTGAAGTATGAATAGCGGAAGATGCTATTGGTTACAAGGAAACACATTTTATCATGTTAATCCTGCATCCATTTCCTTTCAAATAGTGAAGTTTATCTCAGCTTATTTCTATGCCTGTGTTTGACTTTGATTGTGTATATAATGAACGTGTGCGTGTGTGTGTGTGTGTGTGTGTGTGTGTGTGTGTGTGTGTGTGTGTGTGTGTGTGTGCACGAGCGCTGTGGTGTTAAATGGGTAGGCGTGGACAGCTGAGATTACTTTGGTTCAGGGTCTATGGTAACACAGGACTGCAGAGGGAGGGAGCTGGAGTGTGCAATTGTAAGGGGCAGAAATCTGAAGAGGCAGTGTATACAGAAGGTAGCAGGGCAATGGTTGAATGGGAAGAGTGCAGGTTTGTATGCATGTGACTATATTTGCTTTCATTGCTATTCAGTCAATTTAGATGTGATGAATAAAGTATAAAATGTGATATTTTGGTCTGGTCAGTTTTCTATTCAATTAGATTAAGAAAATTGGTGTTACTGTCATGTCACTGTGTTAAGTGTGGAGCTTGACTAGAAGCTGGGGAAAACAGCAAGTCTGCCTCTATAGGTCTCTATACAAGCACAATGGTAACAAACCAGGTGACCTGTTTGTGTAGGGATTAAATAAACACGATACATGTGAACTCGTGAGTTTGATGGTCAACATATTTTTAAACTATGGAGGGAGCTTCAATGCTAAGCTATTCCTTTACCAAATATGTTAATGGTGTGATGGAAAGTGATGAAACTGCTCTTATTTGTCTTAATCATGCTATTCATGTCTCTTCTTTGTCTTATCTGTTGGCAGACTCGGAGGCCTTCAGTTGCTAAGGAGATATCCCACCACAGAAGAAGCAAACAAGATTTCATCAGAAAGATCAAGCAAAACAAGCCAATGAAGAACTGAGGTGGATGGTTGCAGAATCTACACAAAGGCAACGTACCAAAAGAGCCATGTGGGAGGAGAGTAAGGTGGTTTTGCTATTCGCACGCATCAAGCCCTAATACTTTGTCTACTGATATACGCTTAACGTTCCCCAGCCCTCTTCCAGAGCTTCTTCTCAGGGGGAGCCCCTGCTATGAACCCCAGCTCTGTTGGCTTCAGCAGGCAGTCCAACCTCAGTGCCAGGCGCTGTGTGGGCATCCCACAAGTCTGGGTTCTGCCCACACAGGACTCACAGACTGCCCCTGAACAAAAAGAACGAAATACTCCTGAGTCACTCCTCTGTGTGGTGGCTCTCCTGTCTAGAGTTAAATTGGTCTGTTGTGAAGTTTGATCTGCCTCTTCACCAGCAGGTTTAGTTAAAAGCATCTCCAACTCTTCCACCAAATCCTTTTAGGTCAACACTTCGTTATAATTTGCTTACCCATCAAGCAGCAGAACGAGTTCCTCTGTGTTCACCACGTGGAGGAGGACCATGGGATGCCGTCAGAGCTCGGAGGAGAAAGAAGCGGCGCGGCGCTCGCGGCGAATCGACCGCCACTTGCGCTCAGAAAGTCAGCGGCAGCGGCGTGAGATCAAGCTACTGTTGCTGGGCACCAGCAACTCAGGCAAAAGCACCATTGTCAAGCAGATGAAGATCATCCACAGCGGAGGCTTCAACCTGGACGCCTGCAAGGAGTACAAGCCCCTCATCCTGTACAATGCCATCGACTCGCTCACCCGCATCATCCGTGCCCTCACCACCCTCAAGATCGACTTTCACAATCCTGATCGCGCCTACGATGCTGTGCAGCTCTTTGCCCTCACAGGGCCGGCTGAGAGCAAAGGGGAGATCACTCTAGAGTTGCAGGGGGTCATGAAACGTCTGTGGGCTGACTCAGGGGTCCAGGAGTGCTTTCAACGATCCAATGAGTACCACTTAGAGGACAACACTGCCTACTACCTGAATGACCTGGACCGCATCTCTGCTCTTGAGTTCATCCCAACTGTAGAGGACATCCTACGGTCCCGTGACATGACCACAGGCATTGTGGAGAACAAGTTCACCTTCAAGGAGCTCACCTTCAAGATGGTAGATGTGGGTGGACAGCGTTCGGAGAGAAAGAAGTGGATCCACTGCTTCGAGGGCGTGACCGCAATCATTTTCTGTGTCGAGCTAAGTGGCTATGACCTCAAACTCTATGAGGACAACCAGATGGTAAGAAAAATCTGTTTAATGGGCCCACAGTAAATGTATGCACATGGAGACATGTAGGCGCTAACACATGCTTGCATGGACAGCCAATCTACCAAACCCAGCAGTTTGGAGAGGGGCGAGACAGAAATCCACCCAATTAGCACATATTATACAAATATGCTCTCTTATTAAGTTTTTACACCATTCGTGAGAAGATGTGCAACCTTCATTTCTCACAATGGGTTGAGATAATTCATCTCTTATGTGAGATATCTGACTTACTGCAATGATCTGAGATACAAATAATCTTGGTATCAAGAAATATTAAGAAAATATGAATTTCATACTTTTATTTACCATATCAGTTGTTTTTCCATATAGTGAAAAAAGACAAAACATTGTGATATACTACCAAACAAGTAATATTTGTATAACAACGGTTTCACAGTTCTGAGAAGCAAAAAGAACACAAGGCTGTTCTGCTGAGTCATTTCCTCTCTGTACATCCCCGTCTTCAACCATGCTGTGGTTACACAGATACAGGGATTACATGTTTTTCTTTTGATTACGCCATACACATATCATTTACAAAAGATAGTGGCTGTTTGAAATTATTTAGGGGTATTTCCAAAATCATTTTTGAGAAATGCTGTTTGATGGTTACTTCTAATGAACTCAATAGTAAAAATGTAAACAGTTCATCATGTCTGCCTTTTCATTTTAAATTACTTCTGTTTACTTTGGTGGGAACAAATGCACATTAAAAACCGCACTCACTGAAAGATTTGTAAACCACCAAACTGCTAAACAGCTTATCATTTCAAGTAGGAAAACAGACCTACACAAAAGTTAATTCTACTAAAAGGACTACTTAGGGGGACCTTGAGTTCAGGTCTACAGCTACTGAATGCAACTATTTAAAACTTTCATTCTGTGCAAAAATAAAATGTCTGCCCAAATGTAGGGATCAGAGGCTGCATGAATGATCCTTTCTGTTGGAAAGAAGGCTACCTGATTTGGAGGTTTGCCACACAAGCCAGAAGAAACTTTCCTTCCCTTTTTTGGTAGATGCTTATTATGCCATAACTGTTAAAGGATTTACTGTATTGAGCAGCTACTCTTTACTAATGTAACAGGCAAAAGACATAATTGCAGAGGGTAGTTTTCCTAATATCCCCACAGGGCATCCAGGACCACTCACTGCATACTTTACATTGTTTTATTCTCATCCTAAGTAATAGTATTACCTTCTGTAATTCCTCTACAGTTCAATCAATTTTGTTTAGTAAATAATTTGGAAATCTATCCACATGTATGGTCCATTTCCAAAGTTCTTTGGCTGGGGGCTTGAATTAACTGATTTTGAAAACATGGGCAAAACACATTCACTTTGCCTTAATGTGGTAGCAAAGCTATTTCAAATCTGTCTGAATGAAGAGAGTAGCCACCCGGTGTTTGTTATCTCCCCTTCATGGTTGTGGTATTTGAACAATTTGCTATCCATAACATATCTGTTTTGTTATCTGAGTGTTTTGGAATAGTTAGGTAGTTATTGCTTGTTTAACTGCCTTTTGATAATGGAAGGTCAACAATAGATACTATTTTACTTTTGTAGTCTAGACCAACGAAGGGTTAGCTATTTTTTATTTCTTCATAGGAATGCTCACATTGTTTTCCTAAAGTATCTAGTATCCATGTTTACCTCTTTATACACAAGAAATATCTTGAGAACAGAGGTAGCTGTCATTCCTGTAACTGAACTGGCTTGATAACTCATGGGTTACCCGGATAAAACATACATGGTGCCAAGTTGGAACATGAAATCAATTAGTTTTATAGGTTAAAAATAAAGTCTGAGGAGAAAAATGCGGTATGGTGTTAATTGAGTTCACAGAATAAAGTGTGAGGCTGTACCTGTGAGAATTAGCAGATTGTCAAGGCACTTTGTAGCAATGGGAGTTCACAGGTGCTAGAAAAAAAACAACTTTTATTATTCTAAGACAAGAGAGGAAGAAGATAGCAATGGATCGAAAGTACCAGAAAGAAATTAGAGCAGCCATCCTGCTTCAGAGCCAACTGAATAAGATCTCTGCAAATACTGACATCTCATGGTCGATGTGGTTGGATTAATGCCTTTACAGTTTTATGTGTTTTAACACGTGAAGCTAAACTAAAGATTTATTTGGCACACCACCAGGGTTTATTCAGCTCAAACTTGTGACATAGAAGTACTGACATTAGATGTAAGATAAGATGTACTTTGAAATGTTTTAGATATGCCAGTAGGGGCTTTCCGACCGGAGGGATTTTTGCAGTTCCTAGAAGTTAATGTTCCTAGAACACTTTCCGACAGGACAAATTTGGGGATTTTTAAGTTCCTCTGGCTGCAGTACCGTACTCTTTCAGCTCCTACTTCAGAGCAGGGTCTTTTCCCTTTTCCCTTTTCCTAGGTGTACTTGATTGGTCAAACTTATAAGTCACGGCCATTGCCAACCTGGAACTTGCAGACAGAGCAACTCCGGGACATTTTTAACAATTTTCACCATCTTATTCGTCATTAAATTCACTTCTGACGACGTTTTAGGCAAGAAATGAACTGTTTAGATTTCGAATAGAGGCAGTCTTCTGAAAATCGTTGCCGAATTGACAATTTGCCAGCCAGCTGGTTGCGGCCGGGATTGCTTGCTCGCCGGTCGGCCTGTCATCCTGGGACGCCCCGCTGTAATCTGGAGGTCTCTCAGACCGGTCTCGTAAATAAGAGACTTTTATTTTGCCATTGACGGATCGTTTGTTTAAATATCACAACACATGTCCATCATAAGATTAAAGGGAACCTGTGGTTAACTGCCTTTTTGGCCTTAAACTCCGCCATCACACACACACACACACACACCCACGCACACACACACACACACACACACACACACACACACATGGCCACACCACAGCGCAGCATGCAGAGAGAGAGAGAGAGAGAGAGAGAGAGAGAGAGAGAGAGATACCAGTTTCTCTTTGGGAGACTTGTTTAAATTATGATATATACATTAGATTTAGTATATAGTTCATACTTTTTTTGGTGTATTTTCTGATTTTAACGCTATAAAGACCGTTGCTGTGCTTGCATCACTCCCTTACCCCTCCTACCAGTCCCTATGGCCACTTGGCCAGTGCGAATGCAAATGGAAAAAAATGTTTTTTCAAAATTATTGATGAGAACATGCAACTGATAAAATACTAAATACTAGTGGATCAGTTGCAAAAACTGCATACCAACAAAGTCCTTCAGCTAATTAACTTTTCCATGGTCACCTGCCTGTTCCTTTCTACCGCACATGTAGAAAATGTGGAAGCAAACATTCTAAATCTTGTTTTTAACTATTGTGTTATTAGCAATGAGCTTACATCTTTTGGTTTAAACAAGTTGGTTTTAAAATGCTGTGTGTGTATTATGTTCAAATCAATGAGTGCAGATTTGACACCATATTGATGGCAATTTTCCAAGACATTAAAACAAACACATCGTTGTTAAGTATCATCAAGTCAAGAAAAAAGGAACAGAATTACATTTTGTAGGGCACATGTGAAGCCAGCCTTGAAAATAGTAGGCTATACCTTATATAACTTGCAATTACATTGCTCAGTAGGTGGATTTAGATGATTAGATGTTACAGTCATTTGTAGTATAATGTAGGCTGAACATTTATACAAAAGCCCTATGCAGGTTTGTTGAAGAGAGGCTGTACTAGCATACAAACCACATAATGGTGGTCATACAGGACAGCAGGCCACACCCTCAGAAATCTACAGGACCATCAGGCAGACGGCATAATGTAGCAGACATTCTAAATGTCAGATTATGTGTGTACACCTAATCTTAATGTCACTGGATTAAGTGGAGGAATGTCACTGTGGTTCCTTCGACATCTACAGAAGGCTCCTCAGTAAATTCCTGGATTTTGGAACCACCTGCTTCCATAAACACTGTCAGCTGACACTGCTGAACAGCTGTTACCTAACACATAGTACATGCTCAATACATCGGAAATGTGAGAAAGAGAAGAGTGTTTGTATCCATGTACTGTATGTGTCTGTGGTTACATATTTTACACAATACATCAGTTGATGGCGAATATGACAGCAGTGAAACCCAATTTGGTTTTGTTAAAATGGGTTAAACATCAGTTAAAATTAAGGTTAGGTGCTCTGTGGAATGAAGCTCAGTAGTATGTGAGGGTCAAGGATTTGGTTATTAAGCTGACCCGGATTCGGGTGCAATGAAAGAATAATACTAATAGATACAGTAGTATAGTATACAGTAGCAAATGTACGGACAAAATTAGAATAAACAAACCAATATACAATACCTACCAAAAACAAAATATTAGGCAGAAAACATGCTTCTAACACACTAATAATAGCTGTCTAAATAGCAAAAAACATGTCGGCTATCTTGTTCCAAACACAGACATGGCAACATTTTTCAATATACCCGAAAACCAATAATGACAATTAACTAGAACAGGGAAAATGTCCGAAAACTTTTGATCTGTGTTTACTCAACAGATCTTTCGACAAAAAAACTAAAACATGACCACATCCTTGCCTTAACCTTTTGCGAGATCATTTATGCTAACCTTTAACAAAATAACCTAACCTGAAATTCATATTTATTAGGTTGTACAATACACAAATTCGATTTAACAGATATGGCAATATCAGAAGGCGCTGTAGAGGCATGACCTATGTCACATGTATATGTTCAAACCTTGTTGAATACATTTGCAGTAAAGCTGTTGTACAGCACATGCATCGATTGCTAATTACGGTAATGGCTCTTTTACAATAATGTTATCAATGTTTTATAACTAAAATCCAATTCCTGCATTGATAAGGGGGAGCTGTAATGTTAGCAGTCAAGGTAATTTCCCTCCAGCATCAGTGATATTTACTCTTTTGACTCAATAAAAACGCTCTAATTAACAGACCTTTCTATCCTCGTGTAAGCACAACGTGTACCTGCCAGCAAAGATATCTATGACCTTCTTTACCCTAGCGCTAACACAACTGAGTCACTAAGTTCAATGTATTCTTTTATATATGCATGAGAAACAGTTAATTAAGTTATGTGAAATAAGCCTTTGTGAGATGACACAATCAAGGACCAGAGGTGACTCATCAATTTTAGTTCAAGAGCAAGTCTGACTGACTCTTCTATTTCTTAGTTTAGAACCACAGTAGCACAGCGTTTTGTTAATGAGCATGTCTGAATAAATGATGTCTTATCTAATGGAAAACAACAAAACAGGGATTATGAAATTTGAATGACACACCCAAACATGGCAAAGCTCAGTGTTCGTTGAGACATTGATCATCAGTTCTTATGTGCATGCGTATGTATAATGATCACTGAATAATGGTTCCGGAAAACAGTCACACGTATGCAAAACCGTTGCTTTGAAGGTTCCTCATTAGAAGAAAATGTGTGTTTGTTTTTTTTAAATTGGATGCCGTGTTGTGTCCAGTGATCATTTTAGTAATCTAAACCTTCAAAGCAATTCATACAATGTCACTCAAGCTGAAAACAAACTCCGTCCGACCAGATAGATACTGGTTCAGTTTCAATGCACCAGCTCACACAAGATGGAAAATACACTGTAATAACTACAGTACAACATTTACCCATCAACCCATTCCCTGATGCATTTTCCCTGTCCCATCCCTGTCTTGATAATGAATTGTTGCCTTGGTTACTGTTGCTTAGCAACAGGCCAGTCAAATGCTCCTAATCCTGTGCTGTTGACAGTGAGCTGTGACTAGGGAAGGGAGGATGAGAAGGGGAGAGGACAGAAGAAGGGAGGGGGGGGGGGGGGGGGGGTTACAACAAACAGCACTGCTGGAAAGAATAGATATGAGGTGTATATGTGCATGTATGTATTGTGCGCCTGCATGAGTGTTTGTGGGGGCATTGTGTTATAAATGTGTAGTGCAGGTTTATGTGCAATGGCTGAGGCTCAGCAACTGCAGTGAAAAGCAACTGAAAAGCCTAGATGTGAGGTTAGCGGTTGTTTAAGCTTGTGTTAGCCATACATAAAGGCAGACACTGACTGCAGTGTCAGCTGTATTTCTATTGTCTCAATTATTACCTGTCACATGAAAGACGACTGATATGAACTGACAAATATGAACTGATCTGAATGTAAAATGACAGTTTCCCTGAACGGTGACTTTAAATCACATCACGTCCCTTCAGAAACACAGAGGAAGGTGTCAGACTGTTGTATCAAAATGCATTCAGGAACAGTCTCCCTCACTCAGCTACAGCATCTTAACTGCCTAATGGGTTATCAAAGGCATTACTATCATGTAATTGAATTTTTTCATATGTCATAATGGTGTTTTGAAAAAGAGCTTTCCAGGAAACGGAACGGAGACTGTTCAAGGACACACCAAGTGAAAAAAAACACGTCATGCTTTTTTTTTTTGGCCAATATTTCTCTTACCTGGCTATACATGCTCACACAGGTGTCAATGTATCCCTTATACAATCTAGCTATTGCATCACTAAACTGTAATAGCAAAAGGAAATTAAGTGTATGTTGTCCAGATTCAATTTATCTTAAATGTTATTAAAATGCTCTACGATGACCTCCTTTCTGAAGATTTAGTACTACACACGACTACCCATGTTACATGCAGTATTAAGATCGCTCCTCCATACTACTGTACTCTCACCTTATGCCTCATTATAGAACAAAGCTATTTATTAAAAAATTATAAAGCTATAATTTTAGGTTTAGATGATAGTGGATCCACACCATACTCTTACGTATTATAAAAGAATTAAGATACAGCAAATGTGAACTTAGAACACTTCCACTGCAACCTTCAGCTGGACATAATCTACAACATAAACAGACAGTTACACAAAATTGTCATTCAAATGTGCACAGCTGATAATCAGAAATGTGATTCTGATTAGAATTTGGCGCAAGAATAATATTATGTAAAATTGTAATGTGTTTATGTTAGTTTTGAAATGTAAACCCCACGGTAACAGAGACATTAGTTGTTAAACAGAGAGGGAGAGCAGAAAGGGAGAAGACCTGAATAATGTCATTTTCAGACACAGCAGCCAAAAACATGGTGACAGAGAAAATCATCTCATCAGATACGAGCAAAGCAACCTTTCTTGTAAGGCTGTGACATTTAAAATGAACCTTAATGAATTAGGAAGGGGTGGCAGCACACTTAAGTGATTTGTATTTATGGGAAACAAAGCAACGACACAGGGCTGAACTTCCTCATTAATACTTAAGCTTAATTCAGGCCTGCACCTTTGGACTACTCTGTCAGGAGGAGGAGAGGTGCTAATAATATGATAGCTAATAACAATATTAAGAATGTCCTCTTCCACATAATCCATTGTGTGTTTAACCTACATTAGCCGCTATATAGAAAAACAAAAAACATGCAACTTTTGGTTTCTCATAACTGTAGCCTTTTCATCATTATCCCCAAAAATGTGCACTTACAGTACAACATAATCAGGTTTTACTTTGAATCTGCAGTTTGATTGTCTCATCCTTTAGCTATTCCACATAGTATATTTTTTTCATGCTGTGCAGATCTTGTGATTTGCTCAGAGCACCATGTTGTTTCTGTAACCTTTTAAACAGCAGTCTTCCATCTGACAACCTCCCAGTCACAAGCTACTGGCCAGTCGCCACATGCCAGCAGCTGCCATGAACAGATCAACTTTCTTTTTCATTTTCTTCTCTTATACATTCGTCACATGAGCACAAACTGTACAGAAGCACATGCATGCATTGATGCACATACACACAGATACACATAGACCTTTTCTTCTGTACCAAAACCAGCATATTTTACCATTCTGCAAATTAAATGTAAATAATTTATACATTTTTGTAATGTCTTGTCCTGCATGTATTGGAATCAAATAAAAACATGCTAAATGATAAACAAGTTACATAACATAGTATACATATTTTGTTTTTGCTGCAATGTCTTGCTGCTACTCATCCGTACTCTTCCCGTATCTTATGACTAACTCATATATCTGCAGGGCATGACAGACATCAGTGATTTCCATAATAGAATTGGTAAACAAATCTTAATAATTAATTTTGGAGAAAAGAAATGCGACACCCAGTGTGATCCTTCTGGCTATAAATGATTATCTTATTTATTTAAAACTTTTAAAAAAACAAAATAATAATTCATCAACATTTGGAGGACCTTTATTAAGATTAATTTATGAAACAGAATGAAGAAAACAATATTGCAGAGCCAGAGCAGTTATGGTGCATTTGCAGGGTCTTAGAAGAGAAGGCTAGAACAGTCTGTCATTGGTGTAAACAGCCGGTCGACAGTCTTTGTCCCTGCCTCCACCTGATCCATTCAAATGTTGATAAATCACAATTATTGCAATATTTACAACTATTCTTCGCAATAGTGAGATTTTTCTGTGACGAGTAAAAGAACAACTGACACACAACTTCTGTGACTGATCGTTTAAGAGTTCTGGACTTGGAGAAAGAGAGAAGTGGTAAAAAGAAGTAATCAGATGTTTCAGAGGAGAGTGTGAGAGTTCAAACGCAGGTCTTCATCTGTCTGAGTCTCAAGTCTCTGTTGCCATAACAGAGAAGTCGTACTTTTGGCTCAGTCAGTCAGTTATCTTGTCTTCATTTTCATCCTTAATTCTTGCCTTACGTGGTCTAATTGTCTGTCTTAGGCTTTGCCAAGTTACATGAGCCTGTTTATGTGAATGAGGTCTGATTGGGTGATAAATTGGGCTGATTTGGGTTGTTGCTTCAAAGTATGCACTACATTTTTCTGAGCTGTAAAATGGTTTCCTCATGGTCTGATCTTTTTTTATTTCCTTTCTCTTTCCACATCTGCACAGAGCCGCATGGCCGAGAGCTTGCGCCTGTTCGACTCCATTTGCAACAACAACTGGTTCACCAACACGTCGCTCATCCTCTTCCTCAACAAGAAGGACCTGTTGGCTGAGAAGATCAAACGCATTCCTCTGACAGTGTGCTTCCCTGATTACAAAGGTCAGAACACCTATGAGGAGGCAGCTGTCTATGTGCAACGGCAGTTTGAGGACCTCAACCGCAACAAGGAGACCAAGGAGATCTATTCGCACTTCACCTGTGCCACTGACACCAGCAACATCCAGTTTGTGTTCGACGCTGTCACGGACGTGATCATCCAGAACAATCTCAAGTACATTGGGCTATGCTAGGACCTGATGCTGGGGGAGGGGGGGCAGTTTATCTATTTGAAGAGGTGCAACAGAGACCTGCAAAGGAAGTGAGGTAGTAAGATGGTCAGCGATGGACGATACTGTAGATTTAAGTGTTTCAGGTGAAACAAAAGAGCTGATGGGCCATGGTCAAGATGGGATTTTTACCCAATGTGTTTGCACTGAATATGAGTATGCAGAGACACCCAAACACACATGCACGCACGCACGCACGCATACACACACACACACACACACACACACACACACACACACACACACACACACACACACACACACACACACACACACACACACACCAACACAAATCCTTATGTTTGCTCACACACAATATCTTTGGATCAACAGTCAAGCACTTGTTCGACAAGGCAACACTGGAAATTTTAGACAGCTACCCCTACCTGCCTGCCAAACCTGAGGTAGTAGGTCTGTACTGGTGGTTTTCGGTTACTTTTGTCTCCTTTATTTTATTTGCCGGAGTCAATTAATGCTGCTTTACAAGAAGAATTTTGACAGAATCAATGTTCTATTTTGGATCTTCACCCTTAACCAGTGAGTGCATCTGATGAGACGTGGGGAGAGCCTGCATTTTTGAAGACAAAAAAAAAAGTCAGTAGACATGATGTCACAGGGTTTCTGCCTAAAAGAGGAAACTGCCACAGTGTAAAGCTGAAGTGAAATATGTTTTCTACACACTATTTCTGTTTTGCCCCCTGGTCACCTCTCTAATGTTTTTTCCCCCTCTTTTCTTTTATCGTTTTTTTGTGCTTTAAAAAAAGAATATGTCTCTCAAACCTGCCTTTTATAGCAGGTCACTGACTTATAATACCAGGAGAGTGTTATGCTCAGTAAATTCAAAAGTATTCTTTATGATCATTCCAGTTTCCAGCAAGAGACAACAAAAACAGTGCCAAGATCAATTTGTAAATAAAACCAGATCCCAATCATTACGGTAATTTTTGTTTTGTTTCTATGGACAAATACATTAAAACATGCATGATTTTGTTACTTTGGGATACTAATATATTTTCTTTGGGATTATGTTCCTCTTTTCTTAGGTTTAAATAATATATTCCCAAAAATATATATAAAAGTCAAACACTGTGTACGATTGTACAGTTATCAGAGAGGAATCTATTGAAAAGAGATACATCAATATTATAATGGTGAATATGATGTTATGATGATGAATAAGATGACTGATGATGATGATGATAGTGGTGATGATTACAATAATGTCTCACTACAAAGTTAGCGTGAGAGGAGAAAGTGGATCAAAGGAGAACAAGACTGTATACAAACATGAAACGAAGAAAGTTTAATCTTCCTTGCATTATCTAAGTGGAAATTGTTAAACAGCCAGTCAGTATGATGTGTAAATATACTGTAAGGTACACTCTTTGTTCAAACAAATGAAAATAAAGGTTGAGTTGGGATACTGTAAGTGAGATAAAGAGAGAGCGAGAGAAAGAGAAGGAGGGCAACCCCACTCCTCCTCTTACCCTTTCTTTTCAGTTCAGAGGCTGATGTGCAAACAACTCAACAAAGGGCTTCAGGCTTGACTTTACGAGATGTCCACTTCAACAAAAGACAAAACATTTAAAAAAGAAGTATAAAGAGGACAATAACTATGAATAAAACAACTTATGCAAATTTCCATGGTGTAGTAAATGTGTTTTTGGGTGGTGGTTGTGTCAAAAGTGCTTTAAATGTGTTTGGGGTGAGAACTGATCACTTATCTTTCTTATTCTTTCATAATTGCGCTGCATCAAATGATTTGCAACCTGGAAGAGGATGTGCTGTCTGAAGTCCTTGTCCTCAGTGTACAAAATCATGACCAAAAACTGTTTGTCCTCGCCATACAATGAAGCCGCTGGAGCAAGAATAATTCGGATGTATGCAATTAAATCACTCCTGAATGAACATGGCCTATGTGTGATGGGGTGACAGTGTACAGATTCCACTCTAATTAGTGTATAAACCCCGAGCTGAGCCAACATGTCTGCTATTGTGTCTGTCCCCAAATAAAAGTTTTGTTTTGCAATTTTTAGTCTTTAAAGAGTTGAATATCCCATGTATCATACAATTTAGATTTTGTTTAATGCAATAATGCAGAGAAGATTTTGCAAACCTCAACCACTTTTTAGAAACTGAAAATGTTTTACGTAGAACACTTACACATGACACACATTTCAAGTGTCTTCTGAAAGACATTTAGACAAGAAATGATACAATGATATAAACCAATAACATGGTTAAATTCCAACAAGCAGTCTATCCTCTTACCTCCCTGTTTCGCTCATATATATATATATATATATATATATATATATATATATATATATATATATATATATATATATATATATATATTATTTTTTTTTTTTTTGGGGGGACCATACATACTGTACTGTGTGGCTGATGGTTTTTTCATCTCATCTTTTATCAGTTTAGCTTAAAATGTACCATACATCACTGTGTGAAAACCATCTTCAGGTCATGGGGGGCTAACTGCAACAGTGGGAATTTGTTTGAGAGATGAACATAAATAAAAATCCACTATTGAGAAGGGAGCTGACATCATGCCTTGTGACTGTCATGTGGTACAACAAGTTGGTGTCAACATTAAAAAACGAGTTTCAGAATGGGAGAATAGCAAATCAAGGGAGTTATAGAAATGTTCTCTATTTATTTGTTCGAATCAATGTGGAGGTGGCTTCAAGTTAAACATGGTAAACTGTTGGGGCTGGGGTTTTCTCAGGACTGTTGTCACAAGGTGGTGCTAAGCAGCTGATTTGAAAATTGATGAAAATTTCACATGGGTCACTTATTGACAGTCTAGTTACTCTAAATGAAATTGCTAGGAATTAACACAAACAGCAACAAATACTAATATTATTTGACCAACACTGCATGTCCCATTGACAGGGCTAAAATTCCTATTTAAGCTTGTCAAAATTAAACAGCTAATAGAAAGGGGAACCTAATACAGATAGACATCCTCTGTAACGCTCATAAGAGCAATAATATAATTTAACTGAAATACCTCTGAGTCTTAATATTTACTGTAGAATATGTATTCTAAAAACATATGAGCAAAACATTACATGTAAAGGAGCCATACACTTAAAACCAACTGAATTCCTGCTCAAACGTTGTACAAGGTCGGATAGAGAGGACATCATCCGGACCAAAAGCACACTGTGCACAGTGCACATGGTATTTAAATGTGTACGACTGGATTTCCATTAAACTGGCGTACATGGTAGGGATGGCCGTGAGCACTCGAGTAGCCTACTCACCTTGGACGTACTGTAAGTATTCGCTCAACGTATAGCATAATGTTTTGCAACATCTTAATGTTTGTGGATGATATGCAGTATTTTCCCTAGGTTTGCGGAAGACTTACTGTAGGTGCATGTGTTTGGCGTTTAGGGGTCATCCCTCAAGAAAATGTATGTTTTTAAATAATAATAAAAAATGCAATGACTATTATATATTATAGTGTCTAAAAAAAATGTTGGAAAAGCTAGAGCAGATGATAAATAAATAACACTCAAAAAGCTTAAAGACTAAACTTGCTAAAGAAGTCCACTGGGGACCAACTACAATCATTAGAACTGAGAAAAGTCATTTAGTTAGTTTTGATGCTCACATTGACTTCATTCATTCATTCGGATTAGGTGGTGCCCAAAACGGCTTGGATGCTGCGCCTAAGCCTTATAATGGTAGGGAAAACCCTGATATGCTTTTCTTTATGTAGGCTAATCCCTAAAGCCTGTGCAGCACAGGTAGGCTAATCCTAACCCCTACCCGCATTTTCGCATGGGTGTTCATTTCAGACCCTATTCTTACGTTACATCTTTTTTGCAAGTGCTCATTGCAATGTGAGTACTCCAATATGTAAATGACCTAAAATGCCCATCCCAAATACATTGCTAGTTTTTATACTTGACACAGATTCAGACAACTAAATAACTTATAGTTTCACTAAAGATTTGCACATATAGACAAAGGAAAAAAGCACTAGTACAGCATGAATTGCACAAATTAACGGAAGTGACATATATATATAGATTTCTTCTATGGAAGTTTATTTGACATTATTTAAAAATAATACTTTTTTTTGGTGTAGAAATGATCTAAGCTCTCACCGTTTTGTGATTTCAACAGTATAACATGATGTTTAACATGGGTCACATGTCATAATGCTGTATGAGAAAGTTAGGGAAGTAAATCTGCCAATCAGTTGTTCAAATTGCTTGAACAGTCAGCCAAATGAGATTTGGTAAAATACCGTATGGAGGAACTAGGTGAGATGGGGATAAGACACAAGATAAATATATAATGTGTCTTTTTGTCATACTGCATTTTGCAATGTGTCCTGATATTTATTTTACAAATCACAAGCATATTTGTAAATATGGATTGGTCTATTTTCAATCTTTATCCAAGTTCACTTATAGCAATTTCTCTGACAGGTTGCTATAATGTTTAGGAGCCCTGAACAGAAATACTCCTGTCTATACTTTAAGAAGGAAACGTCAAAAAAGATGTAAGATTTAAGCTGGGGCCATGCCAAACTCACATTTGTCATCTGTATTGAGACATCCAATATCTTATAAGGAAAAGGGATTGAGGGCATTTCTAAAAATGTAAGTAGTTCACAAATAACCACGGGCAAAAATAAAAATTCTTGGCCCTATGATGACAGTACTGAAACAATAAACTATGATCGCTGGCATGTTCCACGGCCCTGTCTATTTCTAGGCCTCCTAAATCATTCAGACATTTTTCTAAATGAAAAAGAGAGAAAATAATGCCCTTCCCTCTAGCATCTCTTGACCCTTGCTCGCTTCCCTTTCCACTCCCCTCTATACAATCTCTTCTAAAATGGTTTTCCTCATATCACCTACCACTAAGTACGTTTGTATATCTTGTGATTTCACTGATTCCTCCTGTCCTCAGCTCCTCTCTTGTCACTCCCTCCAGCTGACTCCTTCCTGTGTCTCCTCAGTGACCTCAACATTTATACCTGGCCTCTTATCCCCTGTGGATCTTCTCCCCTTTCCTCTAAGCTTGTCTATCCGCTCCTACCTGATCCTTGGCTGTAAACCACCCTGTTGAATCAAATGGTCAAGCCTTTAGGCAGCTGGAAGAACATTCCTATTTCCATCTGGTTTTCTTGGAAGAGTTTTAAGTATCTCATCTCCTCTCTCTCCGCTAGCAAATCTGACATTTACTTCTTCCAGTCTTCTGCTTCTGACCTACAGAAGCTCGTCTCTACCCTCTCGTCTCAGCACTGCTCCTCCCTCCTCTGGTCACTCCACACAAAGAGTGATGACAGCTGAGGCTCATCCTCCGGGCCACTCTCTGGTCACCCTCTCCTCCTCTGACCCCTCTAACATGAGCTTAATGTCTCCCTCAACTGATCCTAAATGAAGTCTTAAAAAAATTCCCTTGAGCAGACTTAAATTCTGCCCTCTTGAAGCCACTCCCTTCTCCCCCACCCAGACCACCGCTGCTGATCTGATCTACTTCTTGACTGATATCATCAACCCCTCGCTGACATCTGGCTGAGAACCATCTGTCTTTTAGAGCCACTGTTCTCCTAACAAAACCTTCTCTTTTCACCCATCTGACGTCCATTGCAGACTGCTGTCAAGCCTTTCTTTGGCTCTCTTGCTTCAGAAACGGAACTTGTATTCTAATACAGCCATTGTTGTCCCATGAAAGACTAAGGCCTAACATGTTGCCAAATATTGAATTTGAAATTATGTTAAAGTTAGTTACGTGCAAGAGTCCAGAATAGTGGCTTTTTAAAAGGAATCTATAAAAGCCTGTGCTAAAAATGCAATGACACAGTGGCCAGTGAGCTGTTTTTACCACTACATGTCTTTGAAGTGTAGTGAATGTTTTATCAGCAATTTGGAAGCAAAATCTTAATGAATAAGAACAGGCTTTTTTGAATGTCATTTGTTAAAAAGAAGTTAAAGAACTAACTATTTAAAACCTTATATTTAATTTATCAGAAAATTACAAAACTAAGCTACTCAGGCTTGGAAGTTTGGGGTCCACTGCTGGAGCTGCTGCCCCCGCAACCCGACCATGGATAAGCGGACGAAGATGGATGGATGGATGGATGGATGGATGGATGGATGGATGGATGGATGGATGGATGGATGGATGGATGGATGGATGGAGAGCCGAGGCTGATGGGAATGTTGGTAGTTTTGCAGGTATTAGTCATAGAACAAAATATTGACCAATTACCAACTTCCCTGGTGATGGCACTAAATGAAAAGTCTGAAGGTATTAGAAGGTATACATTTCTCTTCACAAATGTGAACCTCTTGTGGTCGCTTAAGGTAAAGTCAGAGGACCACTTAATCATGATGAAGTCATTGATTCATTGGTTTGGAACCACGAATGTCCGTGCAAAATTCAATAGCAATCCAGTTAAATAGTAGTTGAAATATTTCAGTTAGGACCAAAGTTGTAGACCGACCATCCAACCAACCAACAGACAGACCAACTGGCAGGCCAAGCAATGCCACAATCATGGCTAAAACAGATATCTAACAATCCACAGGAAACCTCATGTTGATTTGCTAAGGATAAACAGCTTACATTAATGGCCACATTAACTTAATATCAAAGGTTACTGTTGTCTGCCAGCAGGGACGTGCACAGACATTTTGGAGGGCAGGGGCTCAAGGAACAAAAAGGCCTAATTGTAAATAAATAATTAACTATTTTAAATTTAAACAAAACATTAGATATACTAACACAACTCCCAATTTTTCTTATTTACCGTACGCAATGTTTAATAAATTGAATAAATACTCGACAAAATAATCAGTTCACACAAAGACTTTTTAGTATTTACCAGGTTAATCACAAACAGCAGAGGAATCTCTGCCACAATGTGCATGATTTCTATGCTACTACTTTCAAGTATATAAGTGACTGCACCAAGCAGAGGGACATAGTTGTGTTTATTTTGTAAATGGCAATAAATCATTTTAATTCTTTTGGGGCCATTGGAATAAATAACACTTCAAAAAATCTTTTTTAAAAATCTCAACAAAATTCTTCACACTAAACTGAAGAAGGATGTTGCTACAATTTTGTTAATTTTACAGGATTTTACGGTTATTATTAGATGAGGAGCCTATGATCAAAATGATGAAGTTACTGTTTTATGCAAGACGCTTTTTACTTGTTGTGGTCAATTTAGAGATTTTGGTCTCTTTTGCTTTCATGTCTTCTTTTACTCTAATGGAAATAAAACTTCCAAAATACATATTTAGATGGTACTTGTTTTAGGCTGCATCAATGAGTGTACATATTTAAACCTAACATTTAAGGGGGGAAGACTCTTAACTCATTAACTGGGGAAGTTCTGTGCTGATATATTTGAGTTATTTTGTTAATCCTGTTCACCTGCAGTACCATGTCAAATGAATGCATATTAGTGCATATTAATTAGTTAACGCCTAATTTGCATATCAATGTGACGATTGTGATGACGTTTTTAGACGCTGTTCAGCTGGAGTGTCTCCATACAGTAGCTACATTAGACTGTAGGGCCATGATGCCTCAGCTAAACCTTAGCTAACTTATTACATAAGCTAGTAGCTCATTGCATGTTAGCAAGACAGAAGTTATTATTTGTTTTGTCTTTCGGCTAATTAGCTGTAAACTTGAGGCACTGGCTGCTTAGTCTTTTGTTCATCACCACTCACCTACACACAAGCCAAGAAAAAAAGTCTAATCTCCCGATCTGATATTTAGATTTTTTAAATTAATTTGTTTGTTGTTTAACAGGGAAGCTGTGTGCAAACAGGAATATATAGGCTATATGTATTATAAAAAAATAAAAAATAAACATGCATTCAGAAAAAAGGGCACTTTCCCTCAGAAAAAGGACAGGTGCTCAAACCCCTTTTGATGTCTATGTGTGCACGTGCCTGTCTGCCAGTTTAAATCCACATAAATGTTACAATCCCAGAAAATGTGTTGTGCTGAAATCATTTCTATTCATCCCTGAGGCTCCCTCTGCAGGCTTTGTTGTCATTTTATTAACCCTCCTTTTGTGCCAGCTGGATATGCCAGGAGACTGAGGGCCCTGCAGACAGACTGACAAGTGAACTCTCTACAGCCTTCCTCTACGGGTATAGTGAACATAACCTCTGTCTATAGCACTTCTACATCAAGTCCTCATATAACCTCTTGTTCTCTTATGGGCCTATAGTCAAGTGAGCTCAAAATTGAATCTTTCTTTTGATATTAAACAGCAGAACAATGTGTGGCCTAGCAAGCTAACTGTATTGTGCTGCTGTGAGGAGAAAAACCAGCGCTGCTGTAGCCTGAATGCAATAAAAAATGGGCCTACCTTACCAGGCCTTTGGAGATGCCTAAAGCCATGATTAAGTCCACCTCACAGTGCATTTTGGGCCAACATTCCTGCGCTGAAGCAAGTGTATAAATGTATAAATGACTGATTTTGAACAGCAGAGGTTGAATGGGATAGCACAAGGCCTGCAAATGTAGACTGAATCATAAAAATAAGGCGGAGGGTTAAGGCTCGGCCACACCAGTGTTTATACATTTCAGACAGAAATCCATTCATTTCAGTGGTATCCAGATGATCAGGGTTCAACTTTCCTCAATTTTGAAAACATAAACTTGTGCCAATTCTCATGTTGCAACAGTATGCTGGACCAAAACAACACTTGACTGCATTTTGAGTCCCACCATTTTGGTAGCAGCTTAAGAAAACACAACTGCAGACAAAGACTGCAAGACACGCAAATTAGGAAACCGATTCAACAATTTAACAATGCAGTAGTCACAAAGAAACACAAGCAAATACATAAACTAACACTCTCTTAACAGGAATTGCAATTGGAATTGGAAAATAAACTATCAGACTGATGGACAGAGACAAAGAGACTTAGAGTGTACTAGCAGTTGCACCGCCACAACCAATATGGCCAATAAGAATTGATCTCTAGAATGCTAGAGCACCAAATCTGTATTGATATTTCTCTTATTGTAAATACTCCAGTCAATATTCATTGATTTTACTGTTAGCTGGATATGTGGATGTCCATCTATGAATGTTTCTTGTTCTCAGGTCTCTCTTGAAAATAGATATTTATCACAATGAGACTACCTGATTAAATAAATGTACAAAAAAAGTAATGAGCATCAAAGTAATGTCCTACAGATAATGCTATGTCACTGTTATGCAGTAACGTTTGTAGATAGAACATTGCAGTTTATGTGGTTAGCTTTGGTCAAGTTGCCTGCCAATCATGGGTTCAGGACAGCGTGCCTTTTGGTTGGCAGCTAATTTAGTATCTGAAGCTCAATGTTTTCTAACTTGTAGTGGTGGCTATACAAATAAAAAGTGCACAACTTCCACAGGGTATACCGTGTCTGCTCATGCTCACTACTGCTTTTAGTCCAGCCTATTGTTTATGCTAAATAAAGGCTGTAAATAGCCTAATTTTGGCAAAGTGATTTTATGAACAGAGTGCTCTGAATTTAACTGTAATTCCTTGTCCAGCTCTTAGAACAGTGGAGGAAAACATGTTTTCATTGCCATAATTTGTGGCTTGTCTGTAGCAATTACAGACAACATATTTACACTTTTCAGGTGCTTGAATGCTGGCGGAAAGGCCTGTAGGCATTATTAGGGTGAGTAAAAATATACTTACTTTAGTTAACTCCACCAGTCATTTCCTGTGCTGCCTACTAAGCACAAACACACTGTATTTCCCTTATTGACAGACTGTAGGGCTCTGTGCATGTTCTGTTCTGTGAGTGACCTCTAGTTTCACTTTTCCATGAGCATGACCGTGATTTGCTTTGGTCCTCTAGTAAATCATTCTCATGACTGACTGACATATCGATGTACATAAAATCCAATCACTGAACTGTCCTTGTTAATACAGCTCAGGGAGGGGTTAGGGTGTGAAGCGAAAGTTCCTCTGCATCAATCACAGGTTTCCTAGTCAAAATTATGGTTCTCCTTTAGTTGTTGCCAAGTTAAAAACTGTGCCATTCAGATGGAGACCTGACTGGCTGAGGGACGTCTGACTCACCCCAAGACTCTACTCATCCTCCCTCTTGATCTAACTCTACTTATACCTTCTGTTTGGTTAAATTTGTTTTTTGCATACTTTTACAAATATGTTACATAGTGTTTGAACAATTCTAATTTTGCTTTATTGCGATTGGGAAATAACCGAATCAATGCATCACTCCAGCCAGCTGCCATTTTAAATGATATGGCTGGTGTTGTTCTAATTCTTGTTAATTTTTTTAATTTTTTTAAATTATTAACAACCACGAAAAGACCAAAACCAGCAATGTTTTCGCAATACTTACTGATTTATATATTAAAATAAAAGCCTAATTTATTTACTATAACAACTTGGAAAACTGTGGTACTGCACAACAAATTAGTATTTAGTTAATGTTACTCAAACAGAAGTAAACAGTGCATTTGTTGGGGACTATTTTCAGCAGCGGATTATTACATGTTTGTTTTTGCACAACAATAGCAGTATAAGCTATATCAGGCTTTAAAATATGCAGACAATACTTACAGTAGTAGGATCAGCTCATTGCTTCATTGCTGGTTTTTGTCTTTTCATTTGATTTGTTGACAATAAGAACAATATAGAACATCACAAGATGCTTTAAAGTCAGAGAAGAAAGGTGTACTAGTCCTAGTCACACTGGCAGCAATATAGTTTGAACTGTAGGTTTCTGAAACCTTTCTGGTCAGCTATGAATACATTGCCACTCAAAATAGAAGATTACAAAATCCTTATATGCTCTCCTAAACAGAGTGACCACAATCAAATTCCTGTGTCTTGGTATATACAATATCTGATATTGTGAATCACTTGTTTTTGATGAATAACTAACCCTTATGTAGTAAATCTTAATTCTCATCCAGATCAAGAACGCAGCTGCAACTATTTTCCAATTTATCTTCTATTTATCTCCATTTCCATGGTGACCCTCCATTTCATGATCCTACTTCATTTTCATTTTCAGCCTCTGTAAGTCCTTTTGTGATATGTTACATTACTTCAAAAAGATGCGATTTCAGAAAAGCAATCCACCTTTAATTAATGGGCTTACTGGCTTCCAAATTCTGGGCAACTTGCCCTCCTGCCATACTTTATTACACCAGTTTAAACATACCTCTAATGCTTTCTTACTAATATGATCTAACCTAACCTTTTTGATCATTTTAGCATTGAATTATCCTCTTCTAATAATAACAATGCATTTATTTCAGATTCCCACTCAAAACTGTGGCAGAGCTAAAGAATAAATAAAATAATAACATTTAAAATAATATATGTGGCTTATGCCCATAAACCTTTAACATTGTGTTCTTACAGTACACAGCTTTTGACATATTCGGCCTAATTATTAATATATGGTTAATTGGATATCTTGGATTATCAAGAACCACAAGTATAATTTCCATTGGAAATCTGCTTTGGTAATATCAAAGCACAATCAACATATATTAAAGTGCCATTAAGTCACCCGTATAGAGGAGATCAAGTTGGCCGTTGAAGTAATTTTTCAAGCAAAAAGTTCAAATTTTCATTGGTTCCACCTTCTCAATTGTGAGGATTTGCTGCATTTCTTTGTTTTATGTGATACTGAATGAAATATATTTGACTGACAGACAAAGAAGCAATTGATGAGGTCTCTTTGGACCTGAGTAAATTGTGACATGGATTTTTCTTTTTTTCTGACATTTTATAAACCAAACAATCGATTACACACGATACATTAGGGATTACTGTCCCGGAGTCCCAGTCATCCAAGGTTCACTGTGCCAATCGGTCTGTTGTAATTTAACTAATAGCAAATGGGCATTTTTCACAGCAGAAATTTTGACATGTCACAGCAGGAAAACCACATGTATAACTAGTGACATTGTTGATGGCTGCATTTCTATTTACGTGAGTCCTGCACGCTCACTCAATGGCTGGGTTTACTGGGGCACCATCGTTAAGCCGTCATTAACAGTATTGGTTCCACCCTTGCTTTTCCTGCTATGACAACTCAAAACATCTGCTGTGAAAAATACCTATTTGTCTGGGAGTACGCACCACTACAGCACAATATTAACTGAATTGACAAGGGCCTTAAAGATGCCATATTATGCTCATTTTCAGGTTCATAATTGTATTTTACGGTTGTACCAGAATAGGTTTACATGGTTTAATTAAAAAAAAAAAAACACCATATTTTTGTTGTACAGCACAGCTCTCTCTCACTGCTGCAGCTTTTCACCTTGTGTTCAGGTCTCTGTTTTAGCTACAGAGTGCATCATCTTTTCTTCTGTACTATCTTTGATTCCACTCGCACATGCGCAGTAGCTCAGATCGTAGATCATGTCACCTAGCTCCATATACAGTAAAAGAAAGGTTGTTTCTCCAACTTTGGTCAGTTACAAGGCAGGATTAGCCAGGAGACTTCTTCTAAAGGAGGGTGCACATGTGAGTACTTCTTTTGTAAATTATGGTGAACTTGTGTGTGTTGTAGCAGTGCTTTGCCATTGAGAACAAGGTAGCATGCTAACGCTAGCGCTAGCATGCTAACGGTTGTGGTTAGCCAGCTCGTTTCGGCTAGTGACGTAAAAAGCCGTGCAGATTTTGAACAGCTCACCTGGAGACTGAAGGCAGGACACATTCAGAAATCCATATATCACTCAAAACAGCATGGATATATTTTTTTCAAAGTTTGTATGCTTGTGGAAGCACCAGAGACACACACAATTGATACATGGCAAACTTGGGGTCAGGCAGGACTACTGATTAGAGGAACTGATTGGATTATTGGGCTCTAGAAAAATAATAATTAAGCTGGCATGTAAAGTCTGCTGTTTCTCCTGGCGGGTACTTGATGGAGACAGTGTACATAGGGAGTGGGAGGAGTAGGGGTCATCCAGTTTTCAGCTGGGCCCCATTAATGTGGCCATGCAGTTTTTGCAATGGCTACTTTGTCTAAAAAAAATTGTAATGCTGTTATACTATGCATTAATATATTAAATTGAGCTGAATAACTTTCTATTCAAAAGTATCTTTTCTGGTTTAATGATTTAACCATATGATGAATTGTGGAGAAATGTAATATGCTTATACTTTTTTAATATTGTGATATTGCACTTCTCAGATGAAAGTAAAAATAAAAACATGTCAAATGTATATTTAGCCTATATATTTCACAAGTCGGTTGACTAATTCTAAAGGATCTCAAATACTTTTCAAAAGGTGCATTGCATGTTGCTGGACTGTCTCTATTCATTATAGAATAGAGTCGTCTCCCCCGTCCGCTCCTCCCCAGACCCGAAGTTCACGGACGTTGCCAGGCTGAGACCAATGTTGCTATAGACGCTTGTCTCACATAGCCAGACATTACTTCACAGCACAGCAGAGTAGCTAAAGTTAGATGCTGGCTATATTGACAGTCATAGAAAACCGTGCTCACATGGAGCTCTGTACCCAACTGACAGACATACTTTTTCAGCTTAGAATTACAGTAGGAACCGCTAAAAACACAACAACCTTGCTGTCCTCTCCACCCGACGGACAGACACACTTCCTAGGCTTAGAATTACGGTAGGAACCGTTAAAAATAACATTACCTTGCCATCCTCTCCACCCGATGGAACACACTTTATTGATTTAGGATTACAGCAACAATGGCTAATCGCACTGAAAAGGTCCTCTCTTCCGAATTTACAGCCCCCCTCTATTGGCTTAAAATAACTCACCGTTGTCAGCTACAGCCGCTGAAAAGGCTACACGTTATAAACAGCCATGGCCTGCTTGCCTGGTCCTCCGGTAATATTAGTAGTGTATTAGGAAGAAATTAGCCAACTTGGCGTCCTTTTGGGCTAAGCTGTCTCCATCTTTCAAATATATCTCCAATATTTATTTATTCTCTGGTCGCGCAACTGTTAGAAACATGGCAGTTTTTTTTTTAGGTTGGGTAGAATTTATCTCTTTTGATCCTGTTCGGTTGTTTGCTGCTTTCATGGCTGTACTAACGTTACAGCTGTGACGCGCTGGGTTTACGTTTTTACAGGTATATCTGGCAACCCGGCCTGGCTGTCAAACAGGGTGGTTGATAACACACAGACCAAAACACAAACAGAAATTCCATCATAGAACGGAAATTTCAAAAGGAGAAAATACTTGCATTAGCATTGTTGTCAGAAAAGATAATATTTCAACTTAGCATGTTTCCTTAATATCTGATGACGCATTGGGGTCATTTTTGGATTTATTACTGTAAATATATTACATATTGGAACTTTAATGCCCGATGAGTTGTCCATTGTCAGGTATTATGGACGACAGCGAGGCGTGAACCACCCGACTTATACCATGGTCACTTGCCAAATACCATTTTTTTTAAACCATTAATTTAGATTTTAATCAGTTTTACAATCAAAGATTTTCAAAATTTCAAAGTTTTTCCAAACAATAACTTTGTTTCCCTGGTTACGCCTAATGATTTGACTAATACCTGGAACAAACATTTCCATCCCATAAGGTTCTTATGCAAACGTTGTGACTTGTTGTGCTTCAGTTAATAGGACGGACCTTAGATACGACTTGCCAACCATAATAGTTCGCTCAGCTCATAGACCCTTTAGCTCAGACAGCTACAAGCCAGAAAGCTAACGCTATGCTAACAAGGTTAAAAGTCAATAACATTGTGTACAGTTGGCAATCAGTAAATATAATTTGACAGTATGTTTAACAACAAGACAAGCTAGCTATCAGCCATGTCATTGTCCCCATAACAATCTAACACTTTTCACGAACAATTATCCACGATGTGTACTGTCAGCCGCAGCCTGAAGTAGCGATGTGACATAATGTTATTCGCTGTGAAACAAAGTAAGTTCAGAGGGCAGTGCAAATTACTTCTTGCAGCTTGTGTGTTAGCGCCATGCTGTGGTGTTAACAGGACGAGGCACTGAAGCAGTGTTGGAAATAACAATGGATGCATTGGAAATAACAGATTTTCTTTTTCTTTTAATGTAGTTCTAATGAAGAACGGTAAAACAGTCACTTTCACCGGAACTCCTTTAGTCGTTGTCCTATCATGTGTCCTATAACACTTTTTTATGGACACTCTGCATGTTTACTTCTTCATACTATGTTGCTTATAGCAGATTTTCATCAATACTTTCTACTATTAACTTTGAATCAACTGTGTAATATAAGCACTCGTTTTCAGTGGAAAAAATCTGATAAAACCATTGTACTGTATGCCACCTGTGTCCAGCACAAAACAGCAGAAAAATTAGGTTTCTAGACATTCAAACATCTTAGGTTAGTTTCTAGTCTCGCATTGCCAGAACTATGGCTAAGTTAAAGGTGTTTTTAAATTTCACCTTTCTGTAGCTTGTCCTTGTAAACTTAAAAGCTTCAGTCTGTATTTCATCCATGGCCTCTCCTGTCAGAACAACGTGGATCGCTGTGAAATTCGATCCCTGACCCTGCAGTCTAAGACACTGAACCCCAAATTGCTTCCGATGCTGCGCCATCGGTGTGTAAATGTTTATCTGATGACCAGGTGGCACCTTGTATGGTAGCCTCGGCCACAGTGTATGAATGTGTGTGAAAGCGTGTGTCATAGCGCTTTGTGTCGTCAGTAAGACTAAAAAAGCGCTATATAAATACAGTTCATTTACATAAGGCACAATTTAGAAATATAGATTCCAACCTCAGAGTATTTTCTGTAATCTCATTTTTGTTTATGTTTCTTTTTACTCGCATCACAGTGATGCACCCTTTCTGCCGTGTTGTACTACTGTGCCACCTTGTGGCAAACATATCCTTGAGAGTGTTCTCCTAATTAATTGTGCAAATGGCATTTGCAAGTTAAACTTTGGGTTTTTACGCACCCAAATACACAAGGTTCATATTGACAAATAAAGGCAAAGGCAAATTTATTTATAGAGCACCTTCTCATACGCAGAGGTCATTCAAAGTGCTTTACAGGCAAAACCCCTGCCACAGTTTCCTGAGTCATAGGTCTGTAGACACAAGGAGAGGTTTATAAGACCCAATTGTGTCTGAGTTTACCACAGGACACTCAAACAATGCTCTGTTTGCCAAAGATAACTAGTAGTACTAGTAAGTATTTTCCCCACACAATGTAGACCACTATGGGGATTGAACCTCCTGCAAGAGATCAATTTTTTTGCACTGATCAGCAGTGTTTGTGGTCTTGCTGCCCTGGGATGTGATCAGCTCTGCAGTGTTTGCGTTTTAAACACCAGCTCTTGCCAGGGTTATGATCAGATTTCAACCTTGATGGACTTTGAAATAGACTATGCCACACAAAAAATCAAATAATTCTGAGGAAATGTTGACCTGTCTGGAGACTTCAAAAGTCCAAAGGCTCCTCTCAAATCAACACTGAAATCAGCGAGTGTGACCAAACCTTAATCCCCACACAGAACTGGCCTCATTCCAGTGATTGATTCTCATTCAAGTGCATATTGATTGTCCCCATTTAGAGATTTCAAGCAGGCATTTGTTACAGTACCAGTCTGATAACTCCCCCATGTACTCCCTTACATCTCTACCTTTCTACACCATCAGGGTGTTACATTTCTGTAGGCTGTGGTGGTCACTGTAATGGTATGGCGTTTCTTCATCTTTATTCAGCCTTTTTGATGTGGAACACAACACAAATTACATGTTTAAGCTTTGGCTCCCTGTTTACCCTTATTATTGAATACATCCAAAACAATGAGTGTTTAATTTTGATACCCCTGTCCTCCATCTGATCTGGGAATAATGCACACTTTGTCTTAATTGTTTTGCAGTTTATAATGATTATAATTCTACAGAACTGTATTGGATGTACTGTTCCGATACAAACTTCCACTATTTTATTTTGAGGGTATTTACCAATCAACCGTTGACAAAAACGGACCATTTTTAATAACTTCTCTTATTTTTCTCATCTGCTCTTTCCCCACAGCATCACCTGTGACAGAGCACTATAACCTTGGACATGGATGTCAACATTATAATGAACGATAAAGCTGCGAGCAGAAATTCACTGGTCCGAAGCAGAGGGAATCACTGGGACATAGGTGGTGAAAGATGACACAAATGTTGAGGGTAGGTTAGTGTGTGAAATGCAGTGCAAATTGGATTACGTGCCTGGAACACATCTGCTAAGAGTAAAGCAAATTAACTCAGGCTTAAAGTCATCCTGTACACTGAGTTACAAGACGGTTCACCTAATGCAATTCAATAAAACAGCCTTCAATAAACCAATCACTGCTTACTGAGTGCAAACTAGGCGGTTTTTAGGTGATTATTGCTCAAGACCATTTAATTGCAGGATTGAATTACTTAATTACTCTCTTAATTACATTAGGCTATAATTAGGGTAAGATGCACTTACTATAAGGTCATTGTTGCTTAGCCTATGTATACAGTACACAGCTATAGCTGGGTTAAAACCTGAATGGGTCTTTAACCTTTAATCACGCAATTTGTTACAGGTGATGTGTGTCTGTTTGGTAGTGCTCAGTGGACATTTCCCAGTCTGTCATTACATTACTGCTACACCTTAAAACCTCAATTTGAACAAATGAAACAAAAAGTAAAATACTGACATCACTCTCATATCATAAAAAGTGTTTTTGTTGTTGTTGACTTTGTTAAACTAGTAAAAATGTAATGGTATATAAGTATATAAAGGTGGCTGTTCTGTTCCTCCTTGTTTTTCAAAATAAAATTATGCAAAATAAGAGTGAACAACAAATAGTGGTGGAAGAATATTAAAATGTTACATAAGTAAAAATACAACATTAGACTTAAAGTATCAAAAGTAAAAGTACTCATGCAGACTGGCCCATTTCAGAATATACATTGTATTATTAATTCATCTATAATAATACATCAGAATTGATTTGTTGATTATATTTCGTATTTTAAATCTGCAAAGTAACTATAACTTACATGGTCAAAGAAATGTTGTGGAGTAAAAAGTATAATATATCCGTCTGAAATGTAGTGAAGTTGAAATATGCAGTAGTAAAAGAGTATCTCAGTACTTGAGTAAATATACTCAGTTACTTTCCATCATTGGGAATAAAACCTTTTTTGACATGGTGAATACTATACCCTTAAATATCTGTAGGAGCTCATAGTCCCCTGAATCCTAGTTTCACTGTCCTGTAGAGACACCTGGTGGCTGCTTATAGCACTCTTTTTATATTTGTGTACATTGATGTTTTTTAGTTTTTTTTTTAAATCATAGATTTTTTGGAAGCGTGTTTAACATGATGACAACTGTAGCAACTGATGATCATCTATTTGTCTGTCTCCGCTGTGCCCTCCTTCAAACATTGGCCTTTAGACTAAATAATTAACACACAAATAAACAATCATCTCTTTAAGTATGAAGGAGAACATTAAAGGACAATTCCGGCGCAAAATTAACCTAGGGGTTAATAACACATGGGTACCAAATCAACCGTTCTCTGGGATATGTTTTCAATAACAATAATGTGGATTTACGATTACATTACACACAGGAAACAATCCCCGGTCTTCTGGGTAAAAATCCTGTGTTTGACCCATCCACCACCCCAACCAACCTCCTTACGCGGCCCTTCAGGCTTTCATACTACTCGCGACTACGTCATCTTCAAACCCCGTGTAGCTGCTGCTCTCCCCGGTGCGTTCTACAAACACGCTGAAGGGCACCTTTTTCGTCTCTTCAGACGCTGACAGCCACTGTCCAAACGTCTGTATTTTACGAGTTCGGAGTGAGAATGGGTTTATTACAAACATAGTTTATAAAGACAGTACCGTTCGGTATACAGGCAGGCACCATCTTGGGAAAACAGTCATGACCAGTCGAACGACGAACGCCGTTTTCCCATTTTGCGCCGGAATTGTCCTTTAATGTTCTCTGTGGGTGGAGTGAAGTCGGGGTTAAGTGCCTTTAGGCTTACAGTAAATGAGAAAGTATTTCCTTATATTTCCTAATTCTTATTTCCTTATTAATAATATTTAATCAGTCAGTTGTGCCTCTCTCTGCATTATTCTGCTATTGTGTAAACATAAATGGCCAAAAATGTCCTCTGACACTCAAAATATTTGTGAGATGTGTAATCAACAGTTGTACATTTACTTGCACTTACGGATATTCCTGTTTTACTTATTGACAGAGGTGTCAAAGTCAGTGTGAGGGGGGGCAGTGAGAGGACTATGTACTATAACACATCTCTTATGGGTCAACCTTCAGTAACCTATCGTCTTATTTCTATCAGGAGGCAGCAGTGATGGAAAATGTACTCATATCTTTTACTTAAGTAAAAGTAGCAATACCACAGTGTAAAGTAAAAGTCCTACATTTAAGGTTTCACTTACTGTACGTAAAGCATGTAATAACAGAAAAATGTTAGGGTTAGGGTTTGAATTGAATTAAGTTGAATTTAGCGGCAGTATTGGAAGAACCAGTAGCTGATATTTCCTTGTGGCTTGATCATTAACACACAAAACAATGATTTGCTGAAAGGTTACAAATTTGAACACATTCATTTCATGTATCAGCAAGGTTTATTTGCGCATCCAGATACACTTTCAACCAATTACAATATCTGGTAATGTATTAGATGAACACACTCTCTTCCTCCCAGGCCCCAATCTTTCCCACTCTCTCTCTCTGTCAAACACGCCCACACACACACACACACACACACACACACACACACACACACACACACACACACACACACACACACACACACACACACACACACACACACACACACACACACACACACGCACACACCTCAGCCAAAGGTACATAAGTGTCTGTGCAGGTGCTTCAGTCAAAGAGGAGCAACTCTTTGACTGAAGCAACAGTTCTGCTCTCTGGTCACACTCTCAGCAAAATGTCTCAGGATTATTTTGGATTCTCCTGGAGAACGAGCAATGCAAGAAACGGCACAACCTCCGTGGCTGTTAACAACCCAGCAGATATCTCCGTTATTGTGATTTACTTTTTGGTTGTCTTGGCTGTCGGAGTATGGGTGAGTTGTTCATTCTTTGACTTCACTACGGGAAAATATAATGATTTTTATGTTTTTAGATGCTGGAGAATTCAAGATGATACTGATATAAGAGGCATCTCACTTTTACTTCAACAAAGGCCTTGTTATTTTAGCATCTTTACAGCAACACTTTGGAGTAAATTATACATAATGGAGTGGACTCAGATTGTGCAATCACAGCCTCTTACTCAACAGCCTGGTTTACAATTGTTTTTGCAGATCAGATTGCACATATCTAAATGTATGAGTAATGTTCTTTCACTCTTTATCACTTTTATAGCAGCTTATATCAAATTAAATGTAATCATCTTTTTATTTTGATATTTTGAAGAGACTTCATATTTGTTATGAGGTGACTTTTGAAATACAGAATATGTTGCTGTTTTGCACACATGTATTTATGGGTTTTCTAAAATGTGCCCTTCTCCTGTTGCAGGCTATGGTCCGCACCAACCGAGCCACAGTCGGTGGCTATTTCCTTGCAGGCAGGAGTATGGTGTGGTGGCCGGTGGGTATTTCTTAATACTGATAACAGGTTTTTATTGTTTCGTGCTAATTGGAAGTATAAAATAGGATTGCAGTGTGCTTAAGCAGGTTTTATTAGAGTAATCAGGTTTGTGAATCATCTATCACTACTAATACTGACTGTGGGACCATAAAAGCGACATCAGCTGAGAATCTTAGAAATTATTATTTATAAAAAAAATGATTATTATTTTTAAATATAACTACTCTATGTACTTCACAGATCGGGGCATCACTGTTTGCCAGCAACATTGGCAGTGGCCACTTTGTAGGAATCGCTGGGACGGCTGCAGCTTCAGGATTAGCCATCGGTGGATTTGAATGGAACGTGAGTAATTGTGTCTGATATGCCAATTATACCATTATCACTTCTCATGAAAATGTATTTCTAACCTGTGACAGATATTATCAGTTATCTCTGTCAGGTGAGCTGATAAGTGTAAATTATTATGAGAGTTTCACCCCGCAGATAATGGAAGCAAGGATGTATTACTGAACGGTCCTACCAGGCACAGGCACAGGGCCCCAGAGTGTAAGGGCCCCCTGGCCTTCATCTGCAAAATATCCCACAAAGAGACCGACACGAAGAGACAAAATGACCACAAAGAAACATAAAATGAGTACAAGGAGGCACAAAGCAACTGTATAGTGACACCAAATAACAAAAAAAATATGCAAAATGACCACAAAGAGACAAAAGAAACCATAAAGAGACACAAAATGACCACACAGAGACAAAATTCTTACAAAACGACTCAAAGCGACCACAAAGAGACATAAAGAGACACAAAATGACCACAAAGAGACATGAAGAGACAGGAAAAAGACCACAAAGAGAAACAAAAAGACATACAATGACCACGCATAAAATTACCACAAAGAGACACAAAACCACAAAAAGATGCAAAACGACTACAAAGAGACACAAAACAACAACAAAGGGAGGAAAAGGCATCACAAAGTCTGTGTGTTGATCATATGCAGGAAAGATGATGGGGCATTTTGTATGTCTGTGCCCAGGGGCCCATTGTCTCATACTGCACCCATGGATGGAAGGAAACAGAGGGACAGCTGAAGTCAATTTCATTGGAACATTTTGAGTAAATGGTGGCATTGATCTTTTTATTGGTTGTGTATTTTTGTCTGTTTCAGGCTCTTGTAATGGTCGTCATTCTGGCATGGCTGTTTGTGCCCATCTACATTAAAGCCGGGGTAAACAGAAAAGGCCACATGTTGGATATAGAAACACCTCGGGGGGGTCATAAAAACAGCAATATTAGAGGAGAAAAGTAAGTAAAACAAACACAAATAAAAATCTAATTTATTATGGATGTTTAGGTGGTCACCATGCCTGAGTACCTGAAGAAGAGGTTTGGAGGACAGCGTATCCGCGTCTATCTCTCAGTGCTGTCCCTCTTCCTGTATGTTTTCACCAAGATATCAGTAAGTCATTACATCTCAACCCTCAGTGATATCCTCTTTGTCAACATTGCACCAGTATTGTGCGTTTATTGATTGATATGATGTGTTTTCGTCTCTCCTCTCCACTCAGGCAGACATGTTCTCTGGCGCCATTTTTATCAACCTGGCTCTTGGGTTGAATATCTACCTTGCTGTTGTCATACTGCTATTGATTACTGCACTGTATACTGTCACAGGTCTGTCCCCTTAGGAAGCATTCACTTCCTTCTCTATCGAACTCGCTCATAAACTAAAGCCAGAAGTGTTATCTACCTTACAGAATGGCACGACAACTGGGGGTAAAGTCTTCTCAAGACCATATATAGAGATGTGGACACACACATACGCACTCTCTCTCCTGTCTAGTTTATCTGTGCTGTGTTATTGTGGTTAATTACCCATGGACTGCGATAACCAGGAAATGGCCTTCTGTTGCTGTTTTGTACACATCTGAGCTTCACAAAGACTGAAAGATCACTTACAATAAATTCAATTGTGTACCTTAATGTCAATAACATGAAAAAAGCATAGATTGATAACATCACAAATTGTATCTTAGGTGGATTGGCTGCAGTGATCTACACGGACACTTTACAGACCATCATCATGATTATTGGATCATTCATCCTTATGGGCTTTGGTAATATACTACTTTTTTATCCTTATACTCGTTTCTGTTATTTATTGTGACAAAACAAATCCTGCTTGTGACATCAAAAAGTTAAAATGATTGTAAGTTAAGTCTAACTTTCACACACCCTCAGCTTTCAATGAGGTGGGAGGTTATGAAAGCTTCCAGGAGCGCTACATGACGGCCGTCCCTTCTATGACGACTAACATCAGTGCGAGCTGCTACGAGCCTCGGGCTGACTCCTTCCATATTTTTAGGAATGCGATTACAGGAGACCTGCCATGGCCTGGCCTTGTGTTTGGACTCAGCATTCAGGCCATGTGGTATTGGTGTACTGATCAGGTCAGTCCAGCAAATGTGCAACACTGTTGGGCATTTGCATGACCACAATCCATGGTTATAAACACACACACACACACACACACACACACACACACACACGCACACACACACACACACACACACACACTCACTCATACACACACACTCACTCATACACAGACTCATACACAGATGGTTCTTTTGATTCCACACATTTGCACACACATTTATGCGCCTTTATCTTGCCTGTTTTCGACAGACCAGCTCAAGCGGCATTAGGTGGCCTGCTCTAAGAGGAGAGACATGCTTTTAGTTAGACCTTAATGCACTCCCAGAGACTGAGATAAGATCAACAACAGGCATACTTTTTCTGGATCTCAGCAAAGATGCTAATTGAAATGTTGATATCCAGCACAGAGATAAACATATTATAGTCAGCCTTGATCCCTGCTCAGTTACTGTAACAGAGAAGAATACTTATTAACAAGCAGATATTTTGAGTTGAACCCAAAATAGAGAGAAACGTTTAGAGTCCGCAATAACCTTTTTTAGATCCATGCATCCACCATGTTTACTGATTGTATCATGGCACTACTAATCTTTTCCCATCTGTTACTGTAGGTGATTGTCCAGCGCTGCCTCTCAGCCAAGAATTTATCTCACGTTAAGGCAGGCTGCATCTTGTGTGGCTACCTGAAGCTGCTGCCCATGTTCCTCATGGTTTTCCCCGGTATGATCAGCAGGATCTTATATCCTGGTGAGTGTGTTGTGCTAAGTTTGTAATGTGACTGGGATAAGCTTAAGCAAGCTCACTGGTTGAAAGTACTATTGTAGCTCATGCGCAACTTACCACAGACATAAAGGTAGATTCAATCTTTTCTTAACATCCTGCTGTCTTCATGTCATTCTAGATGAGGTGGCATGTGTGATTCCAGCTGAATGTGAAAAATACTGTGGTGCCAGTGTGGGCTGCACTAACATTGCTTATCCCAAACTGGTTTTGGATCTCATGCCCAATGGTGGGTGGCTAAAGACCTTTGTCTTGTGAGCTGAGAATGCAAACTGCAGCCTTTTTCGTCAAGTTATCTTACCCCATTTTAATCTGTTACTCTATCTGTTTCAGGTCTGCGAGGTCTTATGCTGTCGGTGATGATGGCCTCTCTGATGAGCTCTCTTACCTCCATCTTCAACAGTGCCAGTACTCTCTTCACAATGGACATCTACACTAAGATTCGCCGCTCAGCCACTGAAAGGGAACTCATGATTGCTGGCAGGTAAAACACATTGGGGGTTCAGTTTAATATGATTTCTGATGATGAGATAATTCCTTCCTGCCTTAATGCCACTCTCTTTGATTATATATAGAGTGTTTATCTTGGGCCTGATTGGTGTGAGCATAGCATGGATCCCCGTGGTGCAGTCAGCCCAGAGTGGTCAGCTCTTTGACTACATCCAATCCATCACCAGCTACCTCACACCACCTGTTGCAGCTGTCTTCATGCTTGCCATCTTCTGCAAACGTGTCAATGAGACTGTAAGTTTCCACTTGAATCATTTCTTTATTTACACATTTCAAGTCAGTTCATTTCAACGTTTCAGTCAAGTGCAATCTACTGCCTGTCTGCAGCCATGCTACCAGCTCTGTCAGGGTGTACTTAAGCCAAGGTACACTTTCGGTATAGTACCTTTAGACAGTCCCTCCAGAGTTTTTTTGTGATTGTTGCGGGTAAAAATCCTTGATTATGTGTCACGTTTTCTTAAAAAATGCGATGGAATATGCGGGATATTTATGGAATTTTATGCAATGAAATTGCGGGAACTTGCGAAAATTGCGGGAACTTGCAAAAACTGCGGGAACTTGCAAAAACTGCGGGAACTTGCAAAAACTGCGGGAACTTGCAAAAACTGCGGTTTGATGAAAAAAAGAAAAAAAGTGATTCCCCCAACACCGTGTTCTCACTAGGTGAAATTACGTCACTTCATAACATTCCCATGGCAACAGCGGAAAATGGCTGCTCTTGTGTGACGTAAACGCAACATTTTTCAACTTTCTGCTGAGATATATGAGACTTTTTTGCAACGCAAAATCCGGGGATTATGAAATCATGCAAGCCCCGCATATTTTGCACGGAAATCGGCAATTTATGCGGCGAAAGTGCGGCGTATTTTAAAAAATGCGGTCCCCGCATAAATATGCGGACTTTGGCTGATTATGCATTGAATTCTGTGATCGCATAATTGCGTTTTTCTGGAGGGACTGATTTAGAACCGTAACCCGTATGGACATGTACCTTAACACTAGATCTGTTTTGCATTTCCACCGCAGACAGCACTCTTAAATGTAGGATGTTACTGGATGGTTACTGGATGGAAAGAGCCGCGGACAGCCATGTACTGAGAAACTAGCTGAAAAGCTTTTTTCCTCACTGCTTGATACAGTTTTTGCTGTATTTATTCTTTATCAGACATAACTGTACTAATGTGTAACAAACTAAACTGAACTGAACCGGACTGCTTGGTCGAAACAGGGCTTTAGGTACAGTGTTTGTTTGGGCTATGTGCTAATGTTAGCATGTTAACATGCTCACAATGACAAATTTAACATGCGGATGTTACTGCAAGCACATACAATGTTTGCTATGTTACCTAACCATTTTAGTTTAGCATTTTAGCATGCTAATGCTTGATAATTAGCACAAAATACAAAGTACAGCTCAGGGTGAGGAAACCAAAGTATTTGACACATTTAAATTTTGATTACAATTCATTCACATAAATGTGTGCACCAAATCTCTCGGCATCCAATAGACTTTTCAATCAAAACCACAAATATGAACTTTAAGGTGGTGCTAGAGGTAAATTCAGGGGATCACCAAAGACATTTGGATTCATGCTCTGGGCACCATGAATGTGTACCAAATGTTATGACACGCCATCCAATAGATATTGAGATAGTTCAGTCTGGACCAGAGTGGTGGTCCAACTAACAAGCCGACAGATGTTGCCATGCCCAAAGGCTTTTGTGTGTAGCCAAATGCAGTCCATTTTAATGATCTTACTGTAACTGGTCAAAGGTATTTGGCAACGTCTTTCTTTTTACTGCTTCCTCTGTAATGTGCTTTCTTCTGACCATAAAGCAGCTGAATCACTGCACATGGGTTATGTGATCTGCAAAAGTGTTGCTGGGGTCAAAAGACTTTCTTTTAAAAGGTGGCGTGAACGTGGACCACATGTTAACATGGTTCTTACTCTCATGATCCTCACACTAGTTTGGATGCTGCTATGTAGGCCTGTAGTGGTTCTGTGGCCTGACAGAATCTATTAGATGCTATTTGAAGTTATTTAGTTGGGTTGGTTGGTCAGTCCACCATTTTAGTCCAGACCAAAATATCTCAACAACAATTTGATGGTTTGCTATGAAATTTTGAGACATGTATGGTCACCAGAAGGAGAAGCCTACTGACTTTTGGTGAAATGTCTCGCGCTGTTGGATGGATTCTTATAACATTTGATACACACATTCACGCCCCCCTATGGATAAATTGTAATAATTTAGGTGATCCTATGACTTTTCATCTAGTACCATAATTAGATCATGATTCATATTTTGTCAAATACTTTGGTTCATGACCAAAAACCTGTACAGTGTAAAACTATTTTTGACATTCCCATCAGCCTCAGCTGTACTTGACTAAGATGGTGAACAAAGTAAACCTCATACTTCCTAACAATCAGCATGTTAGCATTGTTATTGTAGGCATGTTGCCATGCTAGTGTCAGCATTCAGCTTAAAGCACCAATCAGCTGCTAGCATGGCTGAAGACTGTTATCTAATCCATATACTGACAGCTTGTCCTACCCTTTTCTTTCATCAGGGTGCGTTTTATGGCCTCACGATTGGCCTGTTAATCGGCCTGTCCAGGATGATTGCTGAATTTGCTTATGGAACAGGCAGCTGTGTTCACCCCAGTAACTGTCCCACCATCATATGTGGAGTCCACTACCTCTACTTCTCCATCATCCTGTTCTCTATCTCCTGTATCATCATCTTGGGAGTCTCTCTCATGACCAAACCCATTGACGACAAGCATGTACGTGACAGCAGTGACATAAGGCTGGATAAAAACATCATCTCCCAAACACCACTGAAGGACAATGCAATAACCAACTGTATAGATAATTTGTTTCAACCCATGTGTTGTGTTGCTCTTTTGCTCTAGTTGTATCGACTTTGCTGGAGCCTAAGGAACCATACGGAGGAGAGGGTGGACCTCGAACAGGATGATTGGATTGATAACCAAGAGTCTAACAGTATGGACATAGAAGGTAAGCAGCAGACGTACAAAATAAACATATGCAGACACACAAGCAGATTTTCTTCATCGCCTCTGTCTCTTCCATCACAGAGCCTGAGGAGGAACCAGGCTTGTGCAAGAAGACGGTGATGTCCTTCTGCGGCCTGGAGAAGAAAAAAGCCCCAAAGTTGAGTCCAAAGGAGCAGGAGGAGCTGCAGAAGCAGCTGACAGACACCAGTGAGAAGCCTATATGGCGGAACGTTGTCAACGCCAACGCCATCATCCTCCTATGTGTGGCTGTTTTCCTTCATGGTTTTTACGGTTAAGGAAACTTGACTGGCCCCAAATGTTCTCGGATAATTTATATTTAGGTGACAGGATTTTATAGAAATGTAGTTTAGACCACATGAACTGTTTCCCACAACCCTATGAAATAAAACCAAGAGACATTTCTATACTGTATCATTATTACTGTATGTTGTGTATGGCTAGTGAACTCCTCCTTGACATAAGATATACAGTATTTTGTATGTGCCTGTCTAAAACTCTTAAAAATATTTACAGCCTGATCTGGTGTAAACATTTTTCAGGTATATAATCTTTCATTTCGGTTTACACTCCAAACACGTAATTATTGTGCATAAATATTTACAGATCTATTTGTTTCACATTGTCCCGACCCCCTGCAAAGTTGTAGGTCTTCCAGTGTTAACTATGAGTTTTCTTCCTTATCTTTACTGTTGCTTTTTGTGATTGTAAGCATAATAGGAGCAAACAGAGATCACGAAATACCTCTTACTTACCTGTAATAAATAACAGATGTGGGTTAGTAAGTACAAGATGGAAGTATAGTACTGTATTCATTCTACATAAGCCGTTCTCTGCTCAAAGTCCACGAGTGCTGACATTTAAATGTATGCACAAATAGTGTATGTTGTTTTAAGTGTTAATGAATAAAAACATCTCAGGGAAGAAGGGTTGTGAATTAAACGGAACACTGTTTTAGTCTCTTTGCTTCCCTCTGGTGGATCACTGTTGTTCCTGCTGAAAATATAACTGCTTTATTTTATTGCACATTCAATTTCTAGTCATATGTGCTCTTACTAAGGAAAATTATGTATTTATTGGACATGATTATTAAATGCTGAAACCACAGATGATAGCTTATTGTACTGTAAGTCATTCCCTATGTGACTCTTATCACTAACTCTGTGGTTAATGTGCACTAATGTAGGCCTTGAATATGTGCACCGCTGTTAAATGATTTATGATTCCTGCCTTGGACTTGCATGCTTTGTTCTTTGCAGTTTTATCTCTATTACCCCTGTATAATCCTCTAGAAGCTGCAAATTACTTTATATCTGTTTGAATCATGTGTCTGGCATTGATTCTGCTGGCCTGTCTAATGTGTAAGTGGACGAACCACAGTCAGAGGTCAACCAGAAGGCTTGTCTGGCTCTTAACAGTCAGAGGAGACATTTTTGTTATAGAGCTAGAACCCAAATGCCATCTGTCACCCCTTGATAGGCTACACACAGTGATGAGTAATGATGAGACAAGACATGTTTTGAATTCTTTGAAAATTTAATACAGTCATCTATTATAGATGATCCAAATTACTTCTATGAAGGAGACAGTTGTGGAGCTGCTTGCTAATGTTGCCAGAGACAACTAGATCAAATCGGATCAAACCGAAATTCCGCCGGATGCATGTATTTTCCATTTCCTTCCACTTTCTTTGTGTTGGAATTTGAAATTTGGTGGATTAATGAGGACTATCTTTGACTGCTCCTCAGATCTCTACAGGTAAATTGAGACAGATAGCTAGACTATCTGTCCAATCTGAGTTTTATTTTGCAGCGGCTTCATGTGGAGTTTAGCGCCGCCCATGACGACTATCGGTAGAATATTGGGTAGAGTAGAGCAGGCGCACATTTACAGAGGTTATTTCCTCGATGCAGAAGGTCCAGGTTTCGACTTTTTGTTTCATAGTATAGTATGTAGAAAAAAATTATGAAAAGTCAAAGTAAATTATGTCGATAAAAGTGATTAAAAAAAGTGATGAGAAGTCACTGCATAGTATGAGGAAAAAAGTGATCAGGAAATACTAGGTGGCCGTTTAGCTCAGTTGGTAGAGCAGGCGCACATTTACAGAGGCTGTTTTCTTCATGCGGAAGGTCCAGGGTTTGACTCTGACATGTCATGTGTCGAAAACAGTGATAGTATAGGAATCCTCAAAAAAAAGATAGAAAGTCCTACAATAAAATGTCTAAATACATGATAAAATACTCATACTATAGTATGTTGAAAAACGGGATAAAAACGTCATACTATAGCATTGAAAAAAGTGATAGAAAACTCTTAGTATATTATGTCGATACAAGTGATTTAAAAAAGTCATAGTAGAGTATTTTGAAAAACGTGATTAAAAAAGTAATGATACAGTATGTCGTGATGGTGACCTGTGATGGTTTTCCTGCGTGTCTTCCCCCTCTCTCTCCCCTTTCATGTCTGTATCATTAAAGGACTGCTCTTTTTTTTCTTTTTTATTAAAAATGTCATAAAAAGTCATAGTATAGTATGTCGAAAAACATGAGAAAAAGTCGTAGTATCGATTGAAGTGATGGAAAAGTCATAGTATAGTATGTCAAAAAAAGTGATAAAAAAAAGTTATAGTACAGTATGTCAAAAAACGGGATAAAAAAGTCATAGTATAGTATGTCGTAAAACGTGATAAAAAGTCATATTATAGTATGTCGAAAAAACGTGATAAAAAGGTCATTGTATAATATGTCAAAAAAATTATAAAAAAGTCATAGTATAGTATGTCGAAAAGCGTGATAAAAAGGTCATACCATAGTATGTCAAAAAACGTGATAAAAAGTCATAGTATATGTCGAAAAACGTGATAAAAAAGTCATATAGTATGTCGAAAAAGGTCATGGTATAGTATGGTGAAAAAAGTGATAAAAACGTCATAGTATAGTATGTTGAAAAAAGTCATAGTATAGTATGTCGAAAAAAGTGATAAAAAAGTCATAGTATAGTATGTCAAAAAACGTGATAAAAATTCATAGTATAGTATGTCGTAAAACGTGATAAAAAGTCATACCATATGTCGAAAAACATGAAAAAAAGTCATAGTATAGTATGTCGAAAAAACGTGATAAAAAGGTCATTGTATAATATGTCAAAAAAATTATAAAAAAGTCATAGTATAGTATGTTGAAAAGCGTGATAAAAAAGTCATATTATAGTATGTTGAAAAAGGTCATGGTATAGTATGGTGAAAAAAGTGATAAAAACGTCATAGTATAGTATGTTGAAAAACGTCATAGTATAGTATGTCGAAAAAAGTGACAAAAAGTCATAGTATAGTAAGTCGAAAAACATGAGAAAAAACGTCATAGTATAGTATGTCGGAAAACATGAAAAAAAGTTATATTACAGTATGTCGAAATAAGTCATAGTGTAATATGTCGATAAAATTGATTAAAAAAAGTTATGGTATAGTATGTTGAAAAACATGGTAAAAAAGTCAAAGTATAGTATGTTGAAAAAAGTCATTGTATAGTATGTCAATAAAAGTGATTAAAAGAAGTCATGGTATACTATGTCGAAAAAAGTGATAAAAGAGTCATAGTATAGTATGTCAAAAAAAGTCATAGTATAGTATGTCAAAAAAAGTCATCGTATAGTGTGTCGATAGAAGTGATAAAAAAGTCATAGTCTAGTATGACAAAAAAAGGCATTGTATAGTATGTTGATGAAAGTGTTAAAAAGTCATAGTATAGTACATCAAAAAAAGTCATAGTATAGTATGTTGAAAGAATTCATAAAAGTAGTCATAGTATAGTATGTTGAAAGAATTCATAAAAGTAGTCATAGTATAGTATGTTGAAAAAAAGTCATAAAAAGTCATAGTATAGTATGACAAAAAGAGTCATTAAAAAGTCATGTAGTATGATGAAAAAAGTTATAGTATAGTATGTCAAAAAATGTGATAAAAAGTCAAAGTATAGTATATCAAAAAAGTCATAGTAAAGTATGATGAAAAAAGTTATAAAAGTATAGAAGTATAGTATATATATACTATAGTATAGTATATCGAAACAAATTATAAAAAAGTAATTGTATAGTATGTCGAAAAAAGTGATAAAAAGCCATAGTATGTCGAAAAAAGTGATAAAAAGCCATAGTACAGTATGTTGAATGAAGTGATAAAAAGTAGTTTAGTATGTCCAAAATAGTCATATTATAGTATTTCAAAAAAAGTCATAAGAACATACAAACTCCACACAAAAAGTCTAAGTCACGCATAACATACCCATTATATATGCAGACAAGGCCTGAAAGAAGCACTAAACTTAAACAGTGAAAACACAAAAACTGTAAAAGATATCAAAAAAGCTAAATCATTTTCTAATAGCTGAAGGTTTTTGAGAATTGTTTAAAGTTTGAATGATGTCTGTGGGTAAAAGTATGAGGGAGGAGTAGCATTTCCAAGTGGAAGAAGCCTGAAGAGGATTTGTTGATTGCTCCATTGAATTTCAATGTAGAGAAGAAAAAAGCTTAATATTCAAAAAAAAGTTGAATACAAGCACAAATGTCCTAAAATAGCTGAATGTTTTTTGTAGTAGTAGTACTATAAGAAGTATAAGAAGATTGCAAACCAAAGAGCCTTTGAGTTTGAGGAACTTATATTGCATCAATGATGTGTTGAGCATATACTGTGAATCTTCCTCAAACTTCTGAAAGAAGAGCAACTTTATACAGTACTCACTGCTAAAAGAAACCTTCAAACAGGAGCTATTTGTTCTTCAGACAATTTCTCATGACAGTATGCATTCAGTGCCCATATTACATAAGCATACTCCTCTTGCATTCATTGAATTTTTTTTTCACTTTCTGAAATAATTTTAGGAATATTTATTGGTCCACATGAAGGCTCGAGCAGATACAAACATCCATCCATCCATCTTCGTCCACTTATCCGGTGTCGGGTCGCAGGGGTCGCAGCTCCAGCAGGGGACCCCAAACTTCCCTTTCCCGATCCTGGGGGATCCCGAGGCGTTCCCAGGCCAGGTTGGAGATATAATCCCTCCACCTAGTCCTGGGTCTTCTCCGAGGTCTCCTCCCAGCTGGACGTGCCTGGAACACCTCCCTAGGGAGGCGCCCAGGGGGCATCCTTACCAGATTCCCGAACCACCTCAACTGGCTCCTTTCGACGCGAAGGAGCAGCGGCTGTACTCCGAGCTCCTCACGGATGACTGTGCTTCTCACCCTGTCTCTAAGGGAGACGCCAGCCACCCTCCTGAGGAAACCCATTTCGGCCGCTTGTACCCTGGATCTCGTTCTTTCGGTCATGACCCAGCCTTCATGACCATAGGTGAGGGTAGGAACGAAAACTGACCGGTAGATCGAGAACTTTGCCTTCTGGCTCAGCTCTCTTTTCGTCACGAGCAGATACAAAACTTTAAATTTAAAATCTTGTTATGCAACATCATGGACTGAATGAGCAGATCTGTAGTGGCAGCTTATGGGATGCTGCTTGCAAGTTTCTGGGCAAATTTATAAAAAAGAATCAGCAGTGTCACATTTAGTTCTTTTTTAGAGAACTCAAAGTGTCAAGGAGGAATGAGTGCAAACATGAGACAGATACATGTGCTCAGTGTTGTTGAATGTGATGGATCTTTTTTCCTAAAAAGCTTCCAGTCAGCAACCTGATAGAAAATGTATTTGTGACTGAAATAATGCTTTTTTGCCTTGTCAGATGTTCTGCACTCACTTAGATTATATCTATTTGCACCAGCATCCTGTATTTCCTGTGTGTCTAGCTGGTGTACTTAACCATATGTGTGTGTGTGTGTGTGTGTGTGTGTGTGTGTGTGTGTGTGTGTGTGTGTGTGTGTGTGTGTGTGTGTGTGTGTGTGTGTGTGTGTGTGTGTGTGTGTGTGTGTGTGTGTGTGTGTGTGTTAAATACTGTATTGCATATTAAGATTCATGGATCTCGGTGCAAATCCCTTATACACAAACATTATAAACAATCATGCTGATATCTCAGAGGTGTGCATGTGTATTTATGTGTGTGTATGCATAATGTGTGTTTAGATATGGGGGGGGGGGGTGGCATTGTTGTTCCTCATTGGCTGAAATATTTTTATGTTTTCTCTGGCAACTAGCAAACGTGATCCTGCCTGCAGAGGCACTGCAGTGTGTGCTGCAGCAAGACAGCAGCGAGAGAGAAAGAGAAAGTGTGTGTGTGTGTGTGTGTGTGTGTGTGTGTGTGTGTGTGTGTGTGTGTGTGTGTGTGTGTGTGTGTGTGTGGGGGAGAGAGAGAGAGAGAGAGAGAGAGAGAGAGAGTAGGGGGTGGGCAGGCAAAGCACATGCATAAGAAGGGAGCCAGAGGCAGTGTGTGTGTGTGTGAGTGTGCATGTATGTGTGAAAACACTGCGCATGTGTGACTGTGAGGCGCACTGACTGGAGCAGACGGAGAAGGAGAAAGAGCAGTAATGAACGGCAGCTGAGACAAAAGGAGAGATAACAGCAGAGAAGAGGAAAAGGAGACAAGAGGTATACCTGAAGACCAGACAAAAGAGACGAGCAGAAAAACAGGAAGGAAGAGAAGAGGGACGTACATGCAGAAAAACACAACGCAAAAGCTCAGGTCACTGCACAGAATAAGCTGAATAATTTGAGAGGATTAGGAAGCGGGATGGAGAAAGAGAGACCAGAGAGAGACGCTCTGCCGCAGCATGGAAGAGAAGGAGCAGGGGTGGGTGAGTAAAGGACAAAGGTACCAGAGAGGAGAGTAATAGAGGAACGAGGGATGCGGAGCTCGACAAAAGCAGCCCTGGACATGACGCATCCACCTTGTAACAGCTTCCTCCATCTTACATCTCCTCCATGTTTGCCTCCCTTCACTGCTGCTCATTGTTCATCCTGCTAGAATTGAATGGAGAAGATAGAGCATTCTCCCTCTGATGAGACATCCCCCTGAACAAAGAGACAGAACAGCTTATCTTCACAGAACAGCATCAACAATATTGACAGCAACAACTGGAACAGGAGCGAGGAAGAGAGAAAGGACTGGAACAAGACTAGTGCGTAGGCAGACAGGTGAGCATGAGAAACGGCTTTGCATCTGTTTCATGGCGAAGATAGGTTTTTCTGTGTTGTATGATCTGGATGTTTCAGATCTGTGAGGTGTGGCTCTCATGCTAATGTTCTTATCTTTCTAGCCTTCTTTGTGCAAGACAGAGGTGATCTTTGCCTTTTGTTCCATTAAGCTCGGATTTACACGGTTGTTGCATCATTCGCAGTTGCAGACACACACACATGGATGCATGAATGAAGATGCACATATATGCTCACAGACACACGCCTGCACGCCTACTTGGTTGGAATGCGTGAACAGACCGCGATGATGTGTGTTTGGGTGTAGATGGTATCTTTAGGGTGTCATGTCTCCAGTGGTTATGACATTTGACAGACCTCTACACAGACAGACAGTGGGGGCTGGAGGAAGTGGAGGAAGAGGGGGGGGGTGATTTGGACAGGAACAGCCTGTTCTGTAGCAGTCAGCAGCACTAAGGCATCTCCATGTTTGCCATACATTGGCGCTGCAGTGAGAGTGCTGGGTACACCATGCTGCGATTGCATAACTGCTGCTCCTGAACACACCCCTCCCACATGCTAAAGGCGCTCCATCTCACACCGTCCAAATATTTTGGCCACCTTGCCTCGATCTCGCCGTCCCTCCGGAGTCTCAGTTCACACAATATCAACAATGCCGTCCACCTTAACCTTGTGCAGGACAGCCTCCTTAAAAGAAAAATCAGTCCCCTTAATCAATCAAGCCACTGTTGTTATTGAAGAGCTGGACATTTGCTGAACCTTTCCGCTCATAAATCTTCTATGAGGTCTGTGTCAGGCAGAGCGATGATGGTTATGGCTTTTTTTACTTTTCTGCCTGTGTGCAACTCTATGTTGCTGTGGGAGACACAGACGAGAACAAAGAGCACTTGGCTGTAATGAATTGCGAAGCAAAATGGCCGATGTCTGCCATGAATGACAGCAAGCTGAATTATTAAAAACAACACCTCCCCATACACTCACTAAGCACTTTCAGCCCATGCAAAAAAAAACATAAACATCAGACTGTAGCCTTTGGAATAATTGCATCTAATCACAGCTTGATGGATTGACTGTAAATATTAATAATTAAGCCAAACATTATGTCCTGATCTAAATCCTAGATGTACTAAATTGTACTAAACTTTTTTGCATTTTAATTATGTTTGGCATCAACTTACTGTATGTTATATGTGAAGGAAATGAAAGGCCACTAAGAAAAGCATGTCATTAAAAAAGAATATGCATATATTAGGCTGTAAGAAACAAATAGAAAACACAAGAAACATTCAAACAAGCAAGACCTGTCATTCGCATTTATACAGTACCACACTTAATACACGTTTCAGTTGTAAAATATGTCATAGATGCAAATCCTCCTGTGTTTGAATCATTCACCATATTTCACTGAATCCCTACACGCGCCATGTTTTCCGAGAGAAGCTGCTGCCAGCATACAGTAAATCTGGGGATTTGTCCTCAGATCACGCTAAGGTCATAACATATTATGTAATCAAAATACAAACATAATATCCCACGCAGGTCCAAGAAGAGATGTGCAGCGATGCTTTTAACCAGCCGAGGCATGAATGTGGATACGCATCTCAACATAGCTGGCATACTTGACATACTGCTGGTATGTGGTGTAGGGGCACAAAGACCGGACCGAATCATCCGTTCTGTCCAGGCCAACAGACTGCTCACATGGATAAATAGAGACAGACAGATTTTCATTGAGAGAAAAGAGAGCGAGACAGGCAGAGAGACAGATGATGGGCAGGGTCTTTATGACTCATTCAGAACATGGTGCCCTTCTCGTGCTCTCTGATCTGCACAAGTGAAATTTATCCAGTGTGATCATGAGGGCCTGATTGTGTGTGTGTGTGTGTGTGTGTGTGTGTGTGTGTGTGTGTGTGTGTGTGTGTGTGTGTGTGTGTGTGTGTGTGTGTGTGTGTGTGTGTGTGTGTGAAAAAGACGAAGCAACACATTGGGAGTGTGAGAGGGCAGGAATCTTTACTATGTGGAGCTATGTGTTTTTCTCTCTCTTCAGGTGTGTGTCATTGATAATAGACACATACATAGTAGACAAAATATTCCTTTTAGACGGTGATATCTGTTTGTTTGTGTCCACTGGAATGTAAAGGGTGGTGCTGTGTACGTGATGGGGAGTTGTCCTAGGGTGAGAATGTTCTAGGATGTGTGTGTGTGTGTGTGTGTGTGTGTGTGTGTGTGTGTGTGCTTAATGCTGTGAGGAATTTGCTGCTGAGACAAACTCCTCGGACATCTCTGTGGTCAGCTCTCCCCTTTCTCTTGCTTGTGATGACGAGGTCAAATGCCTGCCATGATTTCATTAGTGTAATAATTCCTCTGCAGGGAAAGGATCTAGAGCTATGTATACACACACACACACGCAAACACTCAATGTCAAGACTGTGGGAGAGCTGCAGCACTGCATTAATATGGTGACTGGGTCGGAGATGAGCTCCTTACATAACTGGAGAGGGCTCCGTCGATTAGGAAGAGGCTGCGCTAAAGCTGGCCCATCAGCAGGCAGCCTGCATCAGTTATCAGCCCTTTTCACAGCACTGTCACTAAATTAGTGGGTAATTTTAGCTGCTTCATCTCCTCCAAGCTCAAGAATCCTCGTGCAGCCTGATTGCTTTGTCAACTCAACCCCTGCCCAGTACCGGGCAGACATACTCTCACAAGCTGTTTATATCCACAAAGTGTGTCTAGACATATAATATCTGTCAGAAGTGGAGCTGATTGTTTCATTTTCAAAATCAACAGCCCAATTGATACCAGATTTGTGAGGCCAATACCGCTATGAGCTGATTTTATTTGGGGATTTTATGTTTTTTTTTTATAAATATCATAAATCCCTTATATGCGTTTGTACTCTGCAGTTGATGTAAGAGTAATCTTTGTAAACATGTATCTGCATATGAATGCAGAATCTGTAGGCAATGGGATGTTTTTGGGTTCAGTTCTGGCTTTCGTTTGTAGTCCGTTTGTAGTCAGATTAGTTTTGAATCGTAAGACAATAGCAGATAGGTTCCGAGATTGATGTAAGGGCAACATTGATTCGAAATTACCTAAAACAATATCTACAGCATGTCTGTACTGTAATTCCGGCAGATTTATCGGTCTAGCTCTACTTCAAACTATCATACTTGGTAGTTGAATTCAATTCAGGCCTAAATTCACACCTATATAGAGCTGGGAACATCCATATGATATCATATAGTATCATGTAGGGTTTCATTTAAAATAGTTTGATGCTGATATTATGTCTGAGTTTAGGTAGATTTTTTTTTTTAAATATTTTTTTCTTCTTGCTATTAATACCTTCACCTGTAAGGCCATCATATACACATTTATGATGATTGTTTCTCAGAGTCTTTTTGCATACCGGTAAATATCTTCTAAAAGCAACGAGCATCCCCCCGAAATACAACACCATCTTTATCAAATGTGTATGAATGCACACTGCGTGTGCAAGAGGATGAGAAAAAAACAGAGGCTATTTTGGGAGAAGTGTTGTAGCACTGCAGTGCTGGAGGAACACATTTGGTGAGATTGTGAGTGATCTGGCTAACAGCTCTTTGTGTTCGAGTGTGGGGTGTAGAAATATACTGTATCAACCGATTCATTGAGAAAGAATAAAGGGGAGAATTAATTATCTTCTTGCTTGCACAATATGGCTCGCAGCATCACATGGACGAAATGGGCTGAAGCACTTCCTGCTGTTAGGTACATCTCTCTCATTCGGTGTGAATCTTCAGCATGGGTTGGGGGCAGGAAACCACTGAGAAGTACATCGATAAACAAACCATAAATAGAAACCGGGACCAGCGCTGCGCTCCCTCCCCTCTCTCTTTCTTTCTTTCTTTCTTTCTTTCTCTCTATCCCTTAATCGCCACCTAGGTCACCTCCTCTGCACATTTTTTTTTTCCTCTCTGTAATGAATCATCACTGTTGACAGCCGTGAAGAGAATGAAAGATGTGTCATCCTCCCTCCTCTGCTGGTTGGCAGCTATTGCTCTGGTCAAGCTAAAAAGCTTCATCCATACACTTGTTATTTTTCCTAAACCCACATACAGTTTGATGACACAAAGCCTCCATGCAGAGTGTAACCTGTTCCCACGCATGTTAGAGTCTAACTAACGCAACTCACAAGATATGACAGAGCGCTGAGAGGAAGCACGACAAGGGCAGGAAGCAACATGTGTCAAAATCACCTGCTCTGACCAAACTGTGGCTTTTAATTACGTGTCAACTGCATTTACTGTTTTTGTGCAGCACTGTTTCCCTTCTGTTAACGATATTAACACATTTTTACTAACACTGACTATTTTGGGTGTTAGCTTTTCACACCACTCATAGATTGGCACATAAAATCTCGGGGGTGCACTTGTACTCATGAGCTCAGTATTTCTACAATCCTGCTGTCCAATGTGCAGTCCAATACAACAGCCCAATCAAATAGCAAAATAATCTTCCAACTTTGTAGCATTCCAATTGTGTTGTGTGTAGTCAAAGGAAAAGGCGTACCCCGGAGCATGTGGCAACACGATAATGCCGTCACTCTTTTCAGAAACATACCTGGGCCGAGGCCAGGATGCAAAGGTGACAGCCTCCGTCATCAGATAAACACAAAGAAACTGATCTTCATACAGCTACTGTAGATTATATCTAAGTTCAAAAACATTCCAATAAATAATGCACAGAAGGGGTGGAGTATAATAAGTCAAACTAATATCTCACAGCTATAATTCTTTCTATTAAGACACAATGAAAATGGCATACACCTATACCTTTCTAAAATTAATAAAACATGTATGATATATTTGTGAGACGCTGACCCTGTCTTTCCCCGTTGTATTCATTTACATTCCATTAAATCTCATTAAAGCTATCTGAATCTTACAGACAATGTGTTTTTATAAATCTCTTTACTGTTTTCACAGGTAGATGGACCAAAGGAATCCTGAGGACACGTTAGGAGTCTGAGTCACTGAAAAAGAGGAGACAAGCACACAGAGGCATCCCTTCAGACTGTTATCACTTCTTCTGCTCAGTTGGGAGGACTGTCTGAAAGTACACACTCCCACCTCTGAGGAATTCAGGAGCCTTGGAGCTTGAAGGAGTAATTCCAACAGCTTTCTGGAACATTATAGGACTAAAAAAAAGACCTCCTCCCTGTTTCTTATCAACAAGCCACTGAGAGGCTCACACAGGGTCACCAGATCAAACTGGTCTAAGAGCACAGAGAAAGACTGGAGGTTATTCTTTCTTTCTCTCACACTCAAGTCGGTGTGTAATGGCACCCGCAGCCAAAAACAGGAAGTTAAGCGGGCGTTTAAGCTAGAGCCACGTGTGAAGGTTTGAAACGTAAGAGTTTCCTTGGCAGGCCACAGGATATAGTTTAAGACAATACCTCTTGGCCCTTTCTGAACTGCCTGAACTCAATCCCCCCCACGCTGTGAAAGCAGAAATCCACCAACCTGTACTGTATGTATATATGTGAGCATCTGTGTGCATATGAGATTATTTATTAATCAGTGACAGAGAACATGTCTTTGTGCTTAAGTTCTAACTCAGTCATTGTGTGTGAATATACATTTTTGCAAATAGCAATCAGAGACAGCACAGGAACATCAGCATAAGTGAGTAAAAACAACAAAAAACTACCTTTAAGTAGTCATCACTGGTCAGTTACTGTAAGCTGGACTGTTAAATCATCTGTCCATATCAGCGGTGACAGAATAAGAGCTGCTGATTAAGGTGCTCTGGCTGAGCTCTTCTATCTGTCTTCTCTTCATAAAGACTCAGGCTGACAGTAGCGCCCACCAGGCAGGGGATCTCTGAGGGAAACATGGAGGCAACCATCCGTCCCCATGTCCCCTCGAATGGCTGACTTCAAAAAAAGAGCCTAATCTTTTTTTCCCCTTGCCCAGAACCAGGCAGAGGTGTTCAGCGCCGATTAGAGCCACAGCCCCTCTCTCTTCCACCTCAACAAACGTGCGGATGTCCTGCCTCAGGCGTCAGCCCGTCACCATCCCCATGGACACCGTTAAGATCATCCAGTCAGAGAAGTTCCCCAGAGAGTGCCCTGTGCCCGCCACCCAGCCGCGCTATGCCCCACCCCCCAGAGTGGCGTGGGATGGCGGGGGTGAAGGCGAAATCATCGTCAACCAGGCCTGCAGCGACTTGGCCATGGAGATTACAGGGTCTCCCCGGCCAATGGTGTCCCCCTCGGCCCCCGTGATGCGCAGGGAGCAGAGCTTCCTAGCGCAGCGCAAAACCAGTGCCAACGAAATCTGCTACCACCAGTTCCACTACAAGATGGAAGACGTCATAGTCAACCAGTACGTGCTGCGGCCCTCATCCACCTCCTCCTCCACTTCCTCCTCCTCTTCCTCCTCGGGACCCGTCATGCCCTGCGAGCCCCTGGACTGCCCCACCTGCGGTCACACCTACAACTTTGCCGGCAAGCGTCCACGCATCCTCTCCTGCCTGCACTCGGTGTGTGAGGAGTGCCTGCAGATCCTCTACGAGTCCTGTCCCAAGTACAAGTTCATCTCCTGCCCCACGTGCAGGCGCGAGACAGTGCTGTTCACAGACTATGGCCTGGCTGCCCTGGCCATCAACACCAGCATCCTGAGCCGCCTGCCCTCTGACCCCAACGGGCCCGTGCAGTGGGGCGGGGACGCCGACCGCAGCTGCTACCAGACTGTGCGCCAATACTGCCAGTCAGCCTGCACCTGCCAGATCGCCAACCCCTTGTCCTCCTGTGGCATCATGTAGACAAGGGGGGGACACTGCAGGCATGACTCGACGCTGCCCCCCCCCCCCTCCCCCACTCATTTCATCTATAAGCTCTACCCTTTCTGCCAATCCCCTCTCTCACAAACACATTCAGTAAATAAATTCCTCCACAGATGTTATCTCTATATATTTAATAGCACAGATGGATGCTATGTGGGACTAATGGATGCATATGGTTCAATAAATAGTAAATAAATGTATTTTATGTATGAACTGGAATCCTATTCACCCTCTCTCGTTTGGTTGGACGTGTTTGTCATTGACATCTCTTTACGTGGGAATGCCAGGGGAGGTTTATCCCCCCAACCTAGGTGAATAAAGATTAAATAAATGATAAAAGTAACTGTGTGGCCTGCACTTGTTATCTGTCAAGCTACAGGAAAGATTTGGCTGTAGATTTATGGCTTCTAGGATCTATGACTAGTGCACTATGAAGCTGGATAGGGGATAGTTTATTAAGGATTATATTTTCTTATGGGTTTTCTGCACGGTTTAAGAGGGTTTAAATGGTTTTGTAAAATCTGCTTGAAATATACCAAAACCCACAAAGGTAATCCCTTAATTTACACCCTATTTTTTGGGATTAAGATAAAAATTCCGAAATGGCTTTGATGCTTCAAAAATTAAGGTTATTTTCAGGTACAGTGAGCAATGTTTTTCATGGTATTTGGTATTTTATCCCTTACAAAACCCCTTTTTCATGCAGAAAACCCCCATTAAAAATCCCTAAATATAACCCATGGATTTATGCATTCATCTACTCCAAACTGATACAATTAGATGATTAATTGACTTTGATAAGTAATTAACAAAACAAAACAAGTTAGTTGAAGACTTGGAAACTTGGGACTTGGGGCATTTTTCAGGCAGTATTGGACATTGTATGGACAACATACTGTAATTACTAAGATGTTATTAGAAATCCTATGTGGTGCAGTAATAACAGATTGTTCTTCCATAGACATACAGCATCTGATGGATATGAAGCACACGTATGTCTCTTATGTTGCAGATGTACACCAAAGCAAAATGAATAAGAATTTCAGAGAGTTATATTAACAATTTATTACATTTATAGTGTAATATACTGTACAGTGCATACAAGTATTCTTTACCAATTTGCAACTTATTACAAATACAAGTTTGATGTTTGTAAAAACCAAGCTTTGTAGTGCTATGACATTACATGGCAGTGAAATTCCATCACAGTTTCACAGAAAATCATATTATTTATAAGTATAAAAATAAAGGCAAGTATACAGCAGACAATAAATAAACATGGCAGATTGCTAAATAACATGAGCTGAACAGGAAGTCAGTTAGAAAGCAGCGACCTTAAAGGAAAGCTTCCTCCTCTTCAGAACTGAAACTAAAATGTCCAAACATCATGACACAGGCGGCGTTTTCCTACTCCTCTTGAACAGCTGGCTCAGCCGTCGTCGCGAGGTTTTCTCAGATGAATGCATCTGTTGACTGTACAGAATAATAATTAATTGAACAGAATTGAAGCACGCCATTGTGGAAAGCTGGAAGCAGCATGTAAGCTAAGTTTCATTAAAAAAATGGACAAAATGTTCAGGAGGAACAGAAGCACAGACTGAAAATCAACTCCCACCAAAAGCCTCTGCATCTACTGTGCATTAGCTCTGGACCACTGCGTCAGTGTGGCCGGCTGCCATGTTGGAGCACCACACACATTTCCTCAGAGCATTATGCATCATACAAGATTAATAACACTGCCCCTTAGAGGTTACAGCTATAAATGCAAACTCTTACCCTTTTGTATCTCCCACTGCAGGCTCTCTTTTAAAAGACCCAAATTTTATCTTCCAGTTCCTGTTAGTTTTACTCGTCTCCTTTTTCTCATTCTCCTGAAAAGACACAATAAAATATTTGTAGGCCAAAATAATAGAACATTATGAGGAAAAATAAGATATTTCTGATAAAACTCACTATAACAATGCAAATTACACAATTAATTCAGTTTATTCTTTAGCTGTGTTTATTAGTTACAGTACACATTATTTGTTCATGTGTGTTGTATTTGATTGTATTCTACCTGACTTTCATGGCCTTCCTCCACCTTCTCCAGCAGGTCATCTGTACTCAGATGCTGCCCTCTGCAGTCTGCATTCAACCTTCCTGCACACACACACACACACACACACACACACACACACACACACACACACACACACACACACACACACACACACACACACACACACACACACACACACACACACACACACACACACACACAATATATTGAATTTACAAAACCACAAAAGCTGAAGATGGTAGATGGTAGGAAACATGTAGACTATGACTTACTAAATTGCAATGTTGTCATATTTGTGTCTGAAGCTGATCTCTGTCGGAAATGTCTGTAAGGATAATCTTTACGCTGCTGGGGTTCATTGGAACTGTGCTCTGCATTTTCTGTATTTTCAGGAATCTGACAAGAAGACAGGGCCTCCTCAGCAGCTTTAGAGTCACTCTGACAGGTGTGGAGAGCCTTAGAAGAGAGTCAAGTGATGGGGGAAACAAATTATCATGGTTTAATTCATATTACAGTAACCCTCAGGCTGCAAGGAGACATCTTGTCATCGTCAGCAGCTTTGACAAGATCATGTCATGTTTATAAACCCAGTGCATTGTGGAAACTGACAACCTTTTAATTGGCTTGCAAAGATGTAGGTACATGAATGTCTTCACCTGGCTCACCTCCATGTCTTGATGCTCCCACTGGGCATCAGTCTCCATCTGTAACGCTCGGCTGTTCATCTGTTTTCTGGCAACTTCTTCTAATATTTGGCACACCTGCTCCAAGTAGAAGAGCCCAGGACTCAGTCCATTCCTCTCCTCCTCACCAAGGCCCTGCACAGATCAAAAGATGTATCTTGTAGGATACAAGAGCTATACAATATATACAAGTTTAGTCAACTTGAAAGTTTTTTCTTCACTGCTGTTCTTTAAACACTCTTTCTATGGATGGAAATGTCGGTCAGTCGATCCACAAACTGAAGTATTACAACATCTACCAGATGGATTGCCATGATGTTTTGTACACACATTCATGTTGCCTAGTAGACGATGAATCCTACGTGACTTTGGTGATTCCCTGACTTTTACTCTAGCGCCACCAGCAGGTTGACATTTCTATCTGTTGGTGGATTGCCATGAAATTTAACACATTCATGTCTCCCTCGGGATGAATTGCAATAATTTGGGTGATTTTGTTTAGTGTTGATTAGCAAATGATGAAATTGTGAAAGAATACACCACGGTCCACGTTGTCTTTAAATTGAATGTTTTGTCAGACCAACAGTCCAGACCTGAAAGATATTCAGTTTATAAATATAATCCATATAGATTGTGTTGATTGACCAACTTCAGCACTAACTACAGTTGAATAGAAAATAATAAAACATAATTAAGTAGATATAGATTAGTAATGTATCAATACCATTTCATAATACAGTTTAAAAATGTAATTAGACTGACAATAGATATTGTATGAGAGTTTGATATTTATAACATCAGGATATAAACCTAAGCCATGTAATTAAGTTGTACTTTGAACAACAGAAATCCTCGGCCTGTTTAGTCAGAACCTCCAGATTTGTCTGACTGACTGATTGCTTCTCATTTACTACTAATACATGTTCACTTACAGTATATCACATTTACTTTTGAACAAAATAATGAAGGTGTAATTTAATTTAATTACAAAAAAGTATACTGTATAATTGGGTAATTATGTCTACTTGACATTATATAGCTTCTTGGTGTTGCATTCATCAAAGCCTGTAAACTCTGGCCCTCATACAAGGAAACAGTGTATACACGCACACACGCACACACACACACACACACACAAAGACTAAAAAAACATGGAGGATTTAATTATATACAAACTGTACAGTTAATCCTGTTGTTTCAACACCTCTGTGTGCTGTCATCTGGTTAACAACATATTTAGCATTTAGCAAAAAAAAAATCCACAGACTGCTCAGCTTCCCCCACACGTCTCCATCCATTCCTCTCATGCCTGTGGGCTCAAAGTCACCTGGGCAGACTGGTTTACAATCCCTCGCACCGCAGAGAGACTCGTGACAGGTTGCGAGCGTGAAAGAGATCCTGTGTGAGTCATGACATGCCTGTCCTACTTTAAATTTGAGAGCAACTTGGTGAATGTGTGTTGCAACCCTTTAACTATGGTAAACACACACATTTTTACACTTATGGGACTTTCTTTCAGGATTTCTTTTTACATTTACAAGCCTGTGCTGTGCAAGACCATGCATGTTACAGTGAAAAAAAAAAGTCTAACAGAAATCAGCCACACTATAAAAGTGTTTTTATCTCTTCTATTTTTCCCCGAAAAACAACTGAATTTTTAGACTTCACTACATTTATCTGACAGTCTTACTTTGCAAATTAAGGGCCTATAAAAGATGATGCTTTATTATCAGTTGAACTACTGTACTGTATTAACAATGAATGCAATAGTTTGACAGACAATTAATGGAAACTTTTTTATCGTTAAGTCATTTTTCATGTAAAACGAATTCATAGTTCCAGCTTAACAAATGCGAAGATTTGCTAATTTTACTTTTAATCATTTTAATTTTTTTTTTTTTTTTTTTATAATTTAGAGGTTTGGACTTAGATTTAAAGGTGTCACTTTGGGATCTGAAAAATTGTGACACAATGTGTACAATTTGTACAAACCAAACAATCAGTCGATTAATGGAGAAAATAATGAGCAGACTAATTGATAATGAAGATAACCATTAGTTGCAGTTGTCTGATACAAAATAGTTCAAAATGAGTTCCACCTCAACCAACTACAACCGTAATATCCTGCTTTATCCATGTTTTGTTTTTTTTAAAGATTATTTTTTGGGGGCATTTCCACCTTTAACAGATAGGACAGCTAGATATGAAAGGGGAGAGAGGGGGGGGGGGGGGGGAGACATGCAGGCAATTGTCACAGGTCAGCCTCAAACCCTGGACCTTCTACGTCAAGGAACAAACCTCTATATATATATGTGTGCCTTCTCTACCAACTGAGCTAACCTGGCCACGCTTTGTCCATGTTTAATAATAATCCAATGTATATAATAGTGCAACAGTCACAGGGGACATTTTTTCTGCTTTGAGAACTTTTCTTTTAATACTTTAAGTACATTTTCCTAATTATACTTTACTTAAGTAATATTTTCAATACAAGACGTTTACTTGTAACAGAGTATGTTGACTGCGTGGTATTACAGTAATACTTTTACCTAAGGAACTAAAGACTTCTTCCACCACTGCGGTTTGGTTTGGGACATGAACAGTATCTCACCTCTGCTCTTTTCTGAGCCAGCTGCTCATCACAACTCATAGACATCGGCCTCTTTTCTGACATCTGCCTCGTGGACACTGATGGGTTAACTGTCCTCCTTAGGCTAAAACTCTGTGACCTTTGACCTCTCACTAAGTCCGATGTGTGCCATTTGGGTAGAAAAGATCCTCGAGGTGGTCGCCTGAGCATCCCATCCACTGTAAGGGGCTCTCGGTTGTTCTTTAGACATTTCGAGTCAGTCTTCCGTAGTGCTAGCTCCACTTTTAAGTGCAAGGCTTTGGAGTCCTCCTGAGCTCTGCTGGGACAGAGGTGCGGGGAGAAGGTGGAAGACACGGGAGACTGTGATATTAAGGCTGGAGTGAGTCCATCACCTTCTGTTTCTGGTGCAAATGTGTCCATTTCTTCATTATCTATTAAGACAGGGGTGAGTATAGCAGGAAAGGACGTAACAGAGCTGGCTGTCTCCACTCCAGAGTCCTCCGATTCTGTGCGCAGGTTCGTCCCCACGTCGGAGGGAGGTGTAGGGGGATCTTCATCGTTATTTCCAAGCCATGCTGAGTCCAAACTCTGGTCTTCTTTAGTCACCCAAGCCTCCATAAGGTTTCCAAAGCTCCTGTATAGATTCATCTCCCCTTTGTCCCTCACAGCTCTGCTTCTGAACTGCACCAGGAACAAGATTCCAGTTTAGACAGCCTACGCAGTCATTAGCTGAGGTGATCTAGTGATGTAGAATTCAAAACATCCCCTCTGATCCGCCTCTGCTCCTTCACCACGCCTTTCCCCATCATTTGTCCTGTCACAGCACAGAGCTGCATGTTCATACGAGCTCCTTCCTGTCTCTAAATCCTGGGAAAAGAGTGACTCATCTGCACTGTTATTTGAAATGTTTGATTTGTCCCCACACCTGTAAGAAATCCAAGACATAACAAGTACAAGCCATGACATGGACACACAGATTTAACCTGTGCATTCACAGACAGTAGAATTAAATAAGATATAAACTTCAGTTATATAGTACTTTTCAGATACAGAGGGGGGTCTAAAGGGAGTAAAACCCAAGGAATACTGAGACGTAAAATGACAACAAGTCTCAGAACTGCCATTAAAAGGATTCCCACAACTTTATAACTCACTTCTATGACCTACAGGCCTTAACATAACCAATGCATTCATGAGTGTAAGGAATATGAGTGTGAGAATATGAGAAGGGTAACATGATATGTCAATGGAAATGAAGCATTATAGTGTGTGACGCTGAAAACCGAAAACGAGACTCTTTCGTATATTTCAAACATCGCAGATTTATCTGTCAGCGCAGGAATGTGTAGAGTGGACACTCCTGTCTGCAGATATGATCTACATTCCCCAGCTGTAGAGTGGCAGCATCTTGTCAAACACACGGGATCGTTCGCAATCCAGGAAACACAAAAGAGTTATTTTGAGTCAGTGCCAGTCCTGATGAATGTTAACTATTTTACTTATTTCTTCCCTCATTTTTTCAGTAGATTTTTTATAAACAGATCTAATAAATCCATGCTCATACAGTACCCACACCCACCCACTATTATTCTACTGGTGATACTCAAACAACTAAAATGATTTTTATCATTGATTTATGATAGATAGGAGGGGTCAGATGTTTTCAAGTCTTTATACATTACACACATGCTCGTGTCAAAGCTACAATGGAGGACACTGAGGTCATTGCCTGTGTATATTTTTAATTCTATAGTTAAAATAATTAAACAACATATAGTTGATGTTTTAGGATGCTTTTTAGAATTACTCTTACTACTTTTAAGCAAATACATAAATAGATCAATGAAGTTCAATTTAATTCAATTTTGTAGCAAGAATTGTTACACACTCTATTCCTGGCAGGGTGAAGGCTTTGAAACAGCCTTAAAGAAAGCTTAAAGAGATTACATTTAAAGAAAATCCATTTTAAAAGTTACCTGAATAAATGAATAAATGATAATAAAATATGTAATTAAAACATTGAAACGTTTTTGGAGGGGGGGGGGACGACTTAGTAAATAGTAAATATATATATATATATATATATATATATATATATATATATATATATATAATACGTACAGTATGTGTACACACACACACACACATACTTATTATGTATTAACTCATATTAATTTATTATTATTTTTTTTTTTGTCAGTGACCAGTACTATCTATTTTGAATTCCCTTATGTACATTGGTCACTGTAAACATTCCTCCAAACCACGTGAAGTCGCTAGGGGGCGTCGTTGAGCATTTCTGAAGACTTTCTATTTATGTATCTATTAAAAAGTCGCAATAACGAAACCTACTCCATTTTTAAAACTATAATGACATCAGAAAAATACAACAGTAGAGTATAGTGATCTTGTGTAGTGTGTAGTCAGTCTGTCACACATTGAGAACGGCAGCTCTGATAGTTCAAGGGGGAAATGTAGGAGGCTGCAGGCAACAACTCAACAAAACTGTAAATCCGAGTGGTAATGGTAATACTGCAACATTTGACACAAAGGGGGGGATTAAAATAGGACAATAAGTGATGAAAGAATGACAGCAGAACAGTTACTGATATGTTCAAATAATCCCTAATTTAAAGTTCTGTAAAGTTCTCTAATATATTAGTATATAAAACAATAGTATGTTTGTCCTGGCAGGAAATGTTTCGGTGCACGCGTCAGTTTAATGTGTACGTGTCTGATTCTCTGTAGCAACCAGCAAACACACCGCACAGGAGGGAGACCTGCTTCAGCACGAACAGGACCAACATGGAAAAATACGCCCCGAAGTTCAGCAAAGTTCTGATGACACCTGATCCACATTATGTACCGGGGTAAGTGCATCCTGACACGAGATTTGGTAAACAATAACCATGTCATACTAAATATATAATAATATATGTATAATGACTGCGCTGAGTTTAATGGCTGCGAGGGCTTCTTATTAGCTTACTGTTAAATTATTACGATTCATGGGACAAGTCAAATATAGCCTAATGCAATGTGAAATTATAATACATTTATTTTATTTATTTATTTATTCAAATTTTGTCGGAGTAGAAAACATAGGCTGTATCGTATTTTGCAGCCTTATTAAGTAAGGTGTTCCTGTTAATTTGTCCACAAATAAAAAGAGGATTTCTTCTCTACATCCTACTGATTGCCTCAGAATTTGTGTTTATTTATTTATTTATATACATTTATTAGAGGATAAAACCCCATGAGATGCAGCATCTCGTTTTCATGGGGGTCCTCAGGATCATGTCCAAACAGCATAGAGCAGCAGTACAGTTTAGTAGAAATAAACAAAATATAATTGGTAATAGATACAATCATAATAGAAACTAAACAAAAGAAAACATAATAATAATAAAATAATAATACAACAACAACAAAAACAACAACATAACACACAATGTTAAATCACTTAAATTGACAGTCTAAATATAGCCTACTTAAATTACATCATGTTGTTTTCAATTGAAAAGTTGCTACTGAGGGACAATAGATGCTGGAGTTTTGAGTTTGTGTTTACCCCACACTCCCTGTTGTGGTCAGGTATGCAGGGTATTGCCCCCAGCTCAAGTACAATATGGGGAAGTCTTACGGCCAGCTCACAGCCGAGCTGCTGACCAGTCCCAAGGTGAAACACTCTAATCGTCTGGTCCTCCACACGGGTCACGTCCCCTCCACAGAGTCTGACGCCGGTCTGACACTGAGAAGCATCCCTGACAGTAACTTGAAGAAGATGATACCAGGATATACCGGTAGGTGTCACATACTAACACACGGGGTCAACAAAGTAACTGAACACCGCATGGAAAATGATTTCACACTGGGGACAACATTTGGTACCATTTACATGAACAAGATGTTAATGACCTGATGTAAAATAACTAAATGGCAATGAGCAGTATGTGTCTGTTCGTTATAATTGAAATCTGGCAATACACCTTTAAATATGTGAGTTTTCAAAGCACAACAACATGAGACGATAAGGACATAAGAATAATCTGTGTCCAACTGCTAAATTATTAAGTATAAACGAGCGGTTATGCGGAACAGTGTTGAAAATCAAGATAACGTGCACCAAACAGTGTTTGCAATAGTGGTTTTTCAAAGTCTTTTTACATATTTTAGTTTTTTTACAATTACATTGCTTTTTCAAACCCTATGGAAGCATTTGGCTAGAAAATTCCACACATTTTTGCAGAGCATTTTAAAGGGTCAGTTCACCCAAATTACAGAAAAAAAACCTTCAGCCATTCAGATTGCTTTGGTTTTATTTGCTCTTTGAATCAACAGCATATTCATCTTTGATATCTTTCTAAAAATAATGTCCCAGTCACTCTGGATAATCCACAGCACTGTTTTATTGGAAACACTTTGTGCAAGAAGTAATCCCTTTGAAAACTCTTCACACTGTGATCTGCTGTTTTAGGCTTCATTCCAAAAAGTCAGAACTACTTTGCCTGCAGCTACGCTGAAACATCTCGTAAAGCGCTATCTGAGTTTTATCAGGACCAACGGCAATCAACACACCTCCCAGATGTTGTCAACTACACCAACCAACAGTTTGAAGTAACTTTCTCTCTCTCTCTTACACACATACACATGCTCTGGCTCTATACCACTCTCTCTCCCACTCTATTGCCCACAAACACACGCATGTTAACATGGCACCTGTGAATAGGTTCACTCTTGTTTAATTATCCACAGTGGAAAGTCAGCAGACGACACAATTTTCTGAACATAGCCATACTGAGAAATACAGAGAGTTTCGTGGAACTGATAGTCTTAATTAGCTTTGTAGCAACTGATTTGGCAATGGCTTGACTGTAACGTATGTTTATTAATATCTAAACGTTACGCACTAAAGCTTTAATAAGAAGGGATTATCAGTAGTGTAATCAATTTTCTTATGGCACACATTTTCATTCACTTGCACTTAGTAAGTGATATAATTTTTACTGCAATAGGTTTACATTAAACCTGTGTTAATTTGTATTTTTTATGTAGAATCTTTGTGCAAATGATCTCTGAGTCATGCATGTTTTAATGGTTCTCTGTTATCGTTTGGCCCAGAGACCAAGACCCCCTTTGACAGCAATCTCCAACAAAGTGATCACGTACAGGCCCTTGAAGTCCTTCACCCCCACTGAAAAACCGTACTTCATGGATGATGATAACCCTCACAAGTACTTTATCTCAGGTACAACAGAGAACTTTAACAGTTGTTTCCAGTACAATAACTTAGGCCTTAAACCTGCTAGGTATCCGACTTTACTAGTCAGATATTGTCTGTCTGCTATTTAGTGCTGAGCAGGCAGCGTACAGTGGGGTTCTTAGAGGCTGGAAAAGCAACTGTTCGGACAGCAAAAACATACATATATATATATATATATATATATAGATACTGGCTTTTATACTTTTTCCTCTGCATAAAATGTCAAATAATTACTACAAAACTCCAGCAGCTCACTGAGTGATGTATTTTATAGGTTTTACAGGACATGTGCCAAAATCTCGTTTCCTAATTGGCAAAGGTTTCCCCATCACTACCAACCAGGCACTGATCCAGTTTGGGAAGCAGCAACAGATTGACCCCACATCCCAGGTCATCCCAGGGAGGAAGGAAAATACAACTCCCATGCCCACGATCTATCCATCAAACAGAGGTGTAGTCCCGTCATTTACAGGACACATCCCAGGTCAGTCTCAGTGTTAGCAACACATTTCTCATTTACTCCAAGGCCTTGTGGTGTGCTATTTTATAAAAGTTACTGAATTATAATTTATCAATTAAAGTCAAGTTCAAGAATGTCTAACTCTACACCGTCCCATAGGATACCAGTTCATGTATGGACAAACCTTTGGTCAACTTTCCCAGAATGCACTGGAAAAGAGCGGCATCAAGAGGATCCTTCAGTCAAAGTCATAAAACCATCATACACTTCAATGACATGATAACTGGCAAGATAAAGTTGTGATATGAGTCAAAACTTATCAGGAAGTCCTAACATTTCCAGTAAAATAAATTGTGCTGGATTGCAAAAATATGTGGCACATAGATAAACATTTGTACTGTTTCCTGTTGGCATACAACAAGAAGTCTTTATTGACAGACTTTGATTGTCACTGGTAATTAGACGAAGCATTCAGAGGTTGAGAAAATGACGCTGGGTGAAATAATTTCACAGACGTCACATTATTGCAATACATTAAAAAATCTGTATCAACACGTCTGTTCTGTTCTTTCCTTCCTCTTATCTAGCCACCAGTCTCAAAATATACCTGACACACATTTAAATACCTGAAACAGCCACAAGATGGCTTGTATTTGTGCAACTCAACAAACTTCACTGGAAGACATACTACTGTATATAGCAAACAATTCCACACATTTTAAATTTCAGTGCCAGAAAATGTCCAAAAACCTAACTAAAACTTTAACTGGAAGTTAAGAGATCTAGGAAGCACTAAAGCACCTACTGTATGTTTAACTCATGCACCTACAGTAAATCCATGCTGGGAATCTGCTCAAGAAAGCAATTACTGGAAATGAAACATCACTGACAATCCACGAGGCTGGTGGAGCATATTTGGCACTAGTACTGCTTTCTATTTGCTTTCTATTTTCCCACCTATACATGAAAGGTACAGCTATGGAGAGAATGACAGTGATACACGAGAAATAGATAGTTTTGCACCACAAGAATGTCAAACAGTCTAAAGCAGGTCAAAATTCACATTTGTATATGTAGGCCTAGATTGATATTCGCCTACAGGAAATGAAAAGAAAAGTTATTCCAGAGTGCAATTGCAAATGGAGGAATTGGCCCTCAGTCGTTAAGCCATTTCCGGACGAAGAGCTCAGGATCTACTGTGGAAATGATCCAGCAGCCTCTTCTGACCACATTCATTCAAAAGATTTATCTCGCAACTAACATATGAGCATAAATTACAAAAGTACAAGTATTTTCAGATCGAGAGCCAGTTGCACCAGATGATCGCAAGTTCAAACTGAACTCACGTAGGCTAAATCTTTACTAAGTGGAGATTTATGTATCACTAAATTAAAAATGGGTTGCACCTCACAAATTAGTTCTGACATACAGATTAATTGTCACTGCAATATTTACACCCAGTAACTTCCAGGTGTAACTGTAGCGTTAGCTAACCAAACCAACTGACAAAATTAACATTAGCTTGCTAGCATATGACCTGTTTAGATTGAAAAGTAAGAGATAATATGAAATATGGTCGACATATCTGAATGCTGTTTAATAATGACGTAAATTTAAGATTTTAAATTACATTTCATAAACATAAGAGAATACCTCGAATTACAAAAAGTTATGCTGATTCAACATAAACAAAACGACTCTGTTAGATTAGTATAATCTGGTATATCCCACTTATTCTAAACTACATAAATACTACTAACTCTAAAAACAGTTCTTTCCATGTATGCATGCAAAATATATTAGTAATACCAACATTTACAAATGGTTAACAGTTAGACTTAATATTTAGATTGGACCTTAAAATTGTTATTTTTGCCAGTTATGATACAACTTGTGATGCTACAGCGACTTCCTGTTTACATAGTTGTTTGCTTTTGATTGGACAGTGCTACAGATGTTTCCTTACACTTGACTAAAGTCTTCACTAGTTAAGACATTCCTTTAGTTGTAAGGGTGCAACCTGATTTATTTTGAAATGAGTTAATAGTTAGCCTACTGCACTTACAAAGGACAAACAAACTTAGTAATGGATTCACGAATAGCTGGTGCAATGCAAAGTTTGATGAATAAGGGCCTGTATTTTTTATTTTTTAATAATCCTGTATTTTATGTGCTTTCTGATCATTCAGCACTGTGTATGTATTATCATGCCGTTAAGACTTGTTGTTATTACAGGAAATAGGGTCCACTCTCTCCTCCACCCACAGAGAGTTTAGTTTTCAGCAGTTCTTGTTAGTCTGACCTCCTCCTAGCTTCGCTGACTTGATGGATTGCGCCAACAATCCAAGATGCGATCTGTCAAAATGCAGCCACTGTGATGGTCGCCTGTACCTATGAAAGCAATGATATAGAGGTATTGGTTATGAGTAGAGAGTCACCGTTCCAGTCTTCCATCAATCTAGATCCCAAATCAACCAAAGAATAGGCTAGTAAGAAAATCAGACAACAATATATATATATATATATATATATATATATATATATATATATATATATATATATATATATATATATATATGGTTTGATTGCTGGCTGGTTCTTACCTTCTGGTTTGTGCTCCACTGTGAATCTGAGAAACTGTCTCTGTCCTGGTGGACATATTAGCTGCTCCAAACAGTTTGGCCCAGCGCAGCGTACCCTGACATGGACTCTCAGCCTGGACACAAGTGGATGTAACTGGGGTCTCATTGTCTTTCTCTCCCTTCTTCTCTTCTTGCCTGCTGTCCATACTTATTTGAGACCAATTGTCTGCATAATTCTGGCTACAGTCTTCCCCTTCAACCACACCATCCATAAGGCCAGGCTCTTTCGGCCACCACTCTGGAATAGGAGCTAAGAATGGACTCCTGTTAGTCTGCATCCCTCCGCAATCCTGTCTGATGTAATTCTGAGAACTGAGAGACTCTTGGCAATGCAGACCTGTCTGGTGTGAAATCTTAGTTTGCTGACTGTGGCTGCTCTCTACCTTTTTGTCAGCTTGCAGTATTGGCCAGCTGGTCACTAGGAGGGCTGAGCACGGCGGAGGCGGAGAAACACCCTGCTCCTCCGAACACAGCTGTCTGTTACGTAACAGTCGGGGCTCCAGGAGCAAGTTGAGGTCAAAGGGCAACACAGAGAGTGGCTGCAGCAGAAGCAGCAGCTCCTGAAACAAGGGCTGACACTGACCCAGTGACATGGACAGGAACCCCCAAGAATGGTAGTATGTTGTCACCACATCTGTGGAGACAGTAATGGGTGTGAACGAACAAAGATCCAAACATATGCAATAATAATGTGTAATTGAAGCGTTATTATTATAGATCCAACTGCTCTTCTTGGCAACAAACACCCTTCGCAGCATTTAAGTGCCAGGACTGGCTGGGAGTCCATGTTTGTGCGAGATACCAGAAACCCGATCGGTTCAGGTCCTATCCCCTGACTAAAGGGCTTTCCTGACCCTGACGACTCAAGGTTAAAGTCTAACCTCAACCAAGCAAAGCAGTGGGATACATAATAACGCACAATTGAGCTAAATGCTAACATCAGCATGCTAACATGGTCACAATGACAATGTTAACATGCTGATTCTGAGACCACTTTTCGAGCCCTTTCAACCACATGTTCAACACAAAGTTGATAAAGTAATGGACAGATACGAATTTGACCTGATAAAAGAGCTAAATGAAAAGTCAGGAGATCACCAAAGTTATTTAAATTAATTCTGTAGAGAGCATGAATATTGGTATTACATTTCATGATAGTCCTTTGAATCATTGTTGAGAGATTATGCGTGTGGACCTTTAGACATTGTGTTTAGCTGCTAGTACACAATATTGAGTGTGTGCTCACCTTTTTGACTCTGAAGGTGACTGAGCCAGAATTCCAAAGCTCTCAAGCTGAAAGAGAGCAAATAACCAACAAAAGATGAATGCTTATATGTGCAGTCATTTCATCAACCTTCTTCAGCATAATTAGTGTGATCATAGGTAATCTTACTTAAGCAGGCCCATGATGAAGGCTCTCAGTCTCATGCAGTGGCTGCTGAGCTGGGGGCATTGTGTGATTTTGGAGACCAGGCTGTGGAGGACCCTGGTGGATGGACCTGTTGCAGACAGAGACCACTGAAGTTCATCTACACCATGCTCCACCAGTACATCAAGCAAGTTCATTCAAGTACACTTTCTTTGAGTCACGATCACTCTAGTTACATTTACCGATCCTAGTAGAGACCTCCACCACGCTCCAGGAGTGGTTGCGGCGCTGTCCGATGATAAAATCCAGTTTGTGATCCCTAAGACCGTCCTCTAAAATATTCTGAATTGCTGGACACAAATGTTCCAGGGCCAGACCGGCGATTGTGGGACTGCAAGAGCTGCTACCCAGACGCATCTGTGGCAGAAGAAAAGAAATATGATTCCCTGCTGACACAAGTTATTTGACTCCAGTCCTACAATGTAAGTAATATCAGTTCAAGCTGCTTAGCTCTGCCAAATTCAAACCTTTTCTTCAGGGTCTCTGCTGCTGCCGAAATGAGCCATGATCAAATCCACCGCCCTGCTCACAGACCTCAGCAAACCTAAAGACATTGGACAAGGAAAGAGGTTGGACGAGCTGAAGTTATAATTAATGCTTCATACATTGTTTGGGCGGATACAAAACACTGATATATTAACATATATAGTGAATGTGATAGATTGTGAATCCATATCTTATGTCAGTTCTCTGTATTATTGACTGCTGAAAGTCTTTATTTCATCACATAAGCAGAAAATATCTGCTGGTGTGGTGGTACAACTTGTCTCCAGTAAAAATCAACATGTTTCTTGAATTTTCTATTCTAGTGCAGTATGCCTACCATTGTCCTTATTTCTCAAACATTCTTTAAACATGGTAGTTTGTATTGGAGTCAGGTTGGAATTATGTTACTGCACAGTCAGATGTTTTACTTGTTTTAAGAAAATAAATGAACAAAACTTGGTCAATAAGACTTTCACCTCACTAACTGGGTCAGTGCATAGAAACATCATATTGCAGTAATGCAAATGTGAAAGTGAACCAAAGATGAAATAGTCCATTTTAGCAGCAATCCTCATTGACTTGCTTTCCCTGCCTTTCTTTTTTCATCTCATACTGGCTAGCGTCTGCAAATGTCATGGTAAATTCTTTATGCATGCTGATGCTGCCTGCAGTGCTGCATCACACTGACTGTGAATGTTAATTGTTGATTATCCATCACAAAAGATTCACATTTATACATTCAAATGTGCACCGAATGGCCCATATGGTAAAATAAAATGACTAGGTGTGTTTATAAATCATTAGCTCAACTGCATCATTCTCCCTGTCGTCCTCTCTAGGAGCTTGCAGTCAGTCGCACACACATAGGCTACAGAGCAGAAGGCTCAGCCAATCCCGTGCAGGGAGAGTTAAAAATAGGTCATGTTTGAGAGGAAGCCCCTACAGGGTATTGAAGGCACTGCTGCAGCACAGTGAGTTTTTATTGCTACTCTCAACAGCCCATCACTGGATAGACAATCCAATCAAGGACGGAATCCAGTCATTGCTGTTACTGGCTCACATCAATGTATGGCATATACTGTTTTTAACATGTTTTACAGAAATTGATATCAGTCATTTATTGGCCTCACCTCTCCTCTGAAGATGGCTGATAGACAGGGACTCATAAGATGTATCGGGTGAGAGGCAGAACTCGGTGGGCGGCCTGTCACTCAGGATCAGAGATTCACTGGGGTGACTCTGACTTGGTTTCCCACTGAGCCCTGTAGAGTCCTGGATTTGCAGCCCAGAAGCCAAGGAAAGCAGACAACTCAAAGAGGAGAGAGGAGCTACCGAGGAGAAGGCAGCTGTAAAACTATTGTGAAAAAAGACGGAGTCAGCTGCAGGTGCAGCTCGGTACTGAGGGAACTTCTTTTCTGGTTGTACAGTTGTGGGAGGAGACAGGGACACCTGCAGGTTTGGGTGATGGGCGTCAGTGGTTAGGAGTAAAGTGGGTGGTGTATGAGAGAATATTGGATGGTGGGAGGTTTGGGTCTTATTGGGACTTTTGGGCTCAGTGTTGGCATGGCTCTGCTCAGGGGTGAGGGTAATAAGGTCCTGGTAGGTGGGAAATTTAACAAGTTTGGACTGATATGGGGCTGAAAACTGATTTAAAAAAGTTGTAGTTTGAGTTTTGCCTGAGTATGGGCTTGTTTTATCTTGCTCTTGATCCAGTCTGGGGTTTGAGCTGCTTTGAGTTGGATCCAGGATGCTTTTTGATGTACATGGACTTGTGTGTGCTTGGATTCTGCTGGACTGGCTCCATGCACGTCTGCGGCTGAAGCACTCTGGACTTGGTGTGCAGGTGGAGCAGGTGTCAGAGCTCGAAGGAGCCTCCAAAAAGATAGGGCAGTGGTTGCCCATTGGTGATGACTGAAGATTAGAAAAGCATTGACTGTGTTTGCCCTTGAACTTGAGGCCTGGTTGGGAGCTATCAGACTTGCTGCTCTTCTGATTTATGTACTGCTCTAGAAGACAGCCCAAGTGCTGGGTCTGGGGTTGGCCTGTGGGGACCAGAACAAAGGGCTGGATGGGCAGAGAGGTTGGCCTCTGGGCCTTACTGTAGCGCACCACTGGATTTTCCATTGAACATGTTCCTGAGATGGAGGTAGAGGGTAAGAAAAATAGTTGGAACAGATGTTAGATTTACTTAATACTTAACACACATGGTTTAATTTTTTCTGATATTGTATCTTTGCATGTTTTGCTCTCTCACTTAAAAAAGAAAGCACAGACTCATTGCCTTACCCTTCTCAGTATCACAGTGCTCCTGGTGCAGAATCACAGATGGCTGTGTAGACCCAGCGCTTGTGCCTTGGCATTCACTGCTATGTGGGCTACACTGGCTGGGGCACAATGAACAGGGCGTGTGGAAGAGGTCTTGGATGCTTCCTGTATGTTTCTTACTGAAGAGGGTTTCTTCAGCGGAGGTGGTAGCGACTTGGTAATCATCAGTCTGAAACTGAGAGCAGTCAAACTTGGCACTGCACTGTGTGAAGGAGAACCTCTTTTCATCGATCTTCTGATGCTGATACAGAAAAGACACAACTGCTTTAGGTTTACACAAACCAAATCACATACTAGATACTTGACAAAATGTTGTTACAACTGTATGACAAGAGACTCTTTATAGTGGAGTTTATACTGTAACTAATGGCTTCAATCCTTAACTAATACTTTATGGATCAGTGATAAGCTGTGTTGTAAACCATTAATACATACTTTCTAAAAAAGACATCAAGTCTGCAGTAGTAACTGTCATTAATTAAGCTTGGTTATTATAATCTATCAAGTCTGTAGAAAAGCTTAATAAGTTTCTAATAAATGGATTTTGATGTGGGTGATGCAGCTGTGTTCAAACATTCCATTAGAGGGGATAATTCCATTAACTTAAGAGCTAGCTAAAGAGATAAAGCAAGACTGATGCTGGACAAGGATAGCACAGTTCCCACAGTTGCTTGAATAAAAATGTCTTATAACTGATCTATAAAGCATTACTGCGTGATTTAGTAATCACTAATAAAGTGTCAGACAATGATACTGAGATGTTAAAAGCTTGTAAGAAAGGTAATGTTCATACTTCAGAATACAGTACATACCATGCCTTTGTAAGCGTATTTTATTCAATTGTGTTATTTCTGAGAGAAGAGCTGTTTACTTGCAACATTACCTTCTTGACTTCTTTGTGTTGTCCTTCCTTCTTATGATCAACAAAGAGGTGCTCAGAGGGAGGGAAGGGGCTACTTCTGCTCTGACCCTCGGGGCAGCTGGTGATGCTGGACCAGGCTGGACTGGGCGACTGGGAGGAGAGATCACAAGTCACAAGCTTGTAGTACTTCTGGTTAGTCCCCATGGCCAATGTTGCCTGGCTTTGGAGACAGGCAGCCAGGTCTGATACCTCCAGCGAGGAGAGACCAGGGGGTAGCAGCTCCAGGGAGTAAAGATTGCAGTTAGAGTCGAGGCCCTGAGGAGACCAGCAGGAAGCAGAGGGGGTTATGTCAATCTCCTCTTTAGGGGGACACTTAACCGTCATGTCATCATGTTGGAAGTCCTTGGCTGGAGTCTGAGGAACGGGCTGGAGGTTAAGGAACACAGATCCCTCAGATGACTGATAGGGGTGAACTGCGGGACTGCTGAGGTCATTAGGCGTGGCAGGTTTGTTGCTCCTGTTATAGATAGTGCAGAAGTTAACCAAGACGCCATCAGAGCTGTTACAGGAAGAGTCGCTGACATACTCTGTGTGAGTGTTGGAGAACAGCTCTGGGGAACATTTGTGTTGGCTGAAGATGGAGCAGGACATGTTATCTATCAGTCTGTCTGAGTCCGGCTCTTCATAAGCCATCAACGTAATGCCAGATCTGCTCACATGAAAGCACTGGCATTCAGTCTGCAGTGAGTCCGGCAGGTGAGGCTGATTAGAGAGCCACTCTTGGTCACCTTCAGTACCCAACACGGTCCCTTCATTGCTCCATTCGCTGTCCATGTCCCCTTGGGCCATTGTATGATTTTTGGCACCATTACTTAGAGGCCAGTTGGAATTTCCATGCAATACAAAAGAGGAGTCCTCATGATATCTGTGTAGATTATCTCCATCACTATCTTCATCTTCCTCATCCTCATCTAGCCCTGTTTTGGGAAGGAATGAGTTGTGTGACCGCAGACTGTCTCTAGCGCCAGAGCTTTCCTTCTTCAAATGGGAACTCGTCTCCTCTGGTGACGAGTTGGAGTCGTTCCTCCCGCTGCTGTCAATGCCCCCTTCCTCCTCTGCTCGGTCCTCGTTGAGACTACCGTAGCTGTTGGAAAAACGTCTTTGTCCACCGGCGAAGGCATGCTCTCGGTTCAGCGAGTCTTGCTCTGGGAGGGACACAGCTCGAGTCAGACCTACTGAGCACAGCCGACCGGGCCTCTTGGCCGAGCTGCACAGGGCCTGGACAGGAAGTTGCCAAGTGGGAAGCTGAACCACAGGGAAGTGACACGCTATCAGGGTGTCCCCTGAAAGACCAGATGCTCCAATCATACTGCTGGAACAGGCTGGACCATGGACACTGTCTCCATGTTCCTATAATGAAAGAAAATATAAGTACAATGAATCTGCTTTGAATGTGTTCAGTGATGCAAAAACATATTAACAACTATGTAATTACTACCACTGCTACTGTGTACACAGTTTGGTTGTCAATGGTGAAAAAAACTGCACTGAACATGATATGTTAGTGAATAAAAAATAAGTATTATGGCTCCGCAACACACCTCCTGAGGCTCATTAAATAATATAAGCATTGAAAAACGAATGTAATGATAAAGTTGAAGAGAGAAGTATTATACTCTATAAGTGATTCGGTAAGGGAAGTCTGAGGACAGTTAAGACTTAGGTTTAACCTCTGTCTAAGGCCCTAAGAACAGAGGTACCATCATGGGCCATCTGAATTTGAGAGAAAATGTTTTCAGTTTTGCCCAGTTGGACCATGGAGACATGCTTTAATGCTGCATGTAAGTGCAATCAGGATAACTTGTTTGTTGTTGGTGTCTGCATACGAACTGTTTATGTTGATCTCCCTCTGCATCTGCTTCTTGATTTTTGGACTCAATGACCCACCTAACTGTAATGCTGTGACAGGCTTAAAGTCTCATGCTCTTTAACTCTGAAGTAAAATCATACCCACAGAATAGAAAGGATAAAAACATAACTTCCGGCTACTGCTGTCAGAGTCCCTCACTTCACACCACTGGCCCTCCAGTCAAAGTCCTACTAGTGTTGTCTGCTTCTGGCCCTCAGTACAGCCTTCCCGGCTCCATAATTCAGTCAACCATTAACAAACTCCTCCTCTCTCTCCGCCTGGGCCAACCACCGTCACAGTTACTCAGCTGCTCTGTAACTAGGGCAGCTGCACTGCAGAGATGCTCCGCTGGCACTGCTAAGAGTAAATACACTTTCACATCAGTTTAGTTAATTCAACGTGCTCCACCATATTCATACACATTGCTCCTGATTTTACAGACATCAATAATAATAATAATAATGATCATCATGCCTTCATGAAACAACAACTATTAGGACTATTAACAAAAGCAATTACAAAGCACATAAAATATTTAAAACTGGAGCTTGCTGATGGCATTCAGTCATTACATAATCCTTTTAATTATTAGCAATAATTAATGTTGCTAGGATACAACCACACACCATTTACTGATATCTGCCTTCAGCAGTGTAACATAGTCTTGGTGCTACAGTATGTTGTGCATTTAAACTAGAATCATGTTTAAAAAATTCAATATTTTAGATGCAACATCTTCTGTTGCCAGACATTGTCTGGGGCTTTATGTCACACATCAAGCAGCCATCAGTTCATAGACGTCACACTGCTGTGCAACTGTCTGCTCATAACGTGGGTAAACAAACAACATCTGTTCAGATGACCATGAATAATCCATAATCCTCTTTGTCATCCCATTGCTACAGTAAACAACATCCGTACCATGGCAACAAATACAGTAGGTCTAATAAACACATCAAATATGCTCATAGGCAGAAATATCAATCTGATCACTTTAAAAAACAAAAGTGACTGTGGCTTGGTTGTGGGACTTGGTGAACCTTTCTTCAAAGCCCCTAATTCAAACAACAAAATGTGAAAAATTAAAATAATAATTCTGCCCTACAACACCAGAGCCAGGTTTTTATTTTGGCACATCCATATATTGCATATATATATATATATGTCTGTCTATTTCTCGTCTAGCATTCCCAGATATGTTACATTGCAAAATTTATATTTAAATGTGGCTAGCCATTGAGCTATTTAAAAAAGCAGTCTATTGATTGGCACCCATAGTTGCATAACTCCACAGCAAAGCTCAGAAGGTAGCGCATGTAAGTAACCATAGGGTTAGTGTCTTAGAGCAAGACACTGAATCCCCAACTGCTCCCAGTGTATCTGTGTTTGGATGAAACCGTCTGATGTTGTCATTTGATTATAAAGATGAATGTCTCTCATAACGTCATATGAGGGACAATTTAGTAGTACTCAAGGGGATGGCATTACATTGAATCTTTTTTTTAAAAATCCTGTGTATGCTTATTTTCATCAGTTCAATAGTTCAATGCCACAGGAAAGTAGGCCAGTTTGACTGACTAGTTGTCTGCAGAGGACTAACAATTTGACTGCAAAGCGGATACAAGTCTTGCGTATTATTACTGCTTGGAGGTCCCCTAACTTGCAGATCTGTCCTCTGGGTACTTGAGCACACTGAGATGGTTGTGATTAACTGAGCTATTTCACTGGAAATGTCTGTCAGGTCAAGTCAGCCATCTCACATGAGGGATGGGACTGTGTGGTTCTGTGAAAGCATATTCTGAGGTCCGTGTGTGTGTGTGTGTGTGTTGATTTTCATCATGAAAATGAAATATTCAAAGTGGCTAAAGTACAACAAGAGATGCACACATGCCAAAAGAACCACCCATGACAGAAGCAGCAGCAGCATCTCTCGCTCTCTCTCTCTCTCTCTCTCTCTTCCACACACACTTCCACGCTGGCGCACACATACAGACAGACATAAATAAAGTAAGACAAAAGATTAGAATCAATACAGCTGAATAATTGACTTTAAGGCAAAGTAGATAAAGCGCATAAAAAGCTCCTGCATTTGAGCCATCAGCAGCGAATATCCTGACATCCTTTAGTATCATCACTTACTTGATAACAGTCGTCAGTCAACGGTGATGTCCATCCTCTTCTTCCAGGTGATTTAAATATGTATGATCTAAAATCATGCAACAAAACAATTCTTTAAAAAATAATGCGCGTGCTCGACGCACCTCTGACGTCAAAGATTCATCACAAAGATAATATTTTTAGCTCTACCTGATGTCCGCGATTAAAATCAATGGGTTACACCGGGAATTTATAACTATATTTTGGCTTAATACGAAACCGGTCCGACATTGAGGTCCGGACAGACACAGCGGTCCCCACGCCGCCGCTTCAGCACCGCCTGGCAGAGATTTTACGTCACGGAGGCTTCAACCAATGAAGAGGGAGAAAGTGCCTGGCACACAAAGCATCCAAGACACCGGGTAGGGAAAGAGTTAATTATAAAAGCCTGTATTTATATAAAAAAAAAAAAAAAAAAAAAAGATTGATAAAAATAGACATGAGTAGGCTTATGACAGCACAGTGCCTTACAATGTGATTTTGATGAGTCACAAATATGAGATATTAAAAAAGATTGAAATATAGGCTTCTAAGGAAAAATCGTATCTTTCTTAAGTATAATTCATTATACCAAATTCACATCACGGCCATTGGATTACTTATGAGATATTTTATTAACCATTCCTCACTTTTCATCATTTCATCATCATCTAAAAATAAAATGAAAAATGAATCCCCACATCAGTAACAAATCATTTTAGCATGCTTGTAGAACTATTCAGTATAACAGTTAATATTCCTAAAAAAACTAAAACTAGTGATTGTCAATGTGGGGACCAGGGAAACTAAACCCATATTTATACAGCTCTGACTAAACCTGGCTCAGCTTGCCCTCCAGTGGCAAAGATGAGGAGTCAGTGTTCAGCTATTGACACATCTATTTTCAAGGACGGTTGTACAATAAGTGTCATGCGGTTACCTCTATTATATACTGTAGGTAAATGTCACATCTAAAGCCATAACACACATGTTGGCAATACTGTTCTGTAAAAGGCATCCCCAATAACCCAAGAGAGTTTGTCTCCTCATTACTAGCGAGTGGATGGGTACAAGGAGCCTGAAGGCACCACCACCTCAACATGAAAAGTAATCCAGAGCACCTGTACACTTATTCCATGTGAGCATATATTCCATCAGAGGAAGCCTCACCAACCCTACCACGTTAACCTGTTTAAGTGCTGGACTGAGCCACAAACATTAGTACAGCAGTGGACAGATATCAGAGGTCAACCATCTTACTTTACCAAATCTAATTAGCTCTCCTCATCAACACAAGACATTAAAGAGTTCAGAGCAACTTTGAAATTAAGTTCTCTTCAAACCACACACACACTACAAAGAATTTAACATAATAACACAGTCAAAAATATCCTCACAATTCCCAACCATACTATCCATTTCATTTAAGTTTCCTGTCATTTCTCACACAGATGGGCAACATTTATGCATATTTATTTGAATTTTTTTTCGGTACTTTATCACAAGAGTGGTTGATGGAAAAACAGCATTAAAGAATGAATAATAATTCAAAACATGTAAAAGCAGTGAGAAAAGGCTTGGCCCCTTGGTCAGTGAAGAGTTGGGAATCACAGCATCACCACCTTGTGGAACATGCTCTTCAATGCATAAATACAGAAATATTTCATTTCAATAAAGAAAGTTTTTGTATTAAACCAAAATCAAAGTTGTCATCTTCTTCCATTGCATTAAAAGAGTAGAAGGAACTGTGAGGAATATTTTAATTGGTTCTGAACTTACAACCGCATGAAAAAATGTAGTTGAATATCTACAATATGTACAAATAAATATATAATAATAACATAACATGAACCAATAAACTCAGAGTGTCGCACAAACTTTGCTTGAGTATTTATATTTTCTTTTAAAAACATGTTATACAGACTGTCTGATGTCCTGCAAGTGTTTCATTAATTCAATTATAGAAATCAATGTTGCTCTAGATGTAAATGCAGCACTTACAGCTTGGTTTACGGCAGTGCCAGATCAGATTACTTTAACTGAATGCACAGATAAAGTCTGATAAAGTGCCAGCAGGTCTTGAGTTCAAGCCACAACATAACAGCAGTAATTTCATACAGGGTTCATTTTGAAACAGGTCACTTTGGTCCATAAGGCAGATGTTTGTTTGTCACCCTGGGAGTTTTGTTTGTGCATCCTCTTCAGTTCCAGAAGGAACATGTATTTTTCCTGCAAAGATAAGGAGCAACTTTACTGCAGTGTCATTACTTTCTGACTTTGTCCACATTATGCAAAATGCACGTGGACAAAACTTCACACACTCCACAAATACAGTACAGAAATATTATTGCATAGAGTCTGTGAAAACTACAAAAAGGAACATTATATCTATTTAATATCATGGAATGCCATTTGGAGGAACATATCTACTTTCACATTAATGACAAAACCAGTGGTTGCAGTGGAAATGTTGAGTTTCCTAAATGTGCCAAATGTCTGATTGCTTAGGTTTCAACATGTCCGAGAGGCTCTGCTGTACCTGCAGTATTTTGTGCCGCACTCTTCATGATCCCAGCAGCTGGCACCCACGGGCTTCATACTGTTCCAACGCCACAGGAGAGAGCGTTTGGTCCGCTGGATCAAACCATTCCAGTCTTCAGGTACAGGCAGTGAATTGACCTGTGAAGGCAAATAGAAGATTCTTTAAGAATTGTGATGTCCCTCATGACGAGTGCTGATAAAATCAAATTACATAAAAAATCAAAAGACATGATTTTCTGTATTAGCACAAAAGAGATAAAGCATACTCTCAGGACATAAACAGTAGCAGAAGGTTATTAACTTACCTGAAGGGCACAGATTAGAGACAGAAGAACTAAGAGAACGATTTTTTCCTGGAGAGTTCTCATGATGTTGCAGATCAAGTTCAAGAGAGATGCAGTTCTGTGGTGGGGCCGGTGTGTTGTCCCATGCTACTTGTATTAAACGGCTTTAATTGGGTTGGGGAGGAGTTACCCTTTGACAGATATCAAAGATTAATTCTCCAATTTGCTACTTTAATGACTAAGAGGTTGGTCAGAGAAGCTGATCTTAAGTTAGAGTCAACAATACAAACCTCTGTGAACAGTGGTACTTATCAGTTTTATAATGGCAGCAAAAGTCAAAGTTTATCTGCAGGGAGTCAAAGTACACTTTAACCCTGTAACTGAGGACAATTCCACGTCGGAGGTATCTATGTGAAACCTTCACATGTTTCAGCGACTGTAGAAATGTATCTATCCACCCATTTACTTCACCTAGAGTCTCCAATTCATCCGAGCTGCACGGCTTAGACTGTGGAAAGAAAACTGAAGGAAATTCATGTGAACACATGGAGTACATGAGAAGTCCACATAGAAAAATCAAGGTCCAAGACCCCTGAAACATCATCCTTAGATGTGACCACTTGCCACTAAGCCACCTTACTGTACATGAATGGTCCTCCTCTTGAAGGCAGACATTAAATGTGAAGCTAAAGCCAGCAGGCAGTTAGCTTAGCTTACCATAAAGACTTTGGCTCTGGCCAAAGTGAAAAAAATCCACCTACCTGCACTTCTAAAGCTCGCTAATTAACATTTTATTTTTGTAAAAAAACAACCAATTGTCATCTTATGCACGAGTTACGTGCTGGAACACAGGGCCAGTGAGCTCCAGTTCTTACGGGGTTCCTACAAACCTCAAAGTCCTCGGCCAAGAAATAGTTCCAGCGTGTATCTCCACCTAAAACATTTTTTTATTGCTGCTGGGAGGTAGATTTTGCAAACTTTGGACAGAGTCAGACAAGCTGTTGTCACCTGCTTCCAGCCTTTGTGCTATGCTAAGCTGATCACCTTCTGCCTGTAGCTTCACGTTAGCGCAACTTTTCAATAACTCTCGGCAAGAAAGTGAAACTGAACCATTTAACAAAACTCTTCCCTGAATGAAGACTGATAAACAAACAAAAAACTATTTTGAGCTGGAGACTAGCTAAAAATTTGAAAATGAAACAGTCGAACAACCTTACAGTAGGCGGTCGAGTTGCATTTTGGGTAATGTAGGTGCCAGGTGTTTATGTGAAAGAAGGATGCATGGAATTAAAAAAAAAGACAATATCTCACATTCTGCTGGATGGGTTGCAATCCTTTTGAATAAACAAAAAACTATTATCGCCGATGTAATAGGAATTTAATAGTTATCATTTTAGTTTACAGAAGAATATTTCGTGGTAGTTAATTCTTCAAAGCAAAAGGGCTAACAAAAAATGTTTACATTTACGTTTAAAGCGCGTTGTTGGTGTCTGCCTTTCAAATACAACAGTTCACAACACTTGCAATGTGTGAGGGAGGAAATACAAAAAGGCCTGTAGAGAGAATGTGAAGCACACCAGGTTTATTGAAGTTGTAACAAATGGAAAGACAATGTGCATATGTAAGATATGTGACCTATTGAAAATACGTTAACAGTGATTACATATTGATTTTTACAATGTAGGAGTAGTAGTGTAATAATGTAAGAATAATCTCTGATACATAAGAAACAAAGACCAAAACAAAATGAACATAAGACAGCCTGTCAGTGATGTGTGTGAAACAGTGGTTATTCAACTAACAAATTGCACATTGTAGTGACATTCTACGTAGTGCTGGACAGAAAATCTTGCCAAACTTGAAGTTAAAATAATCTCATAAAATGCTGTTCAGAAGAGCAGAATTTAAACAATAAAAAAAATGTGCAATTCCTAGTGGTTAAAAGGAAAAACATTTAATAATTTTATATCTGGCAAAATATTTATCAGTAGAGTTTTTTTTTAGCATATCAGTAGAAAAACTCAAAATCCCACATTCATGTCTAACTGGAATTAGTGAAAAGAAAACTTGGCTTCACACCATCATGGGACAAGACATCGCACTGCGCACTAGGCAAAAACCTTCTGTTTATACTGCTATTGTTGAATTAATACTATTTGGATGTGATTTCACATTATATTATTTACATATATCGTGGATTACTGGATTTCCACTGAAGGTTACACAGAGCACATGGTTTTTAAAGGAAGCGGAGTTCACTATAGATTCATGTCATAAAGAATTAAACATTAGGGGTGCCTATATATAGAGGTTTACTCCTCAACGCAGCGGGCCCGGGTTCGACTCTGGCCCTTTGCTGCATGTCATTCCCCTTCTCTCCCCTTTCATGTCTTCAGCTGTCCTGTCAAATAAAGGCCTAAAAATGCTCCAAAAAATAATCTTAAAAAAAAAAAGAAAGAATAAAACATTATGTCGACAGTCGTTTTGCACAGTTTGACTTTGTTATTGACTTTGGGACAATACAAAAATGTGAAATGTTGATGATGAAAATGAAGGAGATTTCTTCTTACTGATGCCTCAACAATCTGACCACACCGTGCTAAAAATGGATTATTTAATTAAAAACACTGACAGTGTTCCTTTATCACTATTTTAGTTCTGTAGCCATTCATTTTATGAATGCACACACACACACACACACACACACACACACACACACACACACACACACACACACACACACACACACACACACACACACACACACACACACACACACACACACACACACACACACACACACACACACACACACATCAAATTAGATTGTGTAGGAGATTTAAATTACTCAATTCACGTTGTTTCAATCCAATATCCCATATTTAGCAGTACAAAAGAGAAATATTTAATTTAAAAAAGACGGATTTCAGCATCCTTACAACTGACTTGTAAGGATGACATTAACCCCAACCCTGTAACAAACCTCTTCACTTTGTTTCCTAAAACCATTAGATTAAAAACACTGATTAAAAGGTGGAATTATGGTTATTAATGAAAACTTTTACGTGGGGGTTAATGGTAAAAAAAAATGTCAGATCCATTGAACCCATGAAATGTGGAATTATACTGCAAATATGGCAATCCTCCTCCTTTTACATACTGCTTGGTGCTATGATGAGAGCAGGGGCTGTCGTTCAGATGCAGTGCTCTGAAAAATGAAACCAGATACCAAAATGTTACTAAAAATTTAACATTAAAGGGATACGCCACCATTTGTTGAAATAGGGCTTATCACGGTCTTCCCTAGCTGCAGATAGGTGGGCCAACACATTTTTTGTGCATGCATTGTTTTAGTCCGGTGCAACACCGGCAGCGCCACTGCTAGTTAGCTTAGCGTAGTGAATGGAATCCTATGTTGCCGGTTAGCATGTTGTGAGTAAAAGTGAGCCAACAAAAGGCAAAAAAAAAAACTACCCTATTACCTGCACTGAGACAAAAAATGTGTTGGCCCACCTATCTACAGCTAGGGGAGACCGCGATAAGCCCTATTTCAACAAACGGTGGCGTATCCCTTTAATATTGGCCATTAATATCCCAATATAACATTATATTATAATAATAAAAGTACTGTTTTCTACTTGACAACTATACTGAAATGATTACTCAATGAATGAATTAGTCAAATCAACAGAATATTAATAATTAATGAATAACAATTCTGATAATCCGTTAATCATTAAAGTAGTTTAGTCAAGTAGTAATGGCAAATGTAAAGATTTTCTGTTTCTCTTGTGTTAAAGAAAAACATTATCAACAGATTGATAGATAATGAAAATAATCTTTAGTTGCAGCTCTAATGACCACACAACCTCATTTACTGTCCATCTCAAGCACTCACCTCGGGGACCTTCTGTCGACACATCAGGAACATGAAGACTCCTCCCAGAACGATGCCTAGACCAATCAGCATGAACGGAATGTTCACCACGACATTCTGCTCGGCAACAATCGCCTTCAGCTTCATGGCTGACGCGTCGTCAATGACGACGCTCTGAGAAGATGGAAGGAGAGCGTGATTAGAGGTTCACTTCAGCACAACATAAAAACACTCTCAACAAAGAGAACACCACCAGATGTAGAATATATATATATATATATATATATATATATATATATATATATATATATGCGGGCATACGTTATTATGCCATTGAATGTCTGTTATTTATGACTAAAGGACAAAACTGTGTTTTTTGTACCTCATTGATATAAACCACAGGAAAGATCACTGTCCTCACGTTTCCTGTTTGACTGAAAAAGAAAGAAAATTATTCACCATAATTTACCTACTATCAGAATTATGAATTTTTGTTGTCTTTATTAATAATGTGAATATCCGTCTAGGAGTTAATGAATACATGGCACAGAGACATTCAGACAACTGTTAATGTCTTCCAACAACTTTCGGTTGCACGCTGTTCATAGTGTGCGTTTAGTTTGTAAATATAGTTAGTCAACATGTACATCTGTTAGGTCTGGACTCAAGATTATATCAAGATTGGTTGTTCCTTCAGATGCCAAGTAGATGCACAACAAGAGAGCCACAGCTGTACAAAAGTCCACTCAGAATGATGATGTTGGCAAAATTGCTTTACACGTTTTCAGTTTCATTGAAGTCAACACGATGACAGCGGGGTTTATGACAAAAGGTGCCGTAACAAGAGACCAATGAAGGTAATGAGCCGATTACCTGAAGGTGGGAATTTTCTCGACGTACACGTTGACCTGGAGCCGCTTTGCTGCTTGCAGGATGATTCCTGTCAGCTGCAAAACAGATTTAAAATTTTGTTTGAGGGAAACTTAACACCACTGACCTGTGTGCAGATGTACAGTACTGTGCAAAAGTCTAAGGCAGGTGTGAAAAAATGCTGTAAACTAAGAACGCTTTCAAAAATATAAATAATGATTGTTTATTTTCATCAATTTAGGCACAGTGAGCAAACAAAAGAAACATCTAAATCACATCAATATTTGGTGTTACTACCCTTTGCCTTCAAACCAGCATCAACTCTTTTAGGTACTTAAAAAAGTCAGGGATTTTGTAGGATTGTAGTCAGGTGTAGGATCAACCAATTATAGTATATAGGTAGTTATACTGCATCAGCAAGGTCTCTCCCAGACACATATTTCAAAGCAGACTGGTGTTTCAAGATGTGCTGTTCAAGCTCTTTTGAAAAAGCACAAAGAAACGGGCGACGTCGAGGATCGTAGACGCAGTGGTCGGCCAAGGAAACTTAGTGCAGCAGATGAAAAACACATCAAGCTTATTTCCCTTCAAAATCGGAAGATGTCCAGCAGTGCCATCAGCTCAGAACTGGCAGAAACCAGTGGGACCCAGGTACACCCATCTACTATCCGGAGAAGTCTGGCCAGAACTGGTCTTCGTGGAAGAGTTGCAGAAAAAAAGCCATACTTCCGACATAGAAACAAGGCCAAGCGACTCAACTATGCACTAAAACATAGGAACTGGGGTGCAGAAAAATGTCAGCAGGTGCTCTGGACTGATGAGTCAAAATTTGAAATATTTGGCTGTAGCAGAAGGCAGGTTGTTCGTCGAAGGGCTGGAGAGCGATACAATAATGAGTGTTTGCAGGCAACAGTGAAGCGTGGTGGAGGTTCCTTGCAAGTTTGGGGCTGCACTTCTGCAAATGGAGTTGGAGAGTTCCTTCAAAAACTTTGTGCAAGTGTACCTAGAAGAATTGAAGGCAAAGGGTGGTCACACCAAATATTGATTTGATTTAGATTTCTCTTCTGTTCATTCACTGCATGTTGTTAATTGATGAAGATAAACTATTAACACTTCTATTGTTGAAAGCATTCTTAGTTTACAGCATTTTTTCATATCTGCCTAAAACCTTTGCACAGTACTGTATACGAACACCTGTCATTATGTTCAAGATCTTTATGCTGCAAACATTTTTTAGTAAATGTACTTCAATAGTCTGGTTGGCAGAAATGTACATCAGGGCTGCACAATTAATTGCAATTTTATTAAAATCGCAATGTGGACTAGTGCAATTTCCAAATCGTAGGGGGGCGCGCAACATTTGTTGCAAAATATATGTGTCAAACCATTCTGAATTAAGTATTGTTGTGCTGCAGAGACGTCTCAGTCTACAAATCGTATCCTACAGAAAAATCTTTGCTTGGTACAGATCCTCGCAAAAATCACACTATAAATCATTTAGTTTATATTATTTTCATATTTTTTTCATGAAAATGATCATTCCCTCCAATATCGTGAATCATATCACAATTGCAATATCAGTCAAAATAATCGCAGCTAGATATTTTCCTCAAATCGTGCAGCTCTACAGAGAAGTTATCTGCATACATTGTTTTTTTGCAGTTGGCCCAAATGAAAATCACAGCCCTGAAGCTGGCAACAGGTGGTTTAATCTACCCATGAAGTGGTACAGGGCACCGCAACCCAGTATTAATGAATAAGACTTTGAACAATCTCAGTAATCTCATGCAGTGGCACAGTACAAATTACAGTGTGAGGAGGATAAACAGACAAAACAGTAGCTTGTTTACTGGGTTCAAAGATGAATGCCACCACCTCACACATTTGGGCTAATAAAGTTCACATGAATTGGTTTGGAATGAAAGTGTATGTGTCACAGTTGCACGCTGGGTTAGGCAAATCGACTAATTGTTCTTTTGTTTGTTCTTTTTTTTTTTTTTACAACCAACTTAAAAATTAAAAAAAGGAGTACTTTTTTATTTTAACATATTTATGTCTCAACCGTTTATGTCTTTATAGTCCGTTTGCTTCTTTCAGGAGTATTCTTCGTTGATTCACAGGATTAAAATTACATTAATTCTACGTATGAGATGTCAACAGATTTCACATTGTGCTCCTGGGAGTGGATTTTTCCCAGTCTACTTCCATTTATTATGGATTTACCATAGGACAAGTTATTACATTATTACACATGATAAGAGCTGTAAGGAGCTTATCTTTGGCAGTGACAGCTCCGTTCCACCTCTGGTTAATCTTTAACCACTGCTTACCACTGCCTTGTGTGTAACCACTGGCTAGTGGTCACAAAGCTGAGATAATTCACCATCTAGTGGTAAGCACGAATGTCGTCTTGGTGCAAAGTTTTAAACACAAAAGTTTTCATATCAGCTCCCTACATTGCAACCATTTTTTTTTTCTGAAAAAGGAATCATATTAACAACATGAGGGTGTAAGGTAAAGAAAGGCTTAAAACAATGTGTACACAAATTACATCTTTAAAAGCTCCGCTCAGAAACAAGTTTTGCTTACTGTTGCTTCACTCGGATGTTTAACTTTCACGGTGCAGAGTGATGTCTGAGCACAGTTTGACACTAGAAGTGCTTTCAAATTAATCTGTTGAAGACCAACAGTCTGGAGAGGAAACTTGAAACCTCCACTGAACACACATTGTAGATGGATGTTTTTGTGATGTAGGAGACATCTTGGAAGTAACTATTTTTTTTTGATTATTTTTTTGGGCATTTCTGCCTTTAATGGTAGGAAAGCGATGAAAGGGGGAGAGAGAGGGGGGGGGGGGGGAGACACGCAGGAAATCGTCCCAGGTCGGACTCGAGCCCTGGACCTTCTGCGTCGAGGCATGAACCTTCGATATGTGCGCCCGCTCCACCGACTGAGCTATCCTGGCCACACTTGTGAGTAACTTTTGAAATAAAAAATATTTGTATAATAGTAGTGTAATATATTCACATTGGGATATTATTTATTACATATTTTACATATTGGGGATTTTTCAGTGAGAGACGATTAGTAGGTGTAATTATAAGAATGTTGAACTAGTTCATTTAACTTTTTTGAGGGAAAAAATACCAGACACAAAGTTGTACTCCAAGGCAGCAGAATATTTGTATATGTCTTAAAACATGTCTTTAAGAATTAAAAGTAGAAATTCCTACCGGATTGATAACAATCGTAGTCTGGTGCTGCTCCTTCGTAGGCCTCATGCCAAATACATCCTGAACATATTTCTCATCTGCCTGGTAGAAGTGTGGTGGAGACATTACGATGGGAGCTCCTGGTCACACAAAAAGATTCAGTTAGAATAATATTATGAAAGGAACCATCACCTTATCGTGGTGGAGAGGTTTGGGTGTCCCTATGAACCTGAGGGCTGTGTTGTCTGGAGCTTTGTGCTCCTGGTAGGGTCTCCCATGGCAAAGTGGTCTCAGGTGAGGGGCCAGACGAAGAATGGTTCAAAAGACCCTATGAAAAAACGAGGAAGGGATAGAGAGACCCTGCCCGGAGGAAGCCCGGGGCCCCCGTCTGGAGCCAGGCCCAGAGGGAGGGCTCGTCAGCGAGCGTCTGGTGGCCGGGTTTGCCACGGAGCCCGGCCGGGCACAGCCCGAAAAAGCTACGTGGCACCTATCTCTCCAGCCCATGGGCCCACCACCTGTGGGAGGAACCGCTGGGGTCGGGTGCGCTGCCACACGGGTGGCGGTGAAGGTCAGGGGCCTCGACGGACCAGACCCGGGCAGCAGAGGCTGGCTCTGGGGACATGGAATGTCACCTCGCTGTGGGGGAAGGAGCCGGAACTTGTGCGTGAGGTGGAGCGCTACCAGTTGGATCTGGTGGGGCTTACCTCTACGCATAGTCTCGGTTCTGGAACCGTACTCCTGGAGAGGGGTTGGACTCTTTTCTTCTCCGGAGTTGCCCAGGGTGTGAGGCGCCAGGCGGGTGTGGGGATACTCACAAGTCCCCGGCTGAGCGCCGCAACGTTGGAGTTTACCCCGGTGGACGAGAGGGTCGCCTCCCTACGCCTGCGGGTTGTTGGGGGGAAAACTCTGACTGTTGTTTGTGCATATGCACCAAACAAGAGTTCAGAGTATTCGGCCTTCTTGGAGACCTTGAATGGAGTCCTGTATGGGGCTCCGGAGGGGGACTCCATAGTTCTGCTGGGGGACTTCAACGCACATGTGGGCAATGACGGAGACACATGGAGAGGCGTGATTGGGAGGAACGGCCTCCCTGATCTAAACCAGAGTGGTTGTCTGTTATTGGACTTCTGTGCTAGTCATGGATTGTCTATAACAAACACCATGTTCGAACATAGGGATGCTCATAAGTGTACTTGGTACCAGAGCACCCTAGGCCGAAGGTCAATGATCGATTTTATAATCGTTTCATCTGATTTGAGGCCGTATGTTTTGGACACTCGGGTGAAGAGAGGGGCGGAGCTGTCAACTGATCACCATCTGGTGGTGAGTTGGGTCAGGGGGTGGGGGAAGACTCTGGACAGACCTGGTAAGCCCAAACGGGTGGTGCGGGTAAATTGGGAACGTCTGGAGGAAGCTCCTGTCCAACAGACCTTCAACTCACACCTCCGGCGGAGCTTTTCATGCATCCCTGTGGAGGCTGGGGGCATTGAACCTGAGTGGACAATGTTCAAAGTTTCCATTGCTGAAGCTGCGGCAGGGAGCTGTGGTCTTAGGGTCTTAGGTGCCTCAAGGGGCGGTAACCCTCGAACACCGTGGTGGACACCGGTGGTCAGGGAAGCCGTCCGACTGAAGAAGGAGTCTTTCTGGGATATGTTATCCCAGAGGACTCCGGAGGCAGTTGCAAGGTACCAACGGGCCCGAAGGACTGCAGCCTCTGCCGTGAAAGAGGCAAAGCAGCGGGTGTGGGAGAAGTTCGGAGAAGACATGGAGAAGGACTTTCGGTCGGCACCAAGGCGCTTCTGGAAAACCGTCCGCCACCTCAGAAGGGGGAAGCGGGGAACCATCCAAGCTGTGTACAGTAAGGATGGGACGTTGTTGACCTCAACTGAGGAGGTAATAGGGCGGTGGAAGGAGCACTTTGAGGAACTCCTAAATCCAGCTGATGCGCGCTCTTTGTTAGAGGCAGAGCTGGAGGATGACGGGGGATTGTCGTCAATTTCCCTGGTGGAGGTCACTGAGGTAGTCAAACAACTCCACAGTGGCAAAGCCCCAGGGATTGATGAGATCCGTCCAGAAATGTTGAAAGCTCTGGGTGTGGAGGGGCTGTCTTGGTTGACACGCCTACTCAACATTGCGTGGAAGTCTGGGACAGTGCCAAAGGAGTGGCAGACCGGGGTGGTGGTTCCCCTCTTCAAAAAGGGGGACCAGAGGGTGTGTACCAATTACAGGGGTATCACACTTCTCAGCCTCCCTGGTAAAGTCTACTCCAAGGTGCTGGAAAGGAGGGTTCGGCCGATAGTCGAACCTCAGGTTGAAGAAGAACAATGCGGATTCCGTCCGGGTCGTGGAACAACGGATCAGCTCTTTACTCTAGCAAGGATCCTGGAGGGAGCCTGGGAGTATGCCCATCCAGTCTGCATGTGTTTTGTGGATCTGGAGAAGGCATATGACCGGGTCCCCCGGGAGACTTTGTGGGAGGTGCTGCGGGAGTATGGGGTGAGGGGGTCCCTTCTCAGGGCCATCCAATCTCTGTATGACCAAAGCGAGAGCTGTGTCCGGGTTCTCGGCAGTAAGTCGGACACGTTCCAGGTGAGGGTTGGCCTCCGCCAGGGCTGCGCTTTGTCACCAATCCTGTTCGTAGTATTTATGGACAGGATATCGAGGCGTAGTCGTGGTAGGGAGGGGTTGCAGTTCGGTGGGCTCGGGATCTCATCGCTGCTCTTTGCAGATGATGTGGTCCTGATGGCATCATCGGCCTGTGACCTTCAGCACTCACTGGATCGGTTTGCAGCCGAGTGTGAAGCGGCTGGGATGAGGATCAGCACCTCTAAATCTGAGGCCATGGTTCTCAGCAGGAAACCGATGGAGTGCCTTCTCCAGGTAGGGAATGAGTCCTTACCCCAAGTGAAGGAGTTTAAGTACCTTGGGTCTTGTTCGCGAGTGAGGGGACAATGGAGCGGGAGATTGGTCGGAGAATCGGCGCAGCGTGGGCGGTATTACATTCAGTTTATCGCACCGTTGTGACGAAAAGAGAGCTGAGCCGGAAGGCAAAGCTCTCGATCTACCGGTCAGTTTTCGTTCCTACCCTCACCTATGGTCATGAAGGTTGGGTCATGACCGAAAGAACGAGATCCAGGGTACAAGCGGCCGAAATGGGTTTCCTCAGGAGGGTGGCTGGCGTCTCCCTTAGAGATAGGGTGAGAAGCTCAGTCATCCGTGAGGAGCTCGGAGTAGAGCCGCTGCTCCTTCACGTCGAAAGGAGCCAGTTGAGGTGGTTCGGGCATCTGGTAAGGATGCCCCCTGGGCGCCTCCCTAGGGAGGTGTTCCAGGCACGTCCAGCTGGGAGGAGGCCTCGGGGAAGACCCAGGACTAGGTGGAGGGATTACATCTCCAACCTGGCCTGGGAACGCCTCGGGATCCCCCAGTCAGAGCTGGTTAATGTGGCTCGGGAAAGGGAAGTTTGGGGTCCCCTGCTGGAGCTGCTCCCCCCGCGACCCGACCACGGATAAGCGGACGACGATGGATGGATGGATGGATGGACTTAGCAGAGCAGATTCAGAAGAAGAAGAAAAAACAGTTTCTGATGAAACAGCTTTTAAAAAACATTTCCCTATGTGACACAATGAGACGTTCCTCTGGTTGTCCATACAGACCAGCTGCTACACCAGTAGGCTACACAGACAGAGAGAGGGAACGATAGCTCCACCGACAGTCCTCCTCAGTGGGTAATCTGATATCTTCGCAAGATTCGGAAAGTCAAGCAGTAACGCGTTGTGAACTACTCCCGGTTTTGGTCCACAAATTCCCCCACGCTGCCGATTTAAGCCGCTTTTTTTGGCGGATACAAGGCTGGAATGTCAGTTCCACATTTACATGTTACAGCTCTTCTTCTCCACACTTTAGGTGAGTGGCACTCCCACACAAATCAAACCAGCGCCCGCGAGATTTCACCGTACACACAAACGTGACTCGCAAGATTCCTTTTGACAAGGCAACAATGCAGGAATCAGGACACCACAGATATGGTAGTTTCTACACTTCTTACGTTTATGAAACTGTAGCAACATGGTTATGGCAAAATTGGCTCATCCCGACATCCCTACTTCCTACCTTGTTTACATGGGCTGACATTCAATACGCCAGAGCCTAGGCAATTTCCAGCAGGGACACAGAAGCCTGCGTTGGCTGGGTTCACGGTATGATTGGCAAACACCTTGCTCGGGGGACTGAAGAGATACCCAGGGATCCCCTTCACTGTCACATCCTCCTCAAACAGAGCGTACAGAGACCTTGGAAACAGAGTCAGATGCTGGTTAATCTTTGCAGGCTCAAATCAATTCTGTGAAGCTGGAAAAGCAGCAAAGGTGGGGGTTTTGCGCAAATTTTGTACATGAGCTATGTGGTAAGCTGATTTACTGAAAACCTGCACAGCACATACAGGTTTTACCAAAAGGGTTTAGAAGGTTGTGCTAACGTGTTACTGCCTCATACACCTTGGCTGTCTGTGCTGTACTCTCAGTTCTGATGTATGAACCCTCAAAGAGAGAGGATATTAGTTGTTTAAAGCAGCACTAAACAGGCAGTAAGCTAACAGTGACCTCATTCAAGAGGCCAACACTGACCAGCCATGCACCCAGCAAAGCTAAATTGGTATTAACCCATATCCAGACATGAATAATGCTGAGGGACAGGCTTGGGAAGACATTATTAGGATGATTGAGGGGAGAGCCATTTCACTAGCCAACTCAAGCCAGGGAGGTAAGACCAGAAAAAGAATGACCCTGTAAAAAAGGAAGCAGAAAGCCAACACTCAATTGAAATTCGTTTTATGTGACCTAAAGCTGAAAAGGTCAGCTGTGCTCAATAGGCAACCAAACAAAATGAAAGGCAAAAATGCATTGTCTTGCGTAAAAAAAATTCAAACCGTTAAAAGAAAGAAAATACAAACAAAACCCCCATTAACTGAGAAAGACTTTAAGCTAATAAAGAAAAGCCAGAAAGGGAACCCAAATGGGGTCAAATGTGAAAGCTCACATGACTCAATGTGTCTCGCCTTTAAAAAGCGAATCATCTGCTTCATCTGAACATGTATAGACAATTAGAGACTATATTATATATATATTATATATAAAAAATGATTTGGTGCATGTCCAATTACATTTATGGAATATAGTCTCCCAGCAGCACGGTCTTTAGCCGTCTGTAAATCACTTTGCAGTCTACTCACCTGCACAGGTCAGAGGAGAACATGTAGAGTGTCTCATTCTTGGTGATGACTGGATGGAAAAATGCTCCGTTGGTTCCATTGATCATGTTGCACTCATCAGATGACCACCAATTCAGCGTGCTGCAAGCATACACACAAAATAATAATACAGTATTTTTTTTTTTATATCAGATTTTCATTTATGAATTTAAAAACCCAGGAGTTTCGGGCATGAACAATGGCCAGCACCCAACCATTTCATAATTTTTCCTTTGTCAGCTTAAGTGAAGGACTACTTCCCTTGCTTACTAGGCAAAACATATGTTGTTTAGATGTTTTTAATAGTGTGGGCTTGAAAAGGCTTGGTAAACCCTGCTGCTCCTTTTCCTGAACAGCAGTCCTTTGTGTGTTGCAGAAATAGTTTGACATTGGGGTCTTTGTGCTAAGATAAGCTAACCTCTCCTAGATGTAGCTTTGTGTTTAACTGACAGATAAGAGAGTGGCTCCAATCTTCTTGTCCAAATCTCTGCAAGAAAGCAAATACGTGTATTCCCCAAAACGTCTACCTAGTACTACTACAGCGCAAGCTGGCTAGCAAGTCCAGTATAGAAGGTCATTGTTATACCTTACTGACAGATACCGTCTGAAACAATTTGGTTTTAAAAGAGAGACAAGGATGAAAGAAAATCTCAAAGTGCAACAGAGAGGATTAACATAGGTGTGGCTTATAGACATGAATAGCTCTGATAAAAGACACATATCAACTGTGATATGACAATGGCGGGAAAAAAACCTTAATGTTATCAAACATGGTAAAAAAGCCTTAATTATTTGCCTGTTTGGTAATCATACAATCAATTGTGTAATCCAACGCTCATCCATTTAAACTGCATGTAATCAATGATTCTCACTGAGTGGATTTACAGAGCAGGAGATCATTGTCATTTCATTGCTGGAGGTGAGAAGAGACAATTACCTTTCACCGTTCCATGTATCCACTCTGGAAAAGTCCTTGTAGTTTTGGTGTCCAGTGAAGAAGACATAATCACCATCGTTGGAGGCATTGGTCTATATATATATTTATATATAGGGGGAAAAAAGAATGTTTTCAACAACAAAAAATTTAGATTTTCTGTGATTATAAAAATAATAACAGACTTTCTGTGCAATTATCCAATATATTTTCAAACTCCAGGCTGTAAAAAGTGTACAATAGTATATTCATATGCCTAAATGAGACCTTATAGAAGAGTCCGAAAACATCATCCAGCTCAGGTTTTAAAGTACTGAGGGCTTTGAGCAGGCCGTCTTCATAACCCCACAGCAGCTCTCCCACTGTGTGGGTGGTAAACAGGTCTTCCCCGGTGCCCTTCATGTAGGAGGAGATCAGATTGGCAATGAAAGGCTCGTCCTTGAATTGCTCCATCACCGTCTACCAGGAGAGAGAAGGGAAGACAACCTGTTGTGTAACGCGGTGACAGCACAAGCTCCTACAATTAAACTGTTTATTTTCGGTTTCAAATAAAGCTGAATAAATAAAAAAAACAATCTGTAGAAGCTGGAAAAAAAAGACAAAACATGCATCATGTGAATTAAAAAGGTTATAACCATAATAACTTTTTTTTTATTATACTCTAATAGTTATACTCTTTTGTGGCTGCCAAAATCATCTAATAACTTTTTGGGGAGGGGAGTCAATGATTTATTGTATATTATGGAATAATCGCTGTAACCTGAGTGTGTTGTTACTCCATATGGTGAAGCACTTCTTATTTGTTTAAAAAGCAATGTTACGCCTTGTAATTACATAGAAGACATATTAATCAATTGATCTTTGATATCTTACTTTCAAAATATTACGCAGTACTAGTTAGAAATCCCGGACGTTTTCCGTGAAGCGCGTATCGCGGCTTGTATCGTTTTAGACAAATGACGTCATTGATGACATCTGAAGCCTCGCTGCCCGCCCATAACACATCACTGGTTCAGGACGTGCTTTGAATCTACACGGTGTTATTATACATCCATGATCTACCGCAGCACATTCACTGCCCTCTGCCCAGTTACACCACTGCCACTACATACTAATATTGCCCCTCCTGCTATTATTATATTATGACCAAAGGATTGATTTACACACATTTGATAGCCACATTCCTCTCAAGGCAATCTGTTTATCAACTTTGTTATCATGTGGTACTGCTAACAATGGCTAATCTGGGTAGAGCAAATCCCACTGTGAAATCCGACTTGTTTTAATGGAACCCGGTCAACTCGAGTGTGACGTCATTCCCAGCCCTGGCTTCCGATTTGCGAGGTAAATGGAACACACTTGGATACTGCAGCTCCACCGCCAGATCACTACTGCGCAGACTCTGTACAAGATGGCAGCGCCCGTATCCGTGATATTTTGGCTCATTTTTGTACAGTGGGAGGAAGTGGAAACGCGTCGTCCATCTTTTTCTTTTCTTTTTTGTTACGGTCTATGATTCTAACACCACTAGTAGTTCATGGATTTCTGTGGCTCACCATTGCAGGGATGTTGACCGTCCTGATGAGGTCACTCTCTGGACCTCGGGACATGTTACGCTGGAATATGTAGGTCTTAGTGTTGACAGCTGCTACTTTAGTGCCATTATCCTGGAAGTCCACTTGCTCCATAGGCCGATACTCTCTGTGTAGAAAAATACAGAACCAACAGGGTTAAGGTCAAAAGTTAATGGTTGATAGTTCTGTGTTACAGTGCTGCAGCCAAACGTTTTAAGAGAAAGAAAAACCTTTAATAAGGCTGCCAAGAATCTTGCATTAACTACACATGCAGTATGTGCATCTCAGACTGCAGAGAAAAGGCTATTGTAAAAAATTGATAAAGTTCTGTATTAAAAATCATATATTTGGCTTAATTATAGCATAATGCAGTCATTTTCTTTCTTGACTTAAATTCACGTGCCTGTCAAAAAAAAAGAAAACACATCCTTGATGGTGTTGTGCAATAGTGAGTGCTGCCGTGATGCACTTTCTGGACAAATTAAACTCTCCTCCACAGAGGGTGAATCTCAACTGTTTTAAACAACAGCTTATAATCTTCTTTTAACTTAAAACATATATATGTGAATGTGTAGGTAAGGAAATGATTGATAACAGCCTTTTCTCAAAAACTCCCCATGAGGTGCCTCAAACTGCTCCAGTGTAACTGATCAGGGATTCAGCAGAATATTTGTGACCATTTGGTTCAGCTTCCAATGAGACTGTAAAGATGTATAGTGCTGAAAAATATAAGAAACCCATCTCAGGTATGTGTTAAGTGGTTCACAGGGTTATTGGTTTAATGGATTGGCAAATACAACCGTTTTCCTACCATTATGTTCAAAAACTGCCTTTTGACAAAGTGAATTGCTTTTGGGCAGAAAAGAATAAAGCTCAGCTAGACAAATTAGCATCTGTACAAAGCTACTGTGTCTGTCTGTGTTAATAGACAAACAAGCTGCCTCAAGCTAGCCAGAGACAGAACCGCACTAACAGCTCTCTGCTTCTGTCTCTGCAAGATGACATGGACATTTTTGAAAAGACAATAATTTAGCAATGGCAGAAACACAAATGATATGTTGTCCACTATTCTTTGTCTTACTGAAAATTGCAACAAAATGCACAAACCATAAGTGAATGTGAGGTTTTCAGAACAAGATGTACTGTATTCACACTATTCATGTACACCTACATTAACTATGGTAAACAGTGTTGCTGATATTCTTTCAACACCTTCAGGGAATGGCAATTATTCTTTCAAGTCAAGAATACCGCTCAAAACTTCAAAAATATCTATTTTTAATAATTCTTGATAGGTAGATTTGTAGACTTATATTCTTACATTTTGTATTATAGTGTATAATGTATTGCTTGTGCATGTTTTGCTTTCATGTGCACCACTGACCTGTGCGTCTTTGGGTCCTTTCCTTCCTCTTTGTGTTTCACTTAATCTAATCATCAGCTTGTTAGCACCTTTCTACTTTGAAAGGTGAAAGACTTAGTTTCCATTGTGTGAGCTGTAGTAACATTTTTACTGACTTGACAATTTGGGTTATTTGGTATATTTCTATTCATGCATGATGTTAAAAGTTTGGAAGAAGGAACTTGATTGCAATGACATTTGTGTCCACCTCCCCCTCCTTGGCTGTTTTTACTGTGACATCTTCACTTCTGTTTTATTGAACAGGTGACTAACGCTGAGAAGTGAGAGTAAAGTCTTTCTCCTTTTGCTCTCTCACCTGTAGGTATATGGTCCAATCTCAATCACAGCAGGCCGATCCCCATCCAGCACCTCCATGGGGTTGGTCAGATTAAAGAAGTAAAACTGCATGTAAATTGGGGCCGGTGGATTCTCCCAGGCCTCAAATGCCTCAGTGCCATTCTTCAAAACTACTTCCTAAGGGGGACAAAGAGCAGTGGTACAGTTGAGAAAAATGTGAGACTTGACACAAAATATGCTGATGACTAAGCAGCCTCACACCATATGACTCTCACTGGGGTCTAAATCAAGCTGTTCCACTTAGCGTTCCCCCTAGAGGCCTGGAGAACTCTCGTTGTGTAATCAGGATGCAGCGGTTTTATTTTTTTTTTGCATTTGTTTTCGGGGATTGTGTGCTTTTCTTTTTGCATCGTTTCTGTTTTGGGAGTTTGTGTGCTTTTCTTTATGCATCGTTTGTACATTTGCAGCGCGTTTGTGTATTTGGTTGTGTTGTGTGTATTTGCAGCGCGTTTGCTAAATGCTGCGCAATGTGTTGTCAAATTAATGAAGATGTTTTTCTTAATTTGCTTGTGTTTTGTCTATTTGCGTGTGTTTCATTAAGTTGCAGTGCGTTTGCCCCTGTCGGCCACCGTAGGGGAAATATAGACTGAAATAACTGTGAAAACTATATGCCAGTATACAGGTGTTACAGATTTGAAATTGTAAAACAAATAGTTTATGATCATGCGAACGCTAGCGAAATACAAAAAATGATCAGATAACGGATCTTTAACTTCAAAGTTTAAGCTAATGTAATATAATATGCATACCCCTACCCCGCCCAAAACAGCTGACGCTTCAATAAGCTGGCTAAATAATTGTCTATGACAGTATTGGCAGAAGCCTAAATAAATTGCATTCCACAAGCAATAGTAAAACTTTATAAATCAGCTAAATACCTCGAAAGCTATCTAGCAAACATTATCATAATGAAACTCAGAGACGAAATCGAAACACAGCAGGCTGTTTGCTAGTTGGTGAAATCAAGTTAGCTAACTTAGTTAAGTTAGCATTGACAGACACCAAAATGTCTGTTATAAAATGTTAGCCAGAAACATATTTTTAACGTACCTTCTCAACCGCCGACTGTACGAAATCTGTAAACACGTTAGACAAGACCAAAGCAATACCCGAGATCAGAAGTAGTATAGAAAAAACTCCGGTGCTGTAAATGCAACATGACTTCAGTAGCATTGTGAAACAGCAAAGTGATATCTAAGGACAGTAACGTCAGCTCTCACTGACATTAGCTACTGTATGTGTGTGAGTGCTGTTTTTGTTTTGATGGCCCACTGCACTCAGCCAGGAATTCTCGGTGAAGCAAAGCAACACATCCGGAATGACATACTTCCCTATTACCACTTCCGCTTTCTTCGACAGTCGAGGTCTTCCTGGAGCACGCAGCCGTGAAGAATATGTGAAGAGTACACTACACTGATATATTTGAAATTGCCAATTTAATGCAAGTTGCAATTTAAAATGCTAAAACATGACAGTGCTATTATAACTATTATATGGTAGACAAAATTATGTTTTCCGCGTTAGCTGGTTGTTGAAGGCCAAACGTAGGGAGAATATCTGTCTTGCATATAAAGACTCTTTGTTATTAATCGCATGACAATGACGTAATTCATTAAACCTCAATCTTTTCTGGATCATTTTGCTTCAAACTAGCCTATGTTTGAAACATACAAATACAAGCTTTTATGTGTCCAATTAAAAACAATCCAACAGCTGGTATGTTAGCATAGCCATGTTGAAATTCAGGTTATTTGAGTGTTAACAAAACCCGGAGATTTTATTGCATATTTTTACATTTTATTTTAAGAGTTTGTGTAGGTCCAAGACTGTGAAAATAGGTCTGGCAATGCGAAACTACTACCAAAGTGGTCCCCAAAGGCCTTATATTTAGTTTGTAGCAGTTGGTTTGTAGTAATTTGATTAACTATTTTGTTTGCCAATATGCACCCCTTAAGTAGGATATCCACTAAAAGGCCATCCAGGTGGGTCCTGCATTATAACGTGTCTTGGCTATATGTCTTGTATAAGGGCCCACAATGGTGCTTTAAAAAGAAGTCAATGGAGGCCTACCCCTAGCAGGTTAATCCAACAATGACGGCCTATTTTACTTTCACCAATTTTATTCAACCTCCCCGTACCTACAGTAATCCCTACATTTTAAGGGTTTAACTACCCTTGAGCAAGGAACTCAATTACCTTGAAACGTTTTGTGACCAAATAATAAATACCGGTAGTTTACATAGGCTAAGAACAAGTCAAATATTTTCTCACATATGCAAAATAGCCTGTATTTTATGGTATGTATGACACTTTTTTGTGGAGATACATTTTAGCTACTTTTAGAAAGACAAAATATCTACTATTTATTATTAAAACATTATTCATAATACAGAACAACAATGTAGTAAATAGCCTTTTCACTAGGTGTCACTATCTTGACATTTACCAAGACTTCATGCCACTGCCAGTGCCTACATTCTTTGTTGGCCCTTAAATGGTAGTATGGGTATTGGAACGCAGGGATAGTAGCCTACCTGTTGAGTCATATAAAAGGGGCCACACCTAAGCAGACTAGGAGCAAGCGTCAGCGTCTCTGTGTCACAGTCTCTTTTTTTCTCATTTTCCTTTCTCTGGTTGTTTAGGCATACATTCTAAAATTACACAATTTCAAAGATAGCTTACTGCTCATACTCATTTAGGAAATATGTTCAGATATGCCAGGACAATCTGAATAGACCACCAGACTGTATATGAATGATGTATTGTATACTGAAACAGACATTGGCTGTAAATTGAAACATTTGAACATGCCTTTAAATAATACTTTGGTTAATTATTACAGACACACAGCCAGTGAGGTAGCCCAAGTCATTATCTCATCTTATGAAATAGCATCAACATTACAATTACAGCTCAGACATGTTCTTACCTGCTTTGATACGTTTCCTTGCAGTGCTGTTGTGACACAAGCACATATTATCAACATGACTTCTTTGTTTTGGTGTTTCTAAACCTTATGAAATACATACTGATGTTAAAGACCAGTTAAAATATTATGCGTTGCCTAATACACAGCTTGTTAAAGCCGTTGAATTGTGTCTGTGGATCCAGAGGAGCTTTGTCAAGTCTGAGATGCATTATGGGAAATGTAGCCTATATCCAACGTTTTGGACCTTGGCTCACATACTAAAAGTTTGAATATCTTGGCCCCTGTTGTATTCATTTTGACCATTCTTATTAAAGTCTGTCTCTTGCTGGCCCCCCAACTTTATGAAGGTCCAGTTATAATGTGCTTGAATAGGCCTACCCCTTTAATCAAATGTCATTCACAAAGTGACTGATTTGTTAGTTTACTAAACGGTTTGGAAGTGATAACTCCCTCTTCATAGACAAACGGATTTTATTCTATTCTAATTTACTCTAGCTGTGTGAGTGTGGTTCTGTGGGAAATACCCCTTTACCCGGAACATGAATGGGGCACAATCGGGCACAATGGAGAACAGAAGAGGGCTCGCTCTCCGCGGTCACGAGAGCACTGGGAGCGTGACGTCACTTTCCTAAACCGGGCAACAGCCGTTGAGTTGAGTCCCGAGCGAGAGACAGGCAGGAGTACGTGAACAACTTTTAATGTATGCGGGCCGTGTCGTGCCAGTGTGTCGGGGCGCACTGTTTTCTCCTCCTTTATGCCTCCTCCTCCTGCTCGGCTCAGCTTAGGTTCGCTGTTTTCTCACCGGTTCGGTAGCGAATCTGTTTTTGGCACAAAAAGCGGTTGTGTGTTTGTTTCTTTTATGAGTCCAGTCCTCTGGCGACCCCAACACGTAACTGGGTAAGTGTGTCCAGTAATTGCATATCATGTAAGTAGTTGTTGGTCGAAATGATGGCTAGTCGTTTTTTACAATGTCTCATAACTAACGAGAACTATTTGCATGTCTCAGTGGTAAATTGAAGGCGTACCGTTCCGGTTACAAAGCGTCCAATCTGATTGTTTGTGTACAGTGATGCACGTCGCGCGCATTTGATACTTTTTGTGCTAAACTAATAGGCTACCCATGTTTGAGAATGTATTCATCATAGACTATAAAAGGTTTTCTTGCACAACTTCCATTGTTTGAGGAGCAGTAGGCAAATATGCACAGGTAACGTTACTTGATCTGAACTGCTTGTTGGTATCATTCAGTAGTTTGCTGTCCAACATTTGTTTGATATGTTTATTTTTTTAAATTAGCTTCCTATATAGATGTTCACATCCCCCACCACCTCTTAATTGTTTTCACCCCATTTGCCATTGATGGGCTGCTAATATTTTACAGAAAATTAAGATTTGCATTATGAATGTGGTAGGAAAATGTATGTTAACCTGTGGCTTGAATGCTGCCAGAGGAGCCCAGACATGGCTGTCCTTGATGCACCCACCTACACACCCCTCTCAGTATCTGCCCACATAAAGACTCTTTGAAATTGGAAAAAAACTTGTGTCTTTGTGTCTGCACTTTTGAGTGCATGCATTTTAAATGTTACTCCTTCAGGACCCAACTGCCAGTTATCATTGCAAAGAGTTTCAAATTGCTTACATGGTGTTCTTTGTTGAAATACATGCAGACAGAGAGCAATCTGGAAATGATAATAATGAAGTGAGGGAGTAGACTTTTGACTGGAATGTCCGCAGTGATATTTTGGGAGTAAATCACTGACAAGGTAATTTAAGACATGACATATTGGAAATAGCTAGAGGCAGTTAAAGGTGCAAAAATACAGTCACCAGACATCCCCAAGGGCTCTGTGGTGATTTAAAACATCCTTATAGGAAACAATACAAAGCCGGATACCATTTCCAGCAACAGGTTTAAATTTGAATTGCATGTGGGACGCAAAGTCCATTCCCAAAACTACCCATTGATTGGAGAGGAAGAGAGAGGAATGTAGAAGTGCTTCAGATTTGTTACAGCTTGAGAGTGCTGTGATTATGAAAACATTGTACACATTTGCTTTTGTGCTGCTTATGAGGCTTTAATAAACATAATTATTTAGTTTTTATAAGGAAAATGCTAATTTATTAAGGCTGTAGATTATTGCCACCATAAATCAGTGCTGCTGCACTGCATATTTACACCTCATATTGACTGTAACCTGTGTGGATATAGCATCACAAAATACCTGATAAATCAGGTAGTTTAGTCTTTCAGAAACACATTTGAAATAGAGGACATGTTTAAACATCTGTCTTTTTTTCTTCACAGCCTTGACTGAGTGATTGAGTGAGTCACTGCATGGATCGGACTGAACATGAAGAGCCTTAAAGCAAAGTTTAGAAAAACCGATGTAAGTACTGTAACATGTGTTCACGGCTGTGTAAAGTGTGTGTACATGTAACCATGTGTGCACATGTGTATGTCTGCATGGTTGAGTCAGTGTCTGTGTATATGCCTTAAGCAGTTGTGGATGATTTATGGCAGATTTTCTCAGCCTTGGGGTCAGCAGCACCCCACGGCTTGTTGGTTATTTTACTATTTAGGAAAAAATAAACAGGCTGGAAAAATAAAATAAATAGATGTAATCATAATGTCTGTGTAATTCCTTTAGAGGTTCCTCCATGCTCCTGTAAACAGAAAAAAAGTTTCACATGACAACTTGTCAGCTTAATTGCGGGTGTCATGAGAATTTTAGGACCTAAAAACAGGATGACGTGTTTGAGAAACCATGATTATATTATGGTGTTAGCGATATGACAAACTTTTATAAAGACATGTTGAGTCGCTTTGGAAGGTGACTGTGAATGTGATGCAAATTGTTTGATTAATCCTAAAAAGACCACAAATATCCTTAGATACTGTGACTCTGCACCGCTCCAGATGAGGTTTTGATCATCCTGCTGACTATGAATCAGTCTTTAGGGAGGAATTTCTCCATGTTGGTTAAGTCATTCATTCGGTCACAGTCTAAGATACTCTACACTCACAGGAAGTGAGGCGTCTCCACTGTGTCTGACTCATCTGTTGTCACAGTGACCGTAATGACACAGAACCAAACGCCAGACAGGAAAAAGCTGGAGGGTTGCTGAATGAATGAGATAAGTTTTAGGGGATGGAGGGAGTGTCAGAAGTAGATAAGTTGGTGAATGGAGAGAAGAATGCCTACTAAATGAGATACTTGGTTTACGTAGACATTTTCCATGAGATTGGGAGTGTGTGCAAGGGCAGGATAGTGAGCTTTAGTTAAATGGCATGCTTTGTTGAGAGACTCTCCCACAGAGGAATAATTAGGTGGAGTACATCCCTGCTTTTACTCAATTATAGCCACAATATACAGCAAGGCATAAGTAGTGCATGGATGTGTGTGTGGAGAGCAAAATTAAGTCACCAGGGACCCACCTATAGATCATCTGGAAGAACAGTGTTTCCTCTATGTTGATTTTGTAGTGGTGGCCCACCATGGCCATATATATACATATATATGTATATACTATACATCAAATAGAAAATAGAAAAACAACTACATTGTATTCCAAGTTTTTGATCAGATATGAACAGCCTGCAATTTTACATGGGTCTACCACCTTATATTAATAAAGTATTGCAAATTCAGTCAGCTATGTGGAGGAGTACAATAGTGTCTATTGTTCTAGAAATTGTTGAGTGCAGCATTGGACAACAAGGTCACGGTAGTTCCTCACTAGTGCATAAAATGGACAGTGGCGGTCTCACCTTTACTGGGTGTTTTCCAGTCCAAACGTGTGTTGTTACAGTAAGTGTTGTAAACTGTTTGAGATAGATGCTTTCAGAGTGAATGCCTGTCCTCCCTGAAATAGCCAGTCGTAGGCGGCATTAGAGAAAAGAAGGGAAGAGCTGTGGATGTGAATGTTGCTTAGAAACACGACTGAAGCCATTTGCAGTCATGCATGCCTTTGCAGACCTCTCACCCACACACATTGTCACTTTCTTTCTTTCTTTCTTTCTTTCTTTCTTTCTTTCTTTCTTTCTTTCACTTTCTCTTAATTGCAATAAATCACTTTATTGATGCAGTTAGGAAACAATGGAACTGTTGTGCTGTACCAGTCATACACAAACACCTAGACAGTTTTGATTGATGTACCAGTTCTCTTACACCTCTTATCACACATTATATAATACAATGACAGCAATGAGGCATTATTGTTTTGCTGTAGAGAATTACATAATTTAATATCTGATCTGACTGCAAAAGCATGTTTATTCTTTTTAAAAGAATAATTAACACGTTACAACTATATTCTAATTTTGGATGATAATCTCTTCAGTTTTGTGAAATACAGTACAAAAATACTTAATTTTAATTTTTTAATTAAAAGAAAGATCCATGGATATACCGTACTTAACAACAAGAACCTTTAGTGAAGTACAGATTCACTTTTTATGCAGAGGGATCCAGTACCCACTTGGTGAATAAAATGAATGGTCATGATTAAGTTATGCAGAAAATGGTTTCACAGGCCAGCATGTTTATCCTCTGAGCCAATAGTAATTCCATTGCTTTTTATAGAAACCCTGAACAACCGTAATAGAAAGAAAATATCTTGGTGGTTCTATTTTAGGCTGTGTGTCAGTGACATATTTCTCAGGAATGTCCCCCCCCCAAAAAAAACCTAAAACCAGCCCTTAATTGTTTTTAAACAAAGTAACAGAAACTAATGTTCGTAAATAGCTTTACAATGAAGTAAAGACATTTCCCGATAATGTGTAATGGAATCTGTGCTTTAGTGTCAAATCTTTTCTAAATGCTTTACTTTGGGGATCCAGCTCTAGCCCAGTGAACTGAGTGCATCAGGCAGCCAAACCTTTACTCAATCAACTACAACATGAGGCCTACATAAGGTACGATATGATACAGGCAGTATCGTAATGTATAGTAAGTATAGCAATGCTCAGCTGGAGGATATGGCCTGATAATAAAAAGCTTGATTGTGTATTTTTCAAATTCATGGATGGTTCACGATTTCTCCACTCAAGTGAGAAAGGCCACAATATATAGAGTTTGTTTTAATCATCAACCACACCTACCATTTAAATTCACAACTAGCATTTCATTTTAAATTCTCTTCCACATCATGAATTTGAACACTGCTGAACTGCAGGAAATGCGTAACTAACTATGCACAAAACATCTAGAACTTTCAATTTGATGCAATGGTAGTATAGTACAGCCATAAATGATATCTTGGGGTTTAAATATTAAACTCAAGATACAGTAAGGATGATATTTACCAAGAGAGAGATAAATAATATGTATGCAACACCAGATTGTCCTTTTATACAATCAGCTAATTAACAACTCAACCTCTGATAAACACATAAGCACATGCTATGATACTTTGCATTTTTTATCCTGTTTGGGGCTTAAAGGAGAACTCCGGCCAATTTTTACGTTAATCTTGCTAAATATAACTATGCGAGACCTGTCTATAGCACAAACAATTAGCGCAATAGCAGCTACCTAGACGGAGCTGCTGCAGCTAATGCCCACCGCTCCCACTTAGCTAAAACGGCAGTTATGGGGGCATAAGCTAAATAGTGCCTTTGTGTATCTTAACAGGACACAAAATGCAATTAAAAAACACAAAAACACAACCTTTCTTACCACTTTATGTGTGGGGTGTGCTTGTGCTTATTTTTTGACCTTCCAGTACATCTGATTGTTATATTAAACTATGTTTGGCTGCAGAAATACCATGCAAACTAGCCTAAAATATCACCAGGTTAAGTTGACTGGCTATCTCAAATGCTGCACTGTGAATGTGCTGTAAGGCTAAGTAGTGTAAAAAAACGCCGCCTACGCTTAAGATGCTTATGCATTTCCAACCTTGATATTAAACAGCTATATTGCTGCACAAAAAAAAGATTAACTGAGAACTGAATGTGTGAATGATTTTCTCACAGATTATACAGCAGTGGTAACAGTATTTCTTCTGCACTGGGATCATTATGGCTGTGTTGTGGTCTGACTTTTTTCACATAAAATTTGTCCATCCAAATTTTGTGCATGCCAGTCCCTGAAAGGGTGTATACCAATGTTGCTTTATCAGCAGGTGTGTAGTTATGCAAGGTCAACGTGAATCAGAGGGTGTGTGTGTGTGTGTGTGTGTGTGTATCAGTGCGTGTGTGAGCAGTGTATAAGACAAGCAGACACTATAATCTGGTTTCTGGGAATGGGGTTGGTGATCAGCCACAAAGAGACTTGCAGGCATTTTGCTTTTTCCATGTCTGAACAATCAGCTGCCAGAGATGTTTTTGCTGTGACCTGCACCGATAATGGCAATATGAGTGTTTGTTGTGTGTTCAAAGTAGGCCTTATTTATTGGAATACAAGAAGACCAAGATTTAGCTCAGTTCAGTGTTACTAGGGTTGGATATTGCTTAAAACGTTAAAATATATATATTGTGTGTGTGTGTGTGTGTGTAGAAAATCATTCTACAAACATAGTTTTTCCTGAAACAACCTTAAACGTAGAAAAAACAGGCACGAGTAATAGTTATCTTTATACAGGGAATCTTAATTAAATCTTGTAGTGTGCGTCGACCCTTTGAGACCACATTAAAGACTCCTGCTGTCCCTGCTGGTTGAGCAGAGCTGCTCTAAATTAGTTAATTTACTTACACTGTTATCTTATCTTACTCTCGGGCCCTTACTACCATCCCCCAAGCACACACTGCTTACTGGCTGTGCTGTTGTGCACACACATACGCATCCACAATCTGTGTTCGTTAATATGTGTGTATTCTATTGTTGACAGTGGTTCTAGTATTAAACCCTCACCCAGCCCTTCATCCTGTCACACTACTTAAACCTGCTCCCCCAGCTGCTAGACTAAGCAGGATTACTCGAGAGACACACGCACGCACGCACGCACGCACGCACGCACGCACGCACGCACGCACGCACACACGCACACACGCACACACACACACACACACACACACACACACACACCCTCCCCTTATCATCCAGTCTCTCTGTATTTAATTAATGTGTGGATTATGCTGTCTTTTCTATCTCAACACAGCTGTGTAATGGCTTCAATTCATCTGAGCTGTACGACCAAACTGTACATTACGGGTTGCTGTAATTTTTGACACTTATTAAAATGTATAGAATCTGAATTTAACACTGGAGGGATTCCTTCTTATCAGGAGTTGTGAAATGTGTCTACTGTGTTAACTAGAGCATTACTGCAAACAAAATCACATGCCGATCATCTGAAAACATTTCTAAAAAAATGTGCACTGCGTGGTTGAAAACACTAGCCCATAATATTTTCTCTCTTTCTCAGTACATCGAGGAAAAATTGTTACACCCTACTTTTTCCACAAAAGTTAAAATAAAAATCATCATATAGTAATAATGCAGCGGCCTCTCAATTATAGAAGGTTTCTTTTTAACTGAAGCATAGCCATTTGGATCTGTTTGATTTGGTTTGGCATGGAATGGTTTGTTCTGGCTGTAGTGAAACGGTATTAGTTCTGGGAGTGACAGTAAAACCTCGGGGACTGCCCAGCTTTCATCTGGGATGTGTGTTTGTCAGTCAGCAGGTGATAGTACAGCAGTCCAAGGGATAACTATGGCCCTGTTTACACTTACTGTGGTATTTTATCTGTAGACATACAGCATAATCAGAATCTACATCCAAAAGAAAGTGTTAAAATTGATGTAAAAAGACAAATAAATAATGCAGAGAAGGGTGGGCCCCACCGACCTATTCACCTAGTGGTCGACAGATATGGGTTTTTCAATGGCCGAACTTAAATGAACATTTATTTAACGCAGTTATCGTCTGCATTGTCTCGGTTTAGTTGTAGGCTATAACTTGCAGCATAGTTTTGAAAATACAAAGGAAAAATAACACTGCTTTCAAGACGTTCTGTAGTCGTGTGAAAGAAGCTTCAGTTACACTTACCGTCCCACAACCATCTCAAATGACAAATCTGATAAATATTTTACTCGTTGAGAGAAGAAGTCGGGGCTGGGGACATCCATACAATAGTTTTTCAAGCCCTGTAAGCTAGTTTAGCTGTTTAAAGGCTTGCTGTCTGCAGAAATTATTTGTTAATTGGCCTCGTGGCATTAATTGACTCGATTAATCATCCGAACGATTAAGCGATCTGTCACTAGTTGATTGCGGCCCTAAACAGAAATAAAAACTACCACACTTTTTAAATATATATTTTAAATAAATAAAAAAAGCTAAAAGAAACAAGTACAATACCTTAATTTTAAACAGTTCTGGCAAACTATAAAAAAGAGTTTTCTAACTTTCTATTATTGATTATTGAGAGCAGTCCTTGCCATGAGTGTCAATCTTGACGTAAGCCATAAGCAGAAAGTGTATCATCTTGCCAAATGTTATTTCATCTTCATGGAACTGGCTTTATAGTCTAGTGATGAAGAGTCCTGTCTCTATGATAGTACTAGTGTGCTTACAGTAGCCTACTGTATGTAGCATGCAGATGACCAGTCCACCTACTGGTATGCTTGCCACGGTTAGTTAGTTGTTGATTGTCACTGTGGTGGTTGTCCTAAAATTTACTAAAATACTGACTTGAACTGGTTTAAATTAGCCCAAGGAAAGGCTGAGGAAAATGGCTTAGAACCTTTTTAAACATAGATCCAATTAAAGCAGGAACTGCCCATGGGATCTCTTAATTCCTTATCGCTTGTGTACATACAGCCAGGAAACCTGCTCGTCAGCAAATACATGAAGCACTGAGCATGGTAAAAGCAGGCGGGTGTGATCCTTGTGTCTGCATACTCATTTACGTGTGGGTGTGTGTTTGTGCATGGGCTTGCTTGTTGTCTGGTGTGGCTGTGAGGAGATGCGTTACGTATGTATATGTTTGTGTATTTATGTTTATGAATATTTGCTTGTGAAGGTATATTTATCAGTGCAAGTTAAAAGATCTTAAGAAAACTGTGGCTGTACACCCAGTGTAACATGACTCACTAGACTGTTGACATGTAGATGAAGTAATGGTGTGAGCACCAGAGAGATAGACGAAAGCAGATATGGTGGACAAGGGGAGTTCAGTTGAAAGGTTGTAGAGAAGAGGGAGGAGTTGTAAAGTATAATAATAAGAGAAGAGAGACAAAGATGAAGGAATAATGAGGAACAAGAACCGGATAAAGGAGGAGAGATTGGGATTGATGGGGAAGAGAGTGAGCAGGGGAGAAACCCTATATGAGCGCCAAGGGCAGGCTGGCTTCCCGCCCTGGTCGGGTTCAGACGGGTTGTTTAGTTTGGCCTGCGCCGAACAACTGGAACAATATTCATGCTAGGAGATGGATGGAGGGAGGGTTAGAATCAGTTCACCTGAAAAAAACTATGAGAACTTTCCTTCATGAGAGACTTTTGGCATTGCACTGCTTGATTTGCAGCGTACTGTAGGTCCAAGAGCTGTTTATGCTCACAAACGTTTGAGATGTGTTTTTAGTTCCATCTATTGTTTTGAATGGTGGAAGAGTGACACAGTTTTATGGATACAACTTTAAAGTAGAGACAAACACTGATGTTTCCCAAAATCTTGTCCTTGGAGCTCAATAGAATGATCAGTGAGACAGTGATTTTTTATTTTTATTTGACTCTACTTTGACTCTTTGTGTGTCTTTGACAACTGTGTGCATGAAGTACCCTATCCTGCCTGAAGTGAGGGATACCGTATATTTTTGCCCTACTCCACTGACTTTATGAGCAGCCCTTGAGCGTAATGAGGCTGGTTGCTTTCCAAGTCCAGCAGAATTTATTTATAGGGCAGGAAAGGCTATTTGTGTCAGGAGGAAGTGTTACATGAGGGCTATTTTTTACTGGAGGTCTTCTTGCACCCATAAATGTGCTATGCCGGACTTCTGCATCAATCCTTCAGCTTTAAAATAAGTACATTCGATGAAAAGAGCGGTGTAATAATTTGTATGCAAAGAGTTCTAGCAGTACGATCATGTGTATATATATTAGGTTCATGTCTTTGTGGCAGCTTATAATGCACTAAGCAAAACGGTATATACATTATATTGTCACAAACCAATTCCTAGAGTCATGGTGGCCTCATAGTATTCCTGTAACTACATAAGTTGTTTATGAGAGGAGCATAAGAAAAGCAGTAAAATGAGAGGTAATTAGAGAGGTCAAATGGAAATGTCGACGACGTGAAGAGAGGGTAAGGGGGGCTGATGGATGACATGATGACAATTTAGTTTTCCTTTCTGTAGTCTTAGCATTGATGCCCTTTGATCAGTGGAAAGGCTGAGAGAGAGACTTGTAAAACAATAACAAGATCACATCATATCTTTAGTTTATCAGTTAGAAAATAAATACAATGGTATTCCAATGCAGTTTTACTACCATATGACAGAACAGTCTTATTCTTTGAAATACTGTTAAGTGTAAAGCAGAAACAAAGTGCTTTTTTGGCATTTGGAGTACGAGATCCTCCACTCCACTGCATTTAGCATTTACTCTCAGTATTAATAAACACAGATGAAGGAAAACTAAAATAAGGGCTACAATTATGTACAATCATAACATTTCCTTGTTTGCATGTTATATGCAAACCTATTCACATCTAACAAATTATAACCAATCACACAATGGCAAACCTATGATCTAAAATAAAATGATTGGTAATGCTTCCTTTGAAAATGATTTATCATCAGTGTTTCTCAGGCACAGATATTCTCCTTGGCAGTCTCTGATGTTGGCAAAATTGGTTCAAATAAGCACTCTTGGTTGGCAGACATTGAGTGTTAATATGGGTGCCATTCAACTTGCCTGTCGTAAGTGTCTCTAAAGGGGAACTTCACCATTTTCAGACTGATATGATGAAGTGGCGTATGTATGACACCAATTTGTATGCCATTATTGGCGTGTTATCAAGACATTAATGCCGTTTGGCCTCCATTGACTTACATTACCTTGCGATTGTGTTAATCTACGCCGTAGCGAGTAGGGATGGGCATTCGATTAAATTTTCTTTGATCGTCGGGAGAATTAACGATCAATTATCGATTCATCATTAATATTTTTATATTAAAATGTATTATTTATTTAACTTTTTATAAATTAAAAATGCAATGAAAATACAAAAATACAGCATGTTTTTCCTCGATGAGATCTTAATTACAAGAAGAACAACTTGTTGCAGTTAAACTGGAGGTTAGGCTAAACCTAAAGATATATGCGCTGCGGTGCTCTGAAGCAGCGGAACCTGCTGCTGCGAGCCGGCCTTCTTAAACAGAGACCCTCGTTTGCTCCAAAATAATAAATAAAAAGAATCATGTTAAATAATAACTTAACCAAAAACATAATGCTTAGATCTGACAGGTTTTGTCAAAATGTAACTCAAAACTATCCAAGGCACGGACAAAGCCTAATACAAAATAACCAGTAACTCACATAGAACGTCTGCACCAGTCTACTGGTTTTTGTTGAGAAAAATAAGCAGGTTGACATGATCTGGGGTCAGACGCGACCGCTACCTGGTGACCGTCAGTCCAGCCGCCGAAAACACCCGCCGGCCGGGATGTAAGTAGCTACCTCCGCGCTAACTTGGCCAGCCTGGGCTGGGGAACCTTATCCCGTTGTTCGTAGTGAGTTTCTACCAGTCTGGTGATGGTACGTTGTGACGGAATGTGACATGCTGCTTCCAATATCCATCTCAATGAACTTGCAGATCCCTTGGGCCATTTCCTCTGCTCGTTGTGCATCGCAGCTCCTCCATGCTAACGCCGAGTTGATGCTAGGTTGAGAGCAGGACGCACCGACACCGACATTAACCAGGGTCGGATGCACTTTGTGGTACATCATTTGAGTCGTGGCCGTGTTGTACTTACACACGGCGTCGCAGTGTTTGCAGTGAACTAAGTCGTTTTTAAAATCAAAATGATCCCACGCCATGTTTAATAACACACCTGAATCTCTGACCCAACTGTTGGTGCGTTGTAGGTAATGTGGGCATTATGGACAATATGTAGACTAGTTTTGAGGGTAAAATATATTTAGTGGGGAGAGGGTGATTCTAGACAAATTGCTGTTAATCTAAAACAAAGTTGCCAAAAGAGAAAAATGTTCCCCTGATTTATTTCATTATCTAAACGTGCGGTCCAGATTGGGTAGTATTGTGAAATACATGGCAGCATTTTTCATCATGAAAGCAACCATCTGGTCTTTGTTTAACAGTTCTGTCTACTAACTCTCTTATTCTTGGTTTGAGTTACAGAGTCTAGTAAACGTGTGTGTGTGTGTGTGTGTGTGTGTGTGTGTGTGTGTGTGTGTGTGTGTGTGTGTGTGTGTGTGTGTGTGTGTGTGTGTGTGTGTGTGTGTGTGTGTGTGTGTGTGTGTGTGTGTGTGTGTGTGTGTGTGTGTGTGTGTGTGTGCGTGCGTGCGTGCGTGCGTGCGTGTGTTACAGAGGGCAGTAAGCGGTTTCAGCTGTGGCCCGAGAGAAAGGATGTATTGTTTGAGGACATTTGAGCATCTGCTTTGTTGCAGATAAGGGGGGTTTGAAGGTAACAGCCATTGATCAAAGGGCAGAGAGTTTTTCGATGTGTCAATCTCTGTCTTTCGTTTCTTTTTGTCCGGTACAATGTTCACTCTTCCATCCTCTCCACGACTTCCTGCCTGTACTGCGCTCCTCTGTCTCTCAACCACTCTCTCAAACAAAGAATATTCTTGTAATATGCATAGATGTTGTTCCCCTCTGGAGTTGAGTCTGTCTCTTGCGTGTCTTACCTCCCATATAACCTACTTTTCTCTCTGCATTTATTTATCCTTATCTTTCATCTCTGCATGTAATCCCACAGACAACATGATTCTCATTTACACAACAGACAAATCTGGTTTTGTGTGTGAATTGGAACAGTGGATGGGGTTGTGTTTTCATGTTCAGTCACCTCTCTGAGAACCTGTGAGAATAAAGGACTTTAATACAGTTCTCTGTATTTTCATCCTAATAATCTTGTGCTGCTTTGGTTGTTTTTTCCTTTTTTCCCACTTTCCATTTCCTTTCCATATTTCCTCTCCACGCTTAAGCCTTTAAGTAAGTCAGTTTCTATTTGCATTATCTTTAGAAATGATACTTCCCTCACTCAGTCTACTCTGTTTTTCCCGTCTGTTTCCCTTATCTATTTATGTCAAGTATTTTGTTTTTCTTGCCCAACAAACAGAGGGGCCTAGTTGCTTGTTCTGTCTGTCAAACATTGCAGTTCAGAGTAAGATTTCCTGATAACTGCCCAGATCACCATGGAATTTGTTAGGGTCATTTTTCATCCCCAGAGTATGACTAAGAATGATGTTGGTGCCACCGTCAGGTCAAATTCCCCTTAAACAACATCACAAGGCATCTGGAAAAGTAATTTCTGGATTTCTTTGAAATTTGCTGTGGATAGTGCGAAGTCCTGGTTTTACCTTTCACAATTTGTTTTATAATCTTTAGATATCCTGGGAAAGAATTTGCTTCTTTTTTTCAGTGCGAGTTCACAAATGCAGGTCATTGGCAAACAATAGAGTAAAGCTTAAGAGGTCAAGCTTAACTCATTTTTAAATTAGTTTTATAATCTGTACCACTTTATATGTGGAAGTAAAGCAGCTGCATTGAAATAACCTGCATTCTGCCGTAGTGAAGGCACACTGGACTACCCACAAACCCTTTTTATTTCTAGATCAACAAACATGTTATTTTGTCTGTTTTGAAGGGAAATACAAAAGGTTTTCTAACGTAAATGTTTTTCAGTTAAACTCCACCGGCTCTTAGCGGCTGAACTCTACAAACATACAGAATGTGATGTAAGAATTACTGTTTCCCGATCTTAGTTTGTTTTTCCTTCAGAGGACTGAGGAAGTTTAGAGAAGCAGAAAAAACACTCTGAGCAGAAATGTTTATGCAAAAACCATTAGGTTAACAAACAGTCACACACACTTGATGGGCATCTGTTTTCTTTGTAATTTATTCTAAAACTGTAGTAATGACTGGATGTTTGATGTTGTGATTCTATAATTTGACTTCACAAATAGAGATACATTAACAAATGTGAGACATGTGAGGAGAGGTGGGGACACACGGACAGTGACTCATTAAAATATAACTGTAAAGCAACACAGAACATAAATATAAATTCTGATATATATTCCGCTCTCTGTTTCTTTTAGTCCCTCAGCATGTCTCAACCAATTAATTCATTGCATTTCTTTTCCTCACCTCTTTAGCTTTCTTGCTCCTTGTTCTCTTGTCCTTGTAGTCAGCCTCAGGCCTGGATAAACAGGAAACACTTAGTGTTATCAGCCAACTCTTTGTGTGTCTTAATGAGACAGGCTAAATACAGAGAGAACACACACTACTGTCCACACCCTGATCCCACTGTAACACACTCATGGAACAGAAAGAGAGGGAGAACCTGAAAGAGAAGGAGGCGGACAGACAGAGAAAGTCCGCAGAGGACGGGGGGGAAGTCGGGGAAACAGAACTGAAAGCAACAGAGGAAGTGAGATCCTTTTCACTTCCTGGTGGTACACACAGAACAGTGGTCTTACTGGTTTATAATCACAGGATTAGTGACCCATGACTTATTGCTTGTGCAAACCAATGTGGGTTAAACCCATGCTGTCCAGTGCAAGCCAATGTAGGCTAAGCCAACAGTGTTCAATACAATCATCCTTTAGAGTTCATGTGTTGTACACTGGTTTAGATGTTTTTCAATGTGTGGGGTTTGCACAGTATTTGACATGCGCTTTGCTGTGTTATGTCCACATTATACATCATGAGGGGTAGGGCTGCAACTAATGATTGTTTTCATGAAAGGGGCTAGAATCAATATTATATCAACACAGTATCATATGACAATGTGAAAGAGGTGTATTGATGAACCTACAGAGAATTATCACCTGTATCTGCAGCTCCTCAGCTTTACGGCTCTAAGCGCTCTCACAGCGTCGTTTTCGGCCACAGCAGGCAGTTTTATTTATTTTTTTAGCAAAAAAAGCCCACTGTACACTACCTGCTCAGGAGCAAACTGCAGACAGACAGTTAGAGACTAGCTGATGAACATAGTGGAGCATTTAGCAGTTAAAGAAACCAATATTTTCCTCAGGAGTTGGTAGAGACCAAAACCAGCTAAAGGAGAGTGAATATTGGACTTGCATTCGATTCAGAAACACGACTCAAAATGAATGCTAATTTTGCTGCTAATCAGACACTTTTATGTAACTCATCGTTTGTCCAGTCAAAAGTCCAACACCCACAGATATGCCTAACATTGCTTTTTAGGGAACCTATTGTAACACCTGGCCAGGGATTGTAGATGAAAACTAGCCTTTTGGCTAATTTTGGCATATTCACAGAAATATTTATTAATATGCACTGTCCCTGTAAAATAAAAATAAAATAAATATTCAATATACAATCACAACACAACGAAAGTCAGCATATCCTCAAATCTGGGAAGCTGGAACATTATAGTGTTTATATTATAGGCTTTTTTACTTGAGAAATTAATGACTCAGCTCAGAGTTTAGGTGTAATTCTGATGACAGGGGCCACGGCTGGCCTGGTATTTTGTGTGTTTTTTGGGCAATGATAGTAAGATATTAAAAATTAATCAAAAGTATCTCCTGAATATAACCTTTGTCAGCGTGTTTTTAAGTTTTGAGTTCAGAACTAGTTCTTGAAATCTAACCCTATCATCTACTTTTCCCCACACGTGTTTTCCCATCACAAAATGAAAAACCTTTTAGGGGCTTTTAAACCAGCATACTTCCCATCTCTTGTTACCATACAAAAAAGCACCACATATTGTCATTTAATTTAAGGACACGAAAATATTTTTTCTATTGGTGCGCTGTTTGCTCTTTCAGAACAGGCAATTGTTTCTGCATTATGCCCCTTTTCGGTTAAGAAAACTCAACACTTTCTTCAATCGCTTTTTGTTGGAGCCGAGGCCCGTGCTGATTTTGTACCATCTCTGCCAGCACTGATTATTTCATCAGCCTCCTGCAATGACACTATTTGTGTATGCGGCCGAAACTGGAGCAGCGCATTCCGCTTCTCTAAACCCGTCTATTACAATGTACTGTAGTCTAATGCTATCGGTGTCATGCTGCTTTGTCGTGACGGCCCGTCGTTTTTTGTTCAGCCTATTAAAATCACAGAGGCCATTGGGCATGATTGTGCGATTCAGTACATCAGTGTTTCCCTTGTCATTTTTTCTATTAGTGCTGGTCGGTAGGGGGTATTTGTGTCGGTAAGGGTTCAAAGTCCATTCCAGTTTTTCTCCCACATGCAGTTCTTGTTAATGAGACCACGGCAGGAGCATTTACTGCAAATATCAACTATATACTTGTCAGTTTTTGGATAGGTGTTTTTTTTTGTAACAGTAATATAGTGTTCAACAATAACAGCTACCCACAAACTATTTACTTTGACCAAAAAAAGTCACCCACCTACATTTTTATTAAAGTATGGATATTTGTAGAGCTGCAATGAGCCGATTAGTCGATGGATGGACAGAAAATGTGTTCAAGCGTGACCAGTGTGATGCTTCAGTGTACAAAGAGGAAGTCCTGCTCAATATGAAACCAGTGAAATTAATTATGAACAGTCATATAAACCCCTTTGGGTAATATTTCTATTTGGTAGAGAAGGGGAGTGTTGACTCTACTCTGTAGACACAGTGGAGGTTCAGATAAGGTAAAACCTTTGGTAGACTGAACGTTGTGCCTATAAGGCAGCTGTTAGAAGACAGAGTAGTGGGCCTTTCTTTTTTTTTGCCCTAAATGTTCTGCAGTTTCTTGATTCATAGCAACTGACAACCAACCACAGCATGAACAAATCTTTACTGAAGCGAGTATACAGAGAACTGGCTGTCCAGTGTTTTGAATAATAGCAGAAAGCCCTGAACCAAGAAAATATAAAGTACCCAGATCCCTGGACCTTAGTTTTAAAACGTTGCACTAGCTCATACCTTTTTTCTGGTTTTCCGTCTCCGTAAAACCACACTCTAACTTAGTAATTGCCAGGTTACTCCTCTCACTGCCCTCTTAGGTTGGACAGGGTTGTGTGGTTAACCATCTTTCATGGCAACTCTGCTAAGTCTCCTTTGGGTTTTTCTGTAAATCTTGGGTGGGTACATCTTCAAAGATAAACACTGATTGTAGTTTGATTGCATTGTGTATTTAAAAGCCTGTATCTTCTCACTGTGAGAAATTTTACCAGCATACTTCTGTAGGCTACTTAAAAAGAATACTCTTCCATCAAGGCAATGTACCAGTAATTTGTGTCATTTGTGACACACTCTTTCTTAAGCAACTCTGAAAATCATTTCATACCAGGAGTTAAATATTTGCTGCTTGAGTGGAAACCAGGAAGAGGGATGTCCGATATCATAAGATATAATTCCTGTCCTGCTGTACGCGAGTGCCTAGAAAACTTCCCTGAGAAAAGAATATTCAGTTATTCGAACAGACATTAGAAAACACAGCCTGTTGAGTCTAGTTTGATCGGATGGGTCACAGGGAAGATGGAACCAACCACACCATGCACTAGGGAAAAAAGCAATGGGTAAGTGGCCAGTCAGTCACACCCACAAGTAATGTTCAGGGTTAGATATTGGAAATGAGGTTTAGATCCATCTATTTCAATCAGCTCAGTTGGCAGACCGTTCATGCAAATATCAACAAGAGTGTCAATACCAAGAGATCTGGTAAGTTACTGAATTGTCAAGGTGCACACAAGTTAGGCTTAAATTCAACTGTAGCAGCCTGAATAAAGTCCCATTAAGTGACACTTTACCACCTGCAAGATGTGACTGCTGCTGTAATTCAATCCGTCATGTATAGGAGGTGGTCGTTTTGCTGCTGTTTCCGGATTACAAAGGCACTCAATTACACCAGCAAGTTCCACCCTTCCTGATGTCCACAAACATGATAAGTAGAGTACTGGGTACTGTGTTGAATAATATAAACAAACCACTCTCCAAGTTCCCTTTACACTATCTTTGAAGATTTTGGTGAAACTCAGGCAACAGGAACATACAGGGTATATTGTGTATCGTCCTTTCTCTATTTTCTTCAGTTATGCCTCAGTTATGTATTTTCATCTTTTTCTTTTCAGTTATTCTACCATCTCTTAAGTGCACCTATTTTTAGTATTTGATTGCTTCAGTGCCCTGCATGCTGCACATGACTGGCTGTTTAAAAAAATCATGAGACTTTTCAGAGCAGCATACTGCGAGGCAAATCCAGCTCTGTGTAAACAAGGAATCCTAAACTACACATATGGGATAAGTCCTTTTAATAGCTTTAGTTATCTCCGACTGTGTCATGTTTCACTGTCCATCAATCATAGGACAGCACGTTCTCTGACTTCTCTGTTCCACTTTCACTTACCCCCCACAGTACCTTAGTGAATATTTTGCTCAGGGTTTGAGCAGAAACATAAATAGTTTAGCTGAGGCAGCCAACCATTCAGGTCCTTATGCAGCTCGTCTGATGATCAATTCAGTTAGTAGATGATAGTCTAAACATTTGCCACACTCATTATAATTATAGCATTCCCTGTGTGAAATAGTTCCTCTGCTCTTTTTTTCCCCTGAAGATTAGGTTTTATTTTATAAAAGTGTATTGATTTTTTTGAATGATGTGTGTTTGCAGAGGTGGTCGACAGGTGACGTGACCCACCAAATGTATAACTTAATCCTGGAAATCAGAGCAAAATTGAATGAACCCTATTGATGCATGACCACATTTGCGTGTTGTTGTTTTTTATAGATTTTTTTTTATTTCAATTTTTTAAATTAAAGTACAGTGGCTGAGAGTCGTCATCGCACTGCAACTTAAAGGTGCCCTGTGAAATTTTCTTGTAAACAAACTAAAGTTATGCTTACATTTAGTGTTTCTCACTATAATGCATTTTCCTTGAGCCATAACAAACATGTTGAATGTATATTCTTCCTCATATGACATTTGCTATCAGTGGAATAGCGGCGGCATGAATGTGTATCACATTGCCCGCTGCACATGTGCGTGGGTCCTCGTGCGTGTGCATGATTCAAACAGAACTGATGCTCACTAGTGAACACGTTGCTCCATAGCGCTACAAGTGGTCATAAACTCCACTGGGTACCTTAAGAAAAACACAAGCAAAAAGACAAAACATGAGCAAATACAGAAAACTGCAGGATGATACAGAAACAGATGAACACGCTGGTCATAAGTGAAGGGCTAATACTGCTAGGTGTATTGCCAGTATTTTTTAATAATACAGGAATTGTGCAATCAGAATGTTAAAACTCAAATGAACTCCAACCTCCCTTTGTGTTCATCTGTTTTTTTTATGACGACGTTGCTCACATTCTTATGACTTTGTGTTATAAAGGTTATAAAGGTTTTCCCTGATCCTGCATCTATTTTGTAATAACTCTAAACTGGTCCTGGATATTATTTTTTTTTTATCACTGCTCATCACAGACATGGAAGGGCACCTGGTAGATTCATATATCTTTTTCACACGTCTGTCAGCGCTCGGCTGAGTGTTTTTATATCCAATCTGTTATTTCCAGTCTGTCAGAGAACTTTCTCATCTTACACTGCCTCCTAAATACTATCTCAGCTCTTGCAACATTTAGTGCTTTGGAGCCTGCATCACAAAGAGTGTGTGTGGGGGGGGTTACAACAATTTTCCAGAGCTCTTGGCCAGAAAAGCGAGAATATTAATCTGCTCTCAGTCATCTTAGACTTTGTTTTCAGTTTACAAAGCACCAACAATTTAGTATTTTTATTTCCCTCAGAGGTCCACATTAATGACTCTGTGGCTCTGGCTGCAGAGCTCAGTGGTCACTGGTCATCCTAGCTGTTTCAGTGACAGAAGGGATTTTTATAGCCCAGCTATTTTCCACCAGCTGTGCAAAATGTATTGCAGTGATTGCATTTGCGTGTTTGCCACAGAGGCTATTTACACCATGTATTGCTATGTTGGCTTTTTGCTCTCTCAAAATAGGCTACAGTTTGCCACCTCAAGTATTTCTGTATGTCAGGGAGTTCACCCCCTTATCACGTGTAGGTCAGTAGGCTATCGGGTCAAATCTAATACTGTGCTGTATCCTAATATGCACAGACGGTTTAAGGGAGAGCTGACTATTGAACTTGTGCTGCCAACTTGTTTGGGGTGCACAGGTTCAGTTCTGCCCCTCAATCTGTTATCAAGTTAAAGAAACATTAATTTATGTTAACACATTTTCTAATGTCTTTTAATAGAATATGTTCTCCTTCAAATAAACAGCTACTTCTTTCTTAGTTTAATATTCCTGATTTTGGTTGATTAGGTTGGGGGATGTGGGTCCATCATCCTTTTCATATGGTTAATATGAATGTGTTTTCATAATGTGAGTTTTGTTTTTTGCCAGTGGTAAATGCTGTTGTGGACAGTTCTTAAAGCTTACATGATGTATTTTGTGCCATCAGACTGCAGTGAGTGCACTAAGAGAAAAACTGTGTATGAGATCATACTTAAAGCTTTCAAATAGCTGACATCTCTCTATCTGAACAGCCTGTCAGTGATACAAATGTGGGGCCATTTGGTGTGTGTGTGTGTTCACATATGGAGACAAATGTTTTTCACAGCAGAGCCAAAATAAACATTCTCCCTCTGAGAAACATTACTCATATTAAGGGCATCTCGGCCATTTTGGCCGCAGAGTAAGATTTATTTACTTATTGATGAGGTATACATTATTATTAGAGATAAAGTTAATGACTGATATAACATACTTTCTTAGAATTAAAACCATGGATACATACAGTACATACTATTTATTCCCGCAAAGTTTGATGATGGTGATACTAATGGCTTGGTTTTGCCTCTGTCTCAATCATCCCTTTTAGGTCAATGAGTGGAACAAAAACGATGAGCGCCTGCTTGCTGCGGTGGAGCATGGCGACGTGGAAAAGGTGGCCTCGCTTCTTGCCAAAAAAGGTGCCAGCGCTGTAAAGCTGGACACTGAGGGCAAATCAGCGTAAGCATTCCTACTATTATCTACAAAAGAATAAAGGAAAAATGGCTGTGGTACAACTTTAGCAATGAGTAATTAATTGACGGAGACAATAGTCTGCAGTGGCTGAGCTGGGGAAAGCAGCTTCAATCAAAAAAGAAAGGCACTTTGAATCAGATCTGCTGCACTGACAAGGCTGCAAACCAAAAACCTAAGTAGAATACAATGTGCAAATCTCCAGTTTGCAGCCTGGTTTAGTAATATCTGACTGAAGTAAATATAAGTGCAGCTATTCAATCGCTAATCGGGGACTTGGCTCACAAAGGAAATAGCATGATTTTGATAAATAAAAGTGGGTCTATTAAATTTCAGGGAGACCTTATCCCATGGATGTGATTTTTGTGTTTTCCTTAGAGTTTTAGCATTACTTATATACAGCTACAGCATATCCTCAAACTCTCAAGTCTTGGGCTTATGAAACTACATTCACGCTCCACAACACTGTTAAAAATGAATGACCAATCTAAAAATACAGCTGTTTTTCTTAGTTCATGAAAGGTTGGCATTTTTAACCATTCATTCTGCCTCCATGAAAAGCAGGTTCATTTCTGCAGAGACGGTGAAGCTCGTTGCCTCACCAGTTGAGATTGTTGAAAACACAGGCTCAGGGTTAATATTTGGCCTTTTTCTGAAACACAACACCCACTGACCTCAATGTGTTGAGCAGCTCACGCAGAGCCAGACACATCAAAACACAGGAACAAATGCAAGGAGAAATGAATATGCAGATTCTCACATACTAAAACAAACACAGGCTTTTTTATTCCATCAGTAGTTCACATCCTTGACCTTTACTCTGTGTGCAACTAGAACGCAGTAACACGCATACAGATGCATAGTCGCAGCCTTTGTAAATCATGATGAATGTGGTGGTTTGGGATCTCAACGCTCCAATGTTTTCAGGACGCACAAAGGAGGAGTCTACGGTATCTCTATGGTGATAAAACCTGATTGAGAGGCATGTGGGCATAGTTGTGCAAGCGTGTTACAGTGTGTGAATGTGTATCCTACACACACACACACACACACACACACACACACACACACACACACACACACACACACACACACACACACACACACACACACACACACACACACACACACACACACACACACACACACACACACACACAGAGGGAATGCTGGGCATGTGTAGTGATTCTTTCATTCTGCTCACTGAGCTGGAAAGGGGATGTATTGATTGCCTACTACACACATACGCACAAACAGACATGAAAGTGTAAGAATTAAAAGTTGTTCTTTTACAGTGGGTTATCTGCTGTATGCCAATGTAGATGCATTATTTTTGAAAATTAGCCATTTTCAAGGAAGTTCAAGCTCCCCTGTCATGAGATCTTTAATGTTACTCTGAAAACTAGCAAATATGTAAAATAGCTGTCCTACAAACCTCTCTGCTGTTGGGATTTTATAACTACTGACAAATGCTGTGTTTCTAATTTGCTCATTGCTTTGGGTTTGTGTACAGTCTTCATGTGGCAGCTGCACGTGGACAGACAGACTGCCTATCTGTCATCCTGGCCCATGGAGCTGACCTGTCATTCACTGATGCTGCAGGTATGTACTGTAGTTATATACAGTAGTGATAGAACAAATCAGGATTGTTTAGAATCTGTATTTCTGCATAAGTGCTCTTTTTTCCCCTCAAATAAATACTGTAAATAGAAAGTATAATGTATACACATATACATATGTATATGTCCACATACTTTCTAGTGCCACTTCTAAAATGCTTTCTTGTGGTTGTTTTCTTTTTCATTTTATTCAATTTGTCACGGAATTCTTTGGCCTAATGAAGATCTTAACTAAGGCCTTTTTTTAATAATTGTTCAGGTTTCAATCCGTTACATCTGGCTGCCAAAAACAATCACATCGAATGCTGCAAAAAGCTCATTCAGGTAAGTGAAGGAGGCTTTAATAATGAACAAATTATTTGTATTACTAAAATTGCTTCGTCATATTTAATTCCCTGCGAATAATGTGACAATTTGCTGCAATCTATCAAGCCAGGCTTTTACACACAGTATGGTCCCACAGTGATACAATACTACTTTTTTTGTATTGGTTTAATACAATGGCTGTATAGTATTTTAGGTTCAGTTACATTTTTTGTTTTAAATGTGTTGTACAACAAAAAAAGTGTAAGAAATATGAGCTAAGAATGTTTTAAAGGCAGAGCATCAGTTCACCCAGCAGGACTTCTTCTTGGGCGCGTTACTTGGTGTAGCCAATAAGGAATGTGCGAAAGCAAGAGCATGAACCGTATGAAAACCTACACTCTGACTAGTCTCGCTATTCTGTTAAGGTGTCTGAAAGCAGACAGTTTCACTGCTTCATTACTTCAGTCTGCTGATTGTGTGCGCACATGTGTGCAGATCAGCACATCTCAGCAGAAGGAGACACACACTTGCACACACTCTTCCTGCTCTGATCTGCTGACTGAAACTATCCCATGACAGTCTGCTGCATCTCAGCAACACACATCTACCTTTCAAACATCCATACAAGCCTGCTGGTACACATAGCAACAATTTTAAAGCTCTAAACACCTTTTTGCCATTTTGCCCCAAGCTGCTTGCACTGTTACATTCTGACACAACTGTGTTTTCAATTGACATGAAGTTGCACCAAATAATGGCAGTTTTGCCAGAATTGTTAGTTAACTGTTTGATCATTACTAGTTTACTGTAAATGTAAATGCAGTAATATATTAGCCTGGGAAAATCCTGACGAACTTCCGACAAATTTGAGATTTGCTCTGCAAGTCAGTCTGGTCATGAGCCCATTCAAGCCCATTTCTAATTTTTCCAAATCGAGGCACCAATCACAACTGTTGAGGCGGGCTTTACACGATGACGATAGCGCAGCGACAGCAAGAGGTTTTTGTTTACATTCAACGTGACGGCCACCGAAGCACAGCAACTCGTTGATGCCGCTGTCGCTTCTACGTCACCCGGATCGTTGGTCTGATTGGTTGAAGGACTATCCAATTGCGCCCAGAGGCATTTGAGCGGCGTCCGTTGGTGACACCCCTTTGGAAATGGGTTGTGAATGAGCCTTGCCTAGACCCACTCTCAGTTACAACTGAGAAGGGTCTGGTGTCAACCAGGCTAGTAATATATTGTTTGCTGCAAATGTTTGTATTTCCAGTGCGTTTCAGTTAAACATTTCATCTATATAAAGCGCCAGTGGTAAACTAACGTTATACTCTGCACCAGCATGAAATGCAGCCATAATGCATTTTGTGTTTTTTTTAAATTATTTGGAGACATTTCACATTCTCTGAAAAATGTAAAAAGTAATTCAGGGAAATGTAAGAATTCACCAGACAGACACGGCAGGTTGGAGGAGTGGAGACTAAATGTAATCACAGCAGTTCATCACATAACAAGCACTGACATGTATTCCATATACTGACACAAAAAAGTATAGGTATTTAACAATGGAGCATTCCTTTCATATTCATTCATAATTCATGTATAATTCATTGATTTGCACATCTAATATGTTTCTGTTTCCCCTGCAGAGTAAATGTCCTATTGATGCCGTAGACAGCTCAGGAAAGGCTGCTCTCCATCACGCTGGTAAGTGTCTCACAGTCCTAGAGTTAACTGAACAAAAGTGCTTTTATCCAAGATTAGTCTGCTTAGACAAGGACGTGGGAAAATTTCTTGTTAGATTAAGTTTAAACTCCGAGTTTATTTGGATGAAATCCTCTACCATATTTGGAATTTAAGAGATTAAATGTGATTTCAGCTAGTTTGTTTCCATCAAAAGTTCCCATAATACTCTTGCAGGTTTTTATTCAAACCAAACACAGTGTGAGAGTGATGGGAAGATTCTCACAGACCTCATCATTACTTCCATCTCTAAAAATAATGTTTTTTTAACATTCTCTGCCTTCACAGAGCATGACTTATCTCTTTTGAGCTTTTTTTCAGTTTACGTTAAAATGCTGATGTTCATTGACATGCATGTTTAGGTAAATTATTGGAGGTGTTATGTTTTTTATAAAAAGAAAGTAGACTGTCTAATCATTTTTAACACATTTGAAATTAATTTTAGACTGATCTCATGAAGTGGCATATGTATGACACGCCAATTCGTATACAATACTCGCTTTTTGGCGTGTTTATCAACGCCGTTTAGCCTCCATTGACTTACATTACCTTACGATTGCATGTGAATTGACGCCGTAGCGAGTAGTATGAAAGGGCGAAAATCCGCGTAGAGCGGTTGGCCGGTGTGGAGGATGGCTAAAACACAGGACTTTAACCCAGGAGAGTGGGGATCGTGTCCCGCGTGCAAGGTTTCCTTTTCACGTTTGTTGTTTTCCTAAACCCAACCCGCGCGTGACGTTTCCTAAACCCAACCGTAGCCTTGCGATAACATGTAGCGCCGCGATAACACGCCACGTGGCTTTAGAAAGTGGCATGTATATTGTATGTTTTACTTTGTGACGTTGAAGACTGCCTTCCGCTGTATACAGCATAGACATATACAGATAACACGCCACTTGGCTTTAGGAAAGTGGCGTGTATGTTTATGTGAAGTCATGATATCAAGTTGTTAATTTGGTCTTTTGGAAATCAGAGGAGATGAAGCAGATCCATTCCTTGCTCATTTTGATCTTAGATAATGTAGACCACACTGCTGTCTTCTTGTCATGACTGACTGTTTTATTTTATCCACAGCTGCCAGCGGGAACATCCAGACCATTCAACTGCTGTGTGAACTCAAAAGTCCCATCAACCTAAAGGATGCAGTAAGTACTTTTTATTATAACTTCCTCTTTCCTCTGTCTTTCTTTCCCAGATTTATTTTTCCTTGCAGGATAGTAAGGGGGCTCTGAAACAGGATGAATACTAGAGAAATGCTACATTAGTTTCATTCATATCACTTTCTACTGTTATTTCCAGAGAGGAATGTGTTCAAGGAAGGTTGATCACTCTTTGTATGCTTTGGATGTTCTTTAGGATTTACCTGTCTATTGGTCCTGTGTGTGCAACAGAATGCTTTCTGTATTAATCTACTGTCAAATGTCTTATCTCCCTGTTTATAGTTTGGTCTGTGTCCCTGCCTTTTAAGTTTAAGAGAGCAGACTGCAGTTGTCTCTCCCAGCTGTAAATATGAACTATTCTCATTGACATTTCCTCATTTGTCCTTCTCTGTTTAAAGATTGATTAATACCTATTGTGTGTATGCATGTATGTGTGAACGTGTGTGAGGTAGGGGGTCAGTCTTCTGTGGGAACTCTGCGCTCAAGCCGCAGACATGTGGTCTCCATTGCAGTGACGCTCCATGCCTGTGGTTTTACCCAACGTGTGTGTGTGTGTGTGTGTGTGTGTGTGTGTGTGTGTGTACTAGAAAAAGAGAACAAGTGAGAGAAAAAAAGAGAAAAGATTGTGTTGCCTATTTATTTCTAATTAAAATGTATAGCTGGGTCATGCTCGTTTAAGCCTCCGACAACTTGTCAGAGGTTTTTGTTGTGGCTTTTAAAACTGGTTCACACTCCCACTTTGTACCACTGTCTGGCTGTAAGGATTTTAAGGCTAAAGTATAGTGTTTCTGAAATCCAGTTACAATTAGAGCAGGCCCAACAAGTCATTTTTTCCCTGCAGCATTTCATGTGGTCTTCAAACATTTCTTCCTAATCAATCCAAAAGTTGTTTTTGTAGCTAAAAGACAAAATGTGATCATTTATTTTTCCAGCTATAAACATCTGGACATTGGTGCGTGAGATGTGAGCAACTCCTTCTGCTGTTAGCGGACATATAGACTGAGAACCACAAAGTCCTCTGGAACATATTGCTGTTTCTTTGCTGACCAGAACATGCCAGCTTGTTAGCCTCAGGCATGCATCATGGCTGTAACAAATATCTATACCTGATCTATATCTGACTTAAATAAACACACAGCAAGATATAGAAAGGAACAGAGGAACATCTGCCAGGTCTCACATATGTCAGACAAAGAATGTTTATAGAAAATCAAGTAAATGTAAACTTAAATTCTGCGACAGAGACAGTACTATGTAGTGTAAAAGCTTCCTTATGTTTTCAGTCGGAAAGAAATATTTTTCTCAGTTACTTAATATAAGCTCAGCCTTGACACAATTCACAGATGTGGCCTGGTCATTGTTTAGCATCGATGTGTTTAGTTGGAATGGCTCAAAGAGTCTGGGAAGACTGCAAAAGGGACAATTTGGAATACACGTGATTCTAATTTCTTCAAACCAGGTGAGAGGCATGTAGCTGGTAATATACAGACAATACAGAGTATAGCCCGATATCGATATTTGGGAGTTTAAAAAAAATCCCATAACGGTATGTATGCCGATAGTAACACACACACGTTTATATCTGCAATAAGCTAATATCAGCCTAGACAATGTGTCTGTCTAGCTCTACTACAGACTATTGAATTAAGTATTGCAAAATGACATAATTGAAAGTCTGAAAATAACAACCGTCTTTACTGCTGACACTAATCAAAATGTTAGCCATCATCTTAGCTCAGCAGTTCATGTCATACAGGGCTCAGGAAGGCCATCGTAATGAAAGTTAAGCTCTGTGGGAGTGTTGATTTTATCAGTTTGTTCATGTTAAACACAGTTTGCAGTGTGCTGTGGTCTGACTGGGAGTCATATAAAATAAGAGTCATACAAAATAAATGACAGTATGCATGTTTCAGGCAGTATGGTAGAAACATTAAATGGACATGAATCAGTTGTAGGCTGGTCCAGTGGACATCCACACACCAGGAAGAAGCTTGGTGAGTGATTCATTACCTTACCTAGTACTGAAATACAAATTGAGTGGTATTCAGATGGAGTTGTACAACCTGGGAGTGAGGACCTTGTACAGAGTTGCATGACAGGATAGGAAAGAAAAAAAACAAAACAATTCTGTCACACAACATTGTAAATATTTCAATGTTTTAACCTCTTTAGGCCTCTGAAATTAATTAAATGAAAAATCTGATCACATTTTGTTTCAACAGTTCACAGCTCACTGACATAATGCAACATGTGAAGAAAGGTCACAAATGGACATTATTTATTTTTATAGGGTTGCATGCTAAGGAGTTGGGAACCAGTGGTTTTTAGTATCGTAATCCTCATTCAGCAGCACATTACGTGATAGAGCTAGCACGGTCACTTCATTTCCACTCTCTTGTCATTTTTAATGAGTAAGAGGTGGTATGAAAACAATGCCATTTCTAAAGTAGTGTGTCACATGTTGTACTAACTTGATAACCTTGTGAAATATTCATTCACAAGGCTGTTAAACACAGACATGTACTGTGTGTACAGTATGTCTACATAGCAACCACCACAGAGAGTTAGACGTATGATTCTTCTCTCTGAAAATTCAACACTCACAACTGTAGCTTGTGTTTCTCACAAGTTACTGTTTTAAAGCCAATTGGTGTTGTTGGTGTCCCATTAGGAGTGTATCAAGTGTTAAACAAGGACGTGTTTGTGTGAGTTTGCTTTGACTGACAGGCCTCTCAAATGATCACACTTTGCTGTGATGGCTGCTGCTCTACGTCAGCTCTGCCCAGTCTTTACCTCGTTTCCCAAATTTGGTATTCTGGCTTTAAACTGACAAGATGGCAGCAAGTTGTAAACTCAACAACTCAAACAACAAAGTGTGGACAAACGTTTATACACCTGTGCTCTCACATTCATCCACACAGACAGACACAGAATCTATTACCATGAGAAGACATTTTTCCGTCTTTTAGATTCCAGAGAAGAAACAGTTCAGTAGAAACACAGACTGAGCAAAGCAGACAGGCCTGGTAAAGTCTTCAGCAGAGCTTAGAGGAACCCACAACATAGTTTTGTTCTGTGGTGTGTGTGGAAGCAGCAGCTTTGTAATATAAAACACAAAGCTATGCTGACACAGTTTAGTTTCTTGACATTCTTTTGCTCCAGTTGGACATTACTTTGGATTTTTTTCTCCCCTTTGTTCTCACACAAGGAGATGTCTATTCATACAGTTTAATGCTGAGTTTCTTATCTGTTGTACTAATGTAATCTTAGTGGAGATGATGTTCTGGCCTTCCAGGCTGTACCCCGCCCTCCACAAGCCCAGCCAATCAAATGGTTAGGTTCGATTTAGGTCATAGATGGTTAGGTTAAATGTCATGCTTGGGGTTACGATCTGTCAACCATGGTAAAAAAAATGTGGGATTATGTCGCATGAAATACTGCCTCAGTTGCCCAACTGAAGGCAATAAACTCTGAGTCAGCCCATTCATTTAGAACTGTACTGTAAATATATCATTTCAGTGATTTTTCCAAAATCTACTCGTCTCTAGAAACTATATCAACATTGGCTCTTCTGTTTCTCTGGTGGGAAATTCATTTAGGAGACATCCACTCCTTTTTCACATGGATCTGAGATTTCTCTCACCACATAGACACTAACTATACTTCATATCCAGGCCCACGTCCTGATGTCATAAGTTATGTAGGTGTGTCTGTGTTTTGTTGGTTTGTGGGACCTCCATAGTATGATTTTAGGCATATATCTAATGTTATGTCTGTTTGTTCCAAAGGACGGACTCACCCCTTTGCTGTTGTCAGCCAAACACGCTCATGCTGAGGTGTGCAGCACTTTGCTGGACTGGGGTGCTGAAATCAACACCTCTGACAACAGCGGCAGGTTAGAGTACACACAGTCAAGTCCACACACAGACAATCCAGATAAGATGTGTAACAGTAGTGATGACTGATTACAGACACTTGTGTTTTGGGATGATGGATAGATGTTGCACTGGTGATCAATATTTGTTCTACTCTGTGTTGCAGGACAGCCTTGATGCTGGCCAGCGAGTCTAACGCCATTTCTGTTGTCGAAGTCTTGGTTCAGCGAGGAGCTGATCTGTCAGCTGTAGATTCACAAGGCCATGATGTTGTACACTACGTCAAGCTATCGGGCAACTCTGAGGTCAAAACTGCTCTCACTGCTGCACTGAACAGACAACAGGTCTCAGGTAAGAGTTATGCAAAGAAAGACAAACAAAGACACACGCACACACCTCTGTGTGGCAGAGATTTGTACTGTTCTGGTTTCGACACAAAGTCAACACTGCCATCTGGAGGAGTTCTCCCATACATGCTTAGAGCAAGCTTCTCTAAATGAATGCGATGTCACTTCTAGTAGAGAAATTTAAAATATCTAAAGAGTAAAGCTCTATTATCACTTGTATTTGTGTGTATTTTTGTGTAAACTTTTGCGGTTTTTCCTTTGACAGATACAAAGTCTCCTAGAAGTCCTCAGGTAACACTCCAGTCTGTGTTTTTCATTAGAGACAGAGCCCATGTAAGCCCCGCCCCCACCGGAGGAGAAAACAACTCACCGCTCTCTATTGACTTGTATTGCGTTAAGGTGCCTCCTTATCAGTGACGTCTGCTAGTAAACAACAGAAACATGTCTGAAAGCTGCTGTGTGGTGATATACACTACCAAAAATGTAAAGAACCCATAACTTAAGTTTTTACATGCTGCTGAACTGAAAAACTGAGCTTTTATTCAGACAAAAGTGGATACAGGTGTGAGGAATCAGCAGGAAGAATGGGAAGACTTTGGGATCCTAACGTTATGCCCACTGGTGTGTGTACAGAAAGCATTTTGTTACCAAGTCAAAATGTGATTTTTAAGGCTTACTATATATCTGTAAGTTAAGCTAAAGCATTTTGTACACAGTATGGAACATGTTACAGTGGAAGGTAGATACATCAGAAAGCTATAGTATTATGGTTGCAAGTGCCTTAGCTTGCTAATACATAGCTAACATTAGCTTGCTAACAGCTAACTTGTCCTCTCTGGTAGACATACAGTAGGCTGCTAAAATAATCAGGTACTTTGGTTAGCGTTTCAGCCAGTAGTTGCATAATGGCGCAGATTGTTTTCCCCTCCGGTGGTGCGATGCGCTCTGTGTCTATACTTTTCTTTGGAGGTCCTTACAAACTAAGCTATTAAAAGTTACTAAAACACCTGAACGTACAACAGCTAATCAACTATTAATAGTGAAAGTCTAAATTAGTTTTTAGTACCACATAGTGAGGAAGAACTGAAGCCAAATTATGTCTAATTTTCTAACTACAACTCACGGGTTGTAGTTTAGTATCAGTGTTTCTTATGTGTTTATATTAAATTTCATTAGCTTGTAAAAAAAAAAAAAAATATATATATATATATATATATATATATATATATATATATATATATATATATATATATATATATATATATATATATATATATATATTTTAGAAGCTATTTTTGGAAAACAAAACCTAAGTCTTACTGTAGCCTTCATTGATTGACCCTACTCCTACTAACCAGCACTGAATCACTCCTTTCTTTTTCTCTTTCCGTTGCCTTTTTTCTCCTCTATCTCTTTTGCTGGCTCCTCAGCATGATCAAGTAGCTAAACTAAGTGATGAACGGATCACAACTCCCAAAAAACGAAAAGCACCTCCACCTCCTATTAGCCCACTGCAGGTAAATGCACGTGTCTCTTTGTATCTGTCTGCTTGTATCAGTATGCCACTCTTTATATTAATGCATGTCTGCAGTATATTCATAAAATGAGTAGTCAGACCTGTATGCGTCTGTTTACATAATACCAGTTATATTCTCCGTCAGTCAGTCTCTCATTTAGTTTATGGTTGCCTAAGTATAACAAAGTATTTCACTCATGTAGTATGTATTTAATTTATGTACTAATCTGCCTTTTGTTTTCCAAGGGTTAGGATTTAAAAATGTACTTAATACAAACATCTAGGGCACTTACTTAACTTGTGTTAGCAGGACATTAGCATTTTGTCCCTGGGGTTTCTGTGCAGATTAAGATGCTGCACTCATTTCTTTTTAAGGCTGCACACGAACAAATCTAAACTTTTTTCCAACCAAGTCATGATAATGTTTTCTGAGGAGAACAAATCCAAAAAACATCAAAAAAAAAAACATCAAAAAAAAATCTATTTCACCCTTCTATAGAGCTCTGGACCCTCTTCTCCTTCAGTCCTTACCTCTGCTGGGACCCCAGGATCCAACAAAAGTGACACTCCCAAAAGATTCAACTACAAGGTAATATAAAGCATATCCTCTGAAACAACAATGTGCCTTCTTCAGGGCTTAAAATAGTCTTATTTATTAAAATCAAAAGTTTAATACATGTACAAATATTGTATTATATAATTATGTAAGGGATAATGTAGCGAGGACTTGAATTAGGGTCCTGCATCACCCTGTCGGGATTCTAATTTGCAATAACGACCGGCTCGCTCCTAATTATCCCACACATTACATGGGTTGTTACACGGCTACTCGTACAAAGGTTACCATACAGGTTCCCTGATGACGCCTGCGCCCCGTTCGGGATGGTTAACTTTACTGCTGATGAGCACGGCTCTCCAGCAGAAGCCAGGTCGCCCCGCGAGCAACTTTGAGTCTGTGAAAAGCGCTATACAAATTCAGTTTATTATTATTATTAGTGAGCTAAACATAGAGCTAACTAATGCTCTGTTTTCACTCTTGCCATTAGCTCTGTTAGCGATCCCTATTTTCCTCTCTTCCTCTCTCACTTTGACTTTGACTCAGCTCCGTATGAGCACATATATTTATTTTAAATTGATTCAAAAATAGTCCGCCAGAGTCTATCACTAGAACTCCATCCATTTCTGTTATACAGAAATAACAGACCGTAGATGCCGGGATTGACCAATCAGAATCAAGTATTTAACAAGGCTGTGTAATCAATAAAAATATTCAGTAAGCCCCAAACCTGCAGCAAATGCCCTTGACCCTGTATAAGTGGCAATAGGAAGGAGACCCACAGGATCCATAGAAAAAATACAGCATATTATGTACATAATATGCTGTATTATACTATGTTACTTCAACTTATATATTAAAAGGTCCACAAGACCAATTGATAGGTATAAATACACAATTAAGTATGGTATATTTATAAGTAGGTTAAATCTCAAACAGATGATCAATGTGACAAATAAGCAACATTCTTAAAATTCAACTCCAGAGAGAGACATTTTGTAGAGAAATTAGAGACAACTCATGATTTATGATCAGTAGCATCTCATGTGCCAATAAGCTAAATTCTTGCCTTCAACCTTCATACCCTTTTCCCTCCGTTTTCCTCCTTCTCACACCTTTACTCTTTCTTCTCCTTGTCAATCATTTTCTCTTCTCCCCTCCCACTTCCCTGTCCCGCCACGCCTCCTTTTTCTCATTTCAAAGGAGGATGAGTTGTTTAGAGGAACGACACTGAGAGAGGAGGTCGAGAAGCTCCATGAGGAGAGAAACATGTTGCTGGAGACAATCGAAGACCTGAAGCAGTCGGTAGAGCAGGCGGCGACTGGTCCCAAACTGGATACAAAGGTGATTAATGACTAAACAACACTATAGTGACTGCATTTATATTACAGATGAGCAGATTTGAAAACAGATGTGGTGACTCGAGCAGTCTAAGTAAATGACGTCAGAGTTTTAGTTTGAAAAGTAGAGCATTAAAACAGTGCAGAGGAAAGCACATATGCATTGAGTATAATTACTGGTGTATAAACATATTGTAAATGAATCTTCTACCCAATCCAACTAAAATGTCTTCCTATTTGGATGAAGAGAATTCAGAACATTTGTGCTAGATACAGATGGATATTTGGACATGGTGGCTATTTTGATTCATTTTTAGCTTTTTTTTCTTTGTATCACAAGTTTCCCAAAAGTCTTTCTGGTTGTTAAAATCCTAAATTATCACTGCTTTTGTAAGTGTGATTCTATACTCTGACAAAAGACAGGTGTGTGTTGCTGAACCTTTTCACCTTGGGCATTCTTGAAGGAGGTCTAACCAAAGCTTTAGACGTGTCATAACTCGTTTTGTTTTTCAGTAGGTAGCTTGTGGTCCTTAACGTTGCTTTTCTGTCTCTGTGTGCCCCTGCATGTAAATGTATGTTTGTGTGTGTACGTGTTGACAGGTCGAGCACAGTTTTACAGCATCTGCAGCTCTGGTTTCTGCTCTTCAAGCCAAGATTAACGCTCTGACTTTGGAGAATCAGCAACTAGCAAGCAAACTCAAGGTATGCAACCCATTCATTCACGGTCCTAAGGTTAACCATAAACCAATGAATGAACATACTCAAGGTAAGGGCAGCACACTGTATATATATGTGAGACACAAATAACCTAAACTGTAGCAAAACAGATAATATTTAACAAGGCAATGCACAAAGTGTTGATATTATACAACAATACTAATGATAACAAATTAAAATAGTCCATTAAAGTAATATTTTACAAAATTCACTCTTTATATTCTCGATTAATCACCTATAAAATGGCTGAGAATAGTGAAAAAAAAGTAAAATTTCCCTCAACCCAAAGTGATCTATTTATATAGCTTGTTTTATTCAACTGACAGTACAAAACCCAAATATATTACGTTTACTATTATATACAACAGTCATTTTTGCTTAAAAAATGAAAATAGTTGCCGACTTACCGTCAATCGATTAACTATGACCTAAATCTAAACTATTAATTCATTTTAAGAAATATAAAAATGAGAAATATCAAATCAGAAAGTTGTGTTTCGCAAATAGAATATATAATTAATATACTCAAAAACTCACATTAACAAATAGACGTAAATTTGTAATTAGTGATTACACAGAACCTCAAATGAATTAATCCTAACCCATCATAAAAGTACCAGAAATAATATTTATTTTAAATTGTCCTCCCTTACCTATATGCAGTAAATTCCTTTTTCTTTATATTAGTGCTGCAATGATTAATCGATTAGTTGATCGACAGAAAATTGGTTGGCAACTATTTTGATAATTGGGTTATAATTTAAGTCATTCTTGAGAACTGCTTTTCTTGGTCCCCTTCATCTAGTGACAGACTTTAGTCAAAAGGTTTTAGTTGATTTTTATGTTTCAACCCCTCACCTCACAGAAACATCCGTCCCTTCAAGGAAGTGAGGACCTAAAGGACACCAGTCGCCCAAACAGCATGGCCTCCAACTCCTCCTTCCACTCCACCCAGGATGAGTTTGATTCACTGCCACAAGTGGAAAGGGAAGACGGTTCAGGCGGCGTTTCTGTCAGATGGGAGGAAGATGAGGGTGAAGGAGGGAGAGGAGGGAGCAAAGAGGAGATCAGACTGTTGCGACAGGCGCTAGAGAGCGTTCAAGTGAAACTGCTGGAAACCAGGAAGGAAAACCGCTCGCTTCAGGCCCAGCTGAAACCTGAGCGAGGCAGAGAAAGAGAGGAGGTTGAAAGTGTGGGTGAGAAAGGAAGAGAGGAAGAGTTGATGGAGAGTCTCGCGGAGCTTCAGGCAAAGCTGACAGACACTCAGGAGAGATACCACCAAGCTGTGGAGGAGGTGGAGGAGCTGAGGGTGCAGATGGGAAGAGGAGGAGGTGAGCTGATGGAGAAACAGGAGGCCCAGAAACATATATCATCCTCACTTGAACATGAAGTGAAACAGCTGAGGGCCCTGCTCATCCAATCAGGATCTGAGCAGGAAAAAGCAGCTGAAAGAATCAGACAGCTGGAGGGGGCGCTGAGTAATGTGGAAGCAGAAAGACGGTGCGTGAAGGAGAAGGAACAGAAGACTGCACAGATTGAGGAGCTGTACAACGAGGCACAAGAGGAGATTAGGATGCTCCAGGTGAAAATGGGCCTTTTTTCTCTCTTAACTTCTGTATGACTGGAAGGGCAACTTCAACAATTGTACACATCAAAGCCTGTTTACATATCTCAGGGAAATACTACTGCACCTAGAGGGAGCTGCACAAACTCTCATAAATTGACTCAAGTGATGTCACTGGCCTGGCTTTTAAAGGGAATGGGAGGTGACACTCTAATTGGTTTATTGCATGTTATGCCCAAAACACACCAATGATTAATTAGGACACTAAGTACAACCATTTTGAACCGTGCGCCTGGCGCACGGACAGTTAACCTAACAAAAGTGGATTCGTACACGCCCTAAACGCACCTGCGCCAGGCGCTTCACGCCATGCGCTTAGATCGTTAAAGTAGAGCCCTACAAGTTTAACAAATGAAACATATCTGGATGTGTGGAGTTAGAAAGAAGTGAGCTTAACCAGATCTCATCTCTGCTTAAAGCTAGTGGCTCAAGGCTACGTTAGCCACTACTAGTACAACACACCTAAATCTTCGACTGAACGGTCGATTGTCAAGTTGCATTGTGGGTACACTAAATTGGTAGGGAACTCTTTGAAGATACAGAGCACAGATGAAACTGCTTCAACATTGATTTATCTATTTTCATTATTACTTACTGTGCAGGACTTACTTCTTGAAGTCAGTGACATGTTTCATACTTTTCCTCTTCAATTTGTCCCTTCTTGTTGTTTAGGAGGCTCTGAGGGGCACTGTGCCAGTTGAAGCTGCAGCCAAAGACTTTGAAGAGATGAAAGCTGAGCTAAACGAGGTAACTGCTGGGCTGCAGCGCCGCTTGCTGGAACTCTCACACTCCTACAGTGAAACCAAGAGTCAGCTAAGTGCTGCACAGAAACAGCTGGCTGAGAGCAGTGCGGCCTCATCTTCCTCCTCAGAACAGCAGCAGGTCCAGGTGCTGAGCAGCAAGGTGGAGGAGCTGCAGACGTTGCTAGCTGAGACGGAAAAGAAGCACGCGGCCGCTCAAGAGGAGATTTCACTGCTGAGGCAGGAGGCAGAAGCTCAGGCACAGGGCTCTGTGACCCTCGCCGACCACACACAGGTGATGTCATCTCTGGGAAATGCCATCAAAGAGTTGGAAAGCCAGTCAGAGGCCCTGAAAGAGCAGCTACACCAGAAAATCTTGCAAGTGGAGGCCCTTCAGAACAGGTGAGGAAGAAAACTGTGATGTCACATGCGGTTGATAGATGCATCTTTTTTGCTTTTACTGGACTACAGCAATTAGAATAGCACTGGAGGATTGTAAATAAGTACACTTGTTTATGTACAATCATGAGTTACCTGTACTTTATTTGAGTATTTATGCTACTTTATACTTCTACTCCACTACATTTGAGGCACATATTTTACTTTTTACTCCATAACTTGTTTACAATCCAGTGTATGGGGCTACAAGGTGATTGATATGAAGATTGCTTCTCCTATTGTAGTGATATTGTAGGCTGATAACGTTGACCCTGCATCAGAACTTGATGGTCACTAGTAAAACTACTTTGGCAGCTAAAACAAATAGTTTTGTCTGCTAGATTTTTTTTAACTCCAATACTAGTTGTCACCACATGGTTCTTGTGTCTGTTTCACAAAAAGGCTGACAGCAGAGAAAGATGTCACCCCAGATGGTTCAGTCTCCCGCGTGGAGCATGAGACCATACGAGAGCAACTGGAGGGTGAGGTGAACCGCCTGACGCAGCTCCTCCAGGGGGCCCTCAGGAAGCAGGACGAGATGGCTCTGGAGGCTGCTGATGCATGGCAGAAGGTGAGAAGAAAGAGGAGCCTCAGATGTCCACAGAGGAGGACTGTTAATTATCTCTCCTGATATCATTTTGAACCATGCATTTCTTCAGGCACGGGAGAATCGTGCAGAGTGGGAGGCCCTGCAGGAGCTGGTGATGTCGAGGGAGAAGGAGAACCAGACGCTGACCACCAGGCTGGCTGAGTCCCAGGATGCTGTGTGTCAGCTCAAACAGCTGGTGGAGAACCACGTTGCCTCAGAGAGGGAGAAGAACAAGAGGGTCAGTAATAACCTGGTAGCCACTGTAGAAGTACCATCACTATTGCAGTACTTTACACTCCAGCAGTGTCTGTCCAACTCTGTACTGCTAGAAACATGATTTAGAAATTGGTCGTGATATATTTTCAGCTAAAAGTCAAACTAAACTTGAGACTCAGGGCTCTTGTTTTTTTTCCTGTTATGCTGTTTTATTAGACATATAAATAATCTCTTTAAAGTTCATTGTTTCATTAACTGCATGTTGTATGTTTTTTTCCTCTCAGATAGATGACCTGTCACGGGAGGTGGGGAAACTGAAAGATGCCTTAAACAGCCTATCACAGCTCTCCTATAGCTCTGGTTCTCCCTCTAAGAGACAGCAGCAAAGCCAGCAGCTGGAGACGATGCAGCAACAAATCAAACAACTACAGTACCAGCTAGCTGTAAGATTTGGTCAACATATTTTTTAGATAGAACAAATGAGCGTATTGTACTCAGGATGTAAAGTGTATTTACCTCATGTCTTCTTTGTAGGAGTCGAAGAAGCAGCACCATGAGATAGTGTCAGTCTACAGGATGCACCTCCTCTATGCTGTCCAGGTAAATCGATCCATTAGTTTGCCAAAAGCATACGAGTTTTCAACTCAAATCGTAAAGGGTTCACCCAAATGATGAAGAAATGTATTGTTCTCACTTACCAGTTGTGGTAGCTAGCCATGCAGATAGTTTGGGTTTTATTTGCCAAGGTCAGCAGAGATCTCAGATGGCCTTTTTAAAATCTGGACAAATCAACCGAACCCAATTTTTGTATTGAACTGGCCCTTTAAATCCCATAGTAATTGTGTATTTATTTGAGTTAGTTTACTAAAGCGGTGCCGTGTGCCTTCAGGGTCAGATGGACGAGGATGTCCAGAAAGCCTTGAAGCAGATCCTGATGATGTGCAAGATGCCAAGCCAAGCCAAGGAGGCCTGCTAAGACCCACTGGGCCTGGTTTCCCAAAAACACATTGTGATGGAAAATGGGAAGTGAACTGCTGCTGTCACTCTCGTCCTTCCGTCTGAATTTACACGTTGCTTGTGCTATGTGCCAACACATAGTGCCTCTGGATAAACCTTGAGTATTTGTTAATGAGGAACAGGTTTACAATCAAGTTCATTGCCTTTGCTAATGTCATTTTGACCGACCTTGATCTAAAGGTCATCAATCTTATTATGGAAGATGTTTTTGGGAAACTCCAGCCCAGCATACAGATACTGTACATCAGCCAACAAATGAATGAGCGTACCAAGTGGTTCCAGCCAAACGTATAATCTCAGAATGTGCATGTTAACACTACACTGTCAATGTGCAGTAACCTTAAATCACATGCAGTTGAACAAGCGTGAAAATGCAAACATATATGTACTCTGACATAAACATACACATGCGCACTAATCAGGCCACTGAAAACAGTTAGTTTGATGTGGTTGGTCTCTGTTACAATGTGCGCTTAGAGAAATAGACTTAGCTAGCACGGCTGTTGCAAGTATCTTTTTTATGATACAACAGTGCTAGTATTATTTTACATGTTGTCTAACGTTTCATGGTCGTCAACATTTTCCTGTTACAATCTAAATTATTTGTGCCCTCTTAACAATGCATGTGACTTTGCTCAACGCCAGCCCAAAAATCACATAGAAATGTTTTTGTGGTCGCACTATGAAGAAAAAGCTTGATACTGTTTATTGCGATTTTCCTGTTAGCACAAACATTTATAAAAAATGTATTTTACTGAATTGTATTACCATGCCATGTTTTCTAAAATACTGTACTTTATTGAAGCGGTTTGATAGCTGTATTTTTGATGGCCTTGTTTTGTGTCCGTGTTAGTGTGAATGACATTTCTTTTTCCTTGAGTATAACGCATTATTTTGTCTAGTGACACCTGCATTAGTTCATTTTCCTCATTTAACATAGAAGGGGTTGAATAGGATGTTTACTGTAATACAAAAAACAAACATTTCAGTTGTAACAAATGCCCAACAGTATGGGCTCAATATGTTGTTCTTTTGACTCAGAGGAGAGTTAGGAGGTAAGATTTCCTCTTGTCTAGTCTTACACTTTAGGTCTTTTGTTCAGCAATTTCTAACATGAAAAGCAAAATGTGTTGTCTGAAAGCAAACGGTTGAGTCTGCCGTCATGTGCCTGTAATCACAGTATTTTTCAGGCTCTGTAGTACTTTCAACTGAGAATTACCATCAACATCAGTAATTGTCAGTTGTAGATCAATTTCAATTTCATCAGGCTTCCTTGTACTTATTTATTTACATTTACCAGAAATATTTTTGTTCTGTCTTTCTATTTGTGATACTCCCATCTCTTTCAAGGTTTCTTCGTAGGTACGGATATACACTGTACTGAATACATTTCAAATGCATTTTTTTTAATGTGTCTTCTAGAGGATTCTGAACTGTTTTCACATCACACTTTGCCTTAGTACTGTACTTAGAGCCATACGCACTTGGATATCACCCTTCTTCTAAACAGTGTTCTAAACACTAACGCTGTTAAACCTTTGTCACATTCATTTGTACATGACTGACTGAAGCTCCCTCCCTTGTCAAACACTCAGGAACTTTTTTTACTAAACTCATTGACACCTGACTGAGATTTGTTAGAACCTGAGTAGTCTGGCCTAACAGATGTACATTGCTAGGATAAAGCCTGAAGTCCCTCCCCTCTCGCCGTCTCCGCTATTGGGGTTCAGCGCCGCCCAGGACGGTTGTGATTGGTGCAAAGAAATACCAACAAGCCAGAGAGTTATTCCCCCTATCCCAGAATAGAAGGGCAGTGTATCTAGACCATACTCCAGCACTGACACAGCAATTACTCATTGACTTTTGGAAAGATGATGGAATTATTGAACTTAAAAAACAATGGAAAACGTTAAACAAATCAACAGTGAAAACACCTAGGACTGGGAAATTTCTTTAATACGTTTCCCATTTGAACATTTGTTTTCATTCAGAACACAAGACAAAATAAGAGTTTTCTTGCAAAACGTAATGTGCAAAATAATCATTTTTCTCGATTATTCTGTTTTTGTGATCATTAGGAGCCAAAATCGTAATCACGATTAAAATTCCTTTTAATTCCACAGCCCTTGAGCTTTTGCTTTATTTCATAGGTTGTAGAATATCAAACAACCGCTCCGTCTTTTTCTCTCTAGGCCTTGACTGAAATGTTTTGTAACGAGAAAAGGAAGAAACAACTCTTCTGTTGGTTGTTTCGTCACTGTTTTGTAGTGACATGAAAAGAATGCTTGTTTGCCAGCTGCTTTTTTGCCCAGATTAATACATTTTCAAGATACTGTACCATCATGTGTCTGTTATGTTTCGCATGTCTTATATGTCAAAACGTGCAAACGTGTCCTCATGATTATCGCAAGGTAACGTTAGTTAATATGAAACCTTAGTAGCATTTTAGCATAAAATGGAACGCGATTGAAATTAAGTTTTTGTGTCATGCATACAACTACAGTACACCAAGCATGCATACAAGCCACCACACATTAATATAAACCGGATTCAGAATGCCAAATATACATTTTCAAACACAACAACACTGCCTTCCTTTGCAAGCTTTTGAGACAAAGTTGGTCAATTTAAAGCATCAAAACTAAGTAACCATTACACACTTACATATTTCAGGGGTTTTGACACGAAATTATAAATGCATGTCCTGCACAAAAAAATGGGACACACTTAACCCAAATCACACAGCTCACACAATCTATTTTCCTCCTGAATATTTTTTTATTCTGCCACACTCAATGACCACAGGAACAATACCAGTTCTCAACTGGACAACTATAAAGACCTTTGGGATCTAGATAAACAAGCGAGATACAACAAATGATTCAAGGCTTTACGTCAGAAGGAGATGGTTATAGGCCCATCACATGTTTGGTTTCATTACCTTTCCTAGCACAGACAGAAGGTGTTCCTCTGTTAGCCTAAAATGGGCCACAATGTTTCTTTGTTTATTATAGTCAATTCAGATTTCTCTAAACATACTTGTGGCAAGTGTTTGGCGATACATGACCACTAGATGGCAGCCTCGGACAAAATTGGATCCCTTATCTCTCCCACAGGGCTGCCCCATTCACACTTTACAGATGGGTGACAAATTATAGGGGAAAAAAGCTGAATAAATGACATGAAATGATTTTGAGTATGGAAATGATGTGACTAGGGCTTTCAGTCACAAGTTATCAACCTAAATGAACTCCTTTGAGATATTTGTGTTAGACAGGTGCTCCACCATCGTCATCAAAACACCAAATGAGGGAATATCTTATACGAATTGTATTTTATCCCTCCAGCAGAGTTAAAGATACTTTATGCAAAGTAAGCATTTGAAGTGGTTCTGTTGGCTCGGGGGTGTTCCAACACCTAGTCACTTTATGTTGTTGTTTTTCTTTAATTAGTTCTAATATATATATATATATATATATATATATATATATATATATATATATATATATGTCTTGATCCCAGCATTATGAAGCATTTCTTTTAGATTTAAAGGACAATCTCAGTTTCTCAGTTCTAATGTTCAGTTTCTGTTCTCTAAGTGCATGCATTTACTCTACCCTCTTTCAGATTCAGAGTAAGAAAAACACACTTTATGTTTGAAATACGGGGTGAATCAAAAAATCAGATGCATTGTTTATCTTCCTGTTGGGTTAGGCACATCATCATCCATGTCAACACTCTGTCCTCCCTCAATGTCCACTCAGCTTTGACTCTCAGAAGTCCTGCCAGCCCGACTCTGGGTAATTCATCTGCCGCTCTGTTTCCTCTAGTCTAACCGATGGCACAATCACTTAGTTTCCTGACCTGGCCCTGTGTTCTGCCCGCTGGGCAAAACACACAGACGCATATGCACGCAAGAAACTACTCACATTCTCTCACACACACACACACACACACACACACACACACACACACACACACACACACACACACACACACACCTCTGCCCTTACACGACAACTTCCTGTCAATCTTGCTTTCCCACACGTTATGGCCTCAGGCCTCAGGGGTTAGCGGAGAGAGATCTAGTGCTGTGATCCTAATCCAGCTAGGACCCATATTTGTCTGTGAGTGACAGGTTAAACCCTGCTTGGCTAAACTGAAATGTTCAATTTGACTTTACTTAATGAGAATGTTTAAAGATGGGACTGCTTTATAGTCATTTATGTTGCTTATTAACTAAGGTTAAATTGGCCTTTTTGTGTTTTCCTGTCTAATGTCTTTTAATGGCTTCAAAGTTAGATTTAAAAAAAAAATCACACAATGTCACATATGTTCTTTATCGGCTTGTTCCAATAAAAGAATAAATAAAATAATTAGCCAATTAACAGATTATTGATGGATAGAAAATGAATCATCTAAAACTTGATAACTAATTATTGTTTAAAATATTTTAAAGCCAAAATGAAAAGAAATCTCTCTGATAGTAAATTGAATTAGGTTTTGGACTGTTGGTCGGATAAACAAGCAATTTGACTAAGTTACCTTTGGCTTTGGGAAAATGTCAGAACACTTTTTAACATTTAAAAATAAAATTAGTAATTGATTTACTGAGAAAACTGCTGCCCCACTTCAAAGCAATATTGTCTTGATTTGAATATTATAAACCAGATGTTGTGATGAAGATATTATTACATCCAATCAAGAAGTGTAAATATGGGGTGGCTTGTGGCTTTTGGCCCGGAGGTAAAATTGTTTCCCCACACAACCACAAGGTTGGCGGTTCAAACCAAGGTCGTCCGGCCACATGTCAAAGTGTCCTTCAGCAAGACACTGAACCCCAAGTTGCTCCCCGGACACTGTACGTATAGCTGTCCACTGCTCCTAATACTTAGGATAGGTTAAATGCAGTACCTACATTTCGTTGTCTTTGTACTGCACAATGACAATAAAGTTTAATTATTATTATTATTATTATTATTATTATTATTATTATTATGTCTTGAACGTAATTTGACATTTCTCTGTAATCTAGACGATGTTTCTTATGTTTGCACACTTGCTGATCTGGACTAGAATTTAAAATAGAGCCTTTGTAATGATGACTCGTAGTCTGGCTATCACCAGACCAAGCTCAATCTTTTAAGATTGAACATTAGTCTGGGGAGTCTGCTCAACGGGTTCAAATGACTCGCAATTGGATAGTCCTTCAACCAATCAGACCACAGAGCACAGATAAGGTATTTCATGACACTTTCCATAAAAAGGAAAAAGAAAGACAGCTTATAATATATAAATACAAAAAAGTTAGTGAATTGATTCAGAATTATTCTGTGTACAGGATAAATAGTTCAGAAATGAAGAGTAGAGTTGTAGACAATGTTAAAGGAGAACTCCGGCCAATTTTTTCGTTAATCTTGCTAAATGTAACTATGCGAGACCTGTCTATAGCAAAAACAGTTAGCGCAACAGCAGCTACCTAGACGGAGCACAAAATGCAATTAAAATGTCTGTGTAACATGAACAGGGCCCTAGCTAGCAGCTAACAGGGTAGGTGAATGTTGAAAATGCATCTTGTTGTCATGTAAGGGCCCTGTTCATGTTACACAGACATTTATATTGCATTTTGTGTCCTGTTAAGATACACAAAGGCACTATTTAGCTTATGCCCCCATAACTGCCGTTTAGCTAAGTGGGAGCGGTGGGCATTAGCTGCAGCAGCTCCGTCTATGTAGCTGCTGTTGCGCTAACTGTTTTTGCTATAGACAGGTCTCGCATAGTTATATTTAGCAAGATTAACGTAAAAATTGGCCGGAGTTCTCCTTTAAGAAGTCATAACAGAAGGTCAAAGCCCAGGGGCCTCATGTATAAAAGAATGCGCAGCTTTCATACCAGAAGATGGCGTACGACCAAAACTAGAAAAGTACCTACGCACAGAAATATTCAGATGTATAAAACCGGGCGTACGCCAGGTCCTGCGCACCTTTCCTTTATACATCACAATCAACGTGAAATTGAGCGCACATGAATGAGCCACTGACCCCGCCTTGCCTCCTCCCATAAATGAATATGGAAATTACTATAAATGCGCCCCCGACGTCATTCTTAGTCCAATCACAACGGGTTATCCCGCTGCAGACGGAAAAAAACTTCACCGAGGTTTAGGTGCTGATCGCGGAAGTGGAGGCGAGAAATGTTTTTCTGTCTGGAGGTTTGTCATCTTGGATAAGCAATAAAAGAAAATGCCCAGAGTAGCAAATGTTGACCAGGCAGTGAATGGCAGAAATTAAAAAAACAATGTCCAATGTCGAAGTGGAAATCAAGAGAATAGAGGCAGCACCACATCAGTTACAGAACAACATCTCAGTGTCAGTCCAAATGACGCACAATAAGCAGTTTGAACTCACTGATGTAATGCCATTTATTTTAAGTGTTAGTAGGCTAGAGCGCGAGAGAGATCCGACTTAGAGGAGAGGTTAGCGAGGCCAACGTCTCCACGGCAGGTGACAGTGCGCACGGATCCGCTGCGCCACGCATGGATGAAATAAATGAAATAGTAAATAGGACACCAGTAACAGAAATATGTGCAGAATTAAGACAGTCAAGACGGGCCAGTGTTTGGTGCACCGGGTACACCTTGTTCACTTAATAGCCTACAAATCATCCACGGGATCAATTACGCATCACATGAGTTTGCCCACCCGAAAACAGCGTTTGTTCCTGGGGAGATGGAGCCGTGCGTCCCGCATCCCGTGCGCCATGGATGTCTGAGCCTCAGTAACTACTGACTTACAGACACTAACAAAAAGATCGCCACGGACAGATGTAATATAGGCTATTACATTTTTCAATGCCGATATTTTTGATGCACAGTGAGTATGTATTTCATCTAAATACAGAGGATGACTGAATATATTTCCCGTCCTCATGTTTAACAGGTTAAGTAGCCTGCAGATTAAACAGTTAATAGTGTGAAAGATGTGAAACATTATCCATATAAATGATCAAACTTTTATGGAGTATCAGCGGGTATAAATATGTTTTTTCATAGACAACGTCACAGACATATGCCAGTAAGTGAAGTGGAAACTTTATTTTGTAATGTTTGCTGATTTTCAGCACTTTTAACTTAGAATTCGCCACGTTACAGAGCCAGACAAGACTTTGCGGACGGTCCGCACAATCTCACGACTGCTCAACAGTTTGCGTGACGGCCCGCACATTCTCACGTCAAGTTTTTCTTTATACATCAGGAAATGTCCGTGACAACCAGCGTACGCAAGCTTTTTGTGCGTACGCAACGTTTATACATGAGGCCCCAGGAGAGGAAGACTGCGTCTGAAGGAGCCCATTCCGTAAGGAAATGAGAAGAGGTTGTGGCCAAGAGAATAAACATGGAGAAGCAAGAGTAGCAGATCAGGGAGAGAGGGACAAGTGTATATGTTGAATCACTGGAAAGATGACTAATCTGCCACTACTCCTTTGAAGTGGTGCACAAACCTGTATACGCTTCCAGAAGCATGAGAGGAACAGGAAGAGGGGAAGAGGAAGATGAAGAGGTGACTTTTCTAGTTAGTTTAATGACAACCATGACTCACTAGAGATTAAGCACGCAGCAATAAAGTAGTGCAGTTTCAGCTGCCAAGTTGCCACTTTTAGAAAAAAAAATAAAATTTTCTATCCATGTCTTTGCTAACTACTTGTTTATACTGTGTATTTCCTACCAATCAAGGTTTGTGGGCTTAGTAAATATTGTTGAATGGCTTTTTGCTAATGTGCGTCATAGGCTGTATGCTTGGGTCTCAGTGTGCAGGCCTGCGTTATCTGCTCAAGTGTTGGTACTTGTATCTGCCAGTACGTGTTGTTTCTGCTAAGTATTTCCTAATAATTTGGCTGTTATTAAAGACATCTTGACTGGGTAATCCCTTAACCAAGTATGACAGAAATAGTTATTGACGTACATTGTTGTGTCTGTTACAAGTTGTGAGACAAAGCTGACGTATAACCAGCTGCTGCAACCTACAGTACATGTAAAGCCTTGAAAGCTGAGAGGTTCCTCTGCGTGGTGACAACCTTCAACATGTCTGGACTGCAGCTGAACTCTGCTCTGTGACAGATCAAACTGTGGTTAGTTGTACCTACAATAAAATGTAGTATCAAAAAAGACTAACCCTAACCCTTTCTGAGTTTTATGTACTTTTGGTCTGGTGCTGGATTTTTGAAGAATTGGACTAGACTGCACAGAGCCCTGACCTCAACCCCATCAGACAACTTAGGGGTGAATTCAAACATTGACTGCGAGCCAGGCATAGGCATTGCTAGGGTGGGGCTAGGTGGGGCTGTAGCCCCATCAAGAAATTACCAGATGTTTAAATCATTGTTGATTTCCTTAATCCGGCTGCAGTTTCCCCGATTCACCAGTTGATCCAGTCCAATAGAGCCCCCCCCCATAGGGGTGCACGAAAATTTGATATTGCGATATCGATAATGAATATTGCAATATCAATTTCGATATTTTCAAACATATGTAAAATTACCAAAGTTATGGGAAAACACATCAAAATAGATTCATAACAAATAAAACAAGTTTTCTTACAACACAAGGTTTATTTCAACCTGCAGTCATATTGGACTGGTCCAACGTGTCTACAGAACAGGACATGTTTTACTGGTTGTACAGCAGGGATCATCAACTACATTTTTCCAAGGGCCAGAATTTTTCTAAGCAGACACTCCGGGGGCCGGACTTTCAAATAAAGAAAATAAAATGAATTTATACCTAATACGCCTATTCTTGTTCAAAATGTTCACTTTCTTACTGAATTAATGCTATTATTTTTTTTTACATACAGTACATTAGTGTGAATAAACTCCTAAAAAACATGTAAACTCCATAATGATAACTGGCTCTTTAACTAGAAAAAGTTCTCAGACTAGGAGGCAGTTCACTGATGAGTGATGGTTAAAGTCTGTGATTAAGGAAACATGGTTGTAGTATGCAGCGTCCTGATTGGTGGAAAATGCTTGCAGAAAGAAACGCCTGTTGTCAGGTAAACATGTCAGTCAAAGAGACTGAAGGGAAAATTGACGTGGAAAAGCCCAGCTTTAATGATGAATGGACTGATAAGCAGGCTAGCATTGATCATGTATGCCTCATTTGCAATGAAATGATGCTGTTGCAAAAAAATACAACCAGCATCATCATCAAGAATGAAGAACGTGAACATAGCGATGGAGTCATTCACGTGCATATTAAGTAGCCACATGTATCTGTTTTGGTCTTAAAATACATCCATAGCTTTACTGCTCCAGCGGAGAGGACAGTTAAGTTTATAAGAATTTGTCCAAATTTCTAGATTCCCGGCAAACTAAGATAAATAGTTAGACTACAAACCGACAGCTTTATTTGTTTTAGCTTGTTGGTAAAAATTTGCTATTTGCAGAGTAGAGCTGTGTTTGCGGTGGACAAGAGTGGACAGAGTAGACAGAGCAGATTGAAATATCGCTTTCTACATGTTTATGCCGGTATATACAGGTGAGTGCATTGATAAGTATTGCCTTTTTACTCCCGAGTGTCTGGAGTGTATGGCCGAGCAAGGGAGTAGTGAGAGAGTGACGGTGATTATCTTCGGAGCAAGTAGCGACTCTAGAGTCATAGTGAGAGAAACAAAGTGTCTCCCCTGTTCTTTCTGACCACGGTGGGAAATCTTTAGCAGGCAAAGTTAACCCTCTCCTTGATTTCATGTTGTTTAAGGAGAACCAGGAAATTAGTCAGGGAAATACAGCGCTTCCAAGTGATGTGCATTTTTCGAGAAGTGCATCAAAGAGTATAGACGTAACAAGAGACAAATCTCAATAGAATGTTGTGCTGCAGCTTGCAATGGAACATTCTATTGAGTGCAACACAACGTTCTATTGAGTTTCGCCTCTTGTTACTTCTATATCCTTTGGGTGTATGTTGGGCGGGATGCAACGCTTCACAAATGAAAAAATATATATATAAAAAAAATAAAATAAAAAATATTGCATAATTATCGCGAGACTTTCGGTATAATATCGCGCACCGTGATATCGCGATAACGATATTGAGACGATATACTGTGCACCCCTACCCCCCAACTGCTATAATAACCTGCTATGCACTAAAATCACTTGGGTGAGTTCATGTTGCTTATTAGCAAGATGTATTTATTAAAGTAAACTGTTTTTATTCATTTTCCAAAGTTGACTGTTGTCTATTTCTGCATTATTCTACTCTATTCTATTCTACCAGTCCTATCAACGGGGTGGATATTATTATCATTTTAAATTTTTGTAGGTATTTGATATATATGTAATACATCTACACCTGGCCTCATTTATTCGTGTGTTTACGACAAATTCCATAGCCCCAGCAATAACAAGCCCCAGCAAGAAAGAATCTCTGGCGCCGCCTACAGAGCCAGGCCTCACTATCCAACATCAGTGCCTGACATCACAATCTTGCGGGAAAGCTGTTATAGCAGCACACATTTTAGAATCAGTTATTCAACAAACACATAAGTACATAATCTGCAGGTAGAGACCAAACCTCAATTTACCAATGAATGTCAAGCATAACATTTTTCTTCAATTTAATGAAATACTGGCAGTTTATCAAACACTGGGAATATAATACCTGAATCTCTTGCAAATACCTTCATAGGGCAGCGTGCAAAACTATCTACTCATTTCCACTAAGGCTTTTCAGTACACTCATTTTCTACATAAACAATACTTATGTGAGTCTACATCTACAAGAGATTGTTTGTTGACTATCTGTTGAACTGCAGTTTAAAATAATTGTATTGTGACATTTGACTGTGCTAACTGCCTCTTAGCAATGCTGGGGACAATTGGGTTTTGGCATCAAGGCTCCTATAAACAGGGGGAGGTTCTGGTATGTCAGTAATCTCTGCCATGATAACTACTTGCGTGGTTGCAGTCATGTTGTCGTCAGGGAACTTTTGAGTGTCACTGATCCGCGGTTCTCTCCTTGGCAGAACATTGTGTGTTTACATATGTATTCTTATGGGAGGTCTGACGTAATGAACACTGTGGAAGTGGTGGAACAAAACCGACAAATAAAACAAGTTTAACGCGTTTCCAGGTTCAAATTTTCGTTTCAGGTCACATTACAGCCTTCACCTAATCTCTCACTTCACCTATCTCTCTTTCCCCTTCACTCTCTTTTTTTTTCTTTCCTCCACTTTCTTTTCATCTCTCCCTTCTGCTGCACATCTCTGGTTTGTCAACATTGTTAACATACTTAAGTTCCATCTAATGCAACCACATTTTATTGTCATATAATTAACTGATGTGTGCAACATGTTGCTGTGTTCAACCATCAAGCCGTCAAATGTTCTCAGTTTGTCTAATGCAGGCTTGCCTGGAAACAAGACCCTGTAGTAGACGAATGGAGGGGCGTAAGAGACGCATGCAGCTTAATTGCTGCAAGATGTAACCTCGCCTGCAGCCTACTGTGGCCCACAAACACACTCATACACATTCAAGCACATGAAAAAATGCGCATACACGCATTTTAAAAAAAAAGCATGCAAACACACAATCAATTGTGTACACATAGTATATGCAGTAAAGAAAACACAAACCGCTTTAAGTGTTTTACTAAATTACAACATGGCAGGATTTGCTGCGCCATGTCACAGGCCCAAACTTCATAGTCACATTTTTTGTTTGTTTGCTGGTAAAAACAAGGTTTAAATTCTACTACAAGGCTATCCTTTGATGGAGAACATTCAAAAGTCCTTCTCTCTGAAGCAAACCAAATGGAATCAAAACAAATTGAAATAATTCAAAAAATCTACGGGTTTCGTTTCCTTACGGCATTTTAAGACGGTCTTTGAACCAAAGTCTAATGGATAAAAGATGTTATTAATGCAAAGATGCTTTTGAGTAATCTACATTTGGCTCTTGGTAGAATCCCATGAAGCGTTACTGAATAGAAATGATGAGAGGGGAGAGAAGAGAGACAGACAGGAGAGAAGCTCTGGCCTGATTTGGTCTCACATAGGAGAAGCTGAAGCCACAAAGGGAGCTCCTATGAATTAAACCATTACAATATAATATTTCTAGGATTGCTGAAGCCATATACTGTATGTGATACATTTAATGCCGTCAGAAACGATAAAGAATCTGTGACCAGTGCACAGGCCCATAGAGAATCAATTGGAAAAGTTGGAATAGGTGACTGTAACAGTACGCTGGAACATGTCCTCTGGGAAAACGCAGACTTTGACTCAACTTCAGCGAAAGATCCCAAAGTAATTCACAATATTCAGTCTCATCTTGATTGTCGCCGCGGGCAGCACATCAGGATGACATCACAGATTACAGCCTCGGTTCTCTGGTTTCTCGCTATTCAGTTCCCCTAAATAAGAGATTTGATGGTGCTACGCTGTGATGATAGCAGATGTGAGTTCTTTTAAATTGATTGGTATTCCCCTGCAGCCACTACACCATCTCTGGGTTTTAGCATTTCCTGACATCACTGAGCTGACGGCAGATCTGCTGGCGGCAGTAACCCAGGTCACTAAGATACAGTTACACACTCACAACTGTGAGTCCCAACCATATTCATCAGCACCTTGACCCTGGAAGACCACAAAACAGCAGACCACAGAGAGGTTCACCAGCACAGTCCGGCACATAAACACTGCAAGTGGTGTATTGTGAATAGCAGTAAGAGCCACGGCTATGATCGTATAATTACAAATAGTTAGATGCGGAATGTGTCTGTCTGTCCGCGTTGATTTAGGACGGAGGGAAGTTGCAATAAGAATTTAAAGACAAGTGTTTACATATTTTTCCTCTTGTTCCTAAACATCATTTAGTGCAGCAACAGTTTCATTATCTACTGACGTCTGTCGTCAGTGTCTACAAACCTCCAATTGTTGCATGTGTATTGTTGATATTTAATTATACATGATCATGTGCTGCATCCCAGATCAGAAGTGCTTTTTCCCTCCGTCTAGATGTGGGATAGTTGGATGAGGTCCCTGATCTGAGAGAGTTTTGGCTACAGATCCAAACCCCAGAGATGTTTATTTCTGCATCTGATTTTGCACAGATTGATTGCAGCAATATTGTCTGGAGGTGGGGTAATAGCAGTGGGCTGAACAAGTCCTTTGATTTTGTTGTTTGTGTTTTACATTATGGCATCTTACAAATATGTTAATAGTGATGTCAACTTATTTGTGTCCCAGGGCACAAACCAATCATACAAGACAATCTAATTATATGATCACTTGTATATTGTAAGAAATGTGTGCATGTAAACATTTGGCAGGGAGCCATGAAACAAAAAAAATCTGGAAGGGAAGAGGTTTTGTACGGTGTGTCATATAAAACATAAACATCTTTATTTTACTATTTATTATTAGAGTTGGATAATAATGTCTTTCCCAAGAGCCCCTCTTATTCCAAACAGACTTTGTGAGTTTTCATATATTACTCAAGTGTATACCTGCTCACTGAAACAGTGTAGACCGAGACCCTGTGATTTAATTACCCTGCCCTGTGCCGCTGTTCCCACTGTAGGCCAGGCTTCCCAGTTTCAGTCCCTCGCGATCACTCCGGCCTTCCCACATCAGGTTCTGATGAGCCTAACTGGAAACACGTGCTCCACGCTGGCTCCCCCGACAGATGGGACAATATCATATTATTAATGACAGAAAGAGAGGGACAGAGGGAGGGCGAGAGAGAAGTGGGGAAGGAAAATCCTCCCTCCTCAAAGGCTTTTTGGTCTTAAATAGCTCAACACTGAGCTGCCGTCGCTTCTGAGGAAGTTATTATAGGAAGGGAGCACGTCTGTGTTTGCATATGGAATATCCTCTCAATCTAACCCAATACTCAGCAGGCTTAGCCCCATGTCACTCCTCTTAAAGCCGCTGAACCCTGACCCTCATGCACACTCTTGAAAAGATGTCCAAAGTATGTGACACTCCCGTTATGTACTTTTGGTTTGGGGCTGTTTAGTGTAGTTCTAATTAATTAAGGACAATCTAAATATTACAGCTTCCAATGATATTTAAAAAAATGTTGTGCTTCCAACCTGGTTGCAGGTTAGAGAAAACCACACCGCTTGAGTCTCCAAATGAACGAAAGCAATCTGCTGCATTTCTGATTTGGAATGAGCTCAGCGGTTTGATGTGGTTGCTCAGTCTGCCATGTTTAGTTTGATTAAGTCTTTATTTACCCAGAATTCATAGCGAACAACGGTAGTCCTCCTTAACATAGTCATGAACAAGACAGCCTTGTGCGAGAGATGAATTGAGACGTCTGTCTGAAATCTATTAGTTCGCTCAAGTGTCACAATGTATCTTTGTGAAAGCAGCTTTTAACACCCAACATTAGTGCTCGACCTCACTAATGCTCTTGTGGCTGAATGGGAAGCAAATGTTTGGACTACTTTAATGCTGCAAGGTATGAGCTTTAGCAACAAATATTTAGTTTTTTGTACACATTACCATCTACGACAGTTTCATTTCCCACAAAGACAAAAACAAGATAAGAAACAAGAAGAAAAGCGATTTCATTATTATTTCGTCATGCCTACCCAGGCAATATTCATCAGCACCTTGACCCTGGATTACAAGGAAAACATCCTTGTGCTTAGTCACAAAGGACGGATTCCCTGCACCAAATTACTCCGGGAGCCAGAGGCCATGTATCCCGCCAGCACAGGAAACGCTGAGCATTTACAGATCATAGAGGTATTGGGGGGGGGGGGGGGGGGGGGGGGGGGGGGGGGACGTGACCTCTTCCCCTTTAAGATGCAAAGTTCAGCTCCTTTGGCTGAATGGGAGCAAAATATTGCTAGCAGCATAATAATGACTGAATAAGGTTTGGGTTTCCACAAACTTTTGTGTATGTCAGTGCAATGAACAGACAAATAACTCAAATAACCTCTTAAACTAAACTGCACAGGTACAGTATTGTGCACAAAAGAGCACACGCTGAGCGACAATTAGGTGGTCTACTGCTTTAATGTTTTTTTTCACCCCCAGTCACTAGTGATTCACTTTGTATCAAAGTACCGGAAACTACATTAAACCACCAGAAAACACCTCTGTCTCTCTCTTTTATTTGCGCGCGCGCGCACACACACACACACACACACACACACACACACACACACACACACACACACACACACACACACACACACACACACACACACACACACGGGAAGGGGTCTAAGTTTGTAGCCAAGTGACAAAGAATTTACAGGCATGTTGTAAGGACCTGTAGATCTAACTGTGCATGCGTGCGTGTGTGTGTGTGTGTGACAGAGTGTGTGTGTGTGACAGAGTGTGTGTGAGACAAAGAAAAAAGAAATGGTCTGACACTTGTCTATGAGTGCCTTATTAAAAAGGTGAGAAGTGAGTGCAGTGTCTGGAGGACGGGGTTAATTGTGCTCTTAAAAGAGGACTTCAAAGGGAGGCTGGTGTCAGGGCTGAGGGGCATGGGAGCGAAAGATGAAGAGGAAGTGGAGGAGGAGGAAGAAAAGATACTGGATTGGCTCATAGAAATGGCTGGGAAAAAGGCAAAACTCAGGTGACAGTAGTGTTGGGGTTATACCAATGATTTTGAGAGTTTGAAGAGAAAGAAAAAGTTAAGGCAAATGAGGGAGACTGGGTAAGAGAAGATGTTTTCATCAAGGGATGGACGCAAGAAAGGTCAGTCCGCCACTTTGGTCTAGACTGAAATATATACAGTAACTATTATGGATTGCCATGAAATTTGGTACTAAACATTCATAGTGCCCAATAAGTTAAATCTTATTGACTTTGCCAATCCCCAGATTTTTCATCCAACATTGCCTACAGGTTTAAGTTTCCCTTATCCGGTGAAATATCTTATTTTTCACTGGATGGATTGCTACAACATTTCTAACAGACATTCATAGTTCCCATCATATGGTTGACATTTGAGGTTGTCAGTGAAATATCTCGACTATTAGATGGATTGTCATGGAATTTGGTTCACACATTAATGTCCCCATCAGAATGAATTGCAATAGTTTTTACGATTCCCAAACCTTTCCTCTAGCGCCATCATCAGGTCAACATTTTAATTTGTCAAATAGTTGAGTTTATTGACCAAATGCCTGCAAAACTAATGGCATTCCCATCAGCCTCAGCTGTGCTTTGTCTTCTGTGGTTATTAGCAAATGTTAGCATGCTAACACACAAAACTAAGACGGTGAACATGGCAGACATACCATCAGCATGCTGGCATTAGCATTCAGCTCAGAGCACCAATGTGCATAAGTACAGTGTGGCTGTAGACTCTTAGTCTTGTTCTTTGGTTATTTGGATGAAAATTTAGTTTTTATGTACAGTAGATTGAAATCAGTGGATACATGTGTAGTGTGGCTGTATACTCTTAGTCTTGTTGCTTAATAATTGACAACAAATTATCAAAAGTGCTGTAAATGAACTCTGTTGATCAACTAACTGATAAAAAAACCTAATAATTTGCAGCACTATATTAGACGTGATTTGACTTCCCAGATACTTGAACAGCCTCAGACGTGCCATGTGGGAACATCGCACTCTAAACAAACTTAATAAAAGTATCTTCTGGTCATCAGATCAATATGTTTTAGCAAATACAACTCTATGATACAAACAAAACTTTGTTATTGGTTATTAGGTCAACATTAGTAATCAAAATGTTACAAACCTTAACTGGTGATTTTTTTCTTTTAAAATTATTAACAGAACAACCTTTGCCGATGATTAACTCTTTGACAGTAACTGCATGGGCTTTGAGCCCTCATGCTCCCTGACCTCCTGATTGGTTGTGTTTGATGTAAGCTTAATGTAGCATAGATGATTGGACATTATCATTGTTCTAATTAGCCCCTCTAACAGGCAGCTGTAAAGCAGATGTAGGAGTGCAGCACTCAGACTAAACACAGCAGAGTCAGAGGAGACGGATTCACATTCCCCGATATCGCTGCTGTCGGGTGAAAACCTCACTTATCCAATAACTAAACTTTTTAGAGACAAAGAAAGCCAGCTGTGTTTTGGGCCTGATGACAGTATGCTTTTTTTTATCTAACAGGTTTTGGACAGAACCCATCAAAGATCATGTCAATTTCAGTAATAACATTTTATGCTTCGCAGAGTTGATAATAATGCTTCTCCAAGGCAGAGAAACTCACTGAGAAATTACTCAAGTACATTTTGTTACAGCAGACGCACACTTGCCTCCTCAATGCAACCATTAACTATACAAAATTCCCTTAAGTTTCGTAGTAAAAGTAATTCCACAAATAAAAGATATAAGATCAGCCTTTAAAATATGATACATTGTTATAGATTAAACCTCCTCCGCATGTACTGTATATAAAGCAGTTAAATGAGATCTACCTCGACCAGGTATGACAAAAAGGCTGCTTACATGTTAATGCATCAAATAGCAATGTTCCAATAATACAATGTATGTAACATGTACATAACATGCTGGAATGGGACCATCCAGTATAATATATAGTATGTGTAATGAGTATTATTCATTTTTGGCCACTTGGAGGCAGTGGAAACAGGCTGTAAACACAACACTGACATTTTATCACCTAATACGCATCCACCAGAACTTTACAGAGCAACATTAGCATTTATTTTGTGTTCCTGGCCACCTATTCAATGTAAGTCCAATATTCACTCTCCTTTTAGTTCTGGTTTTGGTCTCCACCAACTCCTGAGGGAGCTTTTCTAGCCGCTGAATGCTCTACTACACATGTGTCAAACTCACGGCCCGCGGGCCAAATGCGGCCCTTCACAAATGTTGATCCGGCCCGCGTATCAGTTTTAGGTCCACAGTATATTCTGGCCCTGGCTAGTTGAGCACCAAACCAAAAAGATGGAAAACTGTTTTCAAACTCCAAATGACGCGACTCTCAGAACAGAATTTGGCAGATTTACCGACTTTGAGACTCAGAAACTCCCCCAGAACCAGAGAGTATTTTAATATTCAGGAGATGAAACAGGCTGTTTGCATGATTTGCTGAACTCTGCGATGGCTAAAGAACTCTTTGCTGACTTGCTAGGAGTTTATGTCGATGGAAGTGCGACAAAGTTGAAAAGAGTGACAAAAAAGCAACAAAACGATGCAAAAAACAAAAGAAAATTGATTAAAACGCCTGGAAAAAGCCACAAAAATGACCAAAAAGGCGACATGCAGTGATACAGTCAAAGATATTTGACTTTTTTGGATGTATGCATGTGAATTTAAGTCTCCGTCTGGCACTTGATGTGATTCTCTTTTCCAGTGTGGCCCTAAATGAAAATGAGTTTGACACCCCTGCTCTACTATGTTCACCAGCTAGTCGCTAACCTTGTCTGTCTGCTGTGTGGTGCTGAGCAGGTAGCCTACAGTCGGTGAGAGCTTTTTCACTGAAAACAGCTGCTTGGTGCATTTGGAATTGCTGCTTTTATATAAGGATAAAAAAAAAAAAAAAAAAAAAAACTTTTTCAATAATGCTATTTATTTCTAAAAGTTCTGCTCGCCTTACTGTACCTTTTTGTGAAATCTTACCAGATAAATTAGTAGCTCATGTTCATCAGGTGAGAGTCCATAACGTGGGCGTGTCCCGTGAGCAATCGCTGCCATTCAAGTCAATGCTTGATATTCCACCAGCTGTGCCACAGCGCGTCCCAGAGGCGTGCGTGAAGCGGCTCTCCGCTCCGCTAAAGATATGCACCAGGTCTATTTTCACGTGGGCTGTTCGGACAGCTGGGCGGAAAGTGAAACTGCAAGACTACCACCTCAAAATCATATATGTCACCTCTACAACACCACGGACAACAAGAGATTCATGGGAGGTTGGAAAAGGACTTTTTAAGGACAACACCAGAAAATAGAAGGCATGGAGTTTAATTGCAGGAGTGCTTGGAGTCGAAGGTAGATACTAGCTTAATAAACATGTGATAGTTCTGTAAAGTACTTATACAATATAATCTGCGAGTTGGGCAGCAAGATGCTCCGCTTCTGAGGTGTGGCATGGCACGTGGCGGAGGACGGAACGAAACCGGAACGCAGCCGGAAAGCAGCACAGACGGGCCCAGTGGAGAATCGGAGTAAGACAATGTTGGGACAAAAGACTAGCTCTGTATTCATGTAGTCTTTCTGTAGATCAGTGGGGAAAGTTTGCCTCGCTCAGCTCTCCCACAGCAGCTTTGTAAGAATTCAAAATCTATAGTGAGCAAATTGTGTCTCCACAAATCATTCCAATCACAACCATTTCAAACCACACAAGCGATACATACAAATAAGAACGGTTATAAATGTATGACTTAAAAAAGAGATATAATTCATGTCCATTAACAAAACGTGAAACACTTTCATGCTCATGTGAACCACCATGTGCTCCCTGGGAGGGAGAAAACATTGACTCAAATAACTCCAGGTCCTCTAAACTGTTACGCTCTATAGTAGGGCTGAAAGGATTCATCGAGTTACTCGAGTAACTCTGCCTCGAAGCCTCGTTAAATTCCTATAACGCGCACTATACACGCAGGGATCTGATTGTTCCACACGGACCGTTGTTCAGGAAGCACACCACTAGCGCGTGATACATTTTGAATTTAGTTGGCGCGATGGCGGAGAGTAAAGATGTCCATAAACGTCTGAGAATGTCTAAAGTTTGGGATCATTACATACTAAAAAAGGAAGAGAACAAGGTGCAATGTCTCTACTGCAAAGTAGACCTGGCATACCACAGCAGTACGACTTCAGTGATTCAGCATCTGAACCGAAAACATCCGCTCCACGCTGTTTCACCAAGCGTCGCTGAAACAAGGTTACGCAGCCTAAGCAGCCGCTGATTTTAATTGCATACTGTATTTGTAGCGATGTCGTGATGCGGTTTGACTAGATATGATGTTTAGCTTTGATGTTTTTAAGTAGTAAACTTATTCACGTTCAATTGCAAGAGAGTATAGCCTAAAGAAAAGAACCCCTTCACACACACACACGCACGCACCCTCGTCTCTCTCACTCTTCCTCACACACAGCACGCGTGCACACACAAACACACAGGTTGCTAGGTTACCATAGCAAATAGGCTCACCACAGAAACTATATATTATTTGTTAGTAGCCTAATGGTAAATGCTGCAGGTGTAGAAATCTACATAAAACAGATATTTACTTTGATGTCAGGGCTAGATTACAGCATGAAACTTAATTAAATGAAATTGCCAAATGTTGGAGTTGGAATAAATACCTCTGTTCTTTTGAGAAATAAAAGCCATTTTACAGCCACATCATTTTCGTTATGCATCATTTGTTTTGGTTGTTTTAAAACGCCAAAAAAAAAAAAATGTATCCGATTAATCGATCGATAAAGTGCTAGATTAATCGATTACAAAAAGAATCGCTATCTGCAGCCCTACTCTATAGGAAACGGCTCACAGTGGCAGGTCACATCAGCAAGAACAGTAATGTCAAAATCCAGAAGAACCGAACACAGAAACAGAGCCGACTTTAAGGCTCTCACAAGAGCTGCTGTCCAGAGCATTGCTTAAGATTTCCAATACAGATTTTTAATAAACATTAGAACTTTTCCAGTGATTCATGGTCCATCCATGTTATTTCACCTGACACTGATTACCCTCCTCTTGGACAGATGGTTTTGCAGCAGTTGCGTTGAGGGATTTAACCCAACAGCACCAAAAAATTAAAATATCATTTGTAGCAAAATCAACTTGGCCGTTGGGGCTTATGTTTCTTTTTCCATCTTTGAAAAAGTATTTAAGAGCTGTTTAAACCATTTGTTTAATGTAATGTTGGCAGGTATGCCATCAAACATCTAGAGACTTTCTTGGAGCACAGAGCATATAGTATTATGAGACCAACTACTGTTCAGATGAGTTCATAATATTCTGTATTCGCCATTTTCTTGTCACCTGCATCTAGAGCTTTAATTGCTTTTAATTATACTGTATGACCACATACACACAGTCATCTTAAAAACTACAGCGATGCCTGTGCTTACGTGACACTATAACATTGGCCTCTGAGGTATCCCCTTCCAGCACCCGTCTGACAGTAATTACAATGATTCATTTAGTTTTATTACAGAACAGACATCTCTCTTTGTGTGTGTCTTGGCCTGGGGGAGACCGAAGTGTCTCTAAGTGACGGGTCTTTAATTACAAGCACAAACAAACGACACCACGTACATATGTTCTGGTTTACTGTAATGAGGGAGACACCAGCATGAAAATAATGTCATCACACAAAGGATTACTGAGAAAGAGATATCAAATTCTCTCTTTTCTTTCTATCTCCCCCCTCCCTCTTTCTCTCTGCCCTGCTGTAAAAAGCAATCATCATGACTGGAAGTTCAGTAATCCAATCTGCAATATTGCTTTAAACCACTGCTGTTGCTGAGGCAATGAATCTACATGTACTTAGAGTAATGAATTACATCTAGAGTATCTGGCCCTTAGATGCACTTCTCGTCAGGGCCTTACAGCAGTTTAACCATGTGTTTCTGATCAGTTCAATTAATCACCGTTTATCTGGGTAAGGTTAATTTCTCACTGGGAAAAACAAAACACCAGCTTTTCGTCTATGCCATGCTCTCTGTCTCGGTCACTTGCTGGAGCATTGTTTGTCAAATGTTCAGAGAAGAGAGGGGTTAAATTACAAACCAAACTTTGGCCTTTATGCTAACAGGTAACAGGCCAATGGCGCCTGAGAGCCGTATGCACACATGTACAAGCTCCAAGAGTTGTTTTTGCGCATGAGGGTATGCATGTTTTTTCTGTATGTGTGTGCACATCCGTGTGTGTGTGTGTGTGTGTGTGTGTGTGTGTGTGTGTGTGTGTGTGTGTTTGTGTGTGTGTGTGTGTGTGTGTGTGTGTGTGTGTGTGTGACCAGAAACACCAGGCGGTGTGAGTTATGGTTAGCCTTTGGATGTCTCTCACATGAAGCAACGTCAGAGCCTGTTAGTAATGATTAATCAACAACGTTATTTGGGCTAATGCTGTCTGATAGCATATTTCCTGGAAGCTCTGGAATTCGTCTTCACAGCTGGACTTTTACAAGATCTCTCTGCTCCGCAAGGGAGTGACAAAGCAAGAAATGCAAGAGCGCTGCAGTGTTGCAACAGCCGAAAAAAAAACATCTTGGCCAGAAGAAATGAGCTTATACGTAATATATCAAAGACTGAAGACGTTTAATCTCAGCTCCCAAACTCTGCAACACTGAATATCAATAATAAGAGTAACAAACTAGTAGTAGTACTTTTTTATGATGTATTACAAGCACACCAAGTTTTTCTATCTCAACTGAACTCAAAACTATTGAAAATACTGGCTTGAGTTTATCTTATCTTAACACTTTGTTGCATTTAACCTCTCTCTCCCGCTTTCTCTCTCCATCTTTCTTAGATAACAACGTTGCCACTTGTCTTTATCTCCCAGACAAATTGTTCTCATGACATCATTGCTTGTTGCATGTATCACAGCCCACCCACTCTTTTCAATACTCCCCCTCCCAACACACATCCCTAAAAGCTTTAGCTCATTCGCTTAGTTTATCACTAGCCACCATCTTTCTTGCTATTCTTTGGGATGGTTCTTCTTTTTATAGAGTATTTAAACATTGGAAATGTTTAACAATGTGATTACCCAGACTTTTGTTTTAAACAAAGTTTTAATCCGAGTTCATAGAGGTTTGAAAAAAAGGGGAAATTGGGAATGTATTAGTATTTGTACAGCAAAGGGTCCGTGTAACGCTTATCAGTTCAATTTTCTAAGCACAAACGGACATTTGGAAAAACAAATATCCAATTTTTCATTTTTTTCCGCTTTGACAAATAAATTTTTTTTTTCCAATTTTCTGTTTTTATTCAGAGGATCAGAAATTTAGAAAATTACAAAATTGCGTCTCGGCTCCAATTATTCAATACTGCAATGACATTCTGCCCCTCGTTCCACCTAGCTCCGCCCCACCCCGCCCCCCATTCGAGCACATTCAGCAGCCAGACCGAAAGACAGAATGAGAATGGACGATGTTTTGGAAGTCGAATAACGAAAAACATTCAGCGTTCACCGAGAGGTAAAACACTTGTCAATATCCAGCACAGACTTGAATCAAGATGGCCTAGTGTCTATATTTAAAGTGTCATCCTCCGCCCATACACGGGCCGGTTGTGTCTGTTTCGAGGCCGCGAGGGCCGGTCTGATAATAGTTATAGGCTACATTGCAAGTTCTTAGCCACACCATCTGCTGCCCGGCCGCTGCCCGCTGGTCAGCCTCTGCTCAACGCGTACGGCGGGCCGCAGCAGCCGCTTATTTCAATATGGAAAGCCAAAAAAGAAAAGGGAAAGGTGGCGCTGAGATGGTCAGACTGAAAAGAAAAGAAGGGATCGTGCTATGCTGTGAGTTCATTCATTCACCATCCGAACATTCATCTCCCCTCTTCTCTACAAGATTCTGAATTATATTCTTGTAATTATCCAGCGTTGACATGACTGCCCCAAAGGACTGCCCCGAGTCTTCTTGAATAAACCCATCCAGACACACCAACGATAATAGCTAACCAATCGTTGGTAACTAGGCGGGACGAGGGAGAGAATATCATTGCAGTATTGAATAATTGGAGCCCAGACGCAATTTTGTAATTTTCTAAATTTCTGATCCTCTGAATAAAAACAGAAAATTGGAAAAACAGGTTAGAGATCCAATTTTTTAACTTGTCAAGGCGGGAAAAAAAATGAAAAATTGGATATTTGAACCCAATTTTCTGTTTTTCCAAATGTCCGTTTGTGTTTAGAAAATTGAACTGATAAGCGTTACACGGACCGTAAAGCAATACATTTCAGTTTTGGTTTTTTGCTCTATCACAAGCTGAGCATTTTGTCTCCCCGGCACCCTTTTTCAACCTCCCAAACATCAAGAAGACTCCTCTTGATTTCACGCTAGTGGCTGCATATGCTAGATGTGAGGGACAGACGTATACAACATCAGGCACACTGACAGATTAACCACTGCAAGGGTCACTGCATCTGATGGGTTAGCAGTGCAACAGATGAGCATGCTGGGAACTGAAGTTTTGGATTGATTTAAGTGTATAATTTGACTGAAACAAAGAATTTTAGGAAATTAGGATTGTTGTAGTCTCGCTTTGCCAGACCTTTGTCCACAGCGCTGCAGAGGAGGGAAAGACATGCAGGCGATGAGAGAGAAAGACAGACCAAATGTGGGGCACCCTGTCTTGCTGAGCTCACCGGGCTGGCATGACCCACTGCTGGAGGTCCCTACATGCTGAACACACACTGACTTTAACAGGCTCCACACAAGCCGAACTAAACCAAATCCAAATTAATGGATTTAATGGAAACCATTACCATTACACAAGACATTCATTTGGCAGCTGCTTTGAAATATTTGCTCTTTTTTCAAATCTAACACATTATCTAGCACATTTTCACATATAGCCTATGCCTTCTCAAAATGTGCTCCTGGTGTACGCTTTATCAGAGAAGACTACTCTCAAATGTTAAGAATGGAGCACGGCTGATTGTTCTCAACAAACACTTCACAGAGACACAAAAACAACAGCAAAGACAAACAAACTGCTGCTGGAGAAATTGGGTCTAAAAATGTGAAAAGGGAAAGTTTCCCCCTTCAGGAGATTTCAGTAGATCAACTAAAATTACTTTCCACTGTTATTAAAATAATGTGCAGCTCTAGGCAGCACTTTTTCTACACATAACACCAAACACCTAAATCCAACAACTGACACAATGCTCAACAATTAAAGGACAAAACACATCATTTGTAAATCGCCCTTCAGAACAACACAAGCATGTGTTTGACGTCCACATCAGCAGGACTACATCATTTGTCTGTGCCTTTCTAAACCGTTTTCTGAGCCGACACCGCTATGGTTAAGGTTTAGTTGGATGTAGTTAGGGAAACATTGTGGTTAAAATTACAACTTTGTTGAGGTTAGGGGACCTCGTCATGGTTACAATAATAACCACTTGGTTAAGTCATGGTAACAAGAAACAAAACGTTGACTGTAACAAGGAAACGGGAAATAACTCCCATGTTAATGTCCTCCATTTGGTTGACCCATACATCCACTCCAACCTCCTCCCTCTGCGGACTTTGCCGCACTATAAGTTGCACTGTTGTCGTTCTTTGCTCCTGACAAAGCAAATCAATTCCAACATGTTTGATGACAAAGTCCTAGACGAGTCTCCAGAATTGTCACTCTAGTTTCAGTATTAAACCGTTCAGCCCCTACTCTGAGAATGTCATTGCACCTGAAGCCAACATTAAGGCATAAATGGTCAAGTTCAATGAGACATCAGGTAGTGTGCATGAAGACTTATGCAATGTAATATCCTGTGCACAAACTGAAATTTATTGTGACATTTTTGCTATAAAAAGGGGCAAACCTTTAATAGCTGTAATGGAGGAAAAGTCCAGAACTATTTCTCTTTTCTCCTGCTTTAACCTCCCTTCACAAATGCCTGATTTACCACGCCTGTTTTTAATTATATAATATATAATAATTAAGAATTCCATGTGTTCTAGCTAAAAATGTGTTATGCTAATTAATTGAATCAGTAGTATGCCTGTCTATCGCCTTGACTGGGAAAGACGTCCGATTACGAGAACAAAGTTTCAGTGGTCCATGATCCAGGTGCCTCCTGTTGAGTGAGCGGATGTTCTCCTCTCGGTCCAGTGGACCAGGCGATGTCAGGTTCAGGATTAAATCCATAACCAGACACGATATAATGAGCTTTCAAACCAGCAACCCACTGGGACAAAGTATTGTAATCCCCACCAGTTAAAGGTTGAGTAGTCATCAAATCATGTGTGTTGGTTTTAGGCTCAGCAGGAAATGGCTGAGGGTTCCAATAATGTTATTTCTCAGATAAGTTTGCTGCCTCATGACAAGCAAATGTTAACTGTTTATTATAAATCCCAGATTCTAAAAGACTACCAGTTAATAAAAGACATATTTCCCTGGTGAGTTGATGGAGCCACTTCCATTTGAAGACAGTTACAGTATGACCCTTTCATGATTGGGATTCAAACCATTCACTAAATTATTTTAAAAAGGTTTTGCAACTTCATATTTCTTTCGGCAGGTTGTTACGTCACAACTAAAGTAATGACAAGATGTAACAACTTACAGCATTTGTAGGGAGGTTCGAGGAAACACATGGTATTGGTTTGATGATAAAAACATTGTCTTTAATTAGAAGTATGAGGCAGCTTGTAAGACGGGTTGTCGTGGCGTAAAAGTCAAATGTTTCATACGCCCAACCACCACACCAATGATCTCCACCGAACTTCACACTACTTCCTGCATTAGTGCTAAAAGCTTTCCCTAAATGTCAACTGCTAATATGCAGAATAGTTGAATATGAATGTAAATCAGAGAAAATGAGAGAAATGGCAACACAGACCCGTTGTGTTAGGACTCAGGGAACATTTGCAAAGACAAATGTCTAAAGTAAGGGACTGAATGCTGAGTCATACATATTCAATTTCTCTCAACTAGCAACACTAGGCAAAGTCCAGCTGTCGTTGGTCTATGTCTGCTCCACCAACCACATTCCCATCCAAAACAACCCACGCCACGTGACAAAGATTTATCCAATAAAACTTCTGTCTGGTTTCAGATTTGCCACAGCAGCCCAAGAAGCAGAATTCAAGGAGTATATATATATATATATATATATATATATATATATATATATATATATATATATATATATATATATTAAATTAGTAAAAAGCTAACTAAATCAAACAACCGTTCACATTAGCATGCATACATCAATAAAACATGAAATCATTTGCAGTTTTAATGCATTTTGCCTTTTTGCCCTCTGAAAGAACGAACAAACCCACAGCTTGGTTACACATTTGCAGGAAATACTGCCTTCACTAGAGGCATACTACAGGTGTGAATATACAAAGTCTCCAGGCAGCACGACTACAAGTGTTCCTGTTGAGTGGAAAATTACAGAACCAACAGTCATGAAGAGAAGGAGACCACTTCTGTAAAGTAGTTGTTGAAGAAAGGATGTGTCCGCGATAGCGGCAGGTGGTTAATGTGTCTCTGACGACACAGTTTAATTCTCTAGCATGCTCAGCTGTCTCGGTCTGTCAGTCCACATGGCTTACAAAGATCCTAAGCTAATGCTAGCTTGTTAGTCTCCTCATGATATGCATTTACTTACACCAGATGCTTGACAGATCACATCAAAGATACACTGCTGACTGTGTCCAATCTGTGTTGTTTTATTGTTATCCTGCCACATCTTAACAGAATGTGTTCAGCTGATGTAGGAGACTGAGGCAACAGCACGGTATTTTTTCCATTATCTGTGTTAGAGGCTGCTTTTGTGAGGTCCAGAAGATACCATGTACATGGCTGCTTTCTTTTCAAAATCAAGACATATGCAAAGAAGCCAACAGTTCTACCTTTGTTGGGAGCCACAGTGACACAATAAAAATATACCAAGGAAAGAGAAGGGAGGTGTAGTGATGATGTGAACTAAAAATAAACTAACTAAATCTGATTCATTTCTTCTTTTCGGGCGCCCAGATAGCTCAGTTGGTAGAGCGGGCGCCCATATATAGAGGTATACTCCTCGACGCAGCGGGCCCAGGTTCAACTCAGACCTGCGGCCCTTTGCTGCATGTCATTCCTCCTCTCTCTCTCTCCTTTCATGTCTTCAGCTGTCCTGTCAAAATAAAGGCCGAAAATGCCCCGAAATAATCTTTATTATTGTTGTCAACAACTCTAAATATCACTGGTTCGATCAGTTGTCTTAAACAGTCCAAAAATCAACTCATCTAGCCTGGATACAAAATGTAAAAAGGCTCTGTGCTATTTCAAAGGTTTACCACTAAATTATAGGTGCAACAGCTGGTGCCAGTTAAGTAATATGACATGAAATCTGCATAAATATAATATAAAGACTTCCAAATTAGACTTAGCAGAAATTCAAACTACCTTTCATCACAACGATCGAGAGGTAAACAATAGTAATACAGTGTTCACGTTATGAAGTAATTATGTACTGTATTTGATTGGCCAATGCAGACTCTTGCCGGAAGACGTAGCACTGCGTTGCAGCAACAGTTAAGCATGACTAAACTTTGCTGCTGGACAACCCTGCGTTTTATTTTACGGGAAACCCCTTTCATTGGCGCCCCAGCTACGTTGAGAGAGTGGCTCCATTTAAATGAATAAGGGGGCTATGTTTTTTTCACACAGAGGTCAAGTCGACCTGAACACAGCCTGACATGAACAATAATAGTAGAGATGATGTACTAATTACAAAGCTTCCAGTGCCAAATCTTATATAAAATTCCGGTATTATTCCTGTAACTGCACTGCTGTCTGTCCGTAGTGCAGTTTGAGAACAAAGAAAAAAATATTCTGAATAATCTCAGTTTCTGTGGATAAGGGTATAAATGACGTATATAATAATTAATATAGTCCATTAGTCATAACAAGGATTTCTGTAATTGTGATGCCTTACAATTAGTTACAGGTGCAGGGTAATGTATTACTGGGTTACTGGGCCATAGCCCCAGCGGTGATGTGAGTTACCAAACTTTGCTGATGCAGCACACATATGCGAGCTCTACTGTACAAACACTTTTTTTTTTTTTTTTTTTCTATCTGGATACTCCCATGTTGCCTCATCACTCATAAACATCTCAGACAAGCCCAACAATCAAAACCACTGTACAAACAAATGTGACATTACATGCTAGTTTGTTGTGTATAAAGTTCATGACCTGTATTGCGGCTTGTATTTCCTTTTCTGTTCTATTAGCCATTAATCGTTTCTTTGGCAAACATGTGGACTCAGTTGGGTCTGCCTTCCAAAACATCAAAGATCCTTGTGTGATGTTGCCTCTACATGAGGGAGTTGGCCTCAACAGACACTTTACTTTCTTTCACTGCAAAAGGATATTTCAGACTCAGTTTGTGTGTTTGTGTGTATATTGATCCAGAAGAGAGAGAGAGTGTGTATGAGAGAGGACAATGTAATTTATGTTTTGTTGCCTCCATATGACTCGGCCAAAGTCGACTCATACTGTGGTGACAGAGAAGTCAATGTGCCAGTTGCACTGGCCACCATATGAAAAAGACCCTTTGAAATTCACAAAGATATGTCAGAGCTCCAAATACTGTATGTCACTGTCATTTCTGTAAGAGAATGTGCAGATCTAACATCGTTCAATGTTGTGAATCTATGCTGACTACAGCTGCATCTTTCCAGCCTTAAGGGGGTGTTGACACATTCTCAAAAGAAATATTATCCGTGAAGTTTAAAGGATAAAGCTGGTGATTTTCTGTTTTTGTTCTTGTCAACAAATATGGCGTCAGGTTTGTCATATCGTGCAAGCGCCACAAAAAAATGTATCATTTGTTTTGAAATGTTCGTAAATCCTTGCTGACGTAAGTACCCATATAGCCTACCTCTAACATTAGAGCTAACGTTAGCCTTAGCTAAAGGGTGGCAGTAGCTCAGTCCGTAGGGAGTTGTGTTAGGAACCGGAGGGTTGTTGGTTCAAGTCCCAATTACGCAGCGTGGACTGGTAACTGGAGAGATGCTAGTTCACCTCCTGTGCACTGCCAAAGTTGAGTTAGAGATAAGGGTACATCAGCAAGAATTTACAGACATTTCAAAAGCATCGCACATATCCCAACAACAGAACGGATGAGACACTTATACATTCCTTTATTTACGGTGCTGTATTGCGCCATCGTTAATAAAGACAGAAAAACACTCCAGGCTTCCTGAACAATAGTTGTCAATCAAGTTAACGTTAGGGAGGTCGGTGGGTGAGATTGCCTTGAAAGTGACCAAGCACAGAAGGGCCAGTGCCTCCTCGGTTTCCGCCACCAAAGTGTCAAAAATAAGTTTCATTCGAGCGAGCAGAAATCAACTTCAAGAGCAGAGTTTACCTACGAGAGCATGTATGCCCTCCAGCGCTGGCACAGCAGACACTTGCGGGCGCGTAGTGGATGCTCTGTGTGCGTGCTGCTTAGTTTTATACACACAGGTACCATTCTTTCCCTCTCCCTATGCTTTGTTACACGCTCGTAGCTGCCTGTACAACTCTTGATTGTTGAACTGGTGCACACAGAGTAATATCTGTGAGTGTGAAATGATATAATTTGCCATAAACAAATCGCATAAAAAAAGACTAAAACCAACAATGTCATTTATAGCATGGCTCTATAGGGATGGCAATGTCGGCCTGTTGGTCGGTCAGCTACTGGATGGATCAAAATGTTGTTCAGACATTCATGGTCCCTATACGGAATTTGGTGATCGGTGACTTTTTCTCTAGCGTCATGAGGTTGACATTTGTGGTTTTGAGGGAAATATCTCAACAACTAAACAATGGATTGCCATAAAATAATGGACATTCACTTCCACCTCTGGATCACTTGAAATCACAGTGAGCCCTTCACTTTTCATATAGCACAATTATCAATCAGGTGACATTGGAGGTCTATGGCAAAGAGGAACAAGCTATATCAGACTTTGGCTGCACAGATAATACTTATTTGGATCAATTTATTGTTGGTTTTGTTGATCTCTTGCCAATAAGTAAAACATAAAATATCAATGGACTTATCCTTACCAGCAATATATATATATATATATATATATATATATATATATATACATACACACATATATATACATATATATACACATATATATACATACACATATATATATATATATATATATATATATATATATATATATACACACACATATATATATATATATATATATATACACACATATATATACACACACACACATATATATATATATATATATACATACACACACACACACACACACACACACACACACACACACATATATACATATATATACACATATACATATATACATATATATATATACACACACACACACACAAGTGGTGGGCCGTTAACGTGAGACTCTTATCGGGCAATAAAAAAAATATCACCGTTAATCTATTCTCAAAGTTGGGTTGGGAGCTGGGTCTATAGGCTACTACGCAAGCTATGATGACTTTCACCTTGATATTTTAGCGCGGATGTATACAGCCTACTGACTGTAAAACAGTTCAAAATGAATGTTTAACTGAATAAACAGTAACAGTGTTTCCCACACATAGACTAATGTGCGGCGGTGCGCCTCACAATCAACACTGCCCGCCGCACTTGCATTTATTATTTTTTTTTAAAGTCATTTAAAACATGCAGCGTATTCGTTCAGCAGCATTTTCCTTCCCTGCTCTCCTCCGTCTCTCTGTCACTTGCGTCTGCCAGTGTGTTAATGTTAGAGTCCCGACCCGACTCTTAGCAAACAAGCGATTTTGCCCGCTTTAGAAAGTTAACTAATCGTAGTTAGTTTGTGATGCATTCAGTGCATTTTGGAAACAGGAGATGAGCCCCTGGTGGCGCCACCTGGCTTGAGAAACCCATTCTCAAAGACTTACTTTTAGTCATCATTTGGGTAGCACACATATTCTTAATGCCTTCGACAGAATTCAAATGAGCCATTTTAATCTAGATTAATCTAGATTAATTCCAAGATTACAGTGAGATTAATCTAGATTTAAAAAAATAATCTATGCCCACCACTAATATATACACACACACAGGGGGATTTACCTTCAGTCAGGACATGCGAGGAACAACCGCTGTGGGAGCCCATGAGTCAAAACATTAGCAGCTAGACAAGGGGAAGCCCAGCCTCACTGTCCTCATTACAGGCAACAGACCGTTGTAATGATGAAGCGTGATGACTCCTTTTATGTGAGACCAAGTCTCATGTCTAATGGCCCTATCATTACTGGAGAGTGTAAACAGGAGAAAACACTACATACAGACATGGGATTAGTCCTGCAGTAAGTGTTTGTTGTGGTTTTGAGAACCGCATGGTTCATGCGTGTGTTTTATGTGTGTCTGTGCAAGTGTCTGCCATCTCTGGTAGCAGGGCTTCATCTAAGGCTGTAAATGCATTTGTTGTTGTGAGCCCCAGTGTGGAATCAAAGTAGACATGATCGCAGGTGTTCATGCTGGCCTTGTAAAAACTTGCAACACAGTTATTACAGACAAATGACAACTTATATCATCAATCAACCAGAACGGAGAAAGCATGGTGGTAACATGAAAATCAAAATACCTTGCTTTTCTACAAAAGACTGAACACTTATTTTGACTGTAGAGGTTACTATAGATGTACTAACAGCTTACACACTATGCTACATCAGCAGAACAGGACTTACTGCAGTGGAATTTGAGAAAGTAAGCGTAAGATTTGGGATGATGCCATACCTTGATTTACAATTGCAATGAAGAAAAATTCCACTGAAAGTCTCAAATACTTGCCGATTGCAGCCTTGGAAGGTGGCTTTGAAAAGATTACATCTTGCTCCCTTAAAGGAGGAAGGCAGCTGTAGTAAGCTCAATATCACAATAGTTACAATGAAGTCCAATCACAGGAAAAAACCCTGTCAAAATGTCTCAAAACATCCATATAAACCCACTGACCCACTACTGCGGCATAATTTAAGTCCCTCTCTGTGATCTGTATGTTTAGTAGGTTCCAAACAATTCTTGTTTCACCAGTAAATTACTAAAACACTACTTGCAGTGGAGCTTTACCACTATGAGTAGGCAATAGTGTGGCATGGAAGAAGTGCATTTCTCTATGTCGTTGGGAAACTCCACCAGAAGAATGTATTTGTGTATTTCGTGACTTCTTTGGCAAAGCAACACTTGGATCATGACAAACATATGGTTTGATTGGCGTGTTGTTCAAGGTACTGGTGAGACAACGAAATATGATTCGGGAAGTCTAGCTAGAGTAAGTAATACTTTTTGGAACGTTATCATGGCTGCAAATATTCTATCTTTCATCATGACTATCTCAAGGTAAACGATAGTAGTGCGGTGTTCACGTTACAAAGTAATTGTGTGCTCGCATGTATGTGATCGGCCAATGCAGAGCCTTGCCGGATGACATAGCATTGCATCGTAGCCAAAGTTGAGCCCAATTTAACTTTTCTTTTCTCCCGAATGACCCTGTTTTTTTTTCAGGGAAACCCCTTGCATTGCACAGGCCTACTCTGCTTGTGACTGACCCCATGTCTGGACTGTGACAGATGTGCCAGTTTATGCTGAATGTCAAACTTCATTATTGTCATGTAAGAGGTGCTCACTTAAGTAACGTTAGTAGTTCGGGGGTGCAGTTTTGTTCAAGATGAACATGTCTTGAAAATCCACTTAGCACTTTGAGCCTGCTTTGTATCTTAGGAAAATAAGAACATGTTTCGAATACCTGCTCAAAACATACAGCACCCTGTAAAATAATATTTCTTGATTGATCTTTAAAAGTGGATTGCCCACTACTGAGACAAGTCCTTAACAGGTTAAATCAAGTACATTTTAAGTGCTTCAAAGTACTTTTCAAAGCTCTTTCAGCTTTTTGTCATCTCACCTACTAACGAAGGTCTTTATCTTCTCTTTATGGACACTTTTTACTTTGGTTTGTTCGCATGTCTAGACAGAATGCATTTTTCAGGGCTTTGAGTTGGCTGTCTTTTGTCTAACTGTGTACCTGGGGATGGTTGGATAGCTTCACCACATCACAGGGCTGTGTCTGCTTCAGTTTGTTCTCTCATCAGAGACCAGACAAAATTGCCTTTCAACTCCCGTCGCCCTCTCTTTTCCTCACAAGGAAAGGTGGAATGTGTCTATATATACAGCCATGCTTATTTGTAGAGAATAAAGCTCCGCTGGTCACCTGGTAACTGAGCGTGTGCAGAGAGGTTACGGGTAGGGAAGGGCTTATTGGCCCACTTAAACCCGATACCTGAAATTCAACCTCAGGACATGGAACCGGACAGGTGTCTGGTTCCAACTATGGCCAAAGTAATGGACGTGAGTGGCAGTGGGGTTGGGCTGGAGTGTGTTGTTTTGTGTGTGTGTGTGTGTGTGTGTGTGTGTGTTAGGGCCTTCCCATGTCTCACTCTTTCCCCTGACCTCATACCCTTATCCGACCTGTATGCATGTGTGTGTGTGTGTGTGTGTGTGTGTGTGTGTGTGTGTGTGTGTGTGTGTGTGTGTGTGTACACACACACATGTACATGACCATGTCTGTGTGTTTGTGTGTCAGTGAGTGTGTAAGGTTGGAGGTGTGTGCATTTATGACAGCATCCAGGTCAAGAGAGCACTAGAAGTTATCTTTAAAACAAAGCAGACTGCCACAATGGATGTCTAAAGCAGGATGCTCTTCGTGCTTGAAAGGTCTGGGAGCATTTTGGTCAAACAACCCTCAAGCCTCGGCTCACACATGCACACCTGGCCTCCATTTTACCTCCTGCCTGGCGCAATCCTGCACGTCATGGCAGCCGCTCCATAGATGTATCCCCTACAGAGGATTTCTCCAGTAAACTTAGGTTATTATGAAGGATGGTGGCATAGGTCAAACCAGAAGAGACAAATTTCATAGCACTGGATGCATTTGTGAAAACTAGAGCTGCAAAACAATTAGTCGACTGATCGATTAGTACATCTGCAGAAACCTAATCGGCAACTATTATGATATTGATTGATAGTTTATTTTTCAAGCAAAAATGTCAAACCAATTCCCTGGTACCAGTTTTTTAAATGTGAGGATTGTTTTGTCATATATAAGAGTAAACTGAATATATTTTGGCTTTGGAATCAAGCTGAATGATTACAGTACAACACATCAGGCTGTGAGAAATTATGACAGCAGATGAAGTGTAAAAAACCAAAGACAGTATATAGAATGGACCAAAAGATCCCGTTGCTCTGGACGGAGACGAGTGTAGTCTATTACCAGCACTTTTCCGGTGATGGTTGAGCGTTACTGAGCGTTACTGCGCAGCTGCAAACTGAGCTTGCCGCCGTAGATGTGACGTGAGCAACGTGTCTGAACGTTGTAAGTCTTCTGGTAGCTGTGCCAAGAGAAATCTCAATCATTCCCAATCTTGCAGAGACGGAGAGCGTAGGTATATGTAAGGAGATAACATAGGCACAGGCTAATTATTGCTAACTTAAATGCTAGTTAATATTAACAATTAAACTTAAACAGCTAATGTAAGTCGAAACTGCCTGCGAGCTTATCCTGTACTGTACGGTAATTCCTCTACTATGCGACAGTGAGTCGGCGTGGCTATGACAATCGTTAGCCTATTTTTACAAAAACGTCTGCTACAGAGCCATAACATGAGGCACAAGGTAACGGAGCCTTTTATACATTGTCGTGTTTCTTTAGAAATAAACAATGGACAAATGAAGTCTTTAAATGCTTCATATGTGAAGTTATTGGCTGTCAAAGTGACGCCAAAATGAATGGCAGTCAATGGAATGCTAATGGGGGGTGATGGTTTGGGTAGCATAAAATGGCGCCATAGCGGCTTCGCTCTGAGGAGGCAGGCTTGCCCCCTTGGTAAAAACAAGACTAAGAGTCTACACGTAAAGAATTTAAAGAGAGTTGTACAGACTTAAACTCCTCTCAGATACAGACATGTCCCACCTTTAATGATGACCACTGATTGGTCACAGGCCTTCTCTGCATTCAACCTTCCGCCTGGTGAAATAAACAAGAAATCCACGAGAAACATAAGTCATCAATAACAATTATCTCTCACTTTCCCCCTCTCTCCCCCTTCCTCATTCCTGCCAAAAAACTCCTCCTCACTCACGCTATATAACTTTATTTAGGCTTTCTTTAGCTACATACATGTCTGGACTGTGACAGATGTGCCAGTTTATGCTGACTGTCAAACTTCATTATGGTCACGTAAAAGGTGCTCACTTGAGTCTGTTAAATGTGTACATTTGTAGAAGTGTAGATTTACAACAATAAAAGTAATGCAAGGCCAGCAACTAAAATTAAACATATTTCCTGTTTTCCTCTTTTGCCTTTAATTCTTTCAGAGAGGTGAATGGAAGAAGCTCTAATCTTTAATTTATCCATCCGCTCGCTTTCTCTGAAACCAGAACTGATCCACCTGTTGCATTATTTACCTGGAACCAACACTCCCAGTCCCTACATCAATATTTTAGCAATGACCATTCACCTCCACTGGACAGCATGATGAGATAGATGTGGATGTTGGTACAGCGCATGGTGGACAAAATACAGCCCACAGGGGATTTTGTTCAAAATTAACAAAGTGGAGGCAGGTAGATTTTTGTTTTGCTTTATCTTTATGCGCAAACTATAATGCGCCTTCATGACTACATTTTAGAATTGTAAATAAAGGTTGAGATGAGATGGCATCTACTCTATTTGGCTGAATAGCTCTAAAATATGAAATATTTTTTTTAATTTGTCTTAGGCAAAGAAGACTTTTACGGCAACATATAGAAGAAAGCTACAAATGGAGAACATGATGATCATTCATATGTATTTTAAAAAGGAGCTCTCATTAAGTTCATTTCAGCTACACTCAGGAGGCGGCCAGGAAGTTAACCGCCAGCCAAATGATGAAAATGATCAACGCCTTGGTCAAATGTAATTTGTTAAAATGGCAAATGTATCATGGGAATTAGCATTCCAGTGGCAGTTGTGTTTAACATCTTAGCATGAGCCACACTGTAATTACTTCCATGTAGTTATTAAAATATGGAAACTATATCAGCTTGTAGAAGCACTGTTAGAAAAAGCTGTCAGTGGTGGGCAACATTTCAGAACTTTAGGTTTACATTTCAAAACGTAAACTCAGTCGTAGAAGCGGCAACATCTGATATGGGGAATCACAGTTTGTAATTTAAGCCAGTAGTTGACAAATTAAGTATGAAACTGGCTGCAGACAGATCCGATGAGGTTTTGTGATGTTAGACTTTAAACTATGTAGAGTACACTCTTTGCTTAAACATAGCGGTTACTGAAGAACAAACCAGGGCCAGTTTCATCTAGTTTAATTCTATGACTGCCTTGTTGGCACTGTGTTTCCACTGACAGTAATTATTTATCCTTCACCACATTCAGCATTAATGATGTTAGTTTATACTGAGCTCACAGAGCCAACACACAAAGGAAGCAACAAAAAACTTCCGATCGAGAAGGCCCAGCCATTAATAAAATCAACACCTGCTGCACACACTTCCTATGTGCTCTGTAAAGTCTATGATTCTGGATGTTTGTTTGACTGTATAGGTCATTATGGCATCAGTGCGGTTGGTGTATGAATATATCTGTAAGGCAGATGTCAGATGGATATGTCTGTTTCACAGATGCAAGGTTTGGTGTAGAAAAACCAAAATATGGCAGCACTTTCCTTCAAATGTATAATTAACTCTGTTATGACTTCATAATGAGTCATCATTTTCATCATGGCCCTAAGAAATAAACTATTCCTTCTCACTGCCGGGCAGTTGTGGATGAAGACAAACAGCAGGCCTGCATCAGACTGCTCTCTATGTTGTTCGTTTCCATTGGTAATGACCCTTTAATCCTCTGACCTATCAGGCGCGTTTATTCCAATGGATCAGATGTAGAGTGTATTTCAAGATTCCCTGGTTGTGATATCGTTATCCAATAATCATCTGGATCAGCTTCTAAAACGAAAAAGGTCACCGCATAGAAAATACTCGTGTGGCTCATATGATGTTGCATAATATAATTTCTAAACAATAAAACACTCCAGTGAGTGATAAAAACCAGATTGTCAAGACTCTAATAAGTGACGGTTGTGACATTATTACGTGAAGACAGTCCTGCCTTTATTTGTCCCGTGTAGCTTTTAGGATTTTTTTTTTTAGAAAATTAGCATCAGGAGACCATCAGAAGTACTGCGGTGTGTGAGTCATAAAATATCCTTAAACCAAAGCACCGGTCTTAGTGATCTATGTCACCGTCTCAGAACATCTTTGTTTATACGGTCTGAAGGTTGTGTCTCTTCGCTCAGAACTCTGGCGTACCTTCTGAGGCTGCCTGAGAAAGAGGTGTTTACTCGTGTCTCTCTTAGTGCTGCATTTAACACGCTAATCTGCGTTTGTTTCCATTTCAAGTGCATGTAGTACATTCTGATGGGATGACAAATAGAATGCACTCAGTGGGAAGGGCAACAACACAGAGCTTTCAAAAGTTTTTTTTTGATTCATTTAAAATCATGACTTCAAATTGAAAAGCTTGTTCAGATCCTGAACAGATCCTAATCAAAGTACTCCGCATTTCTGAGATGTTAACTGCTGTTTTGCATTCACTGAGAATTATCTGTTCAGCAGCTTGACCGTAAACTGTAATGTATCTGTACGTTATCGCAAGACCTCCCTTTTTGTCTGTAAGTGCTTTAATGTGTCTGTTATTAAAGTTAACTGCCAGAGCCATTTCTGCAGAGCTGGTTTGAAGACCATAATGCAGTCAAAGCCACCAGCTCAACCGCAATGAAACAATTAGGATCACTGAGCCGAACTGCTGGTCCCTAATGGCATTCTCCTCCTAGGCATGAGCAATCAAGACTTATCCAAGGCATGACCAGCGGAGCCAGAGGGAACCCTGTGTCAGCTCATCTGGGCTGGAATCCGCGAAGCCGCTCACATTTACTGATCTACAATCTGCGTGGCTCTTTGGGAATAAGTAAGATCATAGCCATTTGCTTTGGGTGCTGACCCCGGATCAGCACTTCCACTCTGCTTGACTTTGAAGTTTGGCCTCAGATTGCAACGGCAGTTTAAGCCAAAACCACGAGACAATGTGACTGACTCATTTCTTTCCTACGAGGGGGGAAAAAGATTTTGAGAAATGTGGCCACATCTAAAAAGAAATGTATATTCATCATTAGAGAGGCACTGCTTTTGCGTTGTGACCTAAATGTACGAGACCTACTGTAACTATGTACTACTAGCATCGCAATCATAGTACGTCCAATTTTTTGTAGCTTTTTTTTTTATCTATTCTGATATATATATATATATATATATATATATATATATATATATATATATATATATATATATATATATATAGTAAACTTTTACCATTATATAATAAACTGTAAAAGGGTTAGGGTTATTACATTCATTTTGAGCTGTGTGTAACATTGTAAAGCAAACATCTGAGTTAAAAACGTTTCCATGAAGGGAACCCCCTACAGCCTTCAGGCTACAGTAGTTCAGGGGGAAAAAGACGAGTATGTGGTGCTTCACTGCATCGAACAAATTGTTTTCTGGTGTGACAAAACATTTTTTCCCCCTCACGGACGACTGACTTCCAACATCTGAGTCTCGTTAGGACTTACACAGAACAAGGAGACTACGGGGCGAGGCAATGAAGACTCAGTCGGTAGTTGATCAGCAAATGATAATTACTTCAATAGTGATTTGTGCTTACCATTACAACACAGCAATGAGTAAACGGTTTGAAAGTCTCAGTGCAATATAAGAAGGGTCAGAGACATACTCTGTGTATTTGTTTTTGTGTTTGTCCATGTGTGTGGGTGTGTTTGTTTGTGTTGTCACACCCCAAATTCAAGCCACAGAGCCACTGACCAGATGTCTCTGTCTCTCTCTTATTTTTGCCTTTTCCTAAAAGTTTCCATTTTCATTGCTTCACAAGTTCCCATTCATTCATTCATTCAACTGGCATTGCATGTCATGCACATCAACACTATCCTAAATATATAATTACTTATCAAATTTGACCAAAAAGATCAGTTACATTCAAGACTTAAGGGCTGCGACTAATGAGTATTTTCTAATTGATCCTATTGTTGATGTTCTTTCTCAATAATTCAATTGATCGTTTCTTACATAGAATGTCAGAAAACCTTTAGTTAATTATTTTAATAGTCGCAGATTAATTTTCTGTCTAGATTAATCAACTCACTGAGACTTACAATGAATGAAAGGATGTAGGGCTGCACAATTATTCAAATTTTAATCACGATCACGATTTTGGCTTCCCACGATCAAATTTGCGTGATCGAGCGATATTTAAAATGAGTCATTCCGTTAGAACGCTCCGTATCAAAGTTTTATTTTATTTTTGCACTCCGCTGTCTGATCACGTGCCTCCGTGAGCCAATCAGAGTTATTCCCTGCAAAGCGCAGCTTAGTTTCTAGATGTAGACAGTCACAGAGGACAGAGTAAGTAACCTGAGGAAAATTCCACAACAGATAGCAGACGGTCATAAATCGGTCCCGAGGTTTACCAGTTTACCAGTAAATGCAACATTTAGTCCCGTCTGTGTTGTTTTTCAGACAACAGCAGTGACCAGTGCTAGTGTGTGTCTTTTAGCTCATAGCTTTAGCAGCAGACTGTTTGAGGCACTGAAATCCGCATTGCTAATTTCGTCCGGTAGATACCTGAATGTGCCATTAAAGTGAACATAAAATTGCGTTGCTTGTATCTTGTCACGGCAAATGCGCAAGTGTGAAAATCGGTCGCACAACAGCTGAAATGGCATTACTCCTTCATAGTATCCGTCAACAAAGGAGGAATGTAGCACAATACGGATGCCTAATATGAATGTATTAGCAGGAATGTAGCACAATATGCATGTGAAAGCAGTTATAATTAGCCTAAAATGTGTTTTGGTTAAAATCAACAAATAATCGTGTTAATTAATCATGATCTCAATAATGATCAAAATAATCGTGATTATCATTTTGGCCATAATCGTGCAGCCCTAAAAGGATGTTTCTCATTTCAATGCAATAAAGTTAAATCAATTGGTAAGCATCAGCATGAATGAGATATGGATTTAAAATATTCTAGCTGTGTCAGTGTATCAACACTTTGCTAGTTTCTTCTTCAGAAATCATATCTGTACATGTCTGCCTTAGAGAATCCTCTTACAGCACACTTGATCCAAAGAAATAAAGCTTGACAAGCCACTCCAAAAAGTTTACGATATAAAGTGAGGATCTTCAATTACATATGGCATGGTGAAGAACTACATCGTAAAGTGCTGTCCGTGGTCCTGAATTTTGTCTGCAGGTGTTGACATGTAAGATGGTCCACTGGTGCCTGAACAAGTGCAGCACAGATTTTCTCCATTAATCATTGCTTTATAAATGTCAGAAAATAGTAGCATTGCTTGTTTTTTCAAAACAGTATTAAACTCAAAGATATTCAGTTAACAAAACACATGAGAAAGAAAGACCACAAATCCTCAGAATTGAGTAGCTGGAACTAGAAAAGGCTTGGTATTAAGTTGACGTGAATGACAGATTGCTGGCATCATCCAACTGCTGCAAATTCTTAGTTAGAGTTAACCACCTAGAGCACATGTGTCAAACTCACGGCCCGCGGGCCAAATGCGGCCCTTCACAAATGTTGATCCGGCCCGCGTATCAATTTTAGGTCCACAGTACATTCTGGCTAGTTGAGCACCAAACCAAAAAGATGGAAAACTGTTTTCAAACTCCAAATGACGCGACTCTCAGAGCAGAATTTGGCAGATATACCGACTTTGAGACTCAGAAACTCCCCCAGAACCAGAGAGTATTTTAATATTCAGATGAAACAGGCTGTTTGCATGATTTGCTGAACTCTGCGATGGCTAAGGGACTCTTTGCTGACTTTCTAGGAGTTTTTGTCGAACGAAGTGCGACAAAAGTTGAAAAGAGCGACAAAAAAAGCAACAAAACGATGCAAAAAAACAAACAAAAACATTGATTAAAACGCCTGAAAAAGCCACAAAAATGACCAAAAAGGCGACATGCAGTAATACAGTCAAAAATATTTGACTTTTTTTGGATGTATGCATGTGAATTTAACTCTCCGTCTGGCCCTTGATGTGATTCTCATTTTCCAGTGTGGCCCTCTGGGAAACTGAGTTTGACACCCCTGACCTAGAGGGAAATGTTGTGTATAGGTATTTCTTTCCTTTGATAGTTATTGCTGTGTTGTTGGTGCATCGCCAAAAGGAATTACGTGAAAATCCCGGAGTACTGATCAGTGTTTCCCCTATGTTGATTGGCAAGTGGCGCACCGCCACAGTTAAATTTCTGCCGCCACGCCACGGTATCAATGTTGATTGTCGGAGAATAGTGCGGACACGCGCTTCACAGGTAGAGCACAAACCCAGCCCCCTGTCTCTATTCACATGCCGGGATTCTTGCCTGCGCGCCACACACACACACGCAGCCACGTTAACGCACACACACATCTAAAACACGTGCAGCACCTGACTGGGAACGATACCGAGGATTACCAACGGCCGCTGGGGGGGCAGATGAACGCTAGTCTCGTTAAGTAGGTTACGATAAAACCTTCGTGAGTAAAAAGTCAATAATTATCAATGCACTCACCTGTATAGACCGGCATAAACATGTAGAAAGTGATATTTTAATCTGCTCTGTCTGCTCTCATCCACCGCGCTGTTTTACCAAACTCAGCTCTACTCTGCTCATCTTTACCAACAAGCTAAAACAAATAAAGCTGTCGGTTGTAGTCGTAGGGTTGGCATACCTGCCACCACAGCTAAAAAAAATCCTAGGGGAAACACTGCTGATGCATGACTGATTGACACTGAGGGACTTAATGAAGGAAAAAATACAGCAGAACGTGGTAACTCAAATCTGCTGCATACCTCCGACAGGAGTTAGTAGTTCTAGTAATAACTGAGAGGGGCGGAGATGTGGCTGTTGTCTGACAATGTGAAAAGGAAATTAAACAATGCTGAAACCAGACAGCAGACCTAGATTCTTGATAGAGGAAATGCAGCAAAACACGTAAGGTACAACTTCTTTCATCCAAACAGAGAGATGCTTATCTAAAGACTAAGCTCCAAGTAAAGAAATCACTTGAGAGTATCTGTCAAAATAGCTGAGGGGGACTTGACTCCGTGCTAAACTGATCTGTGTATATTCACACAGAAGACATTTTTGGCCATTCTCATGCACTGTGTATCACGGAGGGTGGAGGATTCATAGGTTCTAACTCCGTCACAAACACTACAGGAGGTAATTTTAGTATTGAACATCCCTTGCACTGGAGGAGAAGAGCTAATCAGGAATATTAGTCGGAGACACGTATGTCAATGAACTGAGCATTTATAGCTAAGTGCTATACAGTTTCATTTGGCAGAAAAGGGTTGGCTCTTTCAGGGAGCAACCAGGATTCTGCTGAATGAACAATTCCCCCACAGGTGTCAGGTTAATAATGGCCGCACCTGCATGAATATGATTGGATGTTACCAGTCAGCTGGTAGCCACAGAGCTGTGAATGAGCCAGTGATTGTAGAAGCATGAATGAAGCTGCTGATGCCAATCGGCTAATGCAAGCGCAACTTCAGCGCTCTGCCTGAACTAACGCTATGCTTCATCTTTTATTTATTGTTGAACTTAGAACTGCCAATTATTTATGTTACGTTACGGATTAATATGTACTAAAAACTAGTAGAGACCATGACATTGTAATAAAATGTAATAGTTTTGGTACTGACCATAATATGTCTTAGCCCAGCCTACAGAATAAAAAAACTGTCCGAACGTGTCACTGAGTGTTCACAGTTTGATTTAAAATAAATGTTACCAATTTCAATTTATTGTACTTAGGCAACATTCTTGTGATGCATATTTAATATTTCAGAATGTGAGCTTCATTTGTTAAATGTGTTTTGTAAAGAAACATGTTCATTATTTCACAGTGTTATTAGAGTGCATTTGTGGTACCGTAAGTACCAAAACACAGATATGTTATCAGCACTAGCATTGAAAAATGTCCAACAATACACAGTACTAATCAAGAGGACAGAAATATTAGAAAGATGAACCTAAGAGCTCAGCAAAAGGAGAGAGATATGAAGAATGGTTTTCTTTTGGACCGGCTCTGCTCAACTGCAGGAGTTTTGTCTGGGAAGGGGAGGAGACAGAGAAAAGAGGGAGAGGGAGGGAAAGAGAAAACAGGGTGGGACAGATCCCCCCTACACACACACACACACACACACACACACACACACACACACACACACACACACACACACAAACACACACACCCACAACGTACATGTGCAGACACACGTGCACACATACATAAATGCACGCGGCTCTTCAAAGCCAAGTGGTTTTCATAGACATCCAATTACACTAAGAGATGACATCTGGTGAACTGCAGCGAATAAATAAGGTGAAAGGAAAGACAAGATTCAGTCACCTCAGAGAAACTCCAGATAACCAGAAAGCGCACCGCTGACAGAGATAGCAGAGAGGGAGAGGCAAAGGAAAGAGGGAGGGGGCCAAAGGAGAGGGAGCCACACACAGGAGGAAAGAAGAGAGGCAACGCACTGCTCCAGCACTCAGACTCTGAGAGGACAGAGGACAGATAGGGAGCTCAGCTCACTGACAAGACGCACAGCAAGACAAGGGAGAAAGACTAGAGCTCCCGGGCTCAGTTACACACTCAGGTGACTTCAAACCAGCTCCGACAAACCAAGAGAAACAACGAGAGAAACAGAAAAAAGAAGAGAAGAAAGTCTGGATTCTGTGAATTTCTTTTTTTTTTTTGTGGCCTGCGTTGCGTGGATTTCTTTCTTTTACTCCCCATTTTTATTTATTCATTTAGTCATTTAGTAGTGAGCAGTTTGGCATCTTTTATCCATACCTCCTCCGCCTTCCTTCCGTTATCCACCTCCCTGGACTGAAGTGTGGTGGAGTAGATTTTACCAGTGTAAATGAATGAACTGTGTGTTTTTGTCTTTGGATGCGAAAGTGTAGGTGTACATTTAAACTTTAAAAAGGGATTTTGAGTAAGTGTAAGAGAGTGTGTGTGTGTATGTGTATGTATGTGTGTGTGAGAGAGAGCAACCAGGAGCAAAGAGCAGCAGTGTTGGGAGGGGAGGGAGGTGGTGGTGAGAGGTCTTTGAGGCAAACCCCCAGTTGTTCCCGTTAAGAGGTGATCTGAGTTATTGATGTTGACGCATTCCTGCGGCGCTGCTGAGGAATAAAACAGCACCGGGGACTACAGCAGAGTCAGCCACAACACTGCAGGCTTCACCCCCACCAGCAGCTGCATTGCCATCACTTTTACCGATAATAACGCTACATCACATCTACCGCAGTCAGCCATTCAGGTTATAACACCTACAGTCCCAGCGAGGTTGGGGGTCCCCAGACAGAGGAGGTGGTCAGTCAGGGGGAGTTTCTCCCACTCTCGCTCCCTCTCCCTGCACCCAGCTCAGCATGCCCCAGCCCCTGAGCTCCTCCACAGCTCTCTTAGCTCCACTACCATGTGTAGATGGACAGTGACACAAGGTGCACCGGTCGCCTGGTTCTCCACCTGCCCCTGCTACAGACCTCCTTCACTCATCCTCTCTGTCACTTTCCTTCTTCTGCTTCTCCTGCTCGGACCCTCCTCATCATCGCCCCTGTCCGCTTCATCACCCGACTCTGAAAAGCACCACAATGCACCGCGAGGGACTCCTTCTCACATCTTCATCTCACACCCGCCACCTTCCTCATCACCGGCACCGCTACACGCATCCTCTGCTAGGTTGCCACGGGCGACCAATGTGTCATCGTCCTCAGCGACGGTCGTCGGGCGCCACGTGCGGAGCAGCTACAACCATCTGCAAGGAGATGTGCGCAGAAGGAAACTGTTCTCCTACCAGAAATTCTTCCTTCGCATTGACAAGAAAGGAAAAGTTAATGGCACCAAAAGTGAGGATGATCCATACAGTAAGTCGCCTTTGTTACATTGTTCTATGTTTCATTGGTTGTTTATATTTTGAGCTGTATTTAAGAATGGAGATTTCAGCTTGTGAGAATTAGAAGGCCATCTGGAAATGTCTTAAGCTTTTATTGGATATTGAGCCATTTAGTTTCCTACGTTTTTAGTTGCACTAAAAATTGATAGGAGGGAAGTCCATGTTATGAAGTTTGCTATTAAACATCTTAATGTCCATATTTGTCAAAGAAAACACTACAGCAAATGATGGGACTGGTTTTCTCACATTGTGTTTATCTGTGAAGAGAGATGTTTCTGGTGACTGGGCAAATAAACAAATAACAGAGCCGCATGCTTTTCAGCCGTTTCACCATGTGTAGAGGCAGGCCAGACTACAGAAAGTTAGGGAAGGGAGAGGAAAACAAAACGAGTATGCCAAGAAGATAAAAAAGAGAGATGATCCACTGGAACCAATTAGAAATTGCCCAGAGAAAGTTCTTCTTCTTTGAGGAAATATCTAAAACACAGCTATTACCAAACCCCTGGGGAGAATGACAAGTCCACTTACTCCTTGCTGCTATTGTGCTGTAGCTATAACAGTGGTAGGCACATGCTAAGTATGAGGTTATACAGACTCAGATGTAAAGTAATAAACATGCGATTCTTGCTACTTTTTCTGGTTGTGCATTTTGAGGGCAGTGAAATAGGATTTTAACCTTTATTTATCCTAAGAAGGATCACTGAGCACACATGCTCTTTGTCAGCACCACTCAGTCTCACATTCACACAGTTACACTCTTTCACACTGGGTAGACTCCCAGCTCTTAATCCTCCACTGCTGGGCACTGACAAACCCCACTGGTACCTTTAAAGCACTTTGAGATAACTTAACTGCAGGATTTGATGGAGGACAAAGTACGATTGCATGATGAATGCAAAATGCACACATTTTGTGGAATCTGTTGTAAGATAATATAACTTAAGATGCATGTTAAGAATGTGCATAACATACAATTATGGCTTTGCTTTCAGTTAATTAAAAACCAAACTGTACCACAATAGCTATGGCAGCAACAAAGCATCTCATCTGTAAAATTATAAACACTGTTAATGCCTTGTAAGGGTCATCATAATCATTTATGACTAACCCAGAATAGGAAATCAGCTGTTATCATTCTTCTGTCCACAACTTTATCTTCTAGTTAAACACATCTGGAAGTTCTCCACGACTGCCACAGTGTTCTGGTCTCTGCGTAGCTCAGAATAGCCGTATCGCCTCAGGGCACATTGACAGTAGTTGTTGAGGGAGAACAGAACATTACTCCCACATTTACCTGCCTAGAGTTTCCCTGCCAGCTCACTGAATTAGATGGGTGACGTCTAAAACACAAGATAATACAAGAGGCTCTTGCTGCATTACTTCTACTGTATGTGTTTGATTATGTCACAGCATGTAAAGTGTGTGTGTCTGGGAATGTAATCTTCATAAATGGATCTTTATCAATCACACAACTTCATACCAAACACATAGGTTTGTATACATCTGTCTGTGGTGCTGTACAAGCCTCTCCTGCTAAGAGAGCACACACACACACACACACACACACACACACACACACACACACACACACACACACACACACACAGGCCAGTCTTGCACATGGCCTCCATATGGCAAAGCCCACTTTTATTAGGGCCAGGGCCAGTGTGAATATGTGTGTGCATGTGTGTGTGTTTGTGCATGTGTGTGTCACTCAGACACCAAGGCTCTGCCAGACATGGCTGAAGGAATTCCAATTAGCGTCTCTTCCTCCCTCCCCTTGCCTGCAGTCCTCTGACACACACACACACACACACACACACACACACACACACACACACACACACACACACACACACACACACACACACACACACACACACGAGCTCAACCATTAGGGTGCAACGTGTCACTTACTATAATGACATCAGGTCATGGCATTAGAAGCGCAATCCATCAATTTCAACAGCTCTTGCCACTTGATTGTGGTGGGAAGTAGGTAAGAACTTTCTAGAGCAAAAGATGTGAGGACTTGGCCAAACCTTTCAGGTCATATGTTGTATTGGTAGTATATTTATTAGGTATTTTATCAAGTTGTATCTACCTGATAGCAAGCGCAGATGTTTAACATGTTTCAGATTGAAAGATGGGTGGAAATCTGGTGGTAAACTGGAGAGATTTGGCTGTAATGAAATCAAGATTAAATAATGTGTCAGCACAAGCACCTAAACATGTTAAATGTCTAGGTGCTTGTGCATTGACAGCTTTTGCATCTGTGCACAAGCTTGCATGTACAGCAGTTTGTGTGCTTAAGCGCCACCTCCTGCTATTTTGCATGTGCTCTAAAATCAGGAGAGAACAAATTGTACCCTTCAAACTAAACCAAACAGAACATAATTAAATTCTCCTCCCTTAACTAAGAACATAGATGTGGTACTTGACATACTAGACATGCTTTTTGAGCAGGCCCATTCCTGCTCAGACGTTTTTATACGCATATACACATTATAACATTGTTTATTTATACTGTACAGTTTTAGAGCTGATAGAACCAAAACAACTGCTTCAAAGCCGCACACAGACGTTTGGACAAATTAGGTCTTTGATGCAGGTTTCTAGTCTTTATGTGCTCATTAAACACACATGGCTCTTTTAAGAGAATCCTCTACATATAACATATCATATAATTACACCTAGATAACACAGTGCACACAAATGCATCCAATGTGTCAGAGCAAACAGACTGTTGTACATCTATACGTTTACCCAAGATCTTATTTGTCAAAAATGGACTACTCTCTTAGAAAAGCATCAAATTAATAGCTAGTGAGGGGGCAGTTGTTAGCGTTGTTATCGCGGTCTAGTAGTCTGGTAATGTTCAGGAGGTCAGATTGCAAATGAGTGTCATTAGATGGTGTCAGAGGTTATGAAGAAGTTGCAGCTCCAGCGCCGGGGTCGAGGCTCTCCTCCACGGCCGAGGCTTTCTAATCATCTTGTCAAAGCTGAAGGGAGTACATCATTTATGGTTTTGGGCCTGGATTGTGAATGTGTGCTCACTGGTGCATGTCAGTGTTTGTCTATTTGTGCTCATGTGATCAATGCCCTTCTATCCATCTCACCTCATAAGGCCTTCAAAATAAGGCGCTCCTAGTCTGAATATGGGAACGGGCCGTCGTGTGATTAGCATTGATCCTTTCACTGCCCATATGCAACAAAACTGTCCTTGTTTTCTTCCCTCAATGTCGTCCACGGACTGTCACATCTTGTTTACAAACAAACAAATGAAGCAATGAAACAAATGGACATGTGTTTGCAGTTGGACCACAGACTTGTGGTCCTGCGTAGCTCAATTAGTATTGAATGGTGCCAACTTGACCACAGTTGGAGCTTTGATTCTCACTGTGGCCACCCAGATTGTAAAAACTGCCACACATACTTATTCTTAACATTAATCACAGTAGACACAGTGCACACACTGACATGAATGAATCGAACGCACCACGATTTATGGAGAGTCTAATACACTGGACATTATTCTGATTTAGTGCAGGTTTTCCATGCCCAGCCTAATTACACAGGTCCAGCCCCTCTGGTTTGACCCGAGTCAGGAAGCTTTGTTAATGTTAAGGTTAACACTACACACATCACTTTTGGCTGTTTTGTTGCTCCGCCACAGTTAGTTATGTGCCGTAGCTGGGGGATGCAAATTTCACATTCTGTGTGCAAGACTGGAATACATTTTAATTCTTCTAGAGGAAACTAATCTCCTAAAGTGCATATTCCACATCATACAAAGTACATGTTTCTATAATTGAATCTGAAATTGGGTTTTTATTAACATAATATATCATAACATATCAAAATATATAACATAACATAATATATAACACAAAATATCTTAATATAATATAGGCCTAATATAGGCCTAATTTCAGAAGTGTCTACGAGTGTCAGTATGTTGAAACAAGACAAAATAAGGCAGATCACTGCACTAGAATGAAACAACATTTACACTTGATTGTAGAAAATTCATGAAACAAGTCGATTTGTAATCGAATTGATTAAAACTTGGCCTTGGCAGATTTTTCCCACTTGTTTTGAGAAAATGTGCCTATTAGGACTCGATTAAAATTACTTGGCGAGATAGAGATTTTTTGCAGTTACATTCCATATTACAAAAAGAAGCTAAATTCACCCAGAAATGGTGGAATCACTTTCTTTCTCTTTTAAAACCTGGAATGTAAATTTGTGATTTAGGATCATTTGAAAAAGTTCTTCAAAACCACAAGCACTTAATTATCTTTCTCCTCTACATCCATAAACCTCAAATTACTCAGCAAAATTAACACAAAAAAGTGTAACTGCCTGCCTGCCCTTCCTGAACATCTTGAACTTAGTCCCAGCCTTTTTCCCTTTTTCAGTTTCTGTATGTCTTCATTTTTGCTGCCTTACTCTGACTGTTTCTCCCCCCATTCTGTGTGATGGGTTTAGGGTTCTCGTGGGAAAAGGTAACAGTGTGGCCCATAAAAGAGAGTTATGAGGAGGTACTGGATGCACCAGAGGTTAGTGTCAGCGTTGCTTTTCATTCAAAGTAACACTGACATCTTCATGGACTCTTCTGTCCAACAGCCGTAAATAAAAGTGGTGTGCAAACATCTCCGCACAAGCTTGTTCAGGAAATACTGAACCTATCATTGAGTACTCCTAAAGCTGCCAGAGCCAAGTTTAACATCAACAATTAGATTCAGCTGTCCTGTGAAAACATACAACATATACTGCCTCTGACCCTCCCTCCAACTGCACTGACATTCATTTTTTGCTAATGGCTGAAACAACCCGATGGGTTGTAAACTGAAATTAATCAGGCTATTTTACTTCATCACCTTATAACATCCTAGAAGCTACAATCTGCTTGTATGGACGAACAAATCCTCAAGTCAGCAGTTCATTTTCACATGCCACTCTTCATAATGATGTTTTGGTAATATCTGAAATGCAGAGAGAGTCTGGATCAAATCATGTCAGTTCTGATTCATGATTCCTTTTACTGGAATCTACGGAGAAAATGCGGTCAATGTCCTGCAGAAATTTTACATAACATTAAGTATATCTTACATAAGAGCAATGTTATTTTACTTTAATGAAACCAAGCCAAAGCATTGATAACATTGTTGACTGTTGAAAGACAGATTAACGGGCCATTTACTGGTATGAACTGGAAGTTTAATGGGACTTCACAAAAATTATTACATAATCTTTTGTTTGGGACAAGAGTTATTCAGAGTCCTACAAATCAGGACGTCAATAGCTAAAAAGCAGAGACTCTGCACTGAGAAAAACCTACTGATGTGCAGTTTACACTGTGAACCTGAGTCTGTGAGGGAGCTGAATTTACCTGCTGTAAACGTTTTACAACTTTCTGGGCCAGATGTACTACCGCTTTTGGGCCCACTTCAGGTGCATTTGTTTCGCAACGTGCGCGTAAAAGCATGGCAAGGTATGTACAAACAGGCTGCACTGTGGTGAAAGCGCAGACTGCCTGTCGCGGGAGGATATTGCGCTTTTCCGTGTCATGCATTATGTATTCATGGGGGGTGAAGGGGAAGGTGAGAGTTTTCCATAAAGAGATGGGAAAACGCGCCTCTATTTTGTGGTGAAAATTCTCCGCTTCTTAAAAGCAGGTGTAAACCAGGCGCAAGCGGGTTTCCTCGCATATGCCTCCTGGTGAAATGGCAGCAGTAATCCGAGCAAGACGAAGACATAGGCCAAGGAGACGAGCTTAAAAGATTTTTGCCACAAGGATCACACTTTCAGTTGAGTGAACACGAAATCATTAAGCGTTACAGATTAAGCAGCCATGCAATATTACAGTTACTGGAAGAAATCAAAGATGACATTGAATCTCCGACTCAGCGTTCACATTCCATTCCAGCAGTTGTTAAACTCCTCGCTACATTACAAATATTGACATGATGATGATAATTTACAGTCATAGCATCAGCAGTGGGAATATCGCAGTCTGCACTCAGCCGTATCATAGCACGATCACTTAACGCTTTGCTACAGCGCACTAGTCAATACAAACATTTCCCCACCACTAATGCCGAAATAACACGCATTAAGCAGGATTACTTTGACATCACCCATTCAATTGCGTTTTTAAATGCGCGCAATTTACAGTATAGTGGGCAGAGAAAGCCGCTGATTACCTGATGAACTGCAGGTTTGGTAAATACGACGTAATCTGATGTATCACAGCGTGCGCTTTCTGCGGGTTGGCCATGGCGCTGATAACGCTACTTTCGCAAATGTACGTACATCTGGCCCTTCCGTCTGAGACTTTGGAAACTTTCAAAGGTCTAATATGAGTTGTTATGCAAGAAACGATCTGGCCCCTACCATGGCAAGATGTGCAGCGCTCATTGGTGTTTGGCATTTTCATCTCCTCATGACTGCAACAGTACAGTTCATTGGTGGTCTACGTGTTGTGTGGTAATAAAAAGACAGTTGTCAGATAGGGCATTCATTTGTAAAAACACTGCCCATTTTTGACTTGCATATTTGATTAAACTTGAGTGACTAAAATGTAATGTTTCAGTCAAATACAATATTTTCATCTCAAGTTTTTTTGTGAATCTACAATTAATATTAAAAATGTTGTTTAAGTCAAGATAAGTAAAAACAAATACTATTTACGCAACTCCTCGCCTCTCTCTCCCCACCTTCGTCAGCACTACTTTTCATCTCCAACACAGGGGTGAATGTAAAGGTCCAGAGGTCCAGATGTATGAGCGCGCTTTGACCCCACACGCACCCAAAGAGGGTCATTTATGGGGCATGTGTGTGTGTTAATGCTTTGGATGTGTCTGGAAAAACATGCAGAGCTGGAAATAATCAGAACAACTCTTCACAGTTAATACGTTTGGTTAAGATATTTCTGGTTAAGACAGTTCTACATTGTTAAAGTGCAGTTATACTTTTGAAAGCTCAGTGTTTTGGGGATTTTTCATCCCAGTTTACATATTTCCTATCATCACTGCTTGATATTTCCCATCAATTCACTCCCATCCATTAATGTGTCAGCTACATCAAGACTGAAATAAGAGCCAGATTTCTGTAGGCAGACCGAGGCGGCCCTGCCACAAACTCCACCAGTTAGGCACAACCTTTAACAAAAGTCTTTTAGCAGCAAATGATGTTTCTGTGAGATATTCAGCTGCTTTGGAGCACTTTTGGCTCCCTGAAGAGAAAATGGCTCCAAACACCAAGAGTTGATTACTGTCCGCAAAGAATCTTAAGTTGGACATCTTGGTTTTGATGGACAGCCTTTTTCATTGTTTAGGTTATGTTCTTGCCAAGTACACTGATAAATATTCGTGAAAGAGGAAGAGAAAGAAAAGGAAGCAGGGGGAGATACTCTGACTTATAACTAGTTCTCAGTAATCAACCAGATTTCTAAACAACTGATTTAGTGTGAATCATTTCCATGCGACTGGTGAACAAATCTGCTAAATGACCAAATGTGTACTTTACAAATGTACTTGAGTTGTGTGGACGTTTTGGATACATCTGTACGGAGTCCTATCCTTGAAAACTTGCAAACATGTTGCCCATTCAACTCAGTTTCTGGCTCATGTCAGTGCTGTCCTAACATCAATCCAACAGTGTGTTGTTGTCTAAATAAATCATTACATTTGGCAACAAACTGCAAAGCAGAATCCCAGCAATATTCACTTTCGAGTAAACAATGACGGGAACGTTTGTAGCATCATTTACTGTCAAGAGCCGGATATTGCAGTGTTTGCAGCATGACACTTTTCTCCACGCCTTAATGCTGTAATGTTGTGTAATCTTAGCAAAGTTGGAGTCAGCAAACACAAATGCAAACTGGGCTGAAAAGTGACCTCTTGTAGCAGGAAACAAAACAGCTTTCTGACTCAGTAATCTAGTCCTTTTTAGATCTGAAACCGTTAGCACACAGAAATTAACTCTTTTGATATGCTTTTTAAGACATTTTTCAAGCTCAAGTATCAAATTTGCTTTGGGTCCAGCTTCTCCAATGCCCCCCACCACACACCCACCCCTCATGTTCCTGCCAATGTGCAGATTTACTGTTTCTGTTTTATATAGCTGTATATTGAATATCTTTGGGTTTCCAACGGTCAGTGGGAGAAAGAAATCATTTACAGACGTCACGTTGAGCATCTAGGTAATTGTGATGGGCATTTTATGGACCGACCAACTGATCAAGAGAATAATCGTTAATTGACAATAAAATTAGGGCAGCAACTAATGATTAATCTGTTGATTATTTCCTCAATTAATCGATTTTTTTTTCTCTGAAATGTCAGAAAATGGTGAAAAATGTCAGTGTTTTCCAAAGTTTACTGTCAAAGGGGAGTGAAGAAACTAGACAATATTCACATTTAAGTAGCTGGAATCAGAGAATTTAAAAAAATGACTCTTAATATAAATTATCAAAATAGTTGCCGATTAATTAAGTTCTCAACAAATCAATGAAAATAATCGTTAGTTGCAGCCCAAGTCCTTTTCAAACTTCTTTTAGAAAACCAAAAAGCAAAGAGCCTGAATTGCATTATAGCATGGTGTTCGCCTGGTAGAACAGGCAGAATTCATGGCCAGTAAAGCAGCGGGAGCAGGGGCGTTGGGGGGGGGGGGACAGAGTACCCAGGGCCCTCATGTGAGGGGGGCCCAAAAAGATGCTAGAATGAATAGCTGTGGATGCGGGGAGGGGCCCCATAGAAAATGCCTTTCTACAGGGCCCAGAATTTTGTGCTACGCCCCTGAGCGGGAGGTGAAGAACAAACAGCTTTAACAGATAACATCCAGGGCTGCTGCCATATAGACACGCCGTGCTTCAGGACAAGCCCCCCCACCACACACCCACACCCCTCATGTTCCTGCTCCCCCATACTCTCTCACTCAACCCTAACCCTGCCACACATACACACACACACACACACACACACACACGCGCACACACACACACACACACACACACACACACACACACACACACACACACACACACACACACACACACACACACACACACACACACACACACACACACACACACACACACAGCATGAAAGTGAGGCTCTTAATAGAGTCATCAAAAGGTAGAGCTGAAAGCTTAGAGTTGAGTCCAGAGAGGCATCTGGACAGCCTGGTCGTTTGAAAAGAGCAGCCAGGAATGCCAGCTAATTACCCTCTCTATATGTGAGTGTGTGTGTGTGTGTGTGTGTGTGTGTGTGTGTGTGTGTGTGTGTGTGTGTGTGTGTGTGTGTGTGTGTGTGTGTGTGTGTGTGTGTGTGTGCGTGCGTACGTGTGCACACACAAACGCAAGTGTGAGACAAAGAAAGTTAGAACGATACAGAAAGACTTGTGGCAAACTGAATAATATTTAAGCATGTCGGTGCATTATGTCTGCGGTGTAATATAACAAGATTTCTAAAGCTGAAAGTCTAATGCCAACAAATCCAACCGCAACAGTTGGGCAACATCTCACTGGCAGCTGAACTGTAAATAAAAAATGTGTGAAATGCAGACGATGGTCACAGCACTTTGCCTGAAAACATAACTCCTGCCGTGTCAGGCTTGTGAAATGTTTTGACAGAAGCTGGCAGCTTTGGCACTTAATCATGTTACAAAGTCAACTGTGTTAAAGGAATCACAATATCTCAAGTGGTTATGTTTTTTCTTTCTCCTCTCCATCGAATCACCATTAACATCACTGTGAATTTCTCTTAGTTTCCTCCCAGCAGCTCTTGTGTGTGACATATCTTGCTGCGGTCTTGCTGCGCCCAGTAAAGTGATCTCAAATTATGCAGTGCTGGAATGATGAGCAGCGCAGACGAAAAAATTAACGCTATCTGTTGGCTAGACTTCTGGTATTTTAAACTGAGGGGTTTCACTCAGGTGATCCCTTTAGTTTGATTTTGGAATAATCTGGGTTTGTTTTTCTTTTCATACCCCGGCCAATTTTGAAATCACATACAGCTTGAAGAACAGTGTGTGGTTTCGGCTTTTCCTGTCCAACAAAAAAAGACAGTGATGTGAGTGTTCCTGTCACGGAAGGAAATAAAACCATCATGGGGGAAAGAATACGCTAAATAACACAGTGAGTGCAGGTCAAATAGAATAATCCTGCTAATGAAACACATTCAATGTAGTACATAAAAGGGCACACACTATTTGTTTAATCAAATGTATAACCCAGAAATGTAATACCAGCAAAAAAAAATTTAGAACACAAATCAGTTCAAAAATTCTATTTGTAAAAAAATATTGACGCTGATGAATCAGAAACAGGCCTCTGTTTTCTCAGCTTCGGTCAGAACCGTTGGCCAGGCAGGCTGTGATGTGGCCACACAGTGCATGATGATACTGATGTCAACCACATCAGTCTAAACCAATACCTCAACGCTCCTCAAAACACATAATATACAGCAGTTTCCAGTCCAACCCAATAACTCACCATACAAACTGCACAGCCAACAAGTGTTGGTTCTCTCTCAGACTTCATAGAGAGACGGAAATATTCAACCAAACATCAAGAAAAAAATAATGCAAAGGAAATAGTTTTATCCTGCTGAAATGCAGCAGTGGCCAAGCTCTTTGTTTTTTTGTATGGCCAAATGCATAGTTTAATATTTTCAACTGATATCTGATTTGGTGGGTCATTTTTTTCTTTCTTTCTGAAATGCTCTATTATTCCTTTGTGTCTTTTGTTGTTTTCTCTCTTTTGAGTTTCTGGCAGTTGCATGGATGTAAACTCTTGTCACAATGAATACGAGACATCGTCGGTCACTCTGTTGCCATAGTTTCCTAGAGAAAAATGATCTTAGTGTTCAGACCTCAACTAATGCAAATCAGATATTAAATCTTTAAAAAAAATGCACATAATAGGGGCCACTTTTGCTTTATGATTTTTTTGTTGCTTAGATGACACATTTATATTTCAAATCTAAAGAAAGTGTGACATATTTAGTCGCTGCAGAAAAACACAGTAAAGTCATCCAAATATCTAAATATTGGACCCAGGATAAAAGAACCAAACCAATTCCATTCTTCTCGCTGAGTTCATGACACAAACAAGTCTGCAAGTGACAATATTTCACAATACAGAGTGAGACCACTACAGGCTGCAGGCATGCAGTAGACCTACTCACAGCTGGTCACCATGTCGAGGTCAAATTGTGAACAACCGCGGTATAATCTTCTAAAAAGCCCCTGGATAAACAGTGGAAAGATTTTCATAACCTCCCATAACCTTCAGGTTCAGCTGGAGTCTCACTGACCGTGTTTCTAAAGGGGGCCAGGGTGTGTGTGTGTGTGTGTGTGTGTGTGGGGGGGGGGGGGGGGGGGGGGGGGGGGGGGGTGTGTGTCAACAGGAGGTCTGCAGTATGTGTGTGTTCCCCTGTGTGTGAATGTTACACTCAACATTATTTTCTATAATATCTGGGCAAAAACAGGTCAAATTATCAGGGACAATTTTTTACGTTTTGGTCGCTTACCGTATTGTTTATTTATTAAGTTACCTAGGTTACCTGCGTTGAGAACTACTTGTTGCAGAGATGATGATGAGGACAGAAAGACGTGAGGAAGACACAAGTAAAGGAACACTGAAGGTAAAGGTTAGGAAGTCTGAGAGAACCAGACAACAAATTAACAACAACCATCCATGAAATGTGGATAAACATCACAAACTCAAGACACAAGCAGTCATGATCTGCCAGTGTCATAACCCTTTAATGACCAATAAAATAAAATAAAATATAAAAAAAGGCTCAAATCTATTAAAGCTGCTGTTGCGTATCTGCAGTCTGCTTTAATGCATCTGATTTGCATTTTAAAAAGGCAAATTTTCATTCACGTTTAGAGATTTGACAGGGTCACATTAGAGTTTAGTTTTGGCTAAAAAATCCTAGTGGTCTTGATGAAGTTGTTAATGAACAGTTGCTTACTGTTAGAAGGCCAGATTGTGTTTATTTGTACTTGTAGCTCTGTTAGTGTTACGCTTTGGGTTTGACTGGCAAAGACCCTTTTGGCTTGTTTTCATGAAAGTTGTAGAGTTGTCCTGTTACACACAGGTGTTTGCCCATGGTGAAAGCGGAACATGTCCATGCCTTTTATATTAACTAAATCCTGTGCTTTTTGCGCTTTCAGTGTTGGGTTATAAAACTGTTTTTCTTTTGCACTTAAAAACAAAAATTCATAATTAAGATGGGCTGAGATCCAATGGACACAAGGAGGGAGAAAAACAGTTTTCCCTTCTCAGAAAAAAAGGGAAATCTACATTAACACACCCAAGACACCAATAAGGCAAAGGCATTTGCTCGTGTGTGTGTGTGTGTGTGTGTGTGTGTGTGTGTGTGTGTGTGTGTGTGTGTGTGTGTGTGTGTGTGTGTGTGTGTGTGTGTGTTTATAACAAAAACCTGATGAATGGGTCTGTGTTGAAAGCTTAGGTCCTGTTTTTCCTCTGTCTCCTCGCCATAAACTCTGTTGTTGCAATCTAAGCCTTTTGTTGCAGCCTGGCCTTTCAACTCGCAGGCAGACGGGCTGCTTCTGGTAACTGGTAAAGGGGCCATAAAAGAGCCCTGTGCTGTGGTTTTTGACAAACCACATCAAACAGGAGGAGGGAAAAGGGTTTGAACAGGTGGAGCGGCCTTTAGCACAGCACTGACAGATCTTATTCTGACGGATTACAGCTTAGAAATGTCAGCTGTGCGTTAGCTAAGTGTTGTGGTACAGGTCTGTGTCAGTAATGGACTTAACAAAATGAGCCAACATGATGCACTGTAAGCTTAAAAAATCTACTTCAAGTTTTAGAGGCTTTAACACGCCTTCATCGACCAAATAAAGGAACAGTGGGGATGGAGTAATGCCAACGACTAGGCTACATTTAGCAAAAAGAAACAAGGCCAAAAACTATTAAAAAACCAGCAACACACATACAAGAGAAGATTGTTCGGAACTGCAAAACATCAAGTTCATTTTGATGCCATTGTCATACATTTCCAAGTCTCATTGCTATTACAAAGCCATGAGAAATCAGTGACACAGTTTAGTAGCGACAGATCTGGTAAGAAGACAGGTATACACAAGACATTTGCTGGATCTTTAACTCTTCCTCTCATACTGTATTAATTAACGTAATTTGCTTCTACTAGTCCATTATTCCAGGGTTTAATATGTGCATAATCTAGAAATAAATAATAAATGGGAAAACAAATGTAATATTCTTGAGGTCCATCTTCAGTCTTTCATGGTACCCTTACTACCACTGTATATCTAGCCAATTCACTCTTTATAGGAGAAATGATTCAAAGATTCAAATGTTTTTTTGGAAATGCAGCATGGCATAAGGTTGCCCATAACAGAAACAGGAAGCTGTCTAATACTGTAACTTTAAAATCTCAAGAGTAGCAATACTAGACCTCTAGAGATACTCTGGATAGACTGTCCCTGTTTCTCACTTTATCTATCCTGTAACCAGGCTCCACTTCCTACTGGGCCCTTCAGCTAATCCTTTCAAAGTTTTATGGCTTGGTGTAACTGGCTTGAGGATGAGAGAAGAAAGGCCTGGCGACCACAGCTTAAACCAGTAATTGGTTCAGGCTTGAAAACTGATACGGACGCCTTGACCTCTTGCCAGTGTGGCAGCCAGAAAGCCTCTCTCAATCTTGTCCGTGTGCCCGCCTGCCTGCCCGCCTGCGCTAGCTCCCCTAGTCAGAAAAACAAACATAGGACGGAGAAATGTTTTTTTCCTGGCTTACACCTCGGTCCCAGGGCATGCAGCCCACAAGCTAACCAGCAAATGAACAGGGGGCAAGAGGCCGGTCTGAGGTCTGACTGTCACATAGTGAAGAAAAAAGAGAGAGGGGGGGGGGGGGGGAGGGAGACTGGGGTTCACTTGTGCAAAAGAAACTGAAATGATTCAGGTTTCAACTACAGTATTTTTAAGCTATTTTGCTAAATTATAGAATCTAATTAAGAGTGATGCATGCTGACCTAAAACCTCATATTTGGATTATGATGCACCGTTTCACATTTTAAACTAATGCTAATATAGTGGCATGCCTATTCTATCTGGTTATTCAGATCCCATAGTCTTTCAAATGATTTCATATTTTCTCTGTTGACAATGCCAATACTTCCAAGAATCAGTAAAGGCCATAATTGAATTATGTTGCTGCTGTAGCACTGACATTTCCCAATCTGTGATCAATAAAGTCTATCTAATCTAAACTCGTGTTGAAGGGTTTAGCCAACGAATCGATTAGGAGACGGACAGAAAAGTTTTTTACTTTCCTCTGGTTTATACATCTTTTCGTCTTTGTGTTTGTACTAATGGTCAAACAAAACAAGCAATTAGAAGATGCAAACAAAATGTTATCTGCATTAATAATGAAATAATCAGTCGCAGCCCTATTCAGCACCATATGTATCTGGTATCAGCAAAATCAGCAGAACAAAAAGGAAACCACAATGAGGAACCAAGCTGCAAAACCCTTTGACATGTTTGTCTCTCTGTCCCCGCTGCACCAGGTATGTTGGAGATCAAGTCCGTGGATGTGGGAGTCGTGGCCATCAGGGGCCTCAGCAGTAACTACTACCTGGCAATCAGCAAGAAGGGAGAGCTATACGGAGCGGTGAGTAGCTGATCTGCCCCTTTGAATGTAGGATATAAATGACTTTTTAATCCAGAATCTCCTCTACTTTAAAGTGTTGCGATTGTTAAAGTTTACTGGTGATACATTGTAAAATCTGTGTCAATCTTAATGACTTGCAAAAGAGACACTTTTCTCCCCGAAGTGCTGACCGCAGCTTTGACTTTTCTTAAATGCTTTTTGGACAACAACAATGGACAAGGCTGCAAGCCTCTCTATTCCAGAAATAGGAACCAAAGTCAGTCAATGTGAGCTCTCCTCTCTGCTACCTACCTCTCCATTCAGAAACAGGAAACACAATCCTTCAGTTTCTCTATTCTGCTTCAGTCCCTCTGGGGAGAACAGCCCTTGTTTCATCTGGTTTTTTTTTCCTCTCTCCCTCCTTTTTTTCTCTTTTGCTTACTTTGAAAGAACCAACTTTCAGCGTGTCTCTCTGGGAGCCACACCACAGATGAAATGACACACGGTAGAAAAGACAGAGAGGCATTCTGTTGCATGGCCTGAAACTGAATTCCCATGACGTCTTCTGCTCGGTGCAATACAAGCCATAGTAGCGCGGCAGTGAAGGGCTGGCGTTCGATTACACTTGATGGGTTTACACAGTGACTTCTTTATCCGGTATAGGTCAAATGAAATCACTGTTTCATTACATTGCCAGATTAATACAGGTAAGGGACACAAAGGATTATGATTGCCTTGAGGTCTATACCATAATTCAATATTTATAGAATTCTCAAAGAAAACCAATGATGAAGGATGGCTAAATTCATTAAGATGAATCTTTTTTTAACTGTTGTTTGTCTATTAAATACAGAGATTGACTTTACGATCTGGCCAGTAAGCCACTTAGTACAATGATATTAATACATTTTTTTTTTTACCACAATTTGATGTCACTCATGATTAGTTTTATTTTTTTATCTGCCTTTCCAAACATTTTAATTGAAAGGCAGTCAGCACACACACAGTTTGGTTGCAGTGAGAACCATCATACATTAAAAAGCCACACAGTGTCTGTAAAATATTCTCATTTTGCTTTGAGAACATTCAGTTTTACTTCTGGAACCAATTTAAACAGCTGTGGTGAGATACAGTGGAGGGGGGGGGGGGGGGTGGGGTGCGTGTGTGCGTGTGTGTGTGTGCGTGTGTGTGCTCATGAATAACCGCATCTAGTTAACTGGCTGTTTAAGCGACATTAGCCTTAAGCACAAGGGCAGCTTCCAGTAAACTGACAAATGTTACTCTCTCAGATCATTTTCTCTTTATTTACCAGTGGGTGGTCACTGTGGTAACGTAAGCCACAAACACAGTGTCACGATGCTCTTCCCTGGCACAGAGCCCAAACCTTTAGCACGTCGCATCTCATGCTAACCTCTCTGCCCCCGTCACCTACAACACCTCCCATACTCCCATACGCCCTAAAAAACAACTAAAGTGAGTTATGATGAAACTCCTAATAATGAAACTGAAAGATTAACAAGGGGAACTGAGTATATCATGTGGCTAAGGAGAATAAAAAGTGGATAAGGACAAGATTACGATTAAGTGAAGACTAGGCTCATTGAGTTTGTGGGGTTACATTTGCATACAGCAAGTGAGCAACCGCAGCTGTACAGTTTAAGAGCCTTCTGATGTGGGGAAAAGTTAAATATGACCCTGAGAAATCCACAAATCTCACACATCATCATCCAAGTTCTCAAATTCAACCACTTTCACGTCTGCTCTCAACAGCTTTAGCTGCAATGCATGATTATTTAGAATAATTTTTTTTTTCTTTTTCATTAATTGTCTATAAAAAGGTCAAAATTAAGTAAAAAAAAAAAAACAATCGCAATTTCCTCAAGCCCAAGGTAATGTCTTTAAGTCTTTGCTACGGTGCCTCACCATAATGTAATCAGAATCCGCCAAATAATTACAATTGTATGTTCTTGGCTGCTGCTTATTGCTGTTATTGTATGAATAAGAAAATTAAAAAAAACAAATGCAGTCTGTACCCAATGTTGATCTGCAATAAAACTATTTAAAAAAAAAAAACAGTCCAAAACCCAAAGATATTCAGTTTACAGTTATAAAAGACAAAGAAAAGCAGCAAATCCTTGAAATTGAGAAACTGAAATTTAGGGCTGAACAATTACTTACTATTTGGACTTGTGCAGGAGGTCCGACATTAGTTAAAGGCAAGATATCTGTCAAAATACCATTTTGAATTAAGTATTACTGGTGCTGCAGAGAGGTCCCGGCCTACAAATCGTATTTTACAGACTTTGGTACAGATCCTCCCAAAAAATATCGCACCACCACATTATTTGAATATATTTTTTAATGAAAATGAAAATAATGATGCAAAAATGACAATTCCCTCCAATATACTGAATCATATCGCGATTGCAATATCAGTCAAATCGCTCAGCCATACTGGAATTAGCATTAATGAGCTAAATCATTTCAGGTCTAAAATTCGGACATTTAAATTCTTTGTCTCTCCCCTGCAGAGGGACTTTGGTCCGGACTGCCGTCTGATTGAACGCATCGAGGAGAACAAGTACAACACCTACGCTTCAGCAGAGTGGCGCAACAAGAAAAAGCACATGTTTGTGGGACTGAACGCCAATGGCAAGCCAATGAGGGGTAAGAAGACAAGGAGGAAAAACACTGCCACTCACTTCCTGCCCATTGTGGTACAACCACGATGATTGGACATATCAGCCATGAGAAAGCTCTGCACACTGCAGGCTATCAGACTTTTTTAGAGTAACAGCGATGGCTACATTGGACAGATCTGAATCAGATCTGAATGATGCACTGAGGAGGAACAGAATGGAAACCTATGGACATTTTGTTGCATAAAGACTTTTCTATTTTTAAAAAAAGAAATAAGATATATTGCTATACAATGTATATACTATTTTCTGTTTTAAGTTATCAAGTACATTGGCACAGTAGAAAATATGAAAATAAATTACTTCTGTGCCAAAATGTGATTAGTAACTCACATTTCTAGATTTGTGTACATGTGAAGAGCTTGACTGGGAAGAGTAACTGTAAGAGGAAAAGACAAAGACAAGAAGAGGAGGTATTGACAGAAAGCTGAGAGGAGAAGAAAAGACAAGATAAGCAGAAAGTGAAAAGGATGAGAAACAAGCACCAACACAATAGCAAGTCTAACACGATCATGTTTTATTCTTTAAATTTATTTATTTTGTGTAATATTTAACAAAAAAAGAACAAAAACACAAAAAGGACAAATTCTTGTCTTTTTTACCATTTATGCTTTTTTTTGGAATACTAATCATTTAAACCTGAATAAATATAAAAAATATATTTGTCTTTAAGTTGTTTGACTTTGAATGCTTTTAGATATTTTTACGGTTCAATTATTGGTTGTTCATATTGTAAATACAGCAAAGAGATAGAAATAAATACATATAAACTAAATATTTAATGAAATTCTTTAATCACTTGACCCAGGTAATTGATCCACTGTATTCTTTTTATATTACCAAGAGAAGTGATGGGAATTATGGAGATAAAAGATAATGTGACAATGAATATGATATACTTCAAGTCCATCTGCTGATGAAGACCATGAGATGAGTTAAAAAGCTCATTCTTGACCAGGTTGGCAAAATAATCTTGACTCAAAGTCCACTTACTCGGTTTTTCTGAAGCTTTCAACCATATCTTATGGTCTTCATTGGCAGATGGACTTTTGCTTAGTTTGCCTGGATGGAGCAAACTATTGAGAGATGCATACTGTGTGGTTGAAAGCTTTACAGCTTGTAAGCTGGCCATGATTATGTTGTCAAACTACTATTTCAAAAGGTCAAGAATGAGAACTGCGCTCAAATATTCAAATGTTTTGGCAACTCAAAAGCATCATCTTGTCTTTCTCTAAGTAATCTATAACAAACTGAGTAAAACGGTGGAGTACTTTTCAAACCAAGACGTGAATAAGGAATCTGTAAGAGATTAGACTTTTGAAAGAAGCTCAGCAGAAAACCTGGTTGATGAGTTCTGGGGTTTTCATTTCTCGCTGCAAAAACCTCTCCCCTTACAAGTACACATGGCAAACATGGCTTCCTGGAGGATAAACACTGTCCTTTATGTGATGAAGACAAAACAGGCTTTAGAAATGATGTCTCTCTCTCTCTCACACACACACACACACACACACACACACACACACACACGGCTGGGCAAAGAGGTGTGTGCATCAGTGTGGTCCAGCAGCTGGGAAAAGCCTCCTCCTTGACCTTACTTGTCTGAAACCTGTTGCTGTGCTGCAACCCCCCCCCCCCCGAGACAGAGAGACACATGGAGCAGGGCATATGGTATAATGTAAATATCACTCCCTTGTTTATCACCTGATTCTAATTAACTATGATGTCATGTGTTCTTTATTCTTCTCTCGCTTTCCCTCTCTTTTTCTTAAACTCCCTCTCTCGTGTTGTTGCTGTCTGGGTCCTGCCATTCCCCTCTGCATTCAAACTTTTGTCATGTCTTGGTAAAGTTCAGATAAATTCCAGCAATTAGCAGGATCTGACCTAGAGCAAGGTTCACGCGCGCACGCACACACACACACACACACACACACACACACACACACACACACACACAGACACACACACACACACACACACACACACACACACACACACACACACACACACACACACACACACACACACACACACACACACACACACACACACACTACCTCTGCCCAGGGCTGCAGCAGTTGTAATTTGTTCATTGCATCCATCACTTTCAACTCTCTGCCATCTGTTTGTGTGTGTGTGTAGTGTGTATGCGTGTGTGTGTGTGTGTGTGTGTGTGTCCGTGCGTGTGTGTGTGTGTGTGTGTGTGTGTGTGTAAGGTAATTTCGGAGTATGATGGAATCCACCAGTCGGTCCATCCCGCTGTGTTTATTACAGAAAAGGTTCTAGATCCTCTTTTTGTGCTCAGAAGGTGCCTAACACTCATGTCAAAACGTGAGTAAGTATGATGCATCAGAGGGAGATTCAAATTTCCTTTCATCCTCCCAGGGCATCTAGTCCCTTGTTTATATGATTACTTGGGTGTTCTGTAAACGACATATCAAGTACAATTACTTTGAAATGCGTTCAAGACACTGATCTCCCTCCTCCATCCCCCCTTCTCCCTCCCTCATAAAGTCCAAGGGCTGGCATTCCTAAGCCAAGATGTCTTTATTATTTGGTGGTACAACTTCAGAGATCTACATGTAAAACTTCCCGTTTAAGTCCCATTAGAACATGGGAATCTGGAGTCGATATTTGAGACTAATCCGTCCACTTGTTCATTGGAACTTGGAATCAAGTCTGCATGTATATCATGTTTAGACCTCTTGGAATAGCTTAATGTATTTTTATTGCAACTTTAACATGACTTAATGTGCTCTTGCCTTTACCCGTAATACATAACAAGGCCAGACTTTAAAAGCAGGGCATTTATCCAAGACAGATGTTTCACACTGATTATCAACCCCAATGACATCTGAGTTAGTCTGTTCAGAGGCACCAAGCCACGCTTCATTTCTCCCATTTCTACAGTGTGCCTAACATGTTTGCCAATGTCATTTTTTTAGTGTTGTGCTTGGGTATGTTTGGTTAGTGTTTGGTTTGTTGAGGCATGTGGTGAGGCTCAGTATGCGGTTTCTGTTTTGACTACATCAGAATCTATCGGACCTGTGTCGGACCTCAAATGAAACGTACACCATCGGCTTCACACGTTCACAGCTCCTCTGTTTGCTCACAGAGTCTTGTGGCCGTGCGACCTGACCGCAGCAGCAGCTGTGAATATTTTACTTCCCGGGGAGAGGGGGAGAGAAAGCCAGAAAAGGGGATGGGGTGGAGAGAGAGAGAGAGAGAGAGAGAGAGAGAGAGAGAGTTTGCAAGCTCCAAATTGGAGAAAGACGTGTGGGTTTGGAGTTGAGGTGAGTAACTGAAAGAACCACAGTCCTGGGGGCATTTACAGAGGAGGGGGGGCACGAGAAAGAAAGAGAGGAGGGGAGATGTTTGCTGAGAGGGCAGCAGTTTGGATGGGATGCCAAAGGGTGAAAGGAGGGGGTGAGTGGTTGAGAGGAAGAAGGGGTGATGGGGGCGATTAAAAGGAGTTGCCAGAAAATTTGGGGTTGGAGGGTTGGGGATGGTTTGAAGGGGTATTTGCAGAGGTAAAGAGGGTTGGGGGGGGCAAAGGGGCTTGGGGGCAATCATTGGAAGCAGACCAAGGGAGTTCCTGGAACCCAGGAGGTGAACCAGGAGTCCTCCTCCTCACATGTTCAGCTCATTTTACTTAATTTAGTTTTTTCACCATTTAGTCCTTCATAGCTCAACTATTTGTCATTGTCTTTCTCGTCAATAGCACCTTCAACCCTGGCATGAATGCAGGTTTAATCAATTTTGTATATGAACTACGTGTCAAGTAAATTGTGTTGCTTGTACTGTCAAAACCCACATACAATTATCACAAAACTCTGAAGCTCACAGCTCATATATATCACTGTTTTGGTTTTACGTCCCAAAGGTTAACGCAAATCTGACCGCTGCAACCAACACAGTTTGGACAACAAAGTTCTGAACTGACTGAATGCTAGCTGTCCAGCACCAGACAGACAAAGTTAGTGACTAAGTGGTGAAGAAAGTCAAACATCCTGCTGCTACAGAGCCAGATATTTTTCTCAGATGTTGGTGGAGAGCAGATGAAAAAAGAAGAGCCATTCATTAGAACTGTGACCGTAAAGAATGATAATGGTGCTCTGCATTTGCTTAACCTGTAAATAGGCAATAGGCCTGTGCTAATTGGCATTCGGATCGTATATCGATTAAAAGGGACAATAGGCAAATGGTCTTTCATACGCCGATATTAAAGCATTTTTAACTAACTTACTATCAGAACTAAGATGTTATAAAAATATTATCTAGAAGCTGCGCCCTACTGTGCATTTAGAAATGTTTCTGGTGGATTGGCAAGTCTGCCAGCTAAGCTCCAATTTAAATCCTTAATTTCGAACTTGTTTGCCGTGTTTTTTTCCATTGATCTGACACCTGATTGCTTCTTATGGACAGTCACCCAGCCTCCCTAGCTTCTGCGAAAGGTCCCCATATGTATACGTTACTGTATGTCCAATTACGTGTTCAATGTAGCTGATCGCCAGACTGGCCATCGGCTCGCCATGAACTGTAGCAACGCACTGCCATGAGTCACTGAATGAGACAACTGTCTGCGGTTAGCTCAGGTCTGTAACAGCAGGAAAGTGGGGTTATAAAAAGGAAGATAACATTGTCTGTAATGTTCGCCTACCGGTATTCTCGCGTTGCCAGACCTATCTCCACAGCGCTGACAGATTCTGTGTTTTTAGCTGAGTGAAAATATTTGTTCAAAACAGATCGGTGATGCGGTTTTGCCCTCGTTCTCCAGAAAGTTTGCTGGAAGTGATATATTGTAGCGTTTTATGTGGAGTGAAAACTGCGCCGGACTCCGTTTAAAAAACAGCCTTTTAAATGCTACATTGCTTGCAAGGAAATAATGTGAGTAACAGGTGAACAAGCTTTAAAAGTCGTATAACACATATTAATGTCTGTGAAGTAGGGATGGGAATCTTTAGAGGCCTCATAATACAATATCATCAGATATATATGATACTATTGCGATTTTAAACTACTTAAATTATTGCAATACTCTGCAATATATTGCAATTTATTACCTTTTTTCCAACTTAAAATTTGTCCCAATTTCAAATGACACTTTAAAAGGACACTTCGACATGGGACTGCAGGGCCGGGGATCAAACCACGATTGGCAGGCAACCGCTCTACCACTGAGCCACAGCCGCCCAATTATGTCCCCAAAAGGAAACTTTGTCAACATCTGTTATCTAAAAAGATACATTTCTCTGTTTGTTCATCTCACTTCATTTGTATTGCTGCAAAATGGGATTGTCAAGCAGACAAACTGACCAACACATATAATACAAGATCGATACTTTTTTTCGATACGTTTTGTTACGGAAAATATTGCGATACTATGCTGTATCAATTTTTTCCCCCACCCCTAATGTGAAATGTTGTTCATGTGGATTTTGAAAAGTAACTGATAAATATTTAAAGAAACTTGCAAGTGTTAAGTTGAGAACGCCTGTCATTTGACATTTTGCTTTTGTTGAAATGAATTTTTATGCAGATGCAATGACATAATAAATTAAAAGCTGGGATTCATTTTTTGGTTTAAGTAAGGCATCAGCAGACAAACACGTGAAGTTTAAATATAGAAATAAGGATCATTCCATCTCAGTTGTAAATGTGCATTCCAGGGTTGCAGTCTAGGTCACCTAAACCGAGACCAAGTCATCACAAAGACCAGTGTGTATTGAGACTGAGACAAGACCAAGACCAAGGCAGGGCGAGACTGAGTCAAGACCAGACCAGTGCCAAACAGATTCTCCGAGGTCTCCGAGATTCACTTTCTTGAGAGTGCGTGTTAAGGGGGCGAGGAGAGGGGGTTAACAGTAACAAATTTCAAATTATAAATGAGTAAAGTTATTGGTTGCATTTGAAGCAGAACGTTTTACATCCAATCACAGTAATGATGTTAACACACAAAATTCAACAATGCACAGGCAATTTAGTGATATCCCTGCAGTAGTGGTCTTGGAATAAAATCCTCAGTCGTCTTTATCCGAGGCCGAGTAAAAATGAGGTTGATTCCGAGTTGAGACCTTCAAAAAGTGTTCACACACACACACACACACACACACACACACACACACACACACACACACACACACACACACACACACACACACACACACACACACACACACACACACACACACACACACACACACACACTTTTCCGTCACCCTTTCTGTTCTGGTTCAGAGGCGACCTGTACCTGGAGCACAGCCTCAGCTCCATCTTCACATCTCCTGAGGGCTTCAAGTTTCCTGCAACAGGTGGCTCAAACATTTGCCTTGGCCTGCACTGAGGTGAGGCCTCTGTTTATCGATTCGGAAAGAGCGAGGAGAGTTAGGAGAGGGAGGGAAAGACAGAAATAAAAAGAAAGAGGAAAAAAAAACTTGGTAAAGCCTGTCAGCAGGAGAGAGAAATATTCACAAGAGTACTAAATCTGAGTCACTCAAGCAGAATGTTTCATGTTAATGCATTTGCTACATGGAGATAAAAACAAGAATGTAAACATGTATTTTGTACTAATATTTTAGTCAGGGCTTTGATAAACCTATAAAACATTTTCCAGAGCCTGAGCCAGAGCAGCCAAAACCCCAAAATTAGTCTCCTCTACTCTGTTTTTTTGTCATCTCATTCCTGTCTAAATTCATTTTCTCTCTCCTTTCTCTTCTCGGCTCTGCTTTACCTCTCCTTCCCTTTCCTCACCTATACATATCCACCCTCCCTCAGCCCCCTACTCTCTGGAGGAATATGCCTGCAGTATAAATGAAAATATATTTGCTGTTTGTGTTGGCCTTCTTTCCTCTAACTCCACTGGTGTGATTTAGCCTTAGACCCAGGGTCGCTGGAAGCGGCTATGGCAGCAGAAAGCCTCTATTAGTCCTTGATCACTGGCTGCCTGACAGCAGAGTCAACATGCAGGGCATTAGGGCCTGACATGGGATCAAATAAAGGCTAATTTACTTGGTGTTTGTATATCATAAAACCACATTAACTATTTCCCTCCCCGGTTTTGTTTTTAAAAATTAAATGAGCTGAAGAGTTGATTAACAAGAAGTGCAGTTATTTTGACTGTAGTAAAATATGTAGAAACATATTTGGTTTTTATAATATATTCTTATAACAGTAAGATAAGGGCAGCTGACTAGAAATTAAACATTATATAAAATGATATCATATTGGTTTAATTTAAAGGCAACATGACCGCCAAGCAGTGTTTTTTTCTATTTGAACATACTTGCTGACGTACAGTAAAGGGGGATTCAGTTGAATCTCATGTTTACATTGCAGGGTAAAGATCTTGATACAAAGCACTATACTGTTATGGTATAGAATACCTTTACCATCTGCTATTCATTTATGTAGATTTCATGTAGAAAAGTGTCATCAAAATCAGAATATCACTCTCCCTGGGGGAACTTTTAATGACACAGACCTCCAGACTGATGGTGTTTCTAGGATGATGGATTACATGCATTTAGACATCGCTGCTGTGATCTAGAATTACCACAAACTCAAAGTGACAATGCTTGTACAAGCTTATGCAAGGCCACTGTATTTGCAATACTGTCTCTGTTCTTCATCATGAACCAAGTACCAAAGTATCAAACAAAAGTACAGCCAGTGCACCTAGTGGTTTCAACAAACTTTCTTTCCCAGAAGTACCAGGTTTTATTCAAAACCCCTGAGCTGTAACTGGCCCAGTATGCTTCAACGCAAGTGCTTATTAGGATGGTTGAACAGCATCTCAAACTTTGGTCCAGCACAGATCTGTCCATGTAAAAAAAAAATGATTTCTGCTATTTAGAATTGTTTTGTAAAAGTGTTTTACCACTCCTACCAATTTTATCCAATCTTCACTAAATCTGATACAAAACATATTTGAATGGCATTTTGCCTGTAGGTGGTGATATTTACAGCATGCACGTGTATTTCATTGTGTTTGTTTATTTTATTTATTTTTATGCTATATACGGATGTGTGACAATGGCAATAAAGGCTTCTTATCGTAATTTCATGCAAATCCAAATCAATTACTTGTATGCATTTGATATTATAAGATTAGGATTGTGCAGCTTTGGTGAATATATGTGTTCTCCGAGTGCTTTCTAGTTCTTACGGGGCATTCACACCAAAAAAAGCGATTCGGCGATTTGCCGCAGGGTGGTGCGGCGTGGGGAGTGTCAATGAAAGAGCCCATTTGTGTGACGTCCTGTTGTGTTCTTAAACCCCTCCAACAAAGCTCAAGTAGATCGTTTTCTTTAGATATTGACATTTCCGACCGCACTTGAAGGCAGCTTTATTTAACAGGGGAGAGAGAAAGAAAAGACATGTAGCAAGTGTTTTGTTGTTGCAGGAAATAAAATCAGCTATTACACAAACTCCCGGGCAGTTCAGTGCTTGTGTTTTTTTTTTTTTTACCCTCATAGAGTTTTAAAACGTTCTTGTGGCAGCGATAAAGGCAGTGATGTTTCCTGTTTACTGTACGGGATTCTCACACCGCCTCAAACCATAGCTCAAAACACACTGACAAGTCTGATCGCCGGTTACATGATTGGCCCCCGCAGCGTGACGTGGGGTTGCGTTTCTCCAAAAGTTGAGTCGGTCTCAACTTTTCGCCGCAGGCCCGCTACCCGAGTGTCCCCCCTGCGGCAACCCCCGCAGCAGCCCAAACGCACTACCCCTATTCAAAATGAATAGAAAGAGCTGCGTTTTTGCCGGTCGGCGGCCGTCTGAACGCGTCCTTAGTTTTCTTGATTTTTGGAACCGATATGCATTTACAGTGAAAAAGTCAAAATTAAGATTGGAATGTTACAAACTCCCAACACAAAACTTAGTTTAAATGCTTTAAGCAATTACTTAATAAATTAGAAACTTTCAACATAATACACAGTACAAGATAGTCAGATGGTGTTGTGGGACATTGAGACGGACTTTCGCACATACCTCATTTGGTCCGGACTTTCGGACTTTTCAGTTTGGTCCGAACCAAAATTTCAGGTGTGAAAGGTGCATCGCCCCACGGTCTGGATCAAAACACCAAATTTTGGTCCGATAAAAAGAGGTGGTCTCGGTCCGGACCAAGGTTTATGGTGTGAAAGCATTTTTTGGATGGTTCGGACTTTTGGACCAAATCCAAGAAGCTCTGGCAGGCTCTCCCCGTGTTACAAGACCGGGGGAGCATAGCTCGGCGCTTAGTGTGTACATGAGAGTGTATGGCGGTGAATGCGCTCAGAGCAGACAGCTGTCGGCTATCAGAGCTGAGAATAGGCCTACATCAGCACTTTACTTGTTAAGTGGTAGTAGATGTACAGTGCAGGTTTCCGTTTGTCTCTGAATAAATGCTCCAGAAAGAAAGTTTCCCCGTCTTGCTTCTCAACATCACAACAAAACAAAAAGAGGCGCGGCAGAAGGGGAGAGCAGCAGTCAGCTGGAAAACCTCCAACACAGAGAGAGGATACGAGAGCCCGTCTACAAACCAATCAATAAGTATCTGGAGACGCAGCTCACGTATGTGATGACGACAGGACGTAGTTTTGTCATGTATAGATCTTTAGTGCGCTTGCACAAACCAAAATTTACCGGATCAAATGTATACAATGTAACAAAAACATGAACCTTGGTCTGCACCTTGGTTCGGACTTTCATGTGTGAAAACGCCCTCAGTCGTGAGTTAAACCGAAGCAGAGGAACAGACACAGAGCTGTTAGCGGAGCCAAAGCAGCGTACTTTTTAATTGATTAACTTTATCGGTTATCAGGCAAATAAAACGGCAATACAGATAATCTGCAAACTGCCAAAAAACTGGCCGATAATCGGTCAGGGCCGATAATCCATCTATCCCTAGTCTTTAGTCTATCCCTAGTCTTTAGGCCATCGTTTTTTTTGTTGCTGCCCGTGCTGGCTCCATCAACTGCAGTACATTGCTTAGCTTACGTGCTGGTACTCCTGTCTGCTTCTCCAAACTGGGAGCATGCTGACCACATTCTACTGTAGGCAATACACTGACTTTGATTAAGTATCTCATTCAACCCCACTTCAAAATAGCTTTTTAATGTGTATTATTAATAACAAGAATAACAACCACACAATGAAACACTGAAGTGAAGTCTTGTTGAACCCTATTCCAGTTAATAATTTGGTGTATGACCAAATAGTAAATATGTTAGCGTCTCCGTCACATACTTAGCTAATAATTACATCATGTACTTCGGAATCTCTACTGCTCACTAATGTCTGTGTGAGTTTGTTCTCGTTCCCTCCCCCATTGAGCTAAACTCCCACTGGCTGTCGCTACAATTGAGCTCATTCCTGAAGACTCTTGGACCATTTCACGACAAGCCAAGAAAATCAACACATTTAGGGGGAAAAAAAGAGACTCAAGTGGAGAGTCTTGTGTATAATCATTTGCACAGACTGTTGGGCCCAAGTGTCCCTCAATCCCAGATTCAGCTTGATGGTTGGAATGTCTCACTGGTTTGGAATCAGTGTCAAAACAGTGTGGTATGGCACAGTGTTAAGATTGTGAGGCAATAAGCAATATGTGGTTGTGCACTGAGAGGGGTCTGTGCGGGTGCACCACATCAGGGGTTTAGATGGTGGAGTGCCTGTAGAAACATCAGCTTTGGGATGTATGCATGTATCACTGTGGACAACAGCTATGAACACCGCAGTGCAACACAGTTTTACAATAAAACCAATTTATGGTCAAAGCAAAGGGGTTAATGGCAGTAGATACCTGCGGAGTAGTTTTTGAATTATAGTTCAGTGTTAGATATTACCTGTTCATAGCAGTACACTAGATGGCTGTTCAGGCTATATCGTGATATCATTTCATTCCTCATTCCTGCTGTAGACATTACCCCTTTTCAGGTTAAAGTCCTTTGGAACGGAATTTAGAGGAGTTTAAACAGAAACAGGATATTCATTATGCCCTGCTTATGAATCCCAATGTAACCTCTGTAACACACATGAAAGCTGACTGACTGGAGAACAGCTATTTCTTTCTATTTTTGGAAAAGGGCTGCTTTTACTTCTAAGACGTCACAACAAAAGTACCGTATACAGTGGATGTGTTGTCAGTGTTACAAGGTGAAAATCATTTGTGAATTATCCAAATATATTTAAAAAAATGTAATTAATTTTTGGCAACATTTCTCTATAGGCTGACGTTTTATGCTATACGCTATCTTTCTTGATATTTTCAGTTAGTATGTCATTTTAAAAGGTAGCCCTGACAAGGTTCATTTTTAATAATAAAAAGAAAATAGTTTAATCGGATTAATCGGATAAACAGTTACGTTTACAGGTAATCTGAAAAGTGACTTTCTCTAACTGATATTTTTCAAAATGCTATCTGCTGGTGATGTCCTCGATCCTTTGAATACATGTTTTCTTTAGTCAGCTGCAGTTTTTAATAAACCTTTATGCAACAGTCTCAACATAAGCTGCCTAAGTGACTGAGATTAAATGTGAAACACCACTATAAAACCAAAAAGGTCAGGGTTAAGCAGTAAAGTAACTTGCTAACCACTATTCTTACTTGGTGATACGGTACATGGCCTTGATAAAATAATTCCACCCAATTCTCACCCCTCTTCTCTGCTTCAGAATAAAACAAAGCCTGCTTCATTTCATTAAAGCATGCTCCTAATCATGGAGAAGATGAGTCCTGTGATGGTTTGCTTGTGGCACACGCACGCACTTTGTGTGTATTAACATCTGATCTGCACCAATTCATAAGGAAAGAAAACTGTAATTTAAACTGTACCAACACAAGGAGACAAAGTCCAGCCAATTTAAGACAAGCTTTCGTTTTCATTTCTTAGTTTTAGTATTAGTTTTACTAACAAATGATAACAGTGCAGTAAAAGCAGTGTGATCATGTCTTAACGTAAGAGCACCATAAGTGTACATATTACAGTAAAAAGAAAAAAAAAAAATCCTGGCAAATGTGAAACACATGTTGGCTCCATATGAAAGCAATAAACAGCTTCTGGCCCCATGTCCCCAATTCCAGCCGTCATACAGGGCGAGTGTAGATAATAGCATTGATGACTGCCCAAAACACATTTATTGCATTTAATTATTTAGTATGGTGCTTTCAAGTCCCTAAGGTTATATGAGACACAATCATTCGCCATTAATCACACAGCTTGAAATCCTAATCAAAGTCATGTGTAAAAGCTTAGTGTAATCTCAGTTATGAGTTGATTTTTCTATTATATGACCGTCAGAAGGGGCTGATTGTCATACTGCCATATGTAATGTATATTTATTTAAAGTTTATGAATTCAATAATGCCAATCCCACTTCAACAACACCATTTATATTTGATCTTAATAGCTTTCCTTTTTTAATAGCAATCAGACTCGCACATAAGGTCAGCACTTACGTACCTATTTTATCCAGGTCCATGTGGGTGACTTCACTATAGCTAGGGTGCTTGCTGCTACAGTAGCTATATTGTGTCCTTAGCAGACACTGGCTGGCTAGCACCCCGAGAGTGTCCCCACAGTCTGGCAACCTTATTCACACATGGACACACAAATCACCACTGCTACAGATACAAATAAAATTAAAGACAAACCGTTTCACAGTACATTCTTGCTCATATTTCTCTAGACACTGTGGAAAATAGCATCAGACATTAACTTCAGAACTAAGGCTTAAAACAAGAGAAAACAAAAGGAAAATCCCTTCCTGAAAAGATTTGGCTTTATTAGACTGTCAAATATGATGGCCGGCTAATAGGAACCGCAGGTCGCTGGAGACTTTGCGGCCTGAGTCTAATGCAGTCAGCCTTTACAGTCTTTTTTTTTTACTGGTGGTTAGGGCAGAACAAGACTAGGACGGGCAACCACAACGTCACTCACAACACTGTGCCCAGACTCGGTGTGGGTACATGTGTGACTGTGTGCAAGAAGGCATTTCTGTGTTGTAAAAGGGCTAGTGCTGCATGTAGGCCTACATCTGTGAGCATTGACACTATGTGCGTTTTGTCTCTCAGTACTCTCGTCGTGCCGAGATGCAGTGGGGCGACTAACCATCCCAGCGTTTAATTACTATGGAATAGAGACTGTGCGAGGACAGTGGTGGTTTAGACTGGCATTCTTCGTCTGTACCCTCAGGTCACCTACAGATCCAGATGTGAGACAGCTCGTAACCTACAGTGACTCCAGTGACGTCTGGTAGGGGGACCTCCAGCAGTTCAAAGTGTTTTGAGATTGCAGCTGCTGAATTTGGCGGGAAGTGGTATTTTTCTGGAATTAGTTAACCTCTGTTGTACTTGTGTGTCAAAGTTGAGTTTTTTTTTTTTTTTTTAAACTTGCATGTGTTTGTGTGCATCCCATGAAAGGATGTCAGACTATTTCATAAAGGGCTCCAAAACGCTGTGATGCTGCCGGCTATTTGTTTAGAGAGAAAACAAGCCACATGAGACCGAGGAAACAGACTCTTCAATTTCCTTATCTCTGATTCTCCCTGGTAACTGTCCAATATTCTGTGTGTGTGTGTGTGTGTGTGTGTGTGTGTGTGTGTGTGTGTGTGTGTGTGTGTGTGTGTGTGTGTGTGTGTGTGTGTGTGCGCGCTCTCAGTCGTCTCTTGCAGAGTACAGTCTGTCCAGACATGCATTCACAAGCAGCCTCTTGCTTTTCTTTCTATAGTAACAATCTCCATATGGCAGGCGTTCTGAGGTTGTGCTTTTTCTTGCATGAAATGGATCGAATAGAATTGGTGACAGCCCAAGCTTTTTCCAGAGCTTTCACAGTACTTTACCTCACACAGCACAAGCACACATACAGTTATTTGCATGCACAAGATGCACACGGCTACAGATGCACATAATTACCATTCTTATGCACACTACAGGTTTGGCCTGATCGTGCTCACTTCCATGTGTCTTTCATAAGGTACAGTAGACCTACCCCTGACTGCGTCTCACTCCTGCTCTATCCAACCTCCCAATGTTTATGATCTAATGACCCTCTCCAGTACCACACCACACTGAACTGAGAGTAGAAGATTTTAAACATGACATTAAAGTTGTTGAGAACATATAGATTATAAGGCAAACTCTGTGTTATGCATTCTTTTTTTCACCTGCAGTATATATATATATATATATATATAACCAGTGAAGAGTCACTGAGGTCAGAGGTCCCTTCTGCAAAGTAGACCTGGCCTAGATGGCAGCATAAAAAGCTGCAGACGAAATAATACAAAGACAAAAACAGCTTACAGCGGACAAAGAAAATATGACCAGATTCACTGACCACAGATGTTTCCAAGTCAGCTTCCTCAATATAATTTGCTTCCGCGGACTATTTAAAAGAGGCAGATTGCAAAATGAACAGTGAGATAAGTTTATGAAGATAATGAGGATTATCACATGTGAGGAAACCACATTAGCCCGCTCACAGTGACCATATAAAATACTGTACATCACTGCCGTGGTTGCTACACAGCTTTTGTTTATCTGTTCTTTTATTCCAACCTTATTTTTGTTGGAGAATATGCAGCCCTGCCCATGCTCTCAGAAGCGATGGGATACACAACCATTAACCCTCTTAGCTCACATTTCCAGTTTTCATTCACTCATTCATCCAACTTCCTTGCTCTCTTTTCTAAACAGCTCCTCTTCTCTATACCTTCATTGCTCGCTCATCGCTGTAGCTGTCCTCACCCTGACATATTACTGGCTCTCTCCTCCTTTCTCTCTCCTGTTGTTTTACTAGCAGCGCACTCCCTGCCAGATGTACTCTATAGACAGAGTTTATCTTACCTTGGCTTTAAAACCCAGGTCCTCCACATGATTAAAAAGAGTCAGGGACAGGGAGCAGACTTCAAACGAGGGGATGAGGGACCTCAGGGGGAGAAGGAGAGAGGGACGAACTGATGACTTGTGTGTATTCACTTGCTGCACTAATACTGCTTGCTATCACCATCAAGAAGAAAAAGTAAATCTCTCATTGGAAATAAAGCATAGATGCAAGAAGGACAAGTGTTTACAAGAGTATACTCAGCTTACAGTTTATTACCCATTAACTGGACTAAAGACTGAACCAGTCCTGTCTCTGGTGGACGCCACTGAATAACATCTGAATGTTGCAGTCTGTTTTATATCATCACGCCACAAGCTGGACAGACTATTGTCCATTAAATCAGTTGGTACAAGTGTTTCCCACCTCCAGACTTAAAGGAGTGCTCCACAAAACAATTTATGGATCACTGCGGTGATCCATAAATCCACACATGAGGACAGCCAGAGAGAAATGTCAGGATGCTGTTATTTACAGTGCGGGAGGTACCCTCCGGGGACTTTTTCCCCTCTTTGAATTGTTACATGTATGTGGTAACAAACCTTGAGGTGTCTTTGACCTATAATTAAACAAAGGTGGGCGAATGAAGGGTCCAAGCACCGCCGCCACACTCAAACTCCCCACAGGGTTGTGATGTGGTCTTGCTCCTAATTCCTGTTTGAGGACAAGTCATTCAGGCAGAATGGGAGCAGAGCTGAACATGGGAGTAATGCATGAATCCCACAGCGAGAGTTGCAGCTTTGTTTATGTGCTCCAGCATGACGGCTCTGCCTGCTGCTGTCAGGACTGTTGTGGAAGTTTGATCCCAATCTTATGCTCAAGGTTGATGAAGCACCGACTATATGACAAAGGATTCGACTAATTAGTTACATCCATTTAGAGGTTGCTGCTCGAGGACATGCTATATTTCAACAAGTCTCGGATAAGGTGCTGCAACGTGGGCTCATAGCCAATTAATACAATTTTACAAGTGGATGGAGAGCTGCACAGTTCGGCTTAATTATGCCTAACATCACTCTTTGTAATGGATTATACACTTATTAAAGCTGATCTCTTACCAAAAAAACAATAAAAGAAAAGACAAAACATTGATACAACATACAAGTAAAAATTAACCGACCACAAATAAAACCTTGAATCCACAGATATTCAACAAGCACCTGCATGATCACTATAAATTATTTAAAAAGGTTTTACAACACATCCATCCCCATGTGAATGAGCATCAGGAGCCTGATTGTGGATTTGAAACCCAATTCCTCATTCCTCTCTAATGCAACATGCAACACACACACACACACACACACACACACACACACACACACACACACACACACACACAGTAATAGGTATACAGATGTTTGTTGGCTGAATAGGACAGTGGTAATATGCAAATGAAGAAAAACATCTGGTGGGAGCCAAGAATATTTTTGATGATGATGATTCACGTCATGCATCTGTATGTGTGTCCAAGTACACCTGCGTGTGTTTAAACTGTACAAATGAAACCTTATATCGGATATCAAGTAATGGCTCACTCTGTACATGTTGGACGACTGGAATTAAAAAGAGGGTTTGGCAACAAGACAAGACTGTTAAAAATGAAGAAGGGAGAAGGTGAAAATGTTGTGTAATTCTGGCAATGCCATTGTTGTGTTTAAGGTACATAAATAATATCTGTTATTCCAAAAGAAAATCAAGTATAGACACAAAGTGTAAACAGATCTGCTCCGAAATATTATGTCTTATTTCACGATATGCAGCTGCATATTCAAATGCTGCTCTCACTCAGGTAGCATCAAAACAAAAAGAGTGGAAGTGTTTTACACGAGCCAGGGAGGTCAAGCTTTACATTATAAGACAGATGTGACCCATTGAAAACTTAAAGGTATAGTGGAGGATTTTCTTTTTCCGGGTGGATCATCAAGACTATTGGTCCTCCTAGCTGTCAATCATTCTGGGATATGTTTACATAAGGCCGTCGTACGTGCCGTGACAGGTCAGCGAGCAGACGGCCACAGCCTCAGACCATAGACAGTATATAAAAGCCTCCGACCGCTGTCTCCCCGCTCTCGGCGATAGCTTGTTTGTTGGCCTGTAGCATGCTAAAGTTAGCTATAGAGATGCTTGTCGTAAATAGATTTCCACTTACCGGTGGCGAGTCTGACATAGTGGAAAAAGTGCAAAACTTCTTTTGGAAAGTAGGCTTGTAGAGCCATGCCGACAGCAACTTGTAAACAGAGCGTGCACGAGGAGAACTAGGCTCGTGCATGCTCTCTCGTGCACACGTTTAATAGGCGTTCCCTCTCGGGAGCAGGTAGGGTGGAGAGGGCGGTTATTTTCTAAAATTCCGGAAAATCCTCCATTATACCTTTAAGGACTCAAACTAGGTCCTTGTTGAACTGTGTAGTTCATTTATTGTGTTTACCTTAAATGGGTCTATGGGTCTTGGTTGGTAGGATATAACCAATACATACATATATGCTTTAATATATTTTTGTGCTGTTATTATAAAATAATTGGGATTTTAATGCAAAAATAAAAGTCTCATAACTAGGGCTGAGTATCGTTCAAGATTTTTCGATCTTGTGCCAATTTCGATGCCTCAGTTTCGATACCGGTTCCTAACGATACTTTTTTCGATACCATATGTTTTAAAATCCATTTCAACATCAACAAAAATACACTAAACACAAAACTTTTATTTTTCACCTTAATTAAAACAGTTATCAAAACAACATTCTGGTAACACTGCTCACTCAGAGTAACATTATTAATAAAACTGGTTGTGCTTTTTGGATAAGGGTGCACCAGTCAGTCAGGATTGGTATCAATCCCAACATTAACCCAAAATTAACAAAAAAGGGAAACCTTTTTGCCACAACATGAACATATTATACATAACAAATAAATAAATAAACAAATGTGTACAGGCTTATATTGAACTTACTAAAATGCAAAGGAATGTTAAGAACAAAGATGACTTTTTAGTGCAAACTGCATAATGACACACAAACCTAACAATACACTATGTGACTTCCCTGTTGTCAACTAATGAAGAACTAACTTAAGTGCAAAGGAATGTAATTTAATTGCCTTGTTGAAAGGTGCTGCCGAAGTAAAGTTGCCTTGCCTTACAACCTCAGCCTGTCAGTCAGTCATCAGGGCACACTGTTGTGCCTGCTTGTCTCAGAGGAAGTGTAAAACAACAGCACGCTTTCGCCTCGCCATTAATATCATATCGCAACAAACGTAGTCTACGTTAAGTTTTGAAAAACTGTATCCACACTTGAAGCCACTATCGGCATTGCCATGACTCGTGACTTCAACAAAACTGCAGAGCCGACGTAGTTTACTCCATCCGCACCTCTGGGCAGAGGAAGAGTGAGAGAGAGAGAGAGAGTGTGTGTGTGTGTGTGTGTGTGTGTGTGTGTGTGTGTGTGTGTGTGTGTGTGTGTGTGTGTGTGTGTGTGTGTGTGTGTGTGTGTGTGTTCTGTTCTGTGTCAATATGCAGAGAGGATAGATAAGCTTGGCTTACGCGCTCAGACGCTTTTGGAACCGAAAGACAAATAATTTTTCGATACACATAGGATCGGAGTATTTTTTATGCCGTAAAAGTATCGACGTTCGGTGCCCAGCCCTATCCATAACAGACGGGCTTAAAAACAAACTGGATGTGTTAATCTTTTTTTTCTGGACCTAGGATCATTTTTCTAGAGTCTAGCTTTTCTGGCAGCAAACATTTGCTGCATTGCTCTGGAGAGGGTCCAGTATAAAAGCAAAAAAGATGCAAGGCGTGCAGACATCTGCAACAGTTACAATTCTAAAATGCTGTGTAAAATATTACATACAGTAGATTGCATTGCCTCATATCATGGTTTTATCCAGACGTTACGCCTTTTGTATCTCACACAGTGTAGATAGAGAGAAAATAGAGAGGACAACGAGGCGATGACAGGCGACAAATCTTATGAGCATCTCACACTACAACAAGTACCGCAGGCCTTCAAGCAACCATACATACGTCAAGCTCTCAGTATTCTCGCAGTCCCGCTTTTGACATGACACATGAGAGACAGAAGCAAAGCGTGGAAAACTACAAACACTAGCGTATCATCCAAGTGTGAAGCATCTTACAGAACTCAGCCCGGAGCCTTGGACCAACCTGCTTATCAAAGACAGAAGGGGAATTACCCTGGCCTGGTGGACAGACAGACACACACAGACACACACACACACACACACACACAGGTCTAATGAGTCCCAGCTGTGAATGGTTGCGTGATACAGCAAGACAATTAATGTGGAGAGGAGGCAGGACATGTTGACCTACTAAACAGAGAGAGACGGAGAGAAGAGAGGATGAGAGAGAGACGGAAAGATGAGGGAAGGTGAGAGAGATGAGGAAGCGGTAGAGTTTTAAAAAACAGCAAGAAAGTCCAACAAACAAAGATGTTCACATACAAAGTGACTTACTAAGGTAGAAAATGGCAACCGTGTGTACCTGCTAACAGATTACACAAAGATACTTCACTGTATTCTCTGAAATATCACATGAATTAATGCATATAGTCTCATCCCTCAGCAGCTGTTGGTGGGCTGTAAGTCAATGTCAGCTTAATCACTCATGATAGGCTCCATACTGAAAAGAAAAGCCACTCTAAACAGAATCACCATGTGTTATTCTAAAGATACACAGCTCAGATAATCGTGAACAGGAATACGTCTTTCACAAAGCTTGAAACCAGAGAAATTAAGAGGAGACTGAAGGCTGAATGTTTGTGTGTTTGAACTTTACTTTGCATCCTTTATTTTACTGGGGTGTTGACATCTCTGAACGAGACAATGTGCCCATATCCACACAAAAAATTCCCTCGGTACCGTCAGGGCCTGTAAAGTCAGTTTTTCATTATCTGTCAAAGGAGCAACTGTCGGCTTTGTAAGTTAAAGTTTCTTCCCTTAACAATAAATACAGCAGGTTTGTGGGGATTTGATTTTTAGTGTGTTTAACCTCTGTCTGGAAAGTCCAAGTGAAGAAAAGCTGAAGTATGCTATTCACAGTCAGAGAAAACAATTTGGAATGTATTTAAAGGTTCCTGAAATGAAAGTGGCTCCCCTAGAACATAGATGATCTGTATTTTTCTAACCCTTTCATGGTTCATCAGGTTCAGCCCAATTTAATGTTAGGTTTACATGTTGTGGCATTTTCTCTTAAAACATAGGCTAATGAGGGGTGAACTGGATGCCTCATGCAAAGATTGAGATGAGGCCATGAGTAAACATTTATGTTCATAAGAAAGTCATTTACAGTAATAGGTGAACCATTTCATGAATGCATCAAATCTTTAAATCCTTTCAAAAAAGTAGCAACTGATTTCCAATTCATGGCAATTTAAATCCCCTAAAATAGGCTTTAGAAAATGTCACATCATCTCCAGTTCTGCTTGGTCAGAAACAGAGTCAAGAAAGAATAAAATGTCAGGCGAGACCACGATAATAAGATCACTAGGAATTAGGGTTGGGCGGTAATACGGTAATAAGGTATACCGCAGGGTCTAAAAATAGCAACGGTATCAGTTTCAATACTGTCATTAAAACAAATGCAGTGCACTTCTATAGGAGACAAGGATTAAATATTAAATTGTGGTGACCCACAAGTAAGACTGAAAGAGACATTCACCAAGGTATTGTACCTTTAAGGGAGAGGCGTTATGATATACGAGTTCCGGGTTAACGGCTGAATTATGTCAAACAACGACAGTGGTGAAAATGCTGTTGCTGCGGCAGCAATGATCAGTGCAGCCACCATGAAGTTACCGGACTTTTGGCAGCACAACCCACGGCCGTGGTTTCAGCACATCGAGACACAGTTCCAGCTGAGAGGAATAACACAGGACGTTACAAAGTATTTCCACGTGGTATCGGCCTTAGATGCCTCAACAACAGCTAGGGCTATGGCGCTGTTAGAGGCTCCTTCGGCTCACGGCAAGTACGATGCACTCAAAACATTCCTGTTGGAACTCTTTGAACTGTCGGAGCTGGAGAAAGCAGACGGCCTGCTGTCCCTGAACGGCCTTGGCGACAGCAAGCCGTCCAAGTTAATGGAGAGGATGCTGGCTGTGCAGGGCGTGGCGGATCCCTCCTTCCTCTTCGCCCACATTTTCCTGCGGCAGCTTCCAGCACCCGTGCGCACCGCACTGGCCTGCTCCCCCCTCTCTTCATCCAGAGACTATCGGGCGCTGGCTGTGGAGGCAGACGGGATTTTCCTCACTAACCGGCAGCAGTTTGTCCACGCGCTGCTGCCCCCCCAGCACACGTCTGCCCCGCTTGCACTCCACAAAATCTAATTTATGTAATGTGTGGTTGTCATCACATGACAGTGTGGAGGAGAAAGCAGTTTTTTGTAAATTGTTTCTGTATTAGTGTTTGGTATTCAGTTTCTGAACGGTGCACAAGCCAACAGTTTGGTAACGCCGTCTGAGCCTTATGTCATCATTTTTAATTAGTCACGGTAATACCGTATACCGCGGTAAAATAGGGAGGAGGTTTGAAGGTATCAAAATTTGGATACCGCCCAACCCTACTAGGAATGCTAATTTAGAGTGTTTTTTCTGACCGATAGCGGACCCTCGTAACCATGAACCGTTAATTGACAAGCAGGCAACTGAGTCCCAGTTCACCCGTTTGGGAGGCTCATATATACTTGGACAGCTGCAGACTTGTACCAGTCCCGCAGCTACGATGTTCTGTGCATTGTCGTGGACACATGCAGCCACTTTGCTGGAACCACTTGTGCAACCAACGCTAGCGTGACCGACACAAGTCCACAGCGGTCCGCGGCATCTGAATCTGTCTCCACCACATCCACCTGCGTGGTTGTCAGCTTGGTGTCTGCCAAGCTGACAACGAGCATGTGCTGTCTCGAGTGGTTACAGCACATGCCATAGAACCGCAAACGGGACATTTGTTGTATGCCATACCACTATCATCTGTAAAATAAAGGTGAAAATACTAAACTAAATTATCTATAAAAAAAATGACCTCTAGGCTTACTCTCTGAATTTGCATAGAGAGAATAAAGATGAATACATTTCAGTGCATCTGCGAAATGACGGCAATGTATCAGGGTAGCCGTGTTATTCTCACTGAATAGACTGGATGTGCTCTCCTTAGCCAGCAAGGCTGGGTGTGTTGATGTTTAACTGGCAAACAGCTCAAGAGGGGGAACCTGAGAATGTAGAGCTCACACAATGCATCTCAAAGCTGTTGTAAGGCACCTCATTTTAGGTTGGGTGTATGGGTTAGTTTAAATTTGTAAGAAGATGATTAATTTTCCATTGACCTGAATGGCGGACGTAAAAACTGTAGGTTTGTCACCTCTTGAACGATTCTTAATTGCTGTCCATCAACAGCTCATCTACTTTCCCTACTTCCATAATATATTCCAGCACCAATATAATCAAGTAATGGCACCTAATTAGCTGACTATATAAACTAATAAAAAAATGCCATGTTTTGAAAGGCAACATAAAGCATAGGCCTTATAGATGCAGCCAGAAAAGAGCAAGCCATGTTGCATGTGTGAATGAGGAAAACTACTTGGGAAAAATGTACTTTTCCGAAGTGAAGGAGTTGCTAGAAAAGACTTTGTGACATCATTGTGCTAAACTGAAAAAGTTGAAATGACTGTTCTCAGGGATGGCTTTCAGGGGTTTTGGCCACCACAAAAACTTAGTGCTGCAGTAATGCTATACCCTTTCCATCAAAACTCATTAGAATTCTAGCAGGCCAGTAAAAGCCCTGGTTGCCCCTAATGTAAATATATATAAAAAAAGGATTATGTTAACTTGTTCAAGATGAACAAGATTTTCTGACTTTACACAAGCATCAGTCTCCTCTTAGCCTGGGAAAACCCTGACGAACTTCCGGCAAATTCGAGATTTGCTCTGCAAGTCAGTCTGGCCATGAGCCCATTCAAGCTCATTTCCAATTTTTCCAAATCGATCAAATCAAAACCGTTGAGGCGGGCTTTACACGATGACGATAGCGCAGCAACAGCAAGCATCTTCTTGTTTACATTCAACAGGACGGCCACCGAAGCACAGCAACTCGTTGATGCCGCTGCTACGTCACCCGGATCGTTGGTCTGATTGGTTGAAGGACTATCCAATTGCACCCAGAGGCATTTGAGCAGCGTCCGTTGGTGACGCCCCTTTGGAAATGGGCTGTGAATGAAGCTTGCCCAGACCCACTCTCAGTTACAACTGAGAAGGGTCTGGTGTCAGCCTAACGCTGAGAAAACAGAGCTGAAAATGTGCTTAATAACCTTGATAATTGTAGTGGATGAACATATTGTAACCCTGATCGCTGGACTGTGCCACCGCCCGATGGAGGAGCACAGCCGTGATCCAATGCGCAGCCCACAGCATGATCCGTCCGCCCCAATGATCGCCAAATCCTGCACACTAGACCAGCAAGTGAAGCAGGTGAAGCAGAGTGCAACGTTTGCGTTTGTGTCAGAAAAACATTATGACGAGAGGATTGTAAATGAAGTAGAGGCCGCGCGCAGCAGGACAACAGCCAGATAAACACCTGCCTAGTTTGCATTGCAGACTCTGTAAAACAACAAACAAATATGGCAATAATCACCTCTCCATGAGCATTTTAAGAGGTGAAGCCAACCACACCACAACCGCAGCAGCTGGTCAAAACTGGTCTTAACACAATTCACACATATGATACACACAAACTGGTAAGCACATAAATATATAAACTCTGTTACAGTTTCTTACGATCTCCATGCATGCACACACGCTTGTGTTCATACACAATCACACTTTCAGATTTGGCCACCCAACATTCATCTAGCTAATAAAGCTTTTGGGTCGCAGCCCAGAGAGGGGCTGGGTGTTTTGGGGCTGTGCAGAGTAAACAGAGCTTTAAAAACAATAACAAGTCACTTGTGAAAGATTCTGAGTTTGCATCAGTTCTATGGGCTAATAAACTTTGTATTAGCAGGTTACTTTATTGAGACCTCAGGGGAAATGTGCGGAGGTGTTTGCTTGTGGAATACAACAGGGATTAGACAGTCTGGTGTCATTAACCCAGGGAGCAGGGACCCAGGGAGCAGGGAAAACAGGCGAGTGCAAAGCTAGTGAGGTGGAAAAGTATTCCTCACACAAAGAATCAGCACAAAAGGACAGGCACGCTGGAGACTGGAAGATGTAGCCACAAAACCCTGGCTCTGAATTCCACACAAAAGAAACAAAAAATGTTGACCTTTGGAGGCTAGAAAAAAAAAGAAAGAAAAAGTGTTTTAATGTAAAGTAGTAAAATTAAAATGTCTGAAATATCTGCTGTCTATTTCCTAATCCGAAAGAGCAGTGCCAATATTAACACACCTCTTAGAGCACGGAGGCAATGTTATTTCATCTGGATTTTGAGTATCTATGTGCGCGAGTGCTTGCAAAATTACATCTAGGTATAGCCGAAATGACCCCAAAAAGTTTAAAAACACACACACACACACACACTGGAATCCAGACTATGTTTGTTCTGTTTTGGTTAATTCCAGACCCCCAGTATGAGGGCTGAGAGGACAGTGAAACGGGAGCTGAACATGGGCCAGACACAGGAATGAGACCAAAAACTATTCACCAACACCTTCCTAAGCCTCTGCCGAGGTGCACTTTATCTGTCATAATTACAGTACCGCGATCTTGAAATCATCTCTCAGCAGCACTTTCTTCAGGGGCCTGGTCTGCACTGAAGAAAGTTGTTTTAGGGTCTCCACGTGGTACCTAGTACTGTAGAAGTTATAACATTTTTTTTGGGCATTTCAGCCTTTAATGGAAAGAACAGCTAGATACAAAAGGGGAGATGGGGGGGGGGAGACATGCAGGAAATCGTCACAGGTCGGACTCTTTTTGCGTCGATGCATACACCTCCACATATGTGCAACTGCTCTACCAACTGAGCTAACCCGGCCACACAAGAGACTATTTTTTGAAGAGCCATTAATCAACTAGTATAGGTCAACAGGTATATAGCATTTGGAATCTTAATAAATTGATTAAAATGTCATTTGTTTAATGAAATAAAACATATTTTAAAAACACATTCGAGAAGATCACCACACTCATGACTAGGGATGCACCGAACCCAGATTTTTGGGGTTCAGCCTAATACCGAACCCGCTGGTTAAGATTCTGCCGAACCCCGAACCAAACTCTACTTCCATCCTCACTCCATTAACACAGTAATGAAGTAAACATCCACAGCCTCTAAAATAGTTAAATGTAACAACTTAACATTGAATTCACACGCTCTTTCACATCGTAGGAAAGCACATCGCTATCGCCAGATGAGTGACAATTTTGTTTGGCAAATTTTCGCTAACCAGTGTATGATGAAGGCATGTTGGTTGGGTGAAATTAGAAAGCTAGCATTAGCTAACGAGCAGCAGTCCGGAGGTAGGGAGACTCATTTGCCAAGAGAACAGCTGACAGCCCGGGAGAGACACTGTCTGGTTAACACAAGTTTTTAGCTGTGACTGTCCTTCCTTTGCTGTACCTGAAGTTGCTGCATTTTGGCTGCTGTCTGTAGATTCCTTCATGCACAACTCGTATTCTTTCAGATGTTTTATACGCAAATGTCTTAACAGCGGCGATGTTGTCCTTGCCCCCCACGAGACAAATCTGCATTGCAAATTGAACATGTAGGTCTTACTTGAATTGCCTTCCTTTGACTGAAAGTACTGCCAAACAACACTTTTATCTGCTTACAAGTTCCATTTTCACTTTCTCACAGCCTACTGCATTGAACGCTCCACCTACGTAAACACCTTCCCGTAATCAACAGCGTCATTACGTCGACCAGCATAGCGTGCACAGTGCAAGCATAACTCTACAAAGAGTATAGAAGTAACAAGAGGCTAAACTCAATAGAACGTTGTGTTGCATTCAGTCCAAGATGGCGGAGCTGCAGCTCGTTGCAATGGAACGTTCTACTGAGTTTTGCCTCTTGTTACTTCTATAGTCTTTGACAAGAGCAGAAAGTCAACACAACGTTTGCCTCTTTTCTCGAGTTTCGCCTCTTGTTACTTGTCTTTGGTAGAGTTCGGTTCGGTGGAAAAAAATTCTAAAGTTCGGGTTCGGCCCAACTTTAGAATTTTACTCATGACACAATGCGTAAGGCCAAAACAACTAACTTTCAGTTACTAAACCTTCATTAGGGTAAAAGCCCTTAAAAAAGGCTTTTAAACAGGAGACATTTTGACTCGTAAAAGCAGGAAAAGCACAGGTGTTACTAAAAGCTAGAACAATGGCTCTGTTCTATTCAAGTGTCCCAGTAAGCCATGACAGTGCGCAACTGAACTCAGACATACTTTACATTATGACGGGACCAAGATACAACTTAAGGATAAGAGTTGGAATAAATGCCACCTTATTGATGTGAAATGCTGTCGAAAAATCATACCAGATCCAGAAGCACATTTAAATAAACCACTCTATTAGTTTTGGTTTTGTTATTTAAGTTGTTCAGCTTGAAAATCGGGCTCTGTTTTGGTCCTCTGTGGTTACGAGCTAATGCAATCAATATAATATCGATATAATTTCAGGGAATAACCCCAACAGTTCTCAGGGTTTCTTCAGGGAAAACCTGGTGTAAAGTTCTATGCAAACGATGCTGATTTTGATTTTATTTGAATGACATGAACCGTGGTTACTGATGGTAGAGTAGAAATCATCTGTGCTTTTCCACATCCAAACAGACAGGCAGGTAATTTTAGACCCTAGGAGAACAAATTGGCCTGTTTTACCCACTCAAGTCAATCAAGAGACTGAGGGGGAAGGGAGAAAGAGACAGAACGTCAGAGAGAGAGAGAGAGAGAGAGAGAGAGAGACACTGATCAAGACATATGGGAGAGAATAAGATAAAAAAAATATATGACCGTGTTAAAGAGAAAAACTGTGAAAGAAAACATAAAAAGAAGGAGATACAACATGTGAAAAGATATATATCCCCAACCTCCCACTGTTCCCTGTTTTGATTTAATGGGCTGGGTAGGAGTGAGTTCAGAGCAGCAGTTCAGCACTAGGCTTCTATCAGACTTTAGAAACAACAACAAATAAGAAATTAAAGAGATGAGAGAGAAAGAAAGAAAACAGACGAGTGAGTAAAGAACAAGTGAAATATGATGAAAAGGCACATAAAAGCTCACATTCAGAACACAAGGAGGAAGACTGAGGGCAAACAACGTGAGAGAAAGAAAGGGACAGAGGAAAAGCAGAAACAAGGAGAGCTGGTGGTCCATTTCCTTCTTTTCAGCTATATTTAATTACCCAAGTAGGAGTAAGTTCAGTAGATCAGTAGATTAGCAGTAGGAGTAGCAGGCCTTCATCAAAGCAGCAGTCACTGCTTATTAGAATATTATTACAGAACAGCAGCAGCCAGCCAGTGGGCTGATTACTGACTGGGTCCAATGGGAGGCCTCATTTGACTGGAATGTATGGAGGCTGAAATGGAGTACAGGGATAAACACAGAAATACCATTTATAGACTAGACGTTTTGATATGCTTTTATAAAAACTTTGTGTCCACAGGAGCGAGACTAAAAGACCAAGCATGCTTTTCCATTATACTGCACAGTGCTTTTTCAGTGGCTTTCATTGATCTCTTGAACAACATTTTATCTACCTTTTGCTTTCCAAATAGCTTGTGAAAAATGTGTTTAATCATAAAAATAACCAGCATTTGCAAGTAATAGCAGCATAAATCTGTAAATTATCTTTCCAACAATTCAATTATTGAATAGATGAAATCCCCCAAGACAATTATGCCAATAATCAAATATTGCATTGTTTGTGGCATAGCTGATGGGGTTTGTACAACTATTCAAACAAATGAAAGGTTAAATGCAGGGACAGGGTAAAAACAAGAGCAATATGGTACAATATGCATATTTGTGATTCATTTACATTTATCCAACGTTTTGGAACACACACACACACCAAAAAAATGCATGATTACATGATGGGATAGGAAGATAGTTACAGTAGAGGGGGGGGATATTTCAAAATGCCTTTGCCGTTTTTGTTTAAACCACCCTGCTGTCATTTAGCTTTTTTCCTCTATACACATTTGGTTTATTTTAACTGATGAAGTCACGTTTGTTTGGGAAATCAAATATTTGGAACTTTAGTCAAACATTAAAGCCTTAGGACACAGAATACAGACCCGATCTAGGAATACCAATTCTAGGATGAAACACAAGCAGAACAGCATGCTGGGTAATTAGCATTAGCAACAGGAATTCAGATCACATCTCCTCCAATCAGGACAGACACTGAACTCAGGTTGATTAACTGGGTGAAATTAGGCAAAGCCTATTATTTATCCTCAGATTTGATATGGCTGGTTGATACAGACTCAACCACACAAGGCACACGTGCACACAAACACAAGTAAGCACGCAAGCCGTATCCCTCTGCAATACACACCAACACATTACATCCCTCCAAACTCACGCACACACGGAAACATACACACACCTAGTGTGGTCCAACCGACGACCACCGTGACTGAATGAGACACAAACACACAAACCACAAGCATAGAGTCATTCCTGACTGAGAAAATATTCATGTTAAAGTTTGATTTGGTAAAATGCATAACACAGGATTTAACACAAAGGGCAGAGCGCAAGTAAATCCACTTCTACGTTTTAATACTGTACACATGCACTAATGATTTTGTTGTGGTAAAATAAGATATGAGAACAAAGGCTATGTCTATAATTATGCTTCAACTTTAAACTGAGATTGTCCTTTAAATCTAAAAGAAATGCTTCATAATGCTGGTATCAAGACTATATATATATATATATATATATATATATATATGACAGGAGATAAAAGGATCTATTAAAAAAAACTGTAGATTTTTCTATTTTGTTCCAGACCTTTTGGAAATTCAAGGTCTCTTCGGGCGGTTGAGTTAAACAACTGCCTTGCCGAGTTGGATATCCACTATTTGGCATGTTTGTACTAATATGATTTGGATCACAAATTTAAGTCCCATCCCTGCCAAAAACCACAATGGTGTCAGCCGGGGTGGTGTGGAGGATTTTATGGAGAATTATGTCTGGGATTTCTGGAGGACTGGCTTCTCTGCAAAATAACACAATGAAGCAATATTACAACTGAACTAAATGTAGTGTTTCCAAGGAAAATAATCTCGCGTCTATTTACTTCTCTCCTTTCGTAGCCTCCACTTTCTCTTTCTTTATCTGTTTTATACAGCTACACACTGATTCAACAAGAGTACATACAGCCAATATTAGGTGGCAGAGTGCGTATTTCCGTGTGTGCATGTATGTGTACAAAATGCAGGCGTAGAGTGAGTCAAGGTTGGCCTAATTGGAGGTTGTTTGTGTGTCTGGGAGAACGTGTAAATGATGGAGGTAAGAAAATGAAGGAAAGGGAGGGAGCAGGTGGCCTCCTTCATCTGGACCACAGCTGTACGCAGCATGACTCACACACTCCTACCTTGACCAAAAGATAGACACACACACACACAAAAGTATAAACATTTGTGACTGCATAAAAAGCCTCGAGACATCTTGAATCAGACTACAAGGACTTCAATGTCACCCACTGATGCATGCTTTGATGTTGCAGAAAACACAATAAATGAATAATTTAATTATAAAAATATTTTTTGCCACATAATTGCTCATTATGCAACAAGAAATGTCTTACTATGCTCAACAGTTTTATTCAGGCTTTTTTATTCAGGCTTTTTTTTTTTTTCGAGCATTACCCTATGGAAGTCTTTTACATTCAATATATTCCACATTATTCCCCAAATGTTTTCTTGGGTGGAGCAACAGTTTTATACAAACTGTGTCGGTCAGCATAGGTTACTACATGCTTGCCAACATTTAGTTTTTAAAATACAGGAGTTTTTTTTATGTGTGTGTGTGTGTGGGGAGAGATACATAACCCATTGCTATTAACTTGTGTGTGTCAATTGTATAGCCCACTTGTTCTTGATAGGCTGGAAACAATAGACAGTGCTGATGGTGGTTAACATAGCACGCATATAACCGTAACCATAGTAAATCAAAGGCAGCATGCTAGCTACCTTCATATATCAAGCTAAAAGGTCAATGGTTTGGGCTACTACTCAGCCTACTGCAGGGATATTGAGGCCACACCCACTGCACAGATCATTTCTAGAATCCAACATTCTACAGCAGATTGAAGCTGATTGAAGACAGATTGAAGACAGTACTGCATTTGAGCCCAAGGACTACATCCCATCCAAATTCCCTATAATGTTCATTAATTCCCATGAAATTTTCCACATTGCAATGTTTCCAAAATTCCCCAGCTAAACTTTCCATGGAAAGCAGTATTAAAAATATCCAGTTTATTCCCATTAATTCCCTTTTATTCCCGTTACTTCCCATTATTCCTGTAAATTCACATGAAAGTTTCCAAATTGGAATGTTTCCAAAATTCCCCAGCTAAAATTTACCGAAAAATTTCCGCCCCTTTGCAACCCTATAAAAAGTGCACTTTTGCTGAGGAAATTAACAGTTTCATCCCCACTACCCTAAAGCAAGTTGAGCGTAGAAAATACTTGACTCATGTCTACTCTAATACCAAGTTAAAATGGCTTAACTTTTTCTGCATGGGTCATTTTGTCATTCACTTCTTCAGTCATGCTTTAGGGGCAGCTGGCAACTCTTTTCTCTCCTCTTTCTGTAGTTCACCTATGGGCTACAGGCTAGTTTGCTGTGCGTGTGAGTGTGTACATGACGGGGCTGCTTGCCCTTCAGGACGTAGTTAAGGTCCTTTGGAGCTCGAGCTTTTATCCCTTTCATTTAACTTTGATTCCTGGAACACTTAACATCGCACATGCATGAGAACTCACACACACAAATACACACACAGTTCACTAGACATGGGCACTTTACTGACAAAAAGTTGGGCAACAGCTCAAACGCTGTGTTCAATTATACCGTCAAGTGACACTTTTCCCCCGTCTCTACATGAACTATATGAATGTTGCTCTGATTTTAAATCACATTTGGAGAATTCTAAAATCAAGAAGGCATATTAAATTCTTAATTTAATGGTGAAATAAATGATGTGCCAAAGTTTTCTTTGAAGGAAACTTGAGCTGATGATTTGCAAGTTTTGCCAGAAGTGTAGGTTTGTTTGAAACTGAAGACGCAAGCACATTTTTATTCATTTTTAATAAGCCATTGGTTGGATGGAACTACAGCATTATGTATGGGTGTCTAGGTTCACCTCCTAATACAATCATAACTCATCAAATTAATCAAATGAATGTCTTTTTGCTATGATGTATTACAACCCCAAATCAGAAAAAGTTGGGACAGTATGAAAAACACAAATAAAAAAAGAAAGTAGTGATTTCTAAATGTACTTTGACTTCTACTTCATTGCAGACATTGTGAACACAAAATATTTCATGTTTTGTCTGGTCAACTTAATTTCATTTGTAAATATACATCCTTTCCTGTCATTCAGACCTGCAACACATTCCAAAAAAGGTTGGGACAGGAGCAATTTAGGGCTAGTAATCAGGTAAATTGGTTAAATAATGATGCGATTTGAAACAGGTGATGTCAACAGGTGATTGTAATTATGATTTGGTACAAAAGCAGCATCCAAGAAAGGTCTAGTCCTTTAGGAGCAAAGATGGGCCGAGGATCGCCAGTTTGCCAACAAATACGTGAGAAAATTATTGAAATGTTTAAAAACAATGTTCCTCAAAGAAAGATAGGAAGACATTTGCTTATTTCACCTTCAACAGTGCATAACATAATTAAAAGATTCAAGGAATGTGGAGGAATTTCAGTGCGTAAAGGACAAGGGCGCAAGCCTAAGCTGAACAACAGTGATCTCCGAGCCCTCAGATGGCACTGCATCAAGAATAGTCATTTATCTATAAGTGATATCACCACATGGGCTCAGGACTACTTTGGCAAACCTTTGTCAAGTACCACAATACGTAGTTACACCCAGAAATGCCAGTTAAAACTGTACTGTGCCAAAAGGAAGCCCTATGTTAACAGTGTCCAGAAGCGCCGTCGACTTCTCTGGGCTCGGAGGCATCTGGGATGGACCATCACACAGTGGAAACGTGTACTGTGGTCAGATGAATCAGTATTTCAGGTATTTTTTTGGGAGAAATGGACGCCGTGTGCTCCAGACCAAAGAAGAAAAGGATCATCCAGACTTTTACCAGCAACAAGTCCAAAAGCCAGGGTCTGTCATGGTATGGGGTTGTGTCAGTGCCCTTGGCAAAGGTAACTTGCACTTCTGTGATGGCACCATTAATGCTGAAAAGTACATAGAGATTTTGGAGTACAATATGCTGCCTTCAAGAAGACATCTTTTCCAGGGACGTCCATGCATATTTCAACAAGATAATGCAAAACCACATTCTGCACACATTACAAAGTAAGGAAGAGGAAGAGGACACGGGTACTTGACTAGCCTGCCTGCAGTCCCGACCTGTCTCCAATAGAGAATGTGTGGCGCATTTTTTCACAACAAAGACCCCGTACTGTTGCCCACCTTAAGAATGGGACAAAATTACACCTGAAACACTTCATCACTTGGTGTCTTCAGTCCCTAAACGTCTTTAAAGTGTTGTGAAAAGGAATGGCAACATTACAAAGTGGTAAATGCTTTACTGTTCCAACTTTTTTTGAAATGTGTTGCAAGAACCAAAATAGGAATTTTGTTTGAAACGTTTCAATAAATTTCAATAAAAATCATGAGGAACACATAAAATGATGTGCTGTTGTGTTGTCTGCAATGAAATACAAGTCAAAGTACATTTAGAAATCACTACTTTCTTTTTTTATTTGTGTTTTCCATACTGTCCCAACTTTTTCTGATTTGGGGTTGTACATCAGAGGAAAATAAATAGTTTTTACAAAACATGCATTTAAGATGATACGTAGGAACATAGGAATATTTATTTAGATAACAATAGCACAAACTAAAATAAAAAAATCTATGCAAAACTAAATAACAGGATCAATTGTTCAGTCGCTACAGGTATCTCTCCTATCGGTCCTTTGTGAGCTGGTGCTGGGGCCTCCTGGGACGCAGAACCCGGGTCGTTATTCCAGCTTGTGTGGTCCTGCGCATCCGCTCAGAGTTTCCTGATGAGGAAGGCCACTATGTAGGGTTTAAACTTGAACCTTGACACAAAGCTGGCAATGACCTCTTCCTTGTCCGGCTTCACATACTGCGCCGATAGGTCCTCTGGGACAGGGATGGCCAACAGCGCAGCGGTGTATGGCGTAGGGTTGACAAAGACTTCCTCAAAAATGAGGTCCATCATGTCAGCAACATAACCTGTATCATAAAACAAAAGCACAAACATATTTCTGTTTTTAATTGTTTGAGTTTTGTTTTTACTGTGTTTGTGTATTTAATTGTCTTTTCATTAAGAGAAATAAATTATGTGTTTTGTTGTGGTTTAGCTCTGCACTCTCCCTTCCTAGCCTTTGGAAAGTAGATTTTGAAGAGAGGTTCACCTTCCTGTGTTTTGGCCTGTGGTCAGTCCGCATTTTCATTGTAATGCATAGCAGCCAGGTAGAGTCTGGAAGTACAATACAAAACTTGTTAATAACAGATATTTTGGGCTAAAATTATCAAAATTATTGAGTCAACTAACTCTTTCACCTGCACAGCATTCCAATAAAGGGAAAGACAACATTCTTTGGTGCAAAACGAAGGATGACGGCATGGAAAGCCTCCAATGATGAAGTTTGGTAGTGGGGGCTCAGTTTTACAACATCCTTCATCGTTCTTTTGTTGGTCAGCAACTTCTCCAACTTGTAGAAAGCTGGAGTTGCTGCAGACAATAAGACATTATATAAAATACAGTACAGAATATTACAACAATGATCTTTGGTAAATTTCTGAAAATGACTAAAAAATTACAGTGTGTGTAGTTGTCTGTTTACTGTTTTTACATTTAGCTTGTTATATTGATGAATGACCTGCTTGGACCCATTTACTCTTGTCAGTTGTCTTGCGGATCACATGCTCGCACTCGGGGTAAAGAGGATCCTGGTGTGTATGGACATCTTGAACATGGTTCAGGATCGCGGTCCACTTTGCGATTCTCTCTGGCCCGGAGGTTGAGGTAGCTGCAGTCCAGTATATGTGGTTGTTGATGCTTTTCATCCACTTCTTGAGTTTCTCATAGTCTTTCTGCTAACTGATTGCTTCCAGTTTCTTTGAAATTCCTACAACGAAAGCAAAATATATTACACTTAGTTAAGATACTCATAAACTCTCTATTGTAATAAAGTACTCTATTGCAGCATTTCAAAATCAATTTCAAAGCATTTTTTAACATTAATTCATAGTGTCAACATTTTCACAGCTAGGACATGTCTTTTCACCAAATGGGAGCTTTACGCAAGCTTTGAAAAAAATCTAATATCAAATCCTTCTCATTAAAAGGATATCACTAACAAGTCAAAGGAAAAGGCTGGAGCCAAATGATAGATTTTGTATGTTACAATGGAATATGGATGTCAATCAGCTCAATATTGGCACTGACAATATACCTTTTGCCATGTGCCAGATATCGTAGCAATGGGTTATGTTTCTCTCCCTGAGGAACTTCTGTACTTGTGGATGACGATCAGTGACAATGCAATCAAGTTTGACGCCACGTGACTCCAGTAATGCTAGACTCCTTGTCAGGCCCTCTTTCTCCATGTGGTAGCTACCACCAACCTCGTTGCTCTGTTAACACAGAAAACAATATATTAAGAGACAATGCGTTACAGACTTCCAACCAATAACCCCTTTGCAAAATAAATTTGGGCAAATTACCTGAACCAACTGAATGTCCACAACGGTGTTACTCTGGAGATCCATCGTTGTACAACTCCCATACTTTGCAGAGTGGCCTGTTTTTGTTCAAATAGGTACATTAATAATCACTATTTAATGCTTATTATGTCTGGCATTTTATTTAGGGAACTCCTTTTAACTTCAAACTATATCAAGCCCATGTATAAACTACACTTATTCAATTAAGTATCAATACCTGGTGAGTCAGCTCTCATGTCACCACCAAGGATCACTTTTTCCTCCCGACTCAGCCGCTGCAGATTCACATCCTGTGTGACTTTCCAGTGGTGAATAACTGCTGGTTCAATGAAAGATCTGGCATGACGGCGAAATGTTTCATACCGAAACAACTGTAGCTTCATTGCCTTGAAGACCTGTTGGTTTGGGAGGATAAATAATACATGTAATTTGATCTAAATTGAAGTAATTCACAGTGAAAGTAACTACAGTTGCACATCATTTACCTTTTCAATTTGGATGAAAGATGCACCACTGAGGTACACGGCTGCAGAAAGGTGCAGATTTCCAGCTGGAGTGCTCCAAGGACAGGCTATCTATTCCAGTGTCTTGCAAATGTGCAATGGGGGCACCGCTGCTTCACAGACAGGAATGTCCCCAGCCTTTGGGTCTTCACATCACATGCCCGCGTGCAGACTGGACATGCATTAAACAACTCCATGATGCAGTTCTCGTACACCATGTATATTTTGCTGTTGTGGGTGGAAGTGGATGAATCTTCTCTGTATAACAAAACAAAGAAAGGAAATCTCATTTTGAGTTAAACAGATTGAGCTTTCATCTGGACTGTATTTCAAACCATCATCCTGTTTGCAGCTGGTTTAACAATCTTTATGCACATAAACAGTCCGAAAAGTATTGATAAAAACAGTCTCACTGAGACTATTCTTTTATGTCAAAATGACATACAATTTAGAAAAATCATAAAAGTTATCACAAGCATACATATCTTCACACTCAGTAACGTACGACTTTAGCGTAGAGTCTAACGATGCTGTGATGAAGTCGGCAGGATCATAAGTGGAATCCTGTTCCTTTGAAGCTCCCACTAAAGAGCTGCCCTCCAATGGATTGTCCTCAAGCTCTTCATCGAGGTCTAGACGAGGTCTTTCGGGTGGTCTCTTTATAGGTGTCGATGACAGGCACAAAGGGTCAGCATTTGAGGGCCCCACACCAAAATCTCTGCAGGAGACACTTGCCTGGATACCTACGGCCAAAATTTAAAAAGGTAAGTCCAATGAAACACATAATGAAAGCTTAATGCCAGAATACTTACTGAGTACATGAAAAGTAAATGTACTGAAGGTGGCAAGTACATACCTTCACTTCTAAAGTGGGGCCGCAGAGTCTTCAAGGCTAGCTGTGTGCCTATAGTACGTGTTTCCAGGTGGTCTGTCTGGCAGGCAACATCCCTTGAGAAAGGCAGCTCAATGGAAGCAGTTGATGTGCTGGCCTGTGTACAGACAACAAGGTCAAATTACCACTCAATTTATTACTTTGTATATATTTGCAGAGGTGCACTCAATAATTTAAAAGATGGCATAGGCAGAAATTGCACGCGCCATAACAACAGCAGAACGGTTATCCAAATAACAAAGAAGTGAACAACACACACGCGTTACAGTGTGTATTCACACCAGGGCTATTGTCAAGACCAACTTTGTTGAGTCCAAGACAAGAACGAGTTCAAAAGGGTCAGAGTCAAGACCGAGTCCAGGACAGAAAAAATAATCGTATGCATGACATAGGGCTGGGCGATATGGCTAAAAACTGTATCACGATATAAGTGTTTCATATCAGTCGATATCGATAATTATTGATATTTTTTATGACCTATTTAAAATAAGGACCAGGAGAAAAGAATGTATTCAATTTAAGCGTTTTTATTTTAAGCTTAACCTTCCTCCAATTATAATCCTCTCAGTTATAAAAGCAGAAATGTCAACACAACCATGGAAAACACTCAAATAATTCAAATGTAAACATAAGTCTAAAATCACAATGAACACTTCTGGTGAATGAAGTGTTTTAAAATATGTGCAGTGTTTTGTAAACATAGGAGAAATTGAAATAAAACTGAGGTAGACTTTACATCTGTAACATAAAAAAACTAACGTGATACATTACAGTAACAGTTATTATTTTTCTCCGTCTAACAGTCACGGTACAGCCTAAACCGTACATGGTGGGGGGGTGCTCAGCGGAAGCATGTCTTTGCCTATATGATATGCCACTGCCTCCGTTATTTATTTGTACCGTTTAGCTTTTACAGTCATAAGGCACTGAGAGTACCTCTCCGTGGTGCTCTGCTGCTTGTGCGGGGTTCCAGCTGCAGATGTTGTTGGACGTTGCTGGCGAATACGGCTGTGCTCCAAAGGGTGAGCGTGGCTAAAGTGGTAAAACAGGTTTGCGGTGCGGACGATGGTCTTGCATAATTTGCAGACGACATTGGTCTGACTACGGTCAGACTTATAAAATCCAAAAAACTGCCATATTGGCGAGCTGATGTTTCCCGTTTCATCAAGAACTTCCGCGCTCGCTGCTTCACGCATTTTCCACTTATCACTCCACGGCAGTTCTGTTATTGAAGAATCCAACACGAGACAACGATATGGCGCAACCAAACACAATACTGTTACATGATTGGCTGTTAGCGTGTCACTCCCTACGTTGCTAGGCTACCAGAGAGCGAGTGCCTTTGTTCATGCAACCAAACTTGCTTTGAAACCTCTGGTTTCTTCCGACGAAGAAAAAAAAAAAAAAAAAAAAATTATCGAACTTTTATCGAGCGCATTTTTTATTGATATTGATTACATGTCTATCGCGATACATATCGTTATCGTTTTATCGCCCAGCCCTAGCATGACAGTATCAAGACAATAATTTGGGGTTATTATTTGTTGATCTAAAAGCAAAAACAGTGTCACAACACCCACGATTTGTATGTATATCCATTCCCCTTGATAGAATATAATCTAATGATCTAAAGAAAGCAGAATGACATATGATGAGACCTCATAATAGCGGTGTTACAACTGATACAAAAAGAAATCCACTACTATTACCACTGCTAGGTACAGTTGTACTAGTACACAGCATTTGAGCAACTAAATGACAATATAGCTTTATTCCAGATGTACCATAGAAAAAAATTGACCAGTATTACAGAGTGTACCCCTATGGTTGGTTTTGCTATGCCTTAAAATAATGGCCTGGATCTCCGTGAAAAAGCACAATATGTGGGTCTCCATTTCCAACATTACTGCAGGTTAAATGCTTTTAGCAGCAGATGTTGAGCAATCGCCATTATATCAAATCAACAGCCATATGCAATTTAGATAGCAGGTGAAGAACACAAACAAAAAATGAAGCGCGTGTCTGCGCTATTATCCGACTGCACTCTAACAATGCAGCCCTATTTCTGATACAATGGGGGGCAGACATGTTGCCGTGGGGGGCCGCCACGGTCAAATCAACATAGAGGAAACACTTAAGTTACCTAATGTCCGCTAGTATACGTACAGGCTAAATATAGCCAGTTATCTGTGTGTATAAGGTAACAAAAACCCACCCATTTTGTCTGAGCAAAGCTTAATATTTCATTCACAGGGCTCACAAGTGTCACGCATTGAGCGTGACAGTCACTCATTTCGGTCTTTTGTCACGCACTCCCGCCACACATTGTATTTCTCACGCAGAAAAACTATTTATATTATAATATATTTAATATGCCCGCTCTCACTATGGAACCGGCAGGAATCAAGCGTCTCCCCTGCCACTTATCAGCCAATCAAAAAAAAAAGAAAGGGGCTACACCAGACGCGGCGTCAGCTGATTTTGCCGAGGCTTCGGCTCAAATGTTTTGAGTGTAACCCTGAATGTATTTTGAAAAGTTGACTGACAAAAATGAAACGTGGCTTAGTGTCCACTCTCACTGTAAAAAGCTGCAGCTTCAGGTTTATGGACGCGGTCTGCTGTCGACATGCTGCGGCAGATGGGACGCGTTTGAGCTCCGTTAATTCTGCCGTATAGTTTCTGTTTTCCACCTCCGACGTAGAGCATTCAGAGACCAGAGACCCAGACGGGGATCTATGGTCTGTCAGAAGGTCTGAGGTCTACCGTATCAGCAGAGCAATCACGTAATGCACAGCAGACTATTGTGCAGGTGAATTATTTTCTGAAATATTGTGACTGCATTTTTGTAATATCCTATTATCACTTTATTTTTCACAAAATATCACGACTCCTCCAAATCTCAGAGAGCATGGGATGAGTTATATTTTGAATGTGCAAAAGTTTTGGACATGAGCAGAAATCTTGCTCAAACACATCTGAAATATTAAAGTCCAGGGGTTTATTAATCCATTAAAATTAATAATGTATAATTGAGGTGAATATATGCACATTTAAGGAGGTTACTTTCCCAACAAAAAATGCAAAAGAGAAGGTAAGAGTAAATGATGCCTAAGCTACATGTGTGCTGACTCAGATATAATTAGGAAAGTTGATCCAAAGGAGAATAAATAGTTGAAAGCAATACAGAATACCTTACTGCAATATATGTCACTCTTGCCTGTCTTCAAAACTTGAGAGCCCTGCATTCAATAACATTATGATACAAAATGAGCACTAACCGAACAGGTCTTATGTTGACAACGTAGACGCAGACATAGCTAGGAAACTCCGAAAGCATTCGTAATATTTAGCTATAGTTATCAAACGTCGGCGTAGCGTTAGCTACCTAACTAGCTGTCTAAACTTGTGAAAAGCCGAACATCCCCGTTCAAGCTGTGTTTCTCCAAGACCGGACTCTAGTACTGCAGCCCTGATTCACACACATACTTGATGCTATCCGTATTTACATTAGCCAGTAACTGGGCTGCTAGATGCAGAGCTAGCTAGCTAATGTTACAGCCACGTTCAAGTGTAACAAGCTAAGTAACCATATGCAGTGAAGCTAAACAATGATATGCTTAGTTGACTTACCTTTCTGAGGTTTGTAGCTGAGCCACGAAGAGTTGGTACTGCACCAGGCTTTAACCTCAGACGATCAGCAAGGCCAGCTTTGTATTGGCCCGAGTTGAGGAAACTGTCGTCAGTGAAATGTTTTTCGTACACAAAGAAAACTTTGGGGATTTCTGTCGTATTTACAGATATAATAAAATTAACCCACTGGCTCTGCACAGGCTCAGATAATGGAACAGAAAAAAAATGTTTGGGTTCTTCTGAACATCCAAACACTAAGCAAATATTCTTCCCTTGTTTGCTAGCCATGATGTCTCCCGATGAAAAACAATGGCGCACGTACGGTACGGTCAAGGGGCCAGGCTTCTCTCCTCAGAGTGAAGCCTCCTATGGCGCCATTTTGATACTAATAAACTATCACCCCCGTTAGCATCCCATTGACTGCCATTCATTTTGGTGTCCCTTTGACAGCCAATAACTTTACATCTGAAGCGTTTAAAGACTTCATTTGTCCCTCGTTTATTTCTAAAGAAACACGACAATGTATGAAAGGCTCCATTACTTTGTATCTCACGTTATGGCTCCGTAGCAGACGTTTTTGTAAAAATAGGCTAACGATTGTGTCATAACCACGCGACTTACTGTCGCATAGTACAGGAATTACCGTATAGTACAGGAGAAGCTCGCAGGCAGTTTCGACGTACATTAGCTGTTTAGTTTAATTACTAATGTTAACTAGCATTTTAGTTAGCAATAATTAGCCTGCAATAATTATACCTACGCTCTCCGTCTCTGATAGATTGGGAATGATTGAGATTTCTCTTGGCACAGCTACCAGAAGACTTACAACGTTCAGAGACGTTGTTCGTCACATCGGCGGCGGGAAGCTAAGTTTGCAGCTGCGCAGTAACGCTCAGTAACACTTTCCCATCACCAGAAAAGTGCTGGTAAGAGGCTTCACTTGTCTCCGTCAAAAACAGCGGGATCGCTGTGTCCATTTTATATACTGTCTATGGTCATAACGAGCAGATTCCAGAACGGCTCATCTGAGCTTTTTTTCAAAGGCAGAGCAGGATACCCAGGGCTCGGTTTACACCTTTCACCATTTCTAGCCACTGGGGGACCATAGGCAGGCTGGGGGAACTCCTATTAATGTTTAAAAACCTCATAAAGTGAAATTCTCATGCCATGGGACCTTTAACATTTCATTGAATAAAAGTATGGTACAAAAGGGGCACTAACGCCACATGTCTTATATTGACAACGAGGATGCAACAACGAAGGCAGTCGTAATATTTACGTAGCAGGCTAGCTAGGCTAACGTTAGCAAATGTCGACCTGGCTAGCTAGCTAGCTGTCTAAATTTGTGAAAAGCCGAACAGCATCCCGTCCAAGCTGTGTTTCACTTTCCCTGCAACATACACATAATAAAGACACACGGACTCGGTCGAGACCAAAAGTCATATTTTGCAAGACCAGTGGCAGAGACTGAGACCACAGACGATGAACCGAGACGGGCTTTGGTCTATCGTCTCCCCAACGTGACGTCATGCAATGCATTGTGGGGGGGAAAACAAACCGCTGTAAAATAATACTACGTTTTCGTGTTATATTCCGTTTTGTGATACCCAACAACTGGCAAACTAAACTAGCAAATTTGTTGGAAAATTAACCCTGCAACATGGCCTTTAATGTTAGTAGTTTGGCTGCTACAACATGGGCAGCAGTTGTAAGAGCAGCACAGGCTGACACAACTCATGGGGGCAATTAAGGTATTTTAAACCCCTTACAGTTGGATTGCCGCATGTTGCACCATTCTCTGAGTCTTAACACAAAGACATGATACATATATTTTTAGATTCAGCGCGACTTACACTTCCTGGTTCCTGGTTTTTAGTTGTCTTTAATTATAAAGTAATCCAGTGATAGTTGTCTGTGCATCCATGGGTACTTTGCAATCAGGAACTGCCAATAGCTGATTTGGCACACTTTTAATGTTGCCACAACGTAAACAAATATAGGCTACTAAAAAATTAACTAAGGTTTTAGCACGCAGCTTGTCTGGTTTACCGAATGTACAGTGCTGGGATAAAGCCTTACACCCGACTATCACCCACCGGACCTGCTGCTATCAATCAATGTCAGACATTGAAACCACTGGGTTGGGGTAATCATCAGGGTAATTTCCTATTGTTTTTAAGTAACATGCAAGTTACGGCACAGCACCCTCCAGACCCCCTCTGAAGATTCCTTTCCTTTTCCTTGTAGACGTTTTGTCTGCTTTGCTTTGTCTGCTTTGCTCTTACTTTTCAACATTCATCATGGCTTGTTGAGATTCCATGCCGTGGATTGTGGTTTCCCCCTTTTGCCATGATGGTTATTTGACTGAACCTTGGCATATTCTGAATTCTTAACATGCCCTGTTCATGGCCGGAGCACTGGAGAATCTATTGTTACAGCGAGCCAATGAATGCTTGTTTTGAACTTACTTTGGCACTAAATCTGATCAAATATATTGTGGTTTTTCCCTCCCTGTTTTCCCGTTTTAAAAAAGGGCATAATATTAATCAAAATCTGTATTTCAGAACGTATGACTTAGTTTATAGCATGTAGCCTCAATTATTTTAAACTTAAAAGGATGCTGCATCTTGTTATTGATTGGCCAATATGTCTTCTTGTTTAACTAGGAAAATGACAAAACGAACAAACCATATACAAGGCAGATATATTACAGTGTATGTAGGTTGCAAGAGAAAACTGTATGGCAACATACAGAACAAGAAAGCATGTGCATAACAGCATAATACAGACTTGGTAGCAAAACACCCAATTCAAGCCTGGATATAGTAAATTGTAAGGTTGCTCCGATTGATCGGTCACTGATTGGTATCGGCCGATAATGGCTTTAAATAGTTTGATCGGTGGTCTCCATGAAGGCCGATCTGATAGGCCGGTCAGATGACCCACTACTCGTGAGAACATTTTCTACATGGAGCTAAAATGGCGGCCTCCCTACATTCACCGGTCTGGCAGTTCTACAAGGTGTCTGAACGGCGGCAGAACAGCGGTTGGCCCGCGGGCCGGCCGCCGAACGAAGGCGGTAGGAAGGCGGCTACCAGCTGCCACCGGGGGGTGGGTGGGTGTGTGTGTGCTGAAGGAATGTCTGCAGTGATCGAAAGGACATCTTTTACATTTTTAGGTAGGACAAAAAGCCAAACAATTACTGATACATTTTTCTAAACATGTCAGCCGATACGTCTTCCAGCAATCGGTGATCGGCGCCAAAAATCCTGATCGGAGCACCCTTAGTAAATTGCATACAGTGACATTAAAAGTTCCTATGGCATGCTTTTTGGATGCTTTTATATAGGCCTCAGTGGTCCCCTAATACTGTATCTGAAGTCTCTTTCCCGAAATTCAGCCTTGGTGCAGAATAAAAGCCACTACGAGCCATCCCCACAATGAGCTTTACGTAGGACGTGCCATTTCTGTGTCTGTAGCTTTAAATGCTATTGAGAAGAGAGGCGGGGCAAGGTGGAGGGTCTCTCTCTCTCTCTCTCTCACACAATAACTATGCTTCGCTGTTTGAATTTGGAGAAGCCATCCTAAACCTCAAGAGCTAAGTTTGTTATGGGATATCATCCACTAGAAGCTGCTTGAATCAGCAAACTCTAGGAAATGTTTTTTTATTGACAAGGTGACTTAAATATGCCTTGAATATAATTTAGCAAGTGAGGACTGTAGAAGTCCCACCCCAAAACAGTAGTGAATGGTTTAAATCTGTGCTACATTTGGATGGAAACTTGACTGCTGGCAAAGTTTTTTGTTACTTTCACTTTTGAGCTAGAAACCGCTGCTTCACTGAACTCTCCGTAAAGGAATTGTTTAACTGATGCATTAGCACTAGAGGCATTTTACTTTCAGTAGAATATCATGGTACTAGGGCTGGGCGATAGGGAGAAAATCTGATATCACGATATTCTTGACCAAATACCTCAATATCGATATTGCGGCGATATTCTAGAGTTGACAATTGGTGCTTTAACAAAATATCTTCACAATTAGATTTTAGATAAATAATTGTCAGTAATGTGGATATAATGTCTAATTAGGGAAAAGGCAAATAATAGAACAGCTAGAACAGTCTGGTAAGTTCATAAAAGTACATCACTTTACTGTAATGCAGCCTTTAAAACCAGTAAAAGACAACACTTATGTCATATCACAATATCCAAAATCGAAGACGACGTCTAGTCTCATATCACGATATCGATATATTGCCCAGCCTTACATGGTACTATGATAGGATGTATGGAGTGTGTAAACGTGTGTGTGCCGAACAGCAACAGAAATAGATAACACTATCAGCTGCTTTTGAAGAATTCCTCATGTAACCTGACTCCAGTACCAACATCTAAACATTCAAATGCTGGTTCCAGTAAAGTATTGCAGACTTAACTTGAAAGTAGTGAAGAAACCATTTGTTTGTGTTTAATTTAATCTCATGGCTAAATTTTACACTGACCTTTCTTTTGTTAATAGAAGTCATTGTAATCATTATCATTTAAAAGTGTAAACATCACTCCATCTCCAACACTTTAATCAAGATGAATGACACTTTGTATTGTTGTCCTGGAGATGGGCTTGATTCAGGCTTGGTATTAGTTTGTGTTTAAGCAGCAGTCACCTTCTTCCTGCCGTTATTCGCTTCTCAGAATAGTAAAAAGGTAATCTGCCTGAAATCAGGGTAACAGACAGTTTTATCAATATTGATATAATCTCAAACTAAACACCAGTACTGAAATGGAAAATTTTTCCCTTCCAGTCTCCTTCTATCCCTTCGCTTCTTCCATTTACTCATCTAAATTTGAACTTTCGTGCTGTGCACATTTATAAGGCAGGACTTTGAAAACAGACAGAATAGACTGAAAAAGAAATCGGTTTTCTTTTTTTTAACTTTAATTTAAAAGGTTTTTTTATTGGAAGCATTAAAATAAATGAATATCAGATCACGTGTCTTTCCTAGGGTTGGGTATCGTTTGGGTTTTTTCCAATACCGGTGCTAAAATGATACTTTTAAAAATGGTGCTGGTGCCTAAATGGTGCCTGAACCGAACAAAAGTTTGTGACATTAAAGATCGGCTTGTTTATTGCTAAGGCCATATGGTCAAATTTAAATTATTTATTTAAAATGTAATAACATAAAAAAACACAACACAGACGACACAGCGTAGCTTACCAGCAGGTAGCATGAAGCTAGAGACACAGGGTAGCATTAGCTTACCGGTAGCATGCAGCTGCACCTTTTCAGACACCACAGCCACTGCCATAGTCGGAGATGACGGAGAAACAACTGAGCTAATAAATCCTCCTGCTTTCAGGAAGTCACCGGTGTGGCACTATTTTGCCCTCCCCGCAAGTTATGTAAACAAACAACAAACTGTAAAGCGTATGGGCTCCAACGGGACTTCATGGTGTGTTCAGGTGCCCATCGTAAAGTCATGGTGCGTTCAGGTGCCCCTCAAAAACTAATGGTGCTTTCAGGTGCACTTCGTAATGATGTTTCAGACATAAAATAATGATCCCAGTCATTTTCACACAGTGGGGCATACAGCTGATTAATTAAACACTGGTATCGGATCAGTAGTCGGTATTGGCAAAGGTATCATATCAGGACTGAAAACGTTGGATCGGTGCATCCCTCCTTTCCTCTTCTCTCTCCATCTCTATTTCAATATCTTTCCCACCCATCCTTTTCTCCATCACTCCCACAGACCCATCGGTGCTTTTCTGAGTCCAGGCTTGTATATCCATTAGACTGTTATCTTCATGTCAACAGTTCCTCTCAAATATTTACAATAGTCCCCAGTGGGGAGACATCCAGCTAGGGGTGGGATGATTCACTCTTTGTTAACACAATCACCCCAAAGTAACTCTGTACCACTCAGAAACACGTGGACATGAGTAATAGACCCACAGTGTCCTAAAACATGTTTGGTACACTGAAGACCTTTAAAATGTAAATTAAAAATGGAAGAGATCGAGCTGGAAAATAGCAGAAAAGTGATGGGCACCTGTGTGTTTTTAACATGAGTCAACATACAAAACACATAGAAGAAACAATAATCGTAGACCCGGAGGCTCAGATTTTCATCACCACCATGCTAATAATCACGGATATAAAATCTATATAATACTGATGGTCAAAAACTGTTTAACTATAGCTCTAGGTGCTTCTTGACTTTTTAGATATGCCCAACCGTTCTCACTCCCAACTTGTAGAATACTGACACTTGATCAGTGGCTCTCAGCGTCGTATACTGACACAAAATGCACCCTTTAGCGTCTGTACGGGACACACCGGGCAGACCAGCAGCACGGCCGCAGAGCTGTTAGATTACGTAGTATTAAGACCGACAACGGTATCGAGTAGTATGAAAGACCTTAAAAATCTGTCAAATAGTGACACCAATAGTCCCGACCCAGAGCACCAAAAAATTACACCAAGAGTCCTGACCAAGCGCGTCTAAATATGACGCTAAAGGAGAGTTTTTTCTTACCTTTGGGGTGATACAATATCTGGATCTGGACTAATCAACAAACTGTATTTATATTGACTAATAACTGCAATATAACTATCTGACACTACAGTAATCTATATGACTATAATCATTTAATTCCTATCTCCCAACTTTTATGTCTGTTTTATTCCAGTGGTGCCCAACCTGGAGGTCAGGAACGCCAAAGGTGTTGTGAGATAAACAATCTTCTTTTAAGCACAAGTCAGGGAGCAGCAGTGAGATAAACAATCTTCTTTTAAGCACAAGTCAGGGAGCAGCAGTAGCTGAAGCAAGAAAACAAAACTAAACATACACTTTAAAATATATACCAACTGTGGCAGATAGGCAACCCCAGGTTAACCACAGATATGTTGACGCTTCCATTTGGGGACACCCACCGACAACATACACAAAAGGCGGGAAAATAACCAAATGTTGTACATACAAATGTACACATCTCATGCAAGCAAATGGGAACTAGTGCTTACACACACATAAACAACTAACAATATATTCAGAGTGAGTCACCAGTAAACTCTGATAGATAAACAAGATGTTGAAGGCAGCAAGTTTATTTGCCATCGATCTCGCTCCCTCTCCTCTTTATGGTGTCTCTCTTGGCCCATCTTTAACCGTGACCTCCTGCTGTATTTGTTTTAGAGTGGAGACTCTGTAGGGCTGTTCAGGGAAACACGAAACACAAAACACAACGGACACACTCATGTATGCATTCAGACCCACATCTTGCGCATGCAAAAACAAATACACAGACATTGCTTAATTGAAGTAGGAAATGTAGTAAGACAGTCTGACGTTAGTAAAACACTCAAAGCGTTTTTTTCCTCAGTTTTTTTTGCAGCAGTTCTGTCTCTTTATCATAAGATCTCAGATATTAAATCAGCAGTCAACTTGAAGTACTTGTTTTCTCTGAAATAGTAAATTCTGTCAGTCTTGTTAAGCTTTTCTGGATCTGAATCTAAAGACTACAGAGACAAGCATGTGATCAGAATCGTGGAAAAACTTTTAAAGAGGATCCTCAAAATTATCATTTTTGCCATCACCTAATCTGTTGGGGGGTGAATAATAATGTGTCACTAAGAGATCTGGGAACATGGAGAAAAAAATTGCTCAGATAATCATAGGAAAAAGAAGTGGAAGGTAAAACAAAGGCTAAACTTTAAATTATTGCCCACTAGGGTTGGGTACCATTCACATTTTCGCTAGTACCTGGAATTTGGTTCCAGTACCCAACGGTACCTTTTTCTTTTTCAGTACTTTCCTTCTGTAATAACAAAAAAATTATTTCAGTTGTAAAAATAATTCCAAACCTATTTATCCTATTTACTCTGAACATTTTGTTATTTATTTTGTTTGTTATTTAAGATTTTACACTCCACTCAAAATAAAACCCCTCCCTCTGCCCTCCCAAACCTGTCTCTACAATTAACAATTAAATCAAGTAATTATTAATTTCTTACACTGCACTGTAACTTGTATTATTGTATTCGTATCTTATTATTTTTTAGCCTGTTTTTATTTTAGAGACTTCCTCTGAGAACATAGAAACAGGAGACAGATGAAAGTTAAAAGTCAGTATTTCATGGTACTGTCATCATGAAGTCATCAGTTCAATTTTGATGATGATGATGATGATGATAATGCACCTTCCTGGGTAGTCTTTCAGCCAATTCTGCACTGGTAGTTAACCTTATACACCCATAGACTACAGGCTAATCAAGGAACACCCACACATCAGCATGCACCCACCCACAAAAAAAAAAAAACTTGTTCTGCCGGCCTGGTGATGAACTGGCATGTGGAGCAATCCATGTGCATGCCGGGTGTGAGGGGTAACGTTTCAAAAACACACTGCCAATTCTGCTCAGAAACAAAGATGAAGTACACACACACACACACACACACACACACACACACACACACACACACACACACACACAAATCTGCACTAGGGGAAAAACAAATCAAATTCCAGGTGTGTGGAAAATTTGGAATAAACATCCTGAACTAATGTGAGCAGATGATGGAAAAATGATTTGGCATCAATAAACATCGGTCTTGCCTAGTTATTAGACTTTATTGATAGTCCTAATAGTTACAAATAGCTGAATGCATTTTTGTAAACAAGAACACATGTTTGGAAATATTGATATGCATGTGAGTACAATATGACAAATAACTCCTCAACACTTATTACATTTAAAGGCTTGGAGGTTGTACAATTTCCATTATAATTTGGCTCTGTCAGTCTTCATACTGCACATTGCATCAATTCTATGATCACATGCTGTGTAATATATTTCTGGTTGTTACACGTTCGGGACCTGTCTCTCCAAAATATTATCAGTCATGTTTCTAGCTTTTGGAGAGACTTGCTCATTTTGACATATAGGGCCCTATCTTGCACCCAGTGCAATTGACTTTGTACACTGACACATGTATCATTCCTATTTTGCACCCGACGCACAGCAGACTTTTCCCTCCACAGCCGCACGTTGGTAAATTAGGGAATGAACTTGCGCTCCTGGGGGCGGTTCAGTGAAAAGAGGAGGCGTGTTCAGGCGCAAATGTTACTGGTGCTATTTTGCAGTTTCAGAAAACAATTCCGCCACTGACCAGGAAAAACCTAGTCTAAAGTCAGTGGCGCGTTATTCAGATGCCATTATGCAACGCGCAGACACTCTGCTTCTCTCAACTACACGGACGCAGCAGTTCCCATTTTTGAAAACCATACATAAGTACAAATGCGCTTCAGGTGTTTGGATAGGTCAGGAGGCACTTTACAGTACAGTCCTCAAAAAGTCGCAGCATTCTTTGTGGCTTGTTGTGTTTTACACAACATTTCCATGAATCATGGATGTGTTGATGACATAAATAAGGAAACATTAGAGGACTTAAGGAGACGTGATGTTGAACTACGGTGGGATTGGACACTTGAGGGTCCGGGAGTGGCAATGTGCGCTGTGCTCCTGGTGGAGCAGGTGGACGGAGAGGGAATGGGGGGGGGGGGGGAGGGGAGGAGGAAGGGGCACAACAGGAGCAGGTGGTGTGTTTGGAAGCCCACGCTCCATGGCTGCAGCAATCCCAAGAGGCGCCCGAGAGGCCGCTGCAACATCGCCACCCGGTCAAGACGGGCATTTATTACTTTGCCGCATCCCCGACAGCTCCCGCTCCAGCCCTGACGAGAACGTCTCCTCGGCTGTGAACCGCTCCCGGCGTGCGCCAGGTAAAACCGCCGTCATAATAGCAATCCGCCATGGAACAAGCGCGCCTGCTCTTAAAGGTAATGTGAGATGACACTGATTGGTTTATTGCACGTTACGCCCAAACCACACCTAGCTACTTCAGACCAACCCAATTTAGATTTGCTTCGGGTGCAAGACTCATTTATCCCGCCGGTATAATAGCAAGATTCGCCCACAAAGCTACTTGCGATTCGCGTTTGTACTTGTGTTTCAGATCGTTAAAATAGGGCCCATAGACTCAACTGTCCAAAATCTTAGCACTAACACATGTTGATTCTGTTTACAGACTCATAGCCTTCTGCTTGAGTCATCAGTGTTGTGACTTTTGGGGTCTGATACGCAATGCATTTACATTGCTATAGCCTATATTAATACTTGACCTCAAAATGGCTATCTGCGTCTTGTGTCAAAATGTTCCTTACCCTAGATGTACTGTAATTGTATTAACTGCTTTGTGCATTATGGGTGGTTTGCATACAGACTCTGTTGAATGCAATTTTGACCACTTCCGCATCTGGTTTTGAAGATCCAATAGCTATTTTTGCTCAATCTGATTTCTGTGCCTGTCAAAACTCATATTGAAAAGACAAGAGCGACTGAAGCTCTGGTCTCAAGAATTATATGAAGAGTAACCCGAATTGATTGTGGTCTCTGGGTTCAGTCTATCTCCAGGAAAGACATTGGAGAGAATTCCATGATTTAGTGCATATTTTATCAGGCACCCAGACAAACCACATTCAAAATCAAAGTCAAATGCACACCCATTGTGAAAGAACAATATTCCAAAACTTGGGAACAACTCCAAACGGCTAGGAAATAATGAATTCCAGTGTTTCCTCTATGTTGATTGGCAAGTGGCGGCCCGCCACAGTTAGATTTCTCCCGCCACGGTATCAGAAATGTACAAAAAGCCGTATATCAGCAGTGATTGTTATGTCGGAGAATAGCGCGGAGGACCCAGTTGGGATGGCATGTGTGCATCCTTGAGAACTGTCATATAACTTATGTTGTCAGTTCATTTAAGCCAGTATTAGTCTATATTAGTCTACAGTTTTTGCAAATTTAAAATTAAGTTAACCAAATGTGAACCTTCTTAACCAAACCAATTTTTTGTGTGTGTTGTGCAAAGTTTATTAAATTAAACACTCAACACTGCTTTGCATTCAATCACCCTCTCAGAGCTCAGGTATGGTGTACATGGTGATCTTGGTCCACACTTACCAAAACAAGCCTTATAACTAGAGCCCTTAAAAATTAACAGACACACTTAATCAGTTTTTTTAACTGCTGGATTGAATCAAAAGTTATACGTGCCATTAAAGCTGGAGTAGGCAGTTTATTTTTGGTATTGTTGGCAACGTTACTTTTTGACGCTCAACACAATAAAAAATGATAAAATATAATACAAAATAATATATAATATAAAATATAAATAAAATCGGTATCGGCAGGACAAACTCAATGAAAAATCTGAATTGGCCTAGAAAATCGTAATCGGTGCATCTCTAGCTAAGAAATACTTTATTGTCATCCATTTATACATGGAGGAACAAAATTGTAGTCCAATTTACTGTCCAGGGAGCGTTTGCCCTTATTTCATTTCACACAGCCTCCTTGTTCGGATGGCAGCATTAGCCTGCTACGAGGACCAGAGGCCGAAGTCTCGATACCACTACTGCTGCCATCGAATCAAGGAGATGATGCGAGGGGCTGGACAGAGACAAAGTGAGAGGAAGAGCTGTAAGAGGAGGTCTCACTCTACTTCAAATTCTTCCCTTCTGCTTAACCCAGCTTTAAACAGAAAAAAATGTAAACTGAAGAGTATAAAGTCAGGGCTATAAGAAGAAGACAACAACAACTACACAAGTAATTAAACAGAATAAAATAAACCAGGGCTGCAAACAACGATTATTTTCATTGTCGATTAATCTGTTGATTATTTTCTCATTAACTAATTAGTTGTGGTCTATAAAATGTCAGAAAATGGGATAAGAAAATATCTATCAATGTTTTCCAAAGCCCAAGATGACGTCCTAAAATGTCTTGTCCACAACTCAAAGAAATTCAGCTTACTGTCATAGGAGTGAAGATACTTTTTTTCATAGAAAAATAGACTCAAACCGAATATTAGATTATCAAAATAGTTGGCAATTAATGTAATAGTTGACAACTAATCAATTATCGATTCGTCTTTGTAGCTCTAAAACAAAAAACCTCTGGCCTTTTTTTGTTGTTTGTCAATTTAACTCTCCACAGCTCCTCTTCATCCTTACCTCCATGCTTCCACTGCAACAGCTGCAGGAACATCCCATACTCATGCTTTAACACACATACATGCATGCATTCACACACTATACACTATAGACCCACACACATACTTGCATGCACAAACACACACAGACAGATCATGGCCTCTTAGTATTTCCTATTCTGGTGTGTTCTCTTGGCAGACCGAGCTGTGCTGCAGCAGTGTGTGGCCTTGCTGCACAAACATATCAGTTTCACAAACAAAATCTCTAAATTAAGTTTTATTATCATCCCAAGAGGTGACTCATCGGGCTGTCAGGCTAATGAGGGGTTCCCTACTTCTATCCCATTTCATTTTCCTCCCTCTGTTTATTTCTGCATGCTGGTGAGTAGGCCTTTTTACTTAAAATTATTACTTAATCATGATTTTTTGAGCTGACCGCAATCATTTTGCATAGTCGTTGGATTCCACAATCAAGGGAATTTAAAGCCAATGTTATGAATGTGGCAACACAGAAAGTGAATTAGGTGTGTATTCATCCACTGGGTAAATAAAGGGTCCACCTGTGTTCAAGGTTCCAATGTAGGGCTGCATGGTAAATCCTTATAAAATCGCGATCTTGATTCACCCTGTTCCCGATTTAATTTTTAAAATGACTTTGATTTAGCTGCAGCATGTTGATTGAGGATAGCGGGACGTCATTCTCTTGTCTCCTTCAGGTGAAGCACAGAAAGGTGGCCACTAAGTGAATTGTTCAGGAGAGGAACTTGTACCAGCTATTCTAACCAGTGGATGACATTTTAAAACCATGTGGGGTGGGCTAGTGGCTTGTTTAAAAAACTATTTTGAAAACATCTGCAAGGCACAGCATCTCTCCCATAGGAGTGATTGATTTAAAATAAGTTTCTTGTCTGGCACCATGTAACCGCTGTTATTTTTCTCTGCCTGTAATCTGTTCATTGTGTTAAAGTCTGCCATACTATTCATGTCTGTTTAGCTAGCAGGGCAGAGTCCTTGGCCGGTCCTTGGCTTACCACCATGTAGTGTGATAATTAATGGGGGGCAATGTCACATTAAATGAAGTCTGCAAACCTTCTTTAAGCACTCTGTTGTGGGTAAGCTGATGTGCTGTCTATATACAGTAAGTGCAGGCATTAAATCCTTACATCAATCTTTGCTGCTGCTTCCATCTATGCACATTTTACACGTTTCTTTTTCTTTCACCCCTACCCAAGTTTACTCTGAAGCATTCCAATCAAATTATCATTATGCTGCATTCAGGGCCCTGATGAAACACCAACATTACAACTTGTTCCTGCATAAACAATATAAAAAACGGGGTTAAACAAGGGAATAGTCAGGACTTTCCTCAATTAATTCAGCCTTAATTAATCACTAATAATGTTGTGTTCTACATGTGTCCACACTGTGTGAAGCAGAGGCACAACAAGGGCAGGAGGACCCCTAGGTGACATAAACCTGCTATTGGCCATACACAGGACTTATCATGGGTAATAAATATTACAAAGTAGTAAAAGTACCATTTAAACTTACCGACCCGCAGGACTGCGCCCGGCAGAGAGAGAGAGAGAGAGAGAGAGAGAGAGAGAGAGAGAGAGAGAGAGAGAGAGAGAGAGAGAGAGAGAGAGAGAGATTCAGGGCCCTGATGAAACACCATCATTACTGTTCCTGCATAAACAATATACAACCCCAAATCAGAAAAAGTTGGGACAGTATGAAAAACACAAATAAAAAAAGAAAGTAGTGATTTCTAAATGTACTTTGTCTGCAATGAAATACAAGTCAATGTGAACACAAAATATTTATTGTTTTGTCTGGTCAACTTAATTTCATTTGTAAATATACATCCTTTCCTGTCATTCAGACCTGTAACACATTCCAAAAAAGGTTGGGACAGGAGCAATTTAGGGCTAGTAATCAGGTAAATTGGTTAAATAATGATGTGATTTGAAACAGGTGATGTCAACAGGTGATTGTAATTATGATTTGGTACAAAAGCAGCATCCAAGAAAGGTCTAGTCCTTTAGGAGCAAAGATGGGTCGAGGATCGCCAGTTTGCCAACAAATACGTGAGAAAATTATTGAAATGTTTAAAAACAATGTTCCTCAAAGAAAGAAAGAAAGACATTTGCTTATTTCACCTTCAACAGTGCATAACATAATTAAAAGATTCAAGGAATGTGGAGGAATTTAAGTGCGTAAAGGACAAGGGCGCAAGCCTAAGCTGAACAACCGTGATCTCCGATCCCTCGGGCGGCACTGCATCAAGAATCGTCATTCATCTATAAGCGATATCACCACATGGGCTCAGGACTACTTTGGCAAACCTTTGTCAAGTACCACAATATGTAGTTACAGACACAAATGCCAGTTAAAACTGTACTGTGCCAAAAGGAAGCCCTATGTTAACAGTGTCCAGAAGCGCCGTCGACTTCTCTGGGCTCGGAGGCATCTGGGATGGACCATCACACAGTGGAAACGTGTACTGTGGTCAGATGAATCAGTATTTCAGGTATTTTTTGGGAGAAATGGACGCCGTGTGCTCCGGACCAAAGAAGAAAAGGATCATCCAGACTGTTACCAGCAACAAGTCCAAAAGCCAGGGTCTGTCATGGTATGGGGTTGCGTCAGTGCCTTGGCAAAGGTAACTTGCACTTCTGTGATGGCACCATTAATGCTGAAAAGTACATAGAGATTTTGGAGCACAATATGCTGCCTTAAAGAAGACATCTTTTCCGGGGACGTCCATGCATATTTCAACAAGAAAATGCAAAACCACATTCTGCACACATTACAAAGTCCTGGCTGCGGAGGAAGAGGATACGGGTACTTGACTGGCCTGCCTGCAGTCCCGACCTGTCTCCAATAGAGAATGTGTGGCGCAATTTGAAGTGCAAAATGCGACAACGAAGACCGCGTACTGTTGCCCACCTTAAGACTTGTTTGCAGCAAGAATGGGACAAAATTACACCTGAAACACGTCATCACTTGGTGTCTTCAGTCCTTAAACGTCTTAAGTGTTGTGAAAAGGAATGGCAACATTACAAAGTGGTAAATGTTTTACTGTTCCAACTTTTGAAATGTGTTGCAAGAACCAAAATAGGAATTTTGTTTATTTGAAAAAAAAAAAATAATAATAAAAATCATGAGGAACACATTAAATTATGTGCTGTTGTATTGTCTGCAATGAAATACAAGTCAAAGTACATTTAGAAATCACTACTTTCTTTTTTTATTTGTTTTCCATACTGTCCCAACTTTTTCTGATTTGGGGTTGTAAAAAAACGGGGTTAAACAAGGGACTAGTCAGGACTTTCCTCAATTCAGCCTAATCCAACGTGCAGTTCACTGTGGCGCTGTCTCGCGCCGACCACTCTCTCTGTAAAAATGAGTCAGGACTTACTTTTAATTATATTAAACAGAAGAAATGTTCTCCCTTCGTCCTATAATGGTCATAAATCAATACTATAGCCTACATCCTTGTTTACTGCTGCAATTAATAAAATGCAGAGGAAGAGAAAAAAGCATATGTCTTCACAAAAATTATCTGTTGAGTGTTTGATGGTAATTTATATGCGCTTTAGAACGTAATCAATATGAAACAATAGTAAAATAAACTTTATTTCTCTCGGTCTACTGTACTTGTACAGTAGACCGAGTAGATTTGTCATTGTAATGACAAATTCAAGTACAACACATTTGGTCTCAACTACTGCCAGAAAATGCTTAGTTATGTTGTAACCTTGGTTCTATGAGTGAAGAGACTCTCTCTCCACCATACATATGAAATAAGTAACAGTGTAACTGTTAGAGAAGCCAGTCATTTGAGTTTGTGGCAAAACCTTTCATTGCTCATTTTTCATTTTGTGACTTTCGACTGAATAAAGGACTGCTTTTTGAGTTTTATTTCTTCATTGAAGTTTCCTGTAAAAATGGTGTAAAAATCTTGTTTCGATCTTGTGAACGCAGTCTCGTGAGCTGGGTGTCCCACCCCTAGTGTGCAGTTCAACAAAATAAGAGGCTGTTGCATGTTAGTGGATTCCCGGTTTCCAATTCTAGGTAAAAACACCAATATCAGTCCAAAATATCAGCAAGCCAACACTTAGTCTCTCCCTGGCTAACAAACAGGCTTCATCAGATACCGAGACTGTGTGATCAAACACTTTATGGGAGCCACTGATCACTGAATGGGCCACCATACAGCTGGGGAGCGTTCAAAGGCTCCCAGGTAGGTAGGTAAGTGAGGTATGCAGGCTGCAGGTGAACGCTCTCATCACCCCCCCCCCCCCCCCCCCCCACACACACACACACACACCTTCTATGACATAGTGCTGCCCAAATAAGGGGCTCAGGTGTTTCTCTCTTTGTACTTTTACAAACACTAAATAAGAGACAGAAAGTGAGTAAGACAGAAAGAGAAAGGGAGGGGAGATATGTGATGTTTTCTTTTTCCGGCCTTGCCTGTGAAACCCTATCCCTCTTCCATTGTGTCAGACACTCTTTTGTGTATGTTGCTGATGAGGCCCCCTTGACACTGAAGAGGTTATGGAGCTGATACATGACTCCCATTGAAGTCGCTTTTCCCTCAAGCACACACTCACACATACGTGCACACATCCACAACTAGGGATGGGCATGATTAATCGACGATCGACGATTGATCATTAAGAATTTCGTCGATCACGTTAATTTGTCATTGATTAAACTAATGCAGTTTGCGTTGTGTAGTGTGATTGAAGCAATTCAATGAATTCCACTGTGCCACCCGGGGGCGCCATAGGCTGCTCAGTTACCTGCGGTTTCAGTTTTGATTCAAAGTAAACATGAAGAGGTCACGGCAAAGTGTGGCGTGGGACCATTTTGATTTTAAAAAACGACTTAGTTCACTGCAAACACTGCAACGCCGTGTATAAGTACAACACGGCCACAACTCAAATGATGTACCACAAAGTGCATCCGACCCTGGTTAATGTCGGTGTCGGTGCGTCCTGCTCTCAGTCTCAACCTAGCATCAACTCGGCTTTAGCACGGAGGAACTGCGATGCACAACGAGCAGAGGAAATGACCCAAGGGATCTGCAAGTTAATTGAGATGGATATTGGAAGAAGCATGTCACATTCCGTCACGACGTACCATCACCAGACTGGTAGAAACTCACTACGAACAACGGAATAAGGTTCCCCGGCCCGGGCTGGCCAAGTTAGCGCGGAGGTACCTGTGCAGACCGGTGGGTGTTTTCGGCGGCTGGACTGACGATCACCAGGTAGCGGTCGCGTCTGACCCCAGATCGTGTCAACCTGTTTATTTTTCTCAACAAAAACCAGTAGACTGGTGCAGAACTTCTATGTGAGTTACTGGTTATTTTGTATTAGGCTTTGTCCGTGCCTTGGATAGTTTTGAGTTACATTTTGACAAAACCTGTCAGATCTAAGTAGTATTATGTTTTTCGTTAAGTTATGGTTATTATTTAACGTGATTCTTTTTATTTATTATTTTGGAACAAACGAGGGTCTCTGTTTAACAACGCCGGCTCGCAGCAACGGTTCCGCTGCTTCAGAGCACCGCAGCGCATATATCTTTAAGTTTAGCCTAACCTCCAGTTTAACTGTCACAAGTTGTTCTTCTTGTAATTAAGATCTCATCCAGGAAAAACACGGCGTATCTTTTTACATCACCGCAGAGAGAGGTAAAGGCAGGGAAAGAAGAGTGGGGGCATGGGGGGAGAGGCATCCTTTCTCTTCTCACATCTGCTACCATCTGTATGCCCTTTCCCCTGGTCCCTGCCTCTTCTTTGAATCATTTCTTCACCCTTGAGTGATATCGTGGTATTGAAAGACCTTGTATTTATTTTCAGCTGTCTTGATTAGACCATATTTCTATCATTAAAAGACATGCGTTAAGTTTCATCACCTCGAAAAGAGAACTTGCTAATAACCCCCTACCAACCAGATACAGGAGAACAAACTAGGTCAGATCCCAAGGGATTCAAGCTCCACTCCAGACCTTATTTTTGGTTGTTTCTTTGGTGACTCCAGGGCTCGACAGTAACGGTTGCCCTTGGCAACCAGATAGATAGATAGATAGATAGATAGATAGATAGATAGATAGATAGATAGATAGATAGATAGATAGATAGATAGATAGATATTAGGTATGCAGGCTGCAGCTGCATACCTCACTTAAACAAATCAAAACTTACAAAACTGGAAAATGTATTTCAAAAGAAGTCAATATTTTATTTGGTTGTCTCCGTAAATTTTAAACACTATGTTCGTGCGCAACACAACATTTCAGCTGTTGTGCGACCGCTTTCCACACGCGCGTTTGCCATGAAAATATACAGGCAACGCAACTTTCTGTTCGCGTTATCTGCGCGTGTTAAAATCCGGGCTAATATGGCACCGGTGCCCGGCATCTACCGGACGAAATAGCAACGCGGATTTTGGTGCCTCATTACGGTGCCACCTAAATGTCTGCGCTGCTCTCTGATGCTCCGAAACCCACGTTAGAGACAAAAATGTCAAATGGTACCCAACCCTAGTGACTAGGGCTTTGACTTTTGCCCAAAAATCATATTCGAAGTTTGTTTGTTTATTAATATTCGAATATATTCGAATATTGATTACTAATATTTAGACCATTAAATGCCTTCAGTAAGACCTATATTGGTATCAAACTTACGTTGTATATGTTCTGCCGTCAACCAGAGGGCAGTGTATGTATGGTTGTGTCGTACAGCTTCGTTACTTTACCATTCACGGTCCTGTAGCAGGGGCTCCAGCTCGTGGACGATAGCTTGAAACCCGCTCCCATATATCACGTTAATGGGCCTCATATCTTCACAAACGAACCGTGTCAGCAAATCTGTCGCTCTATTTTGACGGGCATAGGGTCCGTTCTCGTAAAGGAAATAGCATGGAGTCGATACTGGCCTGCTTCGCCCCTTCGCCCCCGATCCCTCCTCCTCTTCCAGCTTGCTGGGATGTTGTGTTAACAGGTGGGCTCTCCTTGCTGGTCGTCCCGAGGTATGCGAGTTGGGCCCTACACATTTTACATATCGCTTTGTCCTTACTCGTGATTTTTCTCTGTTTCTTTGGGAACCCGAAGTAGCGCCACACGTTGCTGGTTGTTTTGCTAACCAGGACGCTAACGTCAACTACAGGAGCCCAGATGACCAGTAATAGCCTTGCTAATGAACGATTCACAACTTCACCAGGCGTGAAAATACCTCGGAATCTGAATTGAAAGCAACATTTACAAGTAAACGCATTTACAAAAAAATAATGTCCATAACAGGTTCGAACTTCGAATATTAAGGGCTGCCTAATATTCGTCCGAATAACAATATTTTTTTTAATATTCAAATTATATTTGAATATCGAAGTTCGGAGTCAAAGCCCTACTAGCGACCAGCACATTCCTTAATCAAACTGAATTATTGCTGGCTATGAAATTAAGCATTATGCAGGGTATGAAGTAAGATTCCTTCCTCAAAGAATAGCATGGGATTAGTAATATGCATAATATTACTAGTAGTAAAATGCCTTGATGGGCTTAATTTCTGGAGCAAGTAGTATTTGCAGTGTAAAAAGGGATCATAAACCTACAATTACAAGTCAGTCAGTTCATCTCCATCTTTTAGGCCTCAGGCAGCCGCCAAACTATTGTAGAGCATAAAAACATCATTAGAACATTAATTGTTTTCACTACCTGTGAGGTAGCGATACATAAAAACAGGGCTCGACATAAGCAATGGCCCGATGGCCTGGGGCCAGTAAAAGTATGTCGGGCTAGTTGATTGGCCAGTTACTGGCCCGCATGGGCCAGCGACTCTGTCTGCTGCATCAGCAAACGTCATACAGAGTGGCGCGAAGCTTGTGAATGTTAACATTTCCCATTTTCACCTTAGTTAAAATGTCAAAGAACTATGAAGCTAATGTGAGAAAGAGGGCATTCTTAGTGTCATGGAAAACACAGTAGCCTACACCTGGATGGAGAAACGCGATCATGGCATGTAGGCCGACGGTTTCGTTTGCCGGTAATTTCCCACAAAAGCCGACCAGCCAAACCAGCAAAATGCCACGCAGCTTCAAACACAATTCATTTGGATACAAGCGTTGCATTTTAGAAGATAGACGGAATTGCTAACAGCGATGTCCGCGCTACACACACACACACACACACACACACACACACACACACACACACACACACACACACACACACACACACACACACACACACACACACACAGCAGAGCCGAGGTGTGTGCGTTACTTCACGCAGCACATGTAACTGACTGGAAACGATACCGAGGAATATTTAGCCTACTGCCGCTGGCACAGATGAACTAACGCTACAGTCGTTACTGTAAGTAGCCTACAATAAAACCTCCATGATTAAAAAGTCAATACCTATCAATACCCACCAGTCTGCTCTGTCCACTCGCTGTGCAAACACAGCTCTACTCTGCAAATAGCGACTTTTTACAAACAAGCTAAAATGAAATATGTCGGTTTGTAGTCTAACTGTTTATCTTGAACTTTGGACAAACTCTTGTAAACTTAGCTGCTGTCTTAACGAACCATCCTCTCCGCTGGAGCAGTAACCTGTGGATGTATTATAAGTAGGGATGCACCGATCCACATTTTTTCACTTCCGATCCGATCCCGATACCTGAATTTGGATATCGGCCGATACCGATACTATTCCGATACCAGAGCTTGCTTTAATATTATTATTATCATTATTGTTGATTTTATATGATGCTGAAATAAACTCCTCTCAACGGGCAAGTATGATATGGACGTACGTATGCATGTATGTCCCAAAAGGCAACTTGAGGTAAGTATAAGACACACACACACACACACAGACACACTATCAATAAAACAGTGTGTGAACAGCGCAAATCAAGCACACTGGCTCTTGTAGCATCAACAAATCAACGTTTTAAAATGTAAAATATTTGAAATATAAAGGAAAGTGCAATAACTGTAAAACATCTTACACACACACACACTTAGTTACACACACACACACACCTCTGTTTTCACGGCTGAAACAGCGGCCGCCGGGACACGTACGATCCGGGGTCTCTGGGGGACGCAACAACGGGGAAATGAAACGCCAAAAGCCGGCGACAACACCGGGACAGACGGTTGTGAAAGTCCTGTTTTGTTTTTGCATTTTGCTGTCTTGCTCTGCTGTGTTTCCAGTGTGAAGTATTTCCAAACAGCGGACACACAGGATAGCATTGAGCTAGCCACAATGCTGCTCATGCTACTATCCTGCTAGCTGGCTGCAAACTGCGGAATGGATTTCCTGAGCGGGGGCGTGTCTAATAACTCTCTGTCTCATTGAGCCGCGCCTCCGTTCAGGAAATCTATTCCACAGTTTGCAGCCAGCCAGCCAACCAGCAGACCAGCCGGCAGGAATCACTTTTGGATCCATTTCAGCAGACAACGTTAAAGTGCAGACATGGCTCGTGGTATCGGAAATCTCCGCAGGTTGGATCGGGAAAATCCGATACCTGAATTAACGCTGGTATCGGTCCCGATACCGATACTGGATCGGATCGGCCCCATCCCTAATTATAAGACCAAAACATATACATGTGGCTACTTAATATGCACATGAATTACGTGATCGTTATGTCAGCGTTCTTCATTCTTGATGATGTTGCCAGTTGTATTTTTTTGCGACAGCATTGTCTTATTTCAAATAAGGCATACACGATGAATGCTAGCCTGCTTATCAGTCCATTCATCATTAAAGCTGCTGTTTTCTCTTCAGGCTCTTTGACAGTGACATATTTACCTGACAACAGGCCTTTCTTTCTGCAAACATTTTCCACCAATCAGGACACTGCATACTACAACAACGTTTCAGTAATCAAAGACTTTAACCATCACTCCTCAGTGAACTGCCCCCTAATCTGGGAACTTTTTCTAGTTAAGTAGCCTATCTATTTATCGTTATGGATTGTCCATGTTTTTTTAGGAGTTTGCTTACACCAATACATGTAGAAAATATAGCATTAATTTAGTTAGAAAGTGAAATATCAAACAAGAATATGCTTATTAGGTATAAATACATTTTATTTTTTTATTTGAAAGTCCAGCCCCCGGAGTGTCAGCTTAAAAAACATTCTGGCCCTTGGAAAAATGTAGTTGATGATCCCTGGTCTAGCTTTACTACTAATGGCACAACATACAGTGACAGTGGCTAGCTGGGTTATAACCATTTTCTGAAGCTTCATGGTAGGTGCGGCGTATATTTTCCTGCTTTTTTGTCCTTTGCCAATCACACCTACGATATTTCTTTCAGGGCCAGTAAAAATGTAGAAGGGGCCAGCAAAACTCTGATCTACTGGCCCCGGGGGCCAGTGGGGATTTTTTTTTTTTTTTTTATGTTGAGCCCTGCATAAAAAGGTTTTATAAATGTTTTAATGAACCTTGGGTGCACTGTCTCAGAAGCATGTCAATATTTTTTTCTACTTAAAAACTAATTAAATTAAATTTGAATGGCATCACAATGGTGGCTCTCCATCGTGATGCCGGTCCGATGGACGATGACATCGTCCATCGGCACAACCCTAGCGAGGCTACATCAGCTTCAAAGCCCTGTAGTGCGATTCCCCCCCTAGTTTGCATATAGGTTGGGTTTCCAAACACAGTTTGTTTCTTTTTGCATTTCTGTTTGCCCCTACAACACTCGCCTTGCCACAAGACAATAACAAACTGATGCTAAGTGGTCTGGGAAGATGTTTCAATAAACATTTTGTTTCTCTGAACTTTGTAATGCCTCTGCTTTCATGACACATATGCACAAACATACAGATGCAGAGATAGAGAGACACACACACACCACTCTAAATGATTCCTGCATTACTTCAGAGAAAATCCCATCCCCTCACTTCTTACCACTACATTAACCACCCCCTCACCTCTTTTCACCCCCACCTTATTTCCCTCTTTTCTCATGCTTCCATCCCAACCTCTCAACAATTTACATCCAGAGGTTGAGAAGCAGCTGGACAATAAAAGCAGCTTAAAAGGACACACTCCCACAATGTTTATGTTAGCCAGCACTGGGCAGCAACGAAACTGAACAGTAAAAGAGGCCAGTTGTGTTGCTCGCTGGCCAGGTTAGTGTGTCTACATTTATCTCTGGCTGTCACAGTCAAAACGACTTGAGGACAGTCTGGGGCAGATATTGCGTACGTTTGAGTGTGTCCATGGGACGATGTATCCAAGAGGCCTGGGTCTGGGGGCTTTTAAGACACCGCTCAATAACACAGTTTCTCCAAACAAGCTGTTAGGACGATCAGATTAGACATTAAGGGAGGGAGCATGCTCAAGATCAAGGATGAAAGGGATTCCCCTCGTTGAGGTCCACAATTTGTAACGCAGAGTGATGATACACCATCACTCTACCTGTAGATATAACAAGACCAGTGCTGCAGTGATAGATTAGGATGATGGATCTCCTATGTGATTCAGCCTATAACCCTAACTCAACAGACGATAAAGGCAAGACAGTTTTATTCTCAAAGCTAATAAAATGGCAAATATAAAATGTATTGTTTATAAAACCATTTAATAAAAAAGGCAAGCTCCACTTGGTTCGGAAACCTCTTATTAAGGGGAATCTGGCAAGACAGCAGCATAACAATACAAAAAACAGCCCAAGATATAACAAATCTATTTGCGTGGTAGATCCATTTTTTGGACTTTGTATGAAAGATCAGACTGAACAAGGAATGAAAGGGAGTAAGAAACCACAGAGATTTAAAAATAAATAAATAAAAAAAGGTTCCACTGTGGAGTTTAACAGTGCTTATCCCAAGACCCATATTTAGCCTATATAACTAAAAATAGTAAGGTGCATGGAGTACTGTATAGGGATGGGCTAATTCATCTCTGATTTAAAAAAAATTTAAAAACGTGCCCTGCCACACAAATCCATTTTTACTTGCATTTTTTGAAATATGTTAGGTCAATATTTGTTTGTGTTATGAATGTGAAAATGAACTGCTACCTCCTCTGCCAGCTCTAGCCACTGAAAAGAAATAGGCTAAGCGGAGAAATCAGACCAATTACAAAAGCTGGTCAGTCCTTTAAACTTGACAAAAAGGGTCTTCAATCTCAGTCTAGAAACAAGATAAACAAGTAAACGGTGGAAAATATTCAAAAGCCAACAGTTTAGACTCATAACACTGCCACATTTAAGTCAAAGCTTCTAATTTCTTCAGCTATGGTAAGTTTAAGTATGCAACTGCATGATCTGAATCTACTGTATGCAGTTTTAAAATATCAAAATCAGTCATGGGCATATTTCTGTTGAGTATGAATGTAACGAGCAATAATGTAGTTTAATGAGTCTGGGCCGTGGGGTTACGAGAACAGATTTCTCTAATTTGGTGAGTTCAGGCTGTTGCATGTCAGTTGAATAGCAAATACAGTATGAAGTTCATGTTCAGACTGGCAATTGGTAAAAAGACATGTTAAACAGATGTTGATCCTGGTATAAAGGCTTGTTGGAGACGTTTCATCCCCTAGCACAGCCACATCCTCTGGCCTGATTTTGACACACACACACACACACACACACACACACACACACATATAGTGGGGGACCTAACAACAAATCCCTCCAATCACACACAGTTTCATCTGCACGCCTTTCAACAAGGATTACTTCATGTACACAAGGCTGTGCACACACACACACACACACACACACACACACACACACACACACACACTTAACTAGGGTCTGTGGGTTTGGAGCTGCAGATAGTTTTGAGGCCTGCAGGGTCTGAGGTTGGCGCTCATCACACGATCAATACACAGCAGAGACTGCTTAGCATTGATTTAAAATGTGTTTCCTGAACTAACAGTGCTGGAACACTGTGTGTGTGTGTGTGTGTGTGTGTGTGTGAGAGGATATGTTACTGTAGCATTCAAACACTATTTGCTCAAAGTTTCAGGGGATTTAACAGTAAGTTCTATTAGAATATGTTCAGAGTCGATATTTGGGTGTAGGCTATGACCTTATCACTACCAGCAAACACCTGTTATGCAGTATCAGGCTTAGACAAATTAGCTACATGGCAAATCATTGGCCCAAAGCTTAAACATTAGCATATAAACAACAGAGTATCAACAGTGCACTGACACTACAGTATGTGGTTAAAAGGATGGAGTTGAATGCAGTAGAGCGCAGCAGCAGCAGCATAAACCACAGAACAAGAGGTCAGCATCATAGGATGCAAGCAAAGCAGACGCATTTCTTCTTAAGTAAGATTTCACCAATGCTTAGCTGAATTTTGACTGTGGAAAAAAAATATGAATGTGAAGAAAAGTGAGTCTTGAGTGCAAATGAAGCAAATACAGGAAAATAAATGTGAAGAAAAAAACATTCTTGAAAACACTGTCTTTTTTTAGCTACATCCCTAAAGTCAACATGGTATTGTTACAATAATGTCCATAACACTGAGCCAATAACCGCCCAAAACAACAGCAACAATCTCTAGGTCAAGGCCAAAACCAATCCAGCCCCATTCAATGTATAATCAAATGTATAAACTCAAACATGATGAGTATTCGTGACGTCAACCGCTTCAATGCACACACATCAAACAACAACCAAAAGAAAACTTGAACCACTACAACTTAAATTAATTCACATGTGTAGCATTAGCAGCAAGCAGAAGACAAGTGCACAAAGCAAACACAATGACAGCACAATTTACAAGCAGTAGCTAGTAACTTGTCTTGGGTACTTAGCTAGTTGATGTGAAGCAAGGTCCTCGGCGTCTCAGTCAGCAATAATTCAATCCTTTCGGAAGAGTAACTGCAGTCCCAAGCTAGCTAAAACAGCACAAGAAACTCCCTTTGCATTTGAAGCAGCGTTTGAGGCCCACCTGACACCATAACTTCTCACTTTGTTGTGGGGGACACATTATTTATCCGATAAAGCCGTCATGAAGCGATACAACACAAGCTAGCTTCTTATTGAATGCAACATTGCGCAGTTTCACGGCGGAGTAATTTGCTAGCAATACTGGCAATTTAGCAGTACCGGAAAGGCTAAAGACTCGAGTGGTGCGGAGAAATGACGGTTAATTAACCGCCATTTTGCAACAAGGTGTGTTAGTTGCAGGCTTTTTATAAAGTTGGAGCCAGTACGATGGTCATAATATGTCATTATAATATTTTAGTTATATTGCAGAGGGTGTTTTTGTTTGTTTGTTTTGTCCTTTGGTAGAACCCCGCATGTCCTTAGGAAAGAGGGAACAATCTAAAATGTGTTTGAAAACATATTTAACAATATTAGAAGCACTGCGTGTTGCATGATAGACTGCAATGTACCTATAGAAATATAGGCTGCCATGCACACATTTTTATATGTATTTTAAGTGGTGGAGGTACATTAACTCAAGTAGCCTACTGTAGCCTACAAGTTAGAATGTTGAGGTACTTGTACTTATGTATTTCCATTTATGGTACTTCTATTCCACTACATTTCAGGGGTCAACATTTGTGAGTTGAGATTAGCCTACATACAAAATGTGATCAGTTAAAAAAATCAGTAAAAAAATAAATAAAAAAAAAGAAGTTAGCTCCACCAACTATTAAATAATGCATGTGAATGCATTATAAAAATCCAACAGCGGGGTTACCAACTGGGCAAAGCTCCAGGCCCCCTCACCCTCAGGAACCCTAAAAACACCAGGTTCAATGTGTGTTTGGTTTTTGATCAGTTTTGTAATTAAAATGTTGTTTGGAAATATACAGTTGCCTACACCCCTAAAGCACAAGCATCTAAAATGATATGGTCCTTAAGGCTGGTTCTGGAGTATTACCTGTTTGGCTACCAGGGGCCCTGTTTTGAAATGTACATGCTGGTCAAGCAAGGGGTCTATATAGCCCACAGATAATTTTATCTCCCTTACAGATGTATCCATCCATGTCTAACAGTGGACATTCTGCATAATGAGTATGACTTTTACTTTCCATACTGTAGTACACTGCTGATTACACTTCTGAACATATACTTAACTTAAATGTTGATGTGGTATTTTATTAATAATCTGAACACTTGCATGTTTAACATTTACTTCTTATACATGTTGGCTACATGCATGCTCACCGACCTTATCAAACATGGAATCCACAAAGTGAGTCTCATCATCAAATAGATTAAAAAACATTCACTCACCAAAACAGATTCTTGTAAATAATTAAATACCCTCCATGTCAAATTGCATGCAAGGCCAGGCAAAACAAATTGTGTTTGTTTTTTTTTCCAGGGAGGACAGACTATCCCAGTAGGGAGAAGAGATGGAGGCTTATTGTGGCTGGAACATGCTGGCTATCCTTCAGCACTCTGGGTAAATGCTGGCAGTGTGACAATAGACCAGCTTGAGCCGAGGACGCTGTCACCTCAGCACTTATCAGGATGTAAATCTTCATGCTCTCGCTCTCTCTCTCTTACACACACACACACACACACACTTAAGAAGGTAACAATTCGGACAGTTGCACACAAAATAAGTGATAGCCCATTCTTTTTCACTATCTCTGCATCTGGCCTCTGCTGTGGGAGTGACAGTTCTCTTTAGATCTCATCCAGCCTGACAGCAGATAACAGCCTGTCTGAGTGCTACTTGTTACAGGATGAAGACACCCTCATCACACACACATGCAATCCCCATCTTCATAAATCTATCTATGGTCTAATCTACTCCATCTCTGTAGGCACCACTCCCCTTCTAAGTACCTCCAGTTCACTCTCTGCTGATGAATAGCAATCAAGTGCTGCTTGTAGGTGAAAATATCACACAAACTGATATTTACATTTCAGTCATCATCACAACCCTCATGACAAACTCATGCGATCCCATTCTGTTGCACAGGGACACTTTGAGGTTGCAGAGGTGGCTTTCCTAACCAGCGTGTGCACATTCTTCCCACTATCCCTCATCAAGGCAAAGATATTGTGTTCATCTCATAGCTTCATTTTTTGAATAGAAGACATGCTCATTGCATGACACCGGTGGCAGGACAGCAAAAAGAAACCACTTCCTAGCTGCATTTCAATGGCTTATCGTGACTTCTTTTAAGTAGTTATAACTGTTATCTTGTGCTCTTCAGCTGCATTTAATTTCCATCCAATCAAAGTGCTGATTGCCAAATTTTGATATAGCTAAAATTATTTTGCACAAAGTGTTTACATTATTTGGTGTAGCCTCTGTGAAGCAGTACTGCACAGAGGAAGTATGTGTGCGAGTGTGGATACAACTCCTTCCCCCTCATGATCCTTGATCCAGGTAATTGCTGCAAATATTTGAGTTTTCAACCCCGCCGTTCAAAACTGGGCGGGTAGCAGTACCATCAAAGCTGTGGTAGACCTCAGGGAAATCCTTGCAGATCCACCTGTTTATTATCAGGAAATTCAATTGCACCTTTAAGAGTGTGTCAGGGAAGGAATGACACACTCGGGCAACATCTAGTGTAAATACAAGTTTATTAGGGATGACAATGTTCCATGAGAAACAACGGGGAAAAACATTCACAGTACATTTCATCATTTCATCTCCCTAACATGGTGCACTGAAACATTCCCATTGTTGCTCTGCACAAATATGGTGCCTCTTTACAAAAATACTTTCCTTAAGAAGATGAAAAAAGATAAAGGGGCGCATTAGCAAAACTATTAATATTCTTTATCTCCCTTAATTTGATCAATACCTCAAAAACAGCAACAAGTCACAAATGTTAAGCAAACATCTCAATCTAATAGTCCCTAATTGTGTAAATTGGCGTGGAAGAACAATAACCCCTTTTTGAGCACCAATGACATCTGCAGCTCTACACTTGCATAACATACAGTCAACTAGCCAGCGGCAAACTGAGGTCTAATGGTAAAAAACACAATGTGAACACAAAACAGAAGGCAATTGGTCAGGTTTAGGATAAATGAGAGCTGACCGATGGTCTGTTAGACATCCTGTGGTCATTTCAGTCAAGGGTGATTGGTCAGATGAGGGTCCTCTGGAAAGTTATTGGTCGTTTTATGGAGAGGTAGGATAGTTGTCATGGTCAATGTATCAGGCCCCAGGACGAAACTATAACAACTAACTTCTTACAGTACTTATTATAGATTTTAAAAGTAGTGAAAACTGCTGCCCTGTCACCTCGTGACCTATTGTTCCTCAAACCTTGTACCAGGAAAACGTCTTACTAATTCTAGATCTACTGAATCAGGACCATCAAAACTGTGGAAGGTGAAGTGATTAAAAGGGTGGCAGCATTCCAACCTTAGTCAAAAATTAAAACCCGATGGACTACGTTTCTGGTCATATAGTTATTAGTTAGGTGTGGTGTGTTCATTTTGTCAGTGACCTTTCAAGAATTACTTTCAATAATCAAGTAGTTTAACAGCAACCAGTCCATCTATATTTGTGCCCAATCTATCCAGATTGAGTTAAAAAGGGGAAGTTTTGGCACAAGTTTATGTTTATGGCAAAGGAAAAAAAAAGGAACAAGATTAATTTAGAAATGGTTAATAATAACGTTGAACAATTCATGTATTCTGAATGGCGTGACTAATTGAATGCAATGTTGCTTTAGACTCTTTACAAAACAGCCAGGTTAACATCTGGCCCCAGTTTACAAACAGTGATCCTTCATTTCCCTGTAGAAAAATAATGAGGACTCGCATATTGGAGTGGATGGAGCCACGTTCACTTCAAAAAGAAAGAAAACACCCTCCTTTACCGTAAAGACCAAAGGCTAGCCTCAGATCACGTGTACTGTAGCATCAGAACCACACAGGATGATGTGATGCACCTGGTTCAAAAACATCATAAAATCCATTCAGCTATCAGAGTGTCTGTTTGTGGGAGTAGTTACAGTCTTTACTAGCATTACATGACAGCTGTGGTCTCACACTTAAAAAAAAAAAAAAAAAAAAAAAGAAGGTCAGATCCATTTGGTTGATTGCATTAAATGCTTGATAGACGAGGTTTGAATGGATCTTTAATGGTTTTGGATCCATGTGTGATTGCTGCACTAGAGGCAACGGTGGAGGTCACGAGTGAAAAGAAAAAAAGAGAATAGCATAACTAGATTTCTATAGTCAGCTATGGCTTCTAAAACGTGATTTTCTAGGTTTCTAATAGTAATTAGACCGAATACAAAAATCTCTCAATACCGTAAAAACTGGAACTGAAAGAACTTTACAAAATTGGTGCACTAGCCTGCTTTTTTTCTTTTTACTTGTACAGAAATATAAGGTTAGCATTTGAGCAAATAAACCTATCAAAAGGGAACAGCAAATTACCTTACAATAATAAAAGGAATCTCTGGAGAAACCGTTGGGAAAAACACCCTACTGTGTGGAAAAACACAAGTGCTTTAGTCTCATATCTCTTTCTTCTGGTTTTCACCTTTCTATCTCAGCTTTTGTTTCTTTTTAATTCCAATTCATCTCAAAACTATTGATTATTTCCTAAAATATCTTAATAGCTAATTTTAACATATTTAACAACATAATTGTTGTTTTACGAACATTAATATAGGTGTCTACAATGAAGACGACACTGTCGGTTGCTGCCCAGATTACACAGACCACACACATACCCTTCATTTATTATCTAGAAATAAAAGACATGCCTGTAAATCTGTATCTAAGTACATTACTACAGTGGGAGCACTAATAGAAGAACTACAATATCTGCATTGCTTGGATCCTACAGCACAAGGGCTTTTTTTTAATTAAATTGTTATTTCTTTTATTTATAGATGATAAGAAGGGTGTGCCAAAATCTTTTTTAAATCATCTTTACTTAATTGGCTGAGTCACAATCAGACAAAGATCATCTTAATGTGGAGATATTTTTGGAAAACCTTTCATTGTCTTCGACCTTCTTCGCTCCACGTGTGCTCTAAGTGGAGGTGTCCGCCTCACTGGCTCTGGGACTCGCGGACCTTGGCTTGCAGGGCATCGCAAGTCTTCTTGGCGTCGCCTAGCAACATCGCAGTGTTGGGCTTGTAGAAGATGGGGTTGTCAACAGCTGCGTATCCCACACCCAGTGAACGTTTCATCACAACCACCTGGAGTGGGAGGAAATACAGTCACATACACACACACACACACACACACACACACACACACACACACACACACACACACACACACACACACACACACACACACACACACACACACACACACACACACACACAAACATTAGCCTCTAATTGGATTAGAATACTGAAGAAGAAGCTTTTAAAAAGAATTGTAGGGAGATGCCTATTCTGTTTCAAGCTATGCCAACTTTTCTGAAGTAAAACCAGAAATTTACCCTCGTCCCTGACGTTCTCTCCTTCTCAACAACCTCTGTCTATTGACCATGGATCTAGAAATAATGCTGGGATGTTTGCAATTTAACAGCTGCTGTATTAACACATTTAACAACGTATAAACCTAATTATATTATAACCTGAAACTCCTTCATAGTTTGTTTTGGACAACATGAATTCAATAAAGATGTTTGACTTCAACAAAAGTCCAAAGTTGTGTATGAAAAAGTAGTTCATGTCATGACTCATGTATGCATAATTGGGCACTTAGGAATGACTGTTTAAAAGCATTTGTGGGATTTTTTTGTACAACCCAAATTTTTGTTCTTGCGTGCGTTTTAATCTGTGCACCTGTAAGTGTGTCTCTGTGTGCGTCCACATGAGTGTGTGTGGTTAGGTAGAATGTCGTCTTTGATTTCCCCGGGGGAAAGTGTGTGGAAACAAGTGGGAGCGCTGTATAAATCACAGATCTCGGAGTGGTGCCAGTGGGATGCTCCGAATGTCGTCATTCCACAGCGACACAGCCACCACTAATGGGATCAGGATGGGACTGCACCTGGAACTGGAAAAATCTGTGTCTATGTCTGTGAGCCTGAGTGTGTTTGAGTATGTATTTCTTTAGGTTTGTGTGTGCGTGTCTTCAAATGGAGGCCCCTCTACGGGTGTGGACTCTGACATTCAGTTGTGGCGATGAAAAGCAGGCCAGTTGTTGTAAAATCTTCCATTCCTCTTTATCTTTTTGGGATTCAGGACAACCTCATTATCACACATGCATGTACCAGATGTCTCACCTGCTTAGACTTCCAGACCTCCAGAACAGGCATACCAGCAATGATAGAGTTAGGATCTTCCTGGGAGGCTGAGTTCACTGTGTCATTGGCACCGATCACCAGGACCAGGTCGGTTTCTGATTGGACACCCAACACATTTAAATCAGAACACAATGCCTTTACGTCATGTTTACGGAATTTATTTTGTTTTGGCCTTTGACTCCATGACGTTATATCTTATCCAATCTTTCGCTTATCAACTCACATTATATTATCACTTTAGTCTTGTTGTCACTGTTTGGTTACCTGGCAACCAGCGGAGACTCCAGGAAGTCCTAGCCAAGAAATAATTCCACAAGCTAATTCCCCATAAAAGCACAACTTGTCATTTTGATATTTTGATTTGAGTTCAGATTGAACAAATGATATATAATGTATTAATTAGTGAGCTTTAGCAATGCTGGTTAGCAGATTATATATATATATATATATATATATATATATATATTTTGGACTGAGTTGGGCTAGCCGTTGCCCCTAGCTGCCAGTCTTTATGCTGAGCTAACGTCTACTGGCTCCAGCTTCATATTTAGAATACATCGTGAGAGTGGTATCACAATCTTCTCATCTAACTCTCCGTTAGAAAGTGAATAAGTCCATTTCCTAAAATGTCAAACTATTCTTTAAAAAAAAAGGTATAATATGTAACATTTCCACATTAAAAGGTTCTAAAAATGACTAGAACTATGTTATTTATTATTATAATATATAAAATTGTAATTATCCCAAATGTTTTCAACAATGTTAAAACCCAGAGAAGTCTGTAATTTCAATCAAGGTAACGGCCCGTTTCTATTTCATTTGGTTAATGTTATCAGAGAAACAAGCTGAGAGAATGTAAGCAGCAGCTCGGCTTCCAGCCCCTCTGCCGACAAGCCAAACAACAATGGAGAAACACTGATTTTTAACGTGAAACTGCTTTATTCAGTATTTTTTTAACCAGTTTTTATAACCTGGTCCTTTGGTTTTGGAGAGGATGGGACCACATTTGGCTCCTGGCAAAAACTTCATGAACAATAAACACTAAAGGAATCTTAACCGAGAGAAGCTGTCTGCAATGACGACAATGGTGGTGAAGACAACTAATCCCAGATCCCACGCTACTTCACAACCAATCCGCGTCTTTTGTTATTGTTTTGATTGACAGACCCCTAGCGGCAGATAAATGACATATCGTACGCTTAACTTCACTCTCTAAAAAGCAAAATCAAACATGTTGGATTAGTCAAGAAAAATGCGACAGGTACAATATGTAAAAGACAGAGAGGACTGGATCTTACCGGCAAAGTCTTCATTAATTTCCTCCATTTCCAGGACAATATCATATGGGACACCCGCTTCAGCCAACAGCACATTGAGCTGACCAGGCATACGGCCAGCCACAGGGTGAATACCAAACCTGTAAAAACAACATTTAATGAGTACTTTAACACAGTCCCTCCTCTAATCAGGGAGAGGGGAGATCGGATCAAAATGAATTGAGTCGGGCAGAGAAAGAGACAGTAAGATGGAGATTTTGCACAAGTGGAGTTGAGAGACGTTTGTGATTATAGTCTGGTTACTCACACAAATTTCCTATTGCACTCCTTGACTATGTATTATTTGTTGAGTGTGTACGCATGTGTGTGACTGGGTATACATAGCTCTCAAACTCAATTAGCCATGTCATGTAATCAGGCTAGGAAATTACCACCAGCCACTGAATTCTGGCGGCTGGCTCTCTCTGACCGATTTGGAGATTTATTTCCTATTATGTTGGGCGAGTTTAGGCTGATTCAGAGTGAAAATGGTCTGTCGGTTCTGGGATCTATTAGTGACTGTGGCTGCCGATTGAAAAAGTCATTTTCTGCCCTTCATGTAAATCTATACCGTTTACATGCATTAGAGGACAGTGGGAAGTTGCAAAGGCTTTGATCTTGGAGAGGGCAGCGGAAGTGTGTTGTGCTTCCAAACCTCATACTGTCAATAAACTGTAGTGTGTAAGGAAGAGGAGTAAAACAGCATATGGTTCATTCAGACTAAGGGAGAGTTGTAGAGGGATAACATATGAAGAGTAAGAAGACAAGTGATAAATCATGAGAATGCATTAGAATACAGAACAGAGAAAATGGGAGAGAAAAAGTAAGAAATCAGGGTGAAGAGTTGTTTTCTGACCACCCACTTTCCTCTAATCAAGTACAAATGCTCTAAGTAGCAGCAGCTGCAACAGCCAGGATCAAACAACTGAGGCAGCACAATTACACAAGCTTCCGCTGTACCTTGTCCTTCCTCTACTCTCTTTCGCATTTCCCTTTTCTTTGTTCTTTCACCACACACAGGTCTCTTCCTATCTGTCCCATCTTCATGTCATCAAGCCCAAAACCACAACTCTCCTTTTCTGTCCTTCGTGGCTCAGCTTACATCTTGCAGTGGGTAAAAATGTGACTTACTTCCCTTCTTAATCTACATGTACATCCATCTATACTGTATTATCTATCTACATATATAACTATCTAGCTATCCAGCTGTAGAAATTACAGTTGACTGTTTATGAACACGCCTTGTACTACCTGTATTTCACAACTGTTTGCCTGAGATACAGCAGTTACTGTAGTTTATCCCATGGACTGGGTGAATACTCAATTCCGATTGGCTGCAGGGTGTCCATAAAAAAGTGTCATAGGACACCTACTAAAGGAGTTCCGGTGAAACTGACTATTTACCTTTCTAAATGAATACGCTACATTAAAAGAAAAAGAAAATGTAAATCTGATTTCCAACACTGTGTTCTGCTTCAGTGCAGCGTTGCCAACTTAGAGATTTTGTCGCTAGATTTAGCGACTTCTTTTCACAAAAGGGACTAGCAACAAATCTGTAGAAAAGACAGAGATTTTCTGTAGAAAAGACAGAGACTTTCTGTAGAAAAGACAGAGAATTTCTGTAGAAAAGACGCCAGTATTGTCCAGCGAGCATGCAAGGTACAACCCCAAATCAGAAAAAGTTGGGACAGTATGGAAAACACAAATAAAAAAAGAAAGTAGTGATTTCTAAATGTACTTTGACTTGTATTTCATTGCAGACAATACAACAGCACATAATTTAATGTGTTCCTCATGATTTTTATTGGGGTTTTAAAAAAAAAAAAAATCCTATTTTGGTTCTTGCAACACATTTCAAAAAAAGTTGGAACAGTAAAGCATTTACCACTTTGTAATGTTGCCATTCCTTTTCACAACACTTAAAAGACGTTTTGGGACTGAAGACACCAAGTGATGAAGTGTTTCAGGTGTAATTTTGTCCCATTCTTGCTGCAAACAAGTCTTGAGGTGGGCAACAGTATGGGGTCTTCGTTGTCGCATTTTGCGCTTCAAAATGCGCCACACATTCTCTATTGGAGAAAGGTCGGGACTGCAGGCAGGCCAGTCAAGTACCCGTGTCCTCTTCCTCCGCAGCCAGGACTTTGCAATGTGTGCAGAATGTGGTTTTGCATTATCTTGTTGAAATATGCATGGATGTCCCTGGAAAAGATGTCTTCTTGAGGCAGCATATTGTGCTCCAAAATCTCTATGTACTTTTCAGCATTAATGGTGCCATCACAGAAGTGCAAGTTACCTTTGCCAAGGGCACTGACACAACCCCATACCATGACAGACCCTGGCTTTTTGGACTTGTTGCTGATAAAAGTCTGGATGATCCTTTTCTTCTTTGGTCCGGAGCACACGGCGTCCATTTCTCCCAAAAAATACCTGAAATACTGATTCATCTGACCACAGTACACGTTTCCACTGTGTGATGGTCCATCCCAGATGCCTCCGAGCCCAGAGAAGTCGACGGCGCTTCTGGACACTGTTAACATAGGGCTTCCTTTTGGCACAGTACAGTTTTACCTGGCATTTGTGGCTGTAACTACGTATTGTGGTACTTGACAAAGGTTTGCCAAAGTAGTCCTGAGCCCATGTGGTGATATCGCTTATAGATGAATGACGATTCTTGATGCAGTGCCGCCTGAGGGATCGGAGATCACGGTTGTTCAGCTTAGGCTTGCGCCCTTGTCCTTTACGCACTGAAATTCCTCCTCATTCCTTGAATATTTTAATTATGTTATGCACTGTTGAAGGTGAAATAAGCAAATGTCTTTCTATCTTTCTTTGAGGAACATTGTTTTTAAACATTTCAATAATTTTCTCACATATTTGTTGGCAAACTGGCGATCCTCGGCCCATCTTTGCTCCTAAAGGACTAGACCTTTCTTGGCTGCTGCTTTTGTACCAAATCATAATTACAATCACCTGTTGACATCACCTGTTTCAAATCACATCATTATTTAACCAATTTACCTGATTACTAGCCCTAAATTGCTCCTGTCCCAACCTTTTTTGGAATGTGTTGCAGGTCTGAATGACAGGAAAGGATGTATATTTACAAATGAAATTAAGTTGACCAGACAAAACATCAAATATTTTGTGTTCACATTGTCTGCAATGAAATACAAGTCAAAGTACATTTAGAAATCACTACTTTCTTTTTTTATTTGTTTTTCATACTGTCCCAACTTTTTCTGATTTGGGGTTGTATTTCTCTCTTGTGTCTGCCAAAACAGTCACCTCTCTCTTCTGTTCTGTGACTGAGGAGCAGCCCCTCCCCTCTCTGTTCTCTCCTCATGTGCAGCAGCACTGTGCAGGCAGGTAGAAGGGGAGGGGGGGAGGAGAGACAGGGTGCTGGGGCCGGTGTAGGTAGGAGAGACAGCGGGATGCGACGGGAGAAAGACGCCGCTGAGCTGGCCTGGCCCAGGGCAAGCCAGCCTTCTTTGAGAATTCTTTATCGATCTTTTTCCCTCCTTTTGTAGAATTTCTTTTTTTACTTCAAAGATAGGCTACCTAAGTAATAATTACAATGTAATATAAATTACTGTATTGAATTTATATTTGGCTAAAGATTTGTATTTCTTTCTATCTACCTTGCTGACACAACCACTAAGCTTTATGCAAAGTATTACGTAATGACATCACAAATATGCAAATGAGCGTATGACATCATCTAGCTACTTTTAGCAACCTTTCATTGGAAAAGAGTTGGCAACACTGCTACAGTGACTCATCCTCTTAACACCACAGCATGGCGCTAACACACGAGCTGCAAGAAGTAATTTTCACTGCCCTCTGAACTGACTTTGTTTTCACAGTGAATAACGTTATCTCACATCCCCTTCGCTGTTCAGGTCTCTACTTCAGGCTGCGGATAATTGTTCGTGAAAATCATTATATATTGTTTCGGGGGACAATGACATGGCTGTAAGCTATCTTGTCTTGTTGTTAAACATACTGTCAAATTATATTTACTGATTGCCAACTGTACACAATGTTATTGACTTATCTTATCTTGCTAGCATAGCGTTAGCTTTCTGGCTCGTAGCTGTCTGAGCTAAAGGGTCTATGAGCTGAGTGGACTATATAAACATCTCCTGTTGCTAAGGGTGGCAAGTCGTATCTAAGGTCTGTCCTATTCCCTGGAGCAGTGAACAATGTTTGCATTGCATAAGAACCTTTTGGGATGGGAATGATTGTTCCAGGTATTAGTCAAACCCTCAGGCGTAACCAGAGTTATTATCTGAGTTATTGTTTGGAAAAACTTTAGATTTCGATTGTAAATGCATTAAAAAAAATAATAATAATAATAATAATTGCTTAAAAACAATTTGGCAAATGACCATGGTATAAGCGGGTTAATGCCCTTCGACGTGTCCATTGCCAGGTATTAATGGACGACGAGATGTGAACCGTCCAACGCGCAGCGGAGGCTATAACCCTTACTTATTTCGATTAATTTAATGGATGTACATTTAATGTAGATGAGTTAGTTTTATCACCCAGTTACCTGACTTTCTTGCCAGCGTCTTTAAGCAATTTCACCAACTCAGCGATGGGGTACTGGGCCTTTGCAGCACAGAGTCCATAACCTGAAAAAAACAACACATAAGAATTAGTGCCACGATTTACCTGTCCAAGACACATTTGTAATATCTGAGACAAAAACCCATGTTGCTACAGATACATTTTCTGATTTTCCTACTCTTATATGATAGTTAACTATATATCTTCTAAGTCTTTTAAATACGTCACTCTCAGCTCTGGGAAATTGTGATGGGAATTCTTTGCTACATTTAACTGACAAAACGATTTATCGATTAATTGAGAAAATAACGTGAAGACTAGCTAATCGATAATGGAAATAATACCTTTAACTTTACCTAACCTTTACCAACCCAGAAATGGTGTAAACTGCTCAACAGCACACAGTGAGCAAGCACATAAAATAATGACAAGTATTAACCAAAAGTTACTATGCTAACTTGACAAAAAGCACACACACTATGTGATAAGCAGCACTTATAAAAAACATAAACACATCTGTGGTAGGCAGCAGTCTGATTGACAGATGATGAGGTGGTGTTGTTGTTAGCAACCTTTAACTGGACAACCAAGTTTCAAACTGTGTAAGGAAAGATTTACCATACTGAGGTGCCCTTCAGTAAAACATTATACATGCTCTGCACTGAGGCTGACCGCCCCTACTGCAACTTTATTATGATTTAATGTATACGTTATTGATGCTGTAAGAGTTCCAGTTCCAGATGAACGATAGCTAAGACAAAAAAGTACTTCTCAAATATATATTTATTTCAACTAACCCTTTTCTCTTATTGTGACGCTTTAAATCATGTATTTAATATTAACATTCAGATTATATGTAATTATGTTACCTTTAGAAGGGAACTGACATTGAATTCTATACACAGTATATGCTTTTTTTCTCCAAGCCTCGGACTTCTTTCATGTTTAATATTGCTGGTGTGTGGGACTTGATTTTTATCAGAGCGTCACACACACAAACACACGTCAAATGGTCCAGTGGTGTTTACTAGCCTTGTCACAACAAACAGTCAGGATCTATCTTGTTACATCACACCAGTCAAAATGACAAGGTTTCAAACTCAGCATAAATAAAGGAGAAAAAAAAAAAACTCAACAAGAAACATTGTTGACTGTCTGCAGTGCAGCTTAAAAATGTAATGGTTTTCACCTTTTTTTCCTCTCCATCACACTTATTTCATTACTCGTGCTTCCAATATTCTCTCTGGAGTTTCTCCTATAAGAAAAACAAGTGGACGTAGGACATGCGGACATGGGCCAGACGAAGCCAGGAAAACACTTATGTTTATCAGGCAAAGTCTTATCCGTTTCCACAGATGTCAATCAGGCAAAGTGACTGTGACGGCTCCAATTAGGGAGACTGGTTAAAATGGAAAAAAGGGGGCTGACAGAAAGCTTGCGCTGGGTAACAATACTAGTCTGACTGCTCACTATAAGGGCAGAGAGAAGAACTATGCATTTATATGGTATGTGTTCTTAAGACGATATCATTAGCAAAACATACACTTTTAATACATATACTTGTTATGTCACTTTATTGATGTCTGTACAAGAGCATATAAACCTTGCACTAATGTTTGATACAAATGTAGCAACTGCAGAGAGAATTATCGATTTACTGACAGATGTCTTTCAAATCTCTCAATTCATGAAATTACTTTGACTGGTTCTATTATGATTTGTTTCTAATTATTCTTAACCTCATATTTCACTGGTTTATGTTGTTCTATAATCCTCCAAAGAAATGCCTGGCATTTTAATATTGGTCTTGGTGTGGTGTTGTGTGTAGAACATTTTGAAAAAAGGCTAAAAAAGAAAATCATTTTATTCATATTATTTCTTCCACTCCTTCCAACTAAAAATGTCTTTGGCCTGTTTTTGGTTTCAGCGGTCAGACGTGTTCCTCTTTGTCTTCTGTTGGTCTCAAAAAAGGAAGAAAAAAAATGTTGTTTTTTTTGGATGCTGCTACATGGATCACTTATTTTCCACTTGTATTCTCTTCTCAACCATGTGACCACTTTAATCTCTCTAATAAATCGGGATATCTATGTATGTATGTGTGTATGTGTATGTGTGTGTGTGTGTGTGTGTGTGTGTGTGTGTGTGTGTGTGTGTGTGTGTGTGTGTGTGTGTGTCTCTGTCTGTCTTTAAAATATCTCATGAACCGTTTATTCCAACAACTTCCACTTGGTTTCCTGAGTAGCCAATGAACTTGGGGTTTGCAATTTGGAGCAGTTTGGACAGCGTTGGATACTGGATATTAATAAACTGTGAATTAAACTAAAGGGCTGCACATTAAAGGTTGAGGTTCTGGAGAAAGCTACAAGCAACAATACCACAGGCCAAGCAATCGGGCCGTTCCAAACAAGCACATTTTGAACGGGCACTGTACTGGTTCTTGTAAATTGCAGAGGCTTCCTCTTAAGAGTTAGTTTTTGTATATAAGCACTCAGCACTGTGACTGGAATCACCAGTTTGCAGGCTGGATGCCTTTAGTCTGTGTTTACATGCACCCACGTGAGTAAAACAAATCTTTGGAACTTGGAACAGTCTGGCGAGAGGACTGACATGTCACGGGGCCACACAATGATGGTTTGAAGACAGCAGCACCAAGGACAATCATAATAGTCCAAGTGGCAGGTTCAGACACGTATTTAAAGTCAAATATTGAAAACATGTAAAAAGAAGAAAAGCTTGTAACTGGAACAAAGTTTGGACCCGCGCTTTAACCCCGAAAAAGGAACTAGAAGTCAATTTTGTACGTAGCATTTGAAATGTTAACATAAACCAAGCATACCCTCATTCCATCTCATTTTCCCTTGACCTTGCACATATACGCTGCACTGTAGAATGTCTATTTACCTGGGACTGACGACCACACAGAAACCTAAGAGCGTGTGTGTGTGTGTGTGTGTGTGTTTGTGTGTGAGACCACTCTACCATGACTTGTCAATTAGCCTAGTAAAATGGCGATGTAACATGGGTCAAGAAAGGGTTAAATAAACAGAACACACACTTTGCTTATGCTGAAAAAAAAAGAAGAAAAAAAAAAAAAGACTGGCAAAGTCAAAGTACCATGTTTTTCCACTCACGTACAAGTTTGTGTAGGGGTGTGTGTTCTTGTATTTGTGTGTGCGTCTTACCTGGAGTGATGATTATGCTCTGGGCATCTTTAATCATGTCGACGGTCTGATCCACGTTGACCTCCGTGTGTGTCCCCGTGATCTCCATGGGCTTTCCTGTACCGGTGGAAGACGTGCCGTAACCGCCCAAGATCACGTTAGCCAGTGAACGGTTCATGGCCTGAGAGGGAAGAAACATATTTTGGATTTCCTTTTTTTTATGATTATATTACCTTTTACCTACAGCAAAACACAGCAATCAGAGGCCATTTAAAAGGTAAAATTCCCAAAAACACCTATTTGTGACCTGAGATTTTAATTTTAACAGATACTCTACAGTGGTAAAGTTAGAGTCCCTCCTGGTGGACAGGAGAGGAACACATGAAACTGTCCTGATCCACAAAACACATCAATTGACAGCAGTTTTGCAGAGATTCGGGGCCGCGGCAGTACAATGCATGTTTTTTTAAACTTGTGCTCCAACTTACCACACACATAATGTATGACAAAATGGCTCCAGAGGAGCCAATGAGAGCTCCGACGATGGTCAGCAGGTTGTTATTGAGCAGGAAGCCCTCAGCACACAGGGCCCAACCGGAGTAACTGTTCAGTACGGTGATTACCACCGGCATGTCAGCGCCCCCAATAGCAGCTGTCAAGGTTACACCCTAAAGACGAGAAGAAGAAAACAGGAGAGGCGTTTCATCCACTGCTGTAATCAGATTAGCTGTTTAATACAGTGAATGCCACAGCAGATGTGAGGACTAGCTATAAAGAAAGAAAAAAAAAATCTCTCCCTCCGTAACAACTGGAACTTGCTAGCTTAGTGATGTACTGATTTTTTTTTTTTTTTTTAAAAACACAACAATTTTTCTTCCACATGAGGAAAAAAACAGCCTTTCCAGCTTCACTTACATTTTTCACAATCAAATTCACTTGTTCTCCGTCCCTCTATCATCTGTGCAGGTTTTGTTTAACAAGGGCCAACTGTAAGCAGCAGTGATATCCAGGTGCACATCATACTGTAGCTTTACTTTTAGGAACTTGAGCAAGTGAAAGAACAGACTAACACGCACAAGAGATGATACATTATACTGTACTTTAAAGACTGATTAGAGATCAACTGAAATGATATTCATCTAACCTCTCTAGGGATGCACTGATCACTTTTTCTGGGACTGACTCCAGTTGCTGATTTTCCAAGCAACACATGTACATATGCAAAGCAAGTAAAAAATGAAATTGCGACACGTCACTTTTTTTTCTTCTTTTTTTACAGTAGCTACATTAGTGTGTGCTCTCCGTTTGCTCTGCCTGGATTCACCTGATTAGAATCTATTTTCGGAATTGGAGATAAACTACCAAGGCCTATCAAGACTACAGTATATCTAATTAATTAATTAATCTAGATTAAAAAAATGCCACAAAATTTATCACATTTCTGTGTTTTTTGCTTCTCATCCCACAGTAAAAACTGATGTGTGAATCACTGATGGCCTGTCCTGACACTGTTTTATCATTATTTAAGTTCTGATTACGATGACTCTGCAGCGATGGTCGGGGCCGAGCATTTTGAGGAGGAAAAGGAAAAAGTGGTGGATGGAGAAGAGAAAAAGGAGAAAAGTGCCAATCGGAGACATTCCTGCTCATCCCGTTGGTTACGCCCAAGGAACAGAGCGACTGTTTAAGTGGTGCGTACAGCACATTCTCACTCCCATCGCATCAAAAAGCGACGCCTGGTCAGGTGATTTTGGCCATTTGTTACTGATGCAAAAAGTCTCTTTTAACTTCATATTTAGACGTGCTTGGCTGGGACTCTTGGCATCCATTTTTGACGCTCTGGGTCGGGACGTACGTTTAACTGACATGCGGCACAAGAGCGGGACAGTTAGGTTTAGGAAAAGATCGTGGGTGGGGTTACAAAATGTACGTTTCAGTGACAAGCGGGACAAGAACGGACCCCGGTCTCCTGGGCAAAAGTCCTGTGTTGATGAAAATTAGATTAGATGACAATGTGGGAGGAGATAGGTTTAAGAAGTTTTGCAGTTTTTGCAAAAAGTAGAGTGATGGACTTCAAAATTGCTACTGGGTAAAAGAGGAGTATAGTTTCTGCTCTATCGGGGCTGCAGTTTGATATAAGCTGAGATTTTAAGCATTATTTGATCTGTGTTCGAGTGCTTGCAGATCATTTTTATGACATGATTAGGGGCTATTTGACTGCTACTATACATGCAGAGTTAAGATATTTTGATACATTTTCTTTTTTTATTTCCTTGACATGAAAGTCAAGGGCGTGTGACACTTTTTCAAAAGTTAAGCAAGACCAATATAATGAGTCGAATACAAGCAGGAACCTGGCAGTTTTACAAAGTCAATAGTTTGCCACTATGGCTGCCAGACTATTAACAGCTCTCTGCTCAACGCTGACTAAATGTCTGGACAGCTACTGTTACTTGTGCAAGAAGCCTCTTATTTTACTTTCTTTTTACTTTTACTTTTTCCTCAGATATTACATCATAGTCTCACTTCCAGCAGCATGTTGTTTTTTTTTACTCTTTTTCAATTTCTGGTGTTTACTGAAGTCAACATTCTTACACGTTCTGTTAGCATGTTAGAAAATTCCAATCTGAAATATTTAAGTGCAGATATTTCTGTTGACGGGCCTAACTGAGTGCCAAAACACAGGTCATACCATGACAGCGGAGAGAGCAGAGACCGATCCCAGACAGGTGAGGCCTGTGGTGTAACTGGGATCCAGCATGAAGGGAATCATTCCACCAATACTGCCGACCATAAGAGTGCCGTTCAGAGCATGACGAGCAGGGAGCACCAGGGGAGCACTGTTCAGAATACCTGCATGGAGAGAAGAGGGAGGGAGAGAAAAGATCTAATAAAAACGCCCCTAAAAACTGCACGTAAACACTTGTTTTGATTTCTGCTTTTCTAAAACAAGATCACAGCTGATTGATAAATAAATACAACAGCGGAAAAAAAGCTTGTATAGCGTTAGATTTATCCTTCAGTAGCCACCACTTGAGACTCGTCATTAACTGAATGTCATGTTCATGCATAATTTGCCCTCATGAAACACTTGCAGTCAATATGGAAATTACAGTCTAGGCCTGGTGCCAGCACATGAACCCAATGAACTTCTCTTTTCCCTTCACAGCAGGCAGCAGTGGGCATGAAGCATCAGACCTTCTTTTGTTGGTAACGGCCAAGCTGACATAAAGGGAATATACTATTAATCCTGTTTCGAGTGAAGTTCATTCACATAAATAAATGCAATATGTTCATTTTATTACAACTACATATTAAAGTGCAAAAGGAACTACAGCTCACCTTAAGAAAACTGCTGTGGTTTTAAAAAAAAAAAGCAAATATAATAAAGAGAAGAAGAGAGATAGACATTTTGGAAGCCAGGGCCAATCCAATTCCCAACAAAGATTTTTCCAATGTGTATCATGTAAAGTAAGCCCTATAAAGAGCCAAATACCAAACACTTAATGGGCTACATTCAATGTGCAGTTTAGGCCTTCTCTTTGTCTACCTGTGCCATCAACTGTTTGATAAATGTTCTTTATAACACGATAATAGCATTAATGCAAGTTGTGTCTGTGCATCAGCATACTGGAAGTGTACATGTTTGCTCTGCAGGGACTAATAAGTATATACACGACTGTGCTTCTCTCACCTTGCAGTTTGCCATATGCCACCAAAGAGCCACTGAAAGTGACTCCACCGATGAAGGTGCCGAGGTACGCGACTATCTTAGTGAGGTTGGCTGCAGGGTCTGTGGCGAAGTGCGGGTACTCGATCATGTATTCGGCCACACAGGTGAGCACGGCAGCCAGCCCCACCAAGCTGTGGAAGGCAGCCACCAGCTGGGGCAGGTCGGTGATCTGGATCTTCTTAGCAATGGCCAGGCCTAAAGGGAGGGAGGGGAGGGGGGGGAGGGGGGGGGGGAGACACATAACAAATAAATACAGTGCATTGGCCCTGAAAGACCCACACACCAATAACATGCAAATCACAAGCAGGTGCACACACACTCAGAGCATTGCTGGGAAGTGGGTCCATCTGAGGAGCCAGGTGTTGCTGATGAGGCCTGTTCGGGGAAATTCCATGTTTGCGAGTGGGCCTACACTTTGTGTGTGTGCGTGTCCTGCAGGAAGCCTTGCAATATGTTGCTGTATCTGGCAACGAGCATTACTGTCTGTGTGGATAGTTTAGTCTAAAGTTTCTGCTTTGTTACTGGAACAATTAGCATTTAAATGATCAGACTATCCTGAATGAGCGAGATAAAGTGAGTAATACATGCTGCTGACCATTTCGACAGACCTCCTGAGTCTGGCGGGGAGTTAGTCATGTTGTGTTTGGTGTAAACATCACAGAGATGTCTCTGAGCTCTGCACACCTGCTGCTTCATCTGGCCAAGCTTGGAATACATGCACACGTGCACACACACACACGCACGCACGCACGCACGCACGCACGCACGCACGCACGCACACATCTACTGCAACACAATTCTGCAAGCATTCAAGTCTAGTATCTGCAAGTCTGCCCTCTCCTTCTCTTGACATAAATACACACAGACTCACCAGCAGTACCACCTACAGCCATGGCTGCACTCATCTGTGCCAGGAGCTCAGGACTCGGTTTGAGGGCACCCAGAGTGGCAATGATCCCCCCCGCGACTCCCATCATGCCCAAAGCGTTACCCAGACGGGCGGTGGACTGGTTGGAAAGGCCAGCCAGGGCACCAACACAGCACAGACCTGAGCCCAAATACATCATCTGGTGAGAAAAAGAGACAGAGAAAAGAAAAAGGGGGGGTTATAGACGAGGACTGATGGGCCACAGGATGCGAAATAGGGACAAATTATTTACTAGGAATGTCCTGTACTACATCTGGGAAAACACAGGGGGCATGGCATAAACATCCTCTCGCACCTGTTCAATGTTGTATCCAGACTGCAGAGCAGCAGCGTAGCCACCGACAAAGACACCACCAGGAAGCAGATAAAGGTAGTTATGCTCTGGAGGATCAGTGGGACGCTTAAACATGTCCAACATCTTCTTAGTCACCAGGAAACCACCTAGGTGAGACAAAGAGAAAATAAATACTCCTGTACTTACAGTGGCACAAAATCTGATTTAAAAGCTGCTTTACAAAAAGGAGTAGTAATATATAAGAAAAACCTTTAAATGATCAAAAAAAGAAAAAAAAAAAAAAAAGAAAAAAAGAGTATGATGTGTTGATGCAGGGATGTAAAAGGCAGGAAGTCGATGCTCCTGAAGTACATGAAAAAAATACTTATTTTTAGACAGCAGGTGTTTTAAAGCCAATAGCTAAAAACGGTTGCCAAGCCCAATAACCAATGTTAGGAATTTAATGAGTCTACTTTATGTCAGTGTAAATATTTCAAGTAGAAAACCTCAAAAGTGTCAAACTGGGACCAGACGGTGTCTCACTGCTTTACAGCAGGAGATCACATTTCCGTGTGTATGTCTGCCTTTTTTCCCCCGTGGCATGATTGTAGCAACGCGCACACACACACATGCACCCATACGTACAAGGGTGAATCAGAGGCTAGCACCTGTTTCTTACCAGTAATTTTAGACGTAGACTGTCCTAGCTAAAAACATGTAACATAATCTGACTAATATTATTGCTGACCAATCTGAGTCAATATATTAATATGGAGGAATGTTCATGTATTTCAACAATGCAAAGCCAGTATCCACTCATTTCTTTTGATTATTTGGGGTTTTTTATACCCAGAATGGAAATGTCAGAGCATCGTTTAAAGTTATTAAAATTCTGCCTTAGGGGGCCATGAATGTAACGATTTTAAACGGCAATCAATTTTGTTGTTGAGACATCTACCTCGAAACCACTAATGTCGACCTCCTGGTGGCACTAGAGCTTAAGTCAGGGGATCGTCAAAGTAATTAGGACTCATCCACTGGGAGCCATGAATGACAACCTTTCAAGGCAATTGTTGAGATATTTCAGTCCGGACAACTAACACTGCCATCGATAGAGCCACGCCACGATTGTGGCCAAAAACTTAAAGGAGCTGTACTTGAAATACCGAAAAGAAAAGCAGGCTGGGTATGCCTCCACACGCTCTCACAGACTGTTCCCCAACTTGTGAAATACAAACGTTTTGTCACGGCACTCTGCGTTTGATACCACAATGCACAAGGCACTCGCGCGCGGCTGTTCTTTGGTTTGACAGCCGGTCCGGCTGTCAAACCAAAGAACAGAGAAACTCGGATTACAACACATACAGTAGCCTGACTTCATTCTCTGCTTAGGACGCCATTACTCCACTATATCGTTACATAGCAAATATTTGTTTGCTGCTATATTAAGTCTTCTGTATGTTGAGTACAGAACCTATTGTGTGCCCCTGAAATCCATAGTCATCCATTATTGCAGTCAAAAACTTTCAACAAAAGACTTACAGCTGGTCCTTTTCTAGCATGGATGTTATTTTATTTGAAGCCACTTATAAAATCAGAGTTTTACTGATAACGCTGACGGCCTAGGCAATAACAGAGAAAATATGGAATCTGATAGCGCAGATTAAAATTTGGATTGTGAGAAAGTGAACATATCGAGCTCAAGATATTCAACAGACCCAGGTGTTTTCCATGCATTCCCACATCTTACGACTGCGGTGACACAAAGGGGAACAAGAAGCTACGGCCAGGGACCTGTTCCTCAAAACAGACACACAGACTCAAAAAATATCAGGGTCTGTTTTATTGGAGCTAAATTTCCCCATTGTGTTTCGTCCCTTTCCATGGAATGTTTTTTTTCTGTTCCCGGGGGTTTATGGGTAATGTGGTAAACCGCTTAGAAATGTGCGTGTGGAAAGGAACCCATGTAGAAGATCAAAAATTAAACTAGGTATGTCTATAAAGGCTGTGGTATTTGAGCATGCTTTGGTTAAGGGAAATCTAAAAGACTAATAGGTGGTTTGAACAGTAATGCCACAGAGCCTAGAGGGCCCTACATTTGTGGCAGGATTCACAGCCTTGCCTTGAACTTAAGAGACCTTGTGGGGCCCTGCATCGCACACACACACACACACACACACACACACACACACACACACACACACACACACACACACACACACACACACAGAACTTAAAGAAGCGTCGGTGGATTTTAACAAACAGGCTGAACTGATCCTTTATGCAAGTTCATTGATTTGCGTCAAAGTCTCCCCTGGTGTCTAGCTGTGAGCTAGCAGGAGAAATTAAAGTTCATGCCTCAGCCCTGGAGGAACACTCTGTTTCCCAGGCCTATTAGAGAGTGATGAGTAGTATAATGACTTCAGGAACAGTCATTATAATGGGAATTATTAAGGGTAATAGCAGGGATGGATGTGTGTGGTCCAAGGCAGAGCCACCGACTCTGAGACTGAGCAGGTGGGTACAGGGGGCAGCTGCAAAACTTGGTTCGAAAGCATGTTATTGTACAATCAATATAAAACACTTTAATCTTCAGCCTAAGTTGGTACTTTATTGGCTAAACATTGCTGTAACTGGCAGGGATCACTGTGAGGTGTCTATGTGCGGTGACTCACCAGCAATGTTGACCGAGGAGATGAAGGCAGCCAGCACAGCCAGTGTCTCAGCAGTAGTTGTTGGGGTGTAGCCACCTCCCATCAGGGACAGACCACCCACAGCCGTCAGACCTGCAGAACAAGGATATTTTAGTATTCATCAACCTCCACTTTGATTATATTGCAACATTGCAACATTTGGTGAAGATGTTACAAAAAAAAAAAAACATGAATTCAGTCATAAAAAAAGTTCATCTTAACATTATTGTTCTATAGACATTTCTTTTTTTTATAGTTGTCTTGTTAAGCTCAGAAAACTCAGTCTGCTTCCCACATTGGAAAAAGACAGAAATAGGGAAGATTTGGAGATAAAAGGAGAAGGAGCGAGAAAGAGAGGGAGTGTGTGTGTGTGTTTACCAAAAGAGGCTCAGGAAACCTTGATAACATCAGCCCTGTAATGACTTACAGGCAGTAAGATGCAACACACAGCACCCCGGGAGCCTGCATTCACACGGAATTGTGTTTGAGTACAATTTAGGCTGACTAGCAGGTAGAGAGTGTGTATGCGTGCATGTTTGTGCTTGAAGTTAGTAGTGTTAGTTTGAATTTTAAATGAGGCAAATGCAAACTTTAAACTTCTCACTAGTCTCCTTTTTTTACTATAACAAAGTCGCCAAGAAAAACTCCTGCACACCGTCTAACTTGGAAAAAATATAAAGTTTTAATAATAGGCAACGTTTCGGTACTGGACCATCTGGTCGGTACTGGACCATCTTCAGGCAAATGGCAACTCTTGACCTACTTGTCCCTCCTACGCACCTGTCTCACGTTGTAGATGTGCGAAGTGCATATGTACTCTTACAGCTCCCATCCCATTTGCAATCTTGTTCTGTATGCTCAAATACATGCATTTTGCAATATTCACTAGCTGTGTTGCTCCGCTTCTCACCTCCTATTGTCATATATGCCGTAGTAACGAACAACCTGTGTGTAAGTGCATTTGAAACATTTTGAAACATCTACAAACATCTTCCTTGAATGGCCACTTGGGGCTGGCTCTAAAAGCGAGTCAATCCCTGTAGAACCCCATTTTAAAATGTCAGAACTTTACAGCAGAATTAAACATGTTTACAGCCTGGTACAAAAAACGGTTTTGGTGTTTAATTTCCCCGTTCATGACAACTGTACGGGGTGAATTTTTTTTATAACTTACCGTTTAAATTATATCAAGGCTTGACGTTATGCATAATTAAGGGCGTGTCACTTTGAGTGACAGGTGGCTGCCGTCAACAGGAGACTGTAGGCTTAATTGGGTTTGCCTCAGCTCCATCCACGCTACACCTCTTTGCCCATTTTTTAATAGTCCGAGTGGTTTAATATTGGGTGTGTCTGATACCGCGTCTGATACCTATATTTCCCTACTGTAAATGTAGAATAAATATGTATCTGACACATTGAAATAACAGCTATAGCCTTCTCAATTCGGCACACCTTATTTTTCTTGAGCTATTTGATCAAAAAAGAAGAAGAAAAAAAAAAAAAGGTACAGTTACACCATTTAGGCGGAGATCAAAGGCAAGCCTGGCCACCACAACTAACAGATTAGCCAGAAAGAAAGCCAATAGGCATCAGTGGACACACGCACATGACAACTATGACACATACACACATAGAGACGGTGGGTGGGCCAACGTCCTGTAGGTGTAGGTGTGTGACAAACATCAGCTACCAGGCTACAGGCAGAGTGGGACAGTGAATCAGTGCTCTGAAGTAGATTAAAGCATTTCTAGCAGACACCAGATATAAAGATCTGCCTCAATGAGCCACTGGATATGAGACCAGTGTCTGAAGAATTTTAGATGACCCGCCAGTCAGAGTCACTACTGGTTGTAACACTATAATCTCCCCATGAAGAATAGAATATAACTATCCCTCACTAAATTCCAATATGATTCCCTAATGTCTGCAAGAGAGTGTCTGTGCGTGTGCGTGTGCGTGTGCATGTGTGTGTGTGTGTGCCTGTGTCTGTGTGTGTGTGTGTCTGTCTTTACGATGCCTGGCACAACAACAGTGTTCTGTCGGTGTCACTGTTTCCACAGTTAGTCAGTGACAGAAAAAAAAAAGAAGTATTTAAGTAATGCTAAATATGAAGGAAAAAAATACCTCAAACGGGAGAAAAGTAGGAAAGGAAAACCTTCAAATGAACTTTAACATGTATTCATTTCTTTCATTCGCGATCTCACGTTCTACTGATATTCTGCGATGATCTCATGGAACACAATTAAAGAAATCACATTTTTTGATGGAATTTGACAAACTTGACAGTGTAACAGATAGAACAGGGCAGATTGTAAAAGGGCACAGACCCTGAGGAACAAGTTAGATTGTGTGAAGATAGTAATGTGAAAACAGGGTGTGACTGCCCTGACCCTCAAAAATCACCGACGGTGTGTTACTTCCTACTCCAGTGTGGGTCTTAAGAGTGATCAAAGCCACAAGAACACACACGTGCACTTAGCTCTGTAACCTCTTAACCCCACTGTGTTAAGCGGCAGCCAACAATAAGGACACAATCTTTGTGTCCTTATGCAAGTGTTTTATTTGGACTCAGCGTGGCTGCAGGGACTTGCTGGACCGATATGTGACACGTTTAATTCCTCTAGCTAGGTCTTTATTTTTTGTTTAAATGTTTTATGCTTTGTTTGACATATTTTATTCATATAAAATTATTCATATTTATATTACTAGTGTACTATGTGTTAGATTTAATGGTGTTTTGCTACCAAATTTATTCTGCTTGTTTCATGTTGTTGTATCTGTTTTTTAAGACATTTTTCTACTCTGGTAGTAAATAATAATGACAATAAAGTTACAGTCTCCTCTATTAGCTCCAGCTTAATGAATTTAATAAAAGTGTTAGTGTCTATGAGGAAATTGATGGTTACAAATCGCCTTTTGGTCATATTGTAATTAATTGCAGAAAAAAGGAAAATCCAAGGCACTCTTCTTCAAAATGATTTAAAAAGCCTTTATTTTACTGGCTATTTCATAATAGAAAATGTAAAAGACATAGGGAGAAGCAACCCACGCGTAGCGGCACAGACAACCTTCTTCAGGGTGTGATAAAAGGGTTAGTGTCTGTGAGGAAATTGATGCTCTGATGTGTTATTAATCTAAATGTATTCTTATCAAAGTTTGCAATTAAAAATAGTCCAAATCTATCTAATGTCTGGAACCTTAAACTGGTCATATTGTAATTAACCCAGATGAATATATAGATTTAAGCAAACACGACAAAGGCAACTCCAAGCACTGATGTACTGAAAAATATTCATCATCCCATGTATTGCTATAAAGTTGCAACACTGCTATATAGTTGCTATAGATTTCAGACCATATTGTTTAGCCCTACCTTGTGTCTGTGGCAAGCAGTGGCTGTGTACTGGATTGCATTTTACAGAAAGGTGATTGTAAAAGAAATACTGAACACAACTAACCTGAGATAGCGTTGGTGACAGACATGAGTGGGGAGTGCAGAGCAGGAGTGACTCCCCACACTGTGTGGTATCCCACAATGCCAGCCAGACCGAAGGTGGTGACGATCTGAGTGAAGGCAGCGTTGGGAGCTGACAGACCCAGACCCAGCAGGGTGGCAGCACCTAGTTAAAGAAAAAGAAAGAGAGCTACTGTAAAAACTTGAGCGCTTGTATATATAGGGGGAAGATTTTTTTTATATAATTTAAAAGCAATTGAGATGAATAACATTTAGTGTACAGTATATTTTGAACTAGAAATTGTTATTCCAGTACAGTGGTCCCCAACCTTTTTAGCTTATTACCCCATAACACAAAAGGTAACTTCCACTTTCAAGCCTGTGTCCCAGGTTGAATATATCCATGCACCGTAAGCCCAAAGAGAAGATAGGATACTATCCAATACTTCACAAAGAAAGAGCACAAACTAGAAAGTCAGATTTAAAAAAAAAAAAGTCTAATTTTGTGTAGCAGAAATGTTTTTTTTTTTTTTTTCTTTCTTTCCTTTCCTGTTAGCATCTTTCAACCCCTTTGGTCTAACAGTAGCAGTTTAATTGGATATAGATTATTTCCCCAACTATAACCACATTTTCTTTGACTGCAAGATGTGGTAGGCACTTGACCACCCATGATGTTCTTAGTTCCTGTTACTTCAACAGCCAGATATACTTATCAGTCAAAGAGCAATTAGTCTGTTATATGCCACCAGGGTCTGGTGTAACAAAAAAAGTAATCAATATCCACGAGTCAAACTAAAAATTATTAAAATGACTACATTACGTGCCACGCTAATAAAAAAATGTAAGCAGCACGAAGCAAGTTCTCACTCTGACAGCTAACACCAGCAGCTGTGTGGTGGTGGCGTTGAGCAACTAAACAATGTGTGAACCGCATTAACTGCATGTGGCGCACTTATACAGAGCGCTGTGTGGCACCATGGGAACCACTTGCTACAGCACTACTTCAAACACACACTCAGCGTGACACTATTTTTTACAATGCACACTTCCTGACACTAACAGGGTGTCTGTGTGTGTCACTTCTCACCTCCAGTGCACATTCCAGCAATAACCTTAAAAGCCAATTATTAGCCTATACCTTCTGGTGGACCTCAACCTCCCTTAAGACCCATTGTAGACAATAAACAAGAATACAACTTGTAGATGGGCAAAGGTCTCAGATATAGCAGCTTCCTGATTTCTCTACTTCTTAAAAAATCTAAATGTAAAGGCACAACTAACCTCCAGTGTACATGCCAGCAGTAGTAAGTGTAGCCTTGAAGGGGGAGATTTGTGACGCCTTCTCCTTCTGCAATTCCTGGACAGACTTGGGTTTAGGGGGAGCTGCAGTGGGCACATTGTTAGGCTGGGGAGCGGGGAACAAGTTCTGTCCATTCTGGAGGTGACAATAATTAGACAGAGAATGGTATGATGTTAAAGGGAGAAAGAGGGGGGGGTGAAACAACAGAAAGCTCAATCAATCTTTCCTAACCACTATATTAATGGCTTGGCTTGTCTGCACTTTATCCCCTGATCTCATCACCTGATGGTGTACAATGTCCTCTGTTGCATTCGTAAATCTGTGAAACATTAGACAATGCTGTCAAGATCAAAGTAAGCAAAATAATGATCAGTAAGTAAGTACAGTAAGTAATATCTGCATTTCAGCATCATTTATAAGATGTGTGTCCATTATGGCAATCAGATATGGGTCAAATTATGGAAATATATTAGTTTGCACCAAAATATAAAAAACACAGCTGGACTTAGATTTATTACAACAAAGATAGTCTCGCATTGACAGACCCTCCTCCACAGCGCTGATGAGGACAGTCTGGCTAGTCCACTCAGCATTCTGGGATGGGAGAAAAACGTGCTCTGGTTTATTGGCATTTCTTTAAACCAATCACAATCGTCATGGGAGGAGCTAAGCTCCGGGAAGAGCCACGGTGCCGCTGCTAAATAGCCTCTGGAAGGAACTTGTTTTGATGGAACGTGTGTACGTTCAAAAGTTGTTTTATTCGTGCAACAGAAACAGAAAACTCAGATTGGACAGATAGCCTAGCTAGCTGTCTCGAATTACCCTGCAGAGATCTGAGGAGCGGTTAACCATAGTACTCATAAAACCACCGGAGTTTAAAATCCCAACACAAAAAAAGTGAAAGGAAATGGATATTGGCGAAAAGACATGCATCCGGCGGAATTTCCTGCAGCACCAAAGCAATCCCGGAAGTGGAACGTCGTGGATATAGACTACAGCAAAGATAATCTCTCCAAAATATAACAATGATCTATGATATAGACATATAAATGATGTGGGTCCACCTTACTGTAAAAAAAAAAAAAAAAAAAAGGATATTGAAGAAAGGCTGGTACTGATATCCACTTTTTGTTTTAACATTAACACATAAAAACAAAAACAAACATTTTGATACAAATCCCTTAGATTTGCAGAACTGTGACCCAGATCTGTTGACCGGGACATTTTACATTTGAAAAATTAACTTTAATTTGGTGACACATACACGGCAAGCTTTTAATTGTAATAAACTGACAAATAATTGTTTGGAGACATTTTTGTTTTGGGGTAACAAGACTCACAGTTGGACAGATTAACTCATAATTAAGTCATTAAAAACAAATCAAAGATTTATCAAAAGCGATAATACAATTATGCCAATGTTAGAGCAGTATTGAAGAGTAGTAGTAGTAGTAGTATTTACTAGTTTAACTTATTGGTAGTTATTTACTGCTAAATTTAAATCGTTACAATATTAGGAACATTTGAGTCGATTAATCTGAAAATGATCAAGAACCCATTTCTAATTGAAATTGATGTCGTCTTTATTCCGTGTGTATTATCATCATTATTATTGATGCCATATTCTTCACTGGTAATACTCAAACATGGATTAAAAGGTTTATGTTTATTGGGACATCACTCTGTTGGCAACTCTAAAGGTGCTCTGAATAGAAAGTGTAAGAAGAAAAGATTGTGTGTTCTTAGGGTGACATCTAGTGACAGTGAAAGGGACCTGCGGGACATTTTGAATGATTTTTTTTCTACGACTGCAAGCATCCTCAGATTTTCAGTATCAGCTGAGAAATGTGTGCGATATCTCAGCTTTAGATATACATGCATGTTTGTTCGGCTGCTGGCCACACTGGATGTCATACCTGCATGACAACAGATCCCCTTACGACGTGATCCATGGTCCCGTAGTCAAACACTTCCTTCACATTGAAGTAAAAGTTGTCCTTGTCTGGGCTGATTGCCCGCATCAACTTAGTGATGTTGTTGGAGTACAGAGTGCTGGACTGTGTCGGCAAACGGCTGGGCAGGTCTGTGTAGCCGATATGGGTCACTCCCTAAAAGATAAAACATTATATATATATATAAATCAAAAGACAATCAACATAAACTAAAAACTCTTGGCAGTGTTTCCCCTAGGTGGACTGCTTTAGCCTGGAGGGTGGGTTTTGCTACCACCACAGCAAATTGAAGACTTTAAAGTTTCTATAAATATGTATCAGTTACTTTTCGAAATCCACATGAACCACTCTTCACACCGGCATGAATTGAATGCACCGCAGAGCAATTATTTAAAAAAGGCACTACGTCACTTTTAAAGCGGGTTCGCATGTTACTCACGTTATTTCCTTACAAGCAATGTAGCATTTAAAAGGCTTTTTTTTATTTTTTTAAAAAGGAGTCCGGCGCAGTGCTCACTCCACAGGAAACGCTACATTACATCACTTCCAGCAAACTTCACGGAGAACAATGAGGGCACAACATCATCACTGATCTGTTTTAACCAAATATTCTCTGGTCCAGCTCAGCTAAAAACACAACACAGAGTCCGTCATTCACTAACGTTGCCTCACCTGTTTGTAACCGTTAGGCTACCGGCAACGTTTCAACAAATTTTGCGGTTTAGATAGAAAAAAATAAATAGATAACACGCTTGACTCTCCTGCTGTTACAGACGGGAACTAACCACAAACAGTTGCCTCGTTCATGGACTCACGGCAGTGCATTGCTGCAGTATGAATATAGGGGAAACACAATGATTTGCCGTTATTTTTGTACAAGCCCGCCAGGCTTGTACAACTACAGGGGAAACACTGCTTGGTCTTTTTGGTATGGGTGTGAGTATGTGCGCTGACCTTGTGTACTGACAGCTCTCCAGGTACTGTGGTCTCAATGTTTCCTCCGGCCTCAGCGGCCATGTCCACCACCACTGACCCATCTTTCATGCTCTCTACCATTGGTTTGGTGATCAGGATGGGTGCACGCTTACCTGCAATGTTACAATGGAAACACAGACATCAAGGCATTATACATACTTTCCCAAGAAGTGGAACTTATTAAATACAGCTCCTGTGGATACGTGGCCATACAATGCACAAAAACGACGGAAAACACCAGAGTAATGGAACAAATGTGAAACGGTTGTAAAATATTTTTCTGGTAAAGTTATTTTTAATGGTCAATATTCCATGACTGATGCTTTTTATTTCTAAATTCTCTGACTACCTGCCCAGAATACATGTGTCACATTCTGCAATATTCCAGCTATTCCCCGTCCTGTCGTTTGTTTGCCTCGGTATTGTGCCCTTCACTTTTTACATTTGCAGTCAGCGTTTACGTCTGTGCTTCAGTGCATACCTGGGATAAGAGCAGTGGTGATGACAATGTCCACCTCCTGACACTGTTTGGCAAACAGCTTCATCTCTGCCTCTATGAACTCCTTTGACATTTCCTTGGCATAGCCTCCCTGACCCTCTCCTGACTCCTTAAAGTCCACCTCCAGCGGCTCTGCGCCCAGAGATTTAAACTGCTCCAAAGCTGCAGCTCTGGGAGAGGGGGGGATAGGTGATTTCTTAGTCAGGCATAAGGAAAATATCTGTGCATGACTGGTAATGCAGGAATAACATTGTTTGTCCTTAAAACTGCACACATAGACATACACAGACCACGGTTGTGGATGGAAAAATTGACAGACTTCTTTATTCAAACAACTTAAGTCTGTCTGGCATTCAAGGAGTGTTTGCTGCCCCAGCAGTGGAATTTTAAGGATTATAATCTATAGCAATCAAATTGTGTGGAAATTATGCAATATTGTTGTCACTCCTTCATTACCAACATTGTACCAAAACACTTTAACGTGATTGTCTTGATTAGTTTCTTTAAAGGCTTTTCATTAAGAGGGTTTGCTATGATTACATGCACAGCACATCACATGCTGCCATTGCAGATGTCACCCCAATCTGATTTAACAAATCTGATCATATTAGCAGGTGAACAAGACAATTATATCATTTAATTCAGCACGGAAATATAATCTTTGGAAGCCTTTTGCAATTCAGACATACAGTACAATACTAAAAACACACCTGGTATCAAATCCTCTGACAATGGCTCCCATGGCCCTGGCCGAACCAGCTGCTGCCAAGCCAGCCACACCACCTCCAATGATCAGAACCTATTCACGTTCACATGCATGACATAGTTTGGGATGGCCGGTACAGTGATTTAGCATGTTAAAAAATGGCAGACACATTCACCCTTACAGTACGATAATACTTCTATTCTTTGCCAATAAAAGAAACGCTAGCTACAGAAATACTACACACCTTCGCAGGTGGCACTTTCCCAGCTGCTGTGATTTGTCCAGTGAAAAAGCGACCAAAGTTGTTTGCTGCCAGCACAACTGCCTTGTATCTAAAATGACGGAGAGGAACACAGAAAATGCAAGTAAAACATCAAGCAATATGAATCTGTATGTATGAACTGTACATGTTTTAACATGTCTAATTAAAGCTTTAGTGCGTAGTTTCTGTCTCCCCCATGAGGAATTCTAAGTAATGACAACAACACTGTCATTACTTATGCGAGTGCGCGATCACGTAAAGCTTGTATCATGTGGACGTGCCGACAGTAGTGTTGTCATTACTTAGAATAACTATATCTATATGTACGCAGTTGTTAGTAGCCACAGAGGACACGGAGGATTAAAAAAACATGATGGACATTTCAGAAGAGGTAATTATCTTCACACGAGTTTCTGCGCGGGAAAGTCGCCGGACGACACAATCTTCTTAACATAGCAATAACTGAGAAATACAGAGAGAGTTGTGTGGAGCTGATAGTCTTGATTAGCTTTGTAGCAACTCATTTGGCAATGGCTTGAATGTAACAAACGTTCATTAATATCAAAAAGTTACGCCCTAAAGCTTTAAGACATGATTATCAATATGTGAACACACATAAAAGTGCAGTATCTATCTTAGATAGTAAATCACATCAGTGAGTCACTCAAGTAGACACGATCCCTCTTGAAGGCACCGTGAACATACCCTGCGATGTTTGCCATGGAGCTCAGTGCATCGAAACCCTGGGCGATGGTGACTCGGGGCACCTGGTCCATAGCCAGGACGGTGGCCTTCTTCTGGGACAACATGTCCATCAGCTCGGGGTTCTGAGCTGGGTAGATGAAGCTGATTAAAGTGGCGGCATCCTTCATCATCTCCACCTCATGGACACCCAAGTCAGGGTTGAAAACGGGAGCACGAACCTGGAGAGCAGAGATATTGTTTTAAAAAGACCAGGACAGGGGAAACATGAGAGGGAAAACTAAATATTCCACTAAAAGCTGTCAATGTAAAAGAAGCAGAGAGTGTGAAAGGACATCCAATGCAGATTATGCATGAATCTATCTGCAGTAAATCCACTAACCCTTACCTTATTTACCTTCTCTCTCTCTCTCTCTCTCTCTGGGCTTGGTGAACTATCACCCCCCCCCCCACACACTTAAATCTTACCTTAACCAGCACATCAGATGCCAAGACATCTTTAATGTCTTTAATTGTTGCTCCAGCCTGGGCGTACTGTTCATCAGGAAACTTGGAAGGCTCTCCGGCTCCAGACTCCACGACGACGTTGAAGCCCTGTTTGATGAGCGCCTGGACACCAGTGGGAGAAAGCGCCACACGACGTTCATTCTGGAAGATTTCTTTGGGTACGCCGACTGTGAGTTGTTTGTAGGCAATACCTGCAGAGGCAAAGAGAAACAGCACAGGAGCATATGACATAAATGACAGCTGTTATATCCATTCATTTATTCAAAACATTCCAAAACAGATACACAAATAATATGGCGTTTTTTTTGCCTCGACTCTACTCGCCTTTTTTGGTTTTCCATTATGAAATAAAAGTCCCTGGTACCTGCTAACAGGTACTATTTTTAGTACCACCTCCATCGAGGTTCCAAGCGAGCTGAGTCGATACCAAAAGGTGACGTGAAAGCGACAGACGGGGGTGAACAAACCCGCCATTTTTAAATAGTTTAGCCAGTTGTGTTTTTTTGTTTTTGCTGCCTCCAGCTTCATTTGAAACTAAATGTGTCTTCTGGCTGTGGCAACAACAACACACCTGCGACGTTCTGTGTGTGTGTTGTGTTAGGTCACGGCGCTATGACGATCACGCATGAGGCGGTACTAATCTGCAATGGAAAAAAAGGATGGGACAAAGCAGAGTCGAGTCAAGCCGAGCCGAGTAGAGCTGGTACTAGCAGTGAAAAAACGCCAATAAAAAGGATACTTTATAGTTATTTTGTTGACTGAATAGACCATTGCAACTATTGCAGCTTTTCTCTTTCACAAGTCGGAGCTCATAATTTAAGAAATAGGAGATCATTTGAGAAAAATATCTAATTATTAACATCTCAACAGCACAGAGGAAAATACTCTCTCAGGCAGATACCTCTGCAGCTTCAAGGACAATCTCATCAGGAAACGGCCATGAGCACATTTAAAACTGGGTGTACCAAGAATACTGTACTGTACGTGCAATGGCCTCTGTAGGCAGACAGACAAGGTCAGTGTCCAGCAACAACAGTAAGAGTCTACAGTCATATTAGTTATGTATTAGTTATGTATTAGGTATTAGGTATGTATCATTTAGGGACCATAAATGTCTCTGTACAAAATGTTGGCAATCCATCCTATTTGTTTGTTTATTAAGATAACAGTCTTGACAAATGTTTAACTGAACAACTGGCATTGCTATCTCTAAAGCCCCATGGCCAGCTTGTTATTATTTAAAGTCAAATAGTAAGATACAGACAATGTTGTTTTCAATATACAAGTAGAAAGATTATATTTGCTGTCCAAGAGCAAGACACCGAACTCCCAACTGCTCAGGGCGCCTTTCAATGGGCAGCCCCCTCGCTCCGACATCTCTCCCGTTAATGTATAGGTCCTGTTTGTTTGTTTGTGTGTGTGTGTGTGTGTGTGTGTGTGTGTGTGTGTGTGTGTGTGTGTGTGTGTGTGTGTGTGTGTGTGTGTGTGTGTGTGTGTGTGTGTGTGTGTGTGTGTGTGTGTGTGTGTGTGTGTGTGTGTGTGTGTAATGTGTATAATAACAGTGTAAGGACATTGAATTTCTCCTCTGGGATTAGTAAAGCATTTCTTCTTCTATAAAAAAAAAAGTTACGATTATGACAAAGACACTGAACTATTATTATTTTCAGGCAGTACATTGTGTGTCGTTTTTAGTATTCAGGTCTAGTTTCAAAGCGACAGGCAGGTCACATGTTGTTTCAGTTCATATGGAAAATTCCACTGCAGCTCTTTCCCTCCATCTCCTTGTCTATACATAAACACAAGAGGCTCTGACAGGCTGCCTTTCCTCTCACCCTGTTGTGGTGACCCGTCCTCTAGTAACCTTTGTTTAACAAAAAGCTCCACAACACAAGACAGCCAAAACACTGGTTGCCAGCTATTTGATTATTACATTTCTATAAACAAAGAGTCACCAAATGCCACTGTGTGTCCCATTTGTTTCTGCCAACAAACTCGGCTCTCAGGTAGCCATCAATTGAAGATATACACACATTGTAATGGTAAAAAAAACACCTAAAATGAAATCCACAATGTACCTTTAGGGCCAAAAAAAAAAAACCCCATTCCCGTCATTGATTCCAATGAGGGTACTGTACACAGAGGGGTACGACTGATTCTCACTATGCACACCCTCACTAATGCACAGTTGGTGCCCTGTTTTCGGTTCAAATGCCTGGAAAAACACACAGATCTAGGTAGGCAGCATCTGCTAACCACGAAGCATAATTACTGTATTCATGTCATAACACTAGTCCCACAAACAAACGTCTCCAGTACATCTAAGCTGGTAGTGCTCGCAAGATTGAGAATGGCAGTAACAGTTTGTTCATAAAGCACAGTCTCACATGGACACACTGCCTCAGTCTATAGTACTGTATGTCTATAGGCTCCCTAGAGGTCAGAGCATAAGAACGTCTATATCTATATGAAGTGTGTGTGGTGTGTTCCCCTCCTCTCGGAGCATGTAAGCTAATACTTGTGTGCCCAGAATAGACGCTGCCAGCTGTTTCTGGCGCTAGCTAAACTGCAGGAATGCGGGAATGAACCGGGACACAAGCACCCCTTAAACACCCACCTACAAATACATGTACCCAGCTCACACAGACATGAAGCACCTGCAACCAGCTCTCTCTCTCTCTCTCTCTCTCTCTCTCTCTCTCTCTCTCTCTCTCTCTCTCTATCTCTCTCTCTCTCTCTCTCTCTCTCTCTCCCTCTCTCCCTCTCTCCCTCTCTCCCTCTCTCTCCCTCCCTCCCTCTCTCCCTCTCTCTCCTGTGCCTGCCTTGCAGCATCATTAATGTGACATTGGGGCTGAAAGTAAATGCAGGTAGCAACACTGACCTCTAGAATAAACTTTTACGAGGAGGGTAAAGGAAAGATGTCCTCTGTTTGGTTTTATTTACCTCTACTGGGCCTAAACAGGGACTTACCTTCTTTAAAACAATTACAATGAAGAAGGAATTAAAAAGCAATAAACATGCAAAAATGACAGTGACAGATTTGTGTCCCCAGTTGCCAAGGCCAACGAAGCACAACAGTATGAATGAGCATACGTGTCTGTCCACTCTAATGCTGAATTTCTAAGCTCTGTCATTGTTAATGAACGAGTATGTTGCCACCTGCCACCATGTTGCACCTGATAAACAAGTACATGAGAATGCACACAGAAGCTACAGGTGGCATTGCTATAATGTGGCTCAGTAGTAGTAGTAGTAGTAGTAGTAGTAGTAGTAGTAGTAGTAGTAGGAGTATTAGGAGTAGTAGTAGTAGTAAACCATGGATCTATAAACCTTCAATGGCTGGGTTAAAGTGTTAAATTTAGAGTCCAACAGGAGCAAAATGTGCCTGGTATCCATGAAATAAACCATCCCTTTATGATCTCATTTACTTTTAGATAAACATTACCTTGAATACAGACAAGGCAATACCATTGACCTCTGCTGGTGTGACATATCAGCCATAAAAAGGAGCCAAGTCATGGGATATGTGGTTATGTAACTGCTCACACATACCCAATTTTGTACCTGAGCATTTTCTCTCAAAAGTTAGAAAGAAGTACACTACATGCTGCTTTTTCTACTTATTGGTGCCGTCATCCCCTTTCAGTTACTATGGAAAATATATCATGTTAGCCAATAAGCTACAAGTAATTGCTGCAACTAATGTCAGAAAAATGTAAAAAAAGAAAAGAAACGTTGCTTTTTCCCAGAGCCCAAGGTGACCGATCAACAGTCAAAAACCCCAAAAGAGATCAATTGTACTACGATATAAAACCGAGCAAATTAGTGAATCACAATTGAGAAGCTGGAATTTGGCATTTTTGATGATTACCGATACCTTTCATATCCAAACCGTTGCCGATCACATGTAGCACATACTGTACAGTACAGTAGAGTAAAACTTAAAAAATGAAAGTGGTCACTGAAGAGCTACTAACTTATCAGGTTAACTTATCAGCCAGGTGAGCAATAAAAAAGGAACATTTTAACTCATTTCCAGTCTACAGTATCATAGTGATCACTTATATAGGGCAGCTTTTCATCTAGAGTTGATGCTGATCTTATTAGGTTATAGTTTGCCAACCAACGCATGCATGTTGCCAATAAATCAAAAGTCCAAAACTTGGCAGACTATCAGCATAATTAAGTTTCAACCAGTTGTATTTGCTCAAGGACAGCTGGAAAAGATTTAAATGCTCCATTACAACCTCTATGCTTTCTATGTATGCTGTACATATAACATCTATGTTGTTATTGACCATTTGTCACACTGTAGAGATTGCAAGATCATGTAACATTAGTGGAGATCTTTGCAACAACAATGAAGAAAGAAATCTCAGTTTTCAGGCATTGTCTTGATTGGAATGATATTACTCTACCATTGGTAAACAAAATGTAAAATTATTATTTGCGGTAATGTAGCATTAGATGGTTTCTGTAAATGGTTCTATTGCGTTGCCCATGTCAAATCACAGTGTGTGTGCATCGTGTGTTACCTGGATTGGCACATCGTCCGAGAGCTTGGTGGGTCCTGAAAAAGCGAAGGCCTGATGATTTGACAGCGCCGCCGCTCTGCAGCTTCGCACAGGAAACACCGCTGAACAAAGGGGCCGAGCAGGTGGCCGCCACAACACGTAGGAGGCTCGCCATGGTGCACACACACCCGACACTCACACACCAGGAGGAGCTCAACAGGGCAGACAGCACCCCTCCTGGGAAAGAGACAGGTGAAAGATAAGGGGGATTATGGGTAAAGAAGAATAACAGGAGGATGAAATTGTGTGAAAGAGAGGAAAAATATCTCTATTCATCATTGTCAGTTTTCAATTCAATTGCAAATACTCACACATTTGAAAAAGTATGTACTCTAAGTTGTGCCCACAAGTTCCACAGAAATATGTCCTACAGTGTCCCCTTGTGCCCTTGTGTAAACACACACGTATGACCTATGTTTATGCAACAGGTCACACACTTCCCTACATGCATTTACCAAAATCCACACTTTTCTGGCTGTTTGGAGGCACATTATGAACCTGGCCATGGTATTTGCTCCAATGCAGGCATATGTGCAATTTTGTCCCATTGTCAAGGATAACAAAAATGCGTAATTTACACACCTGTACATTAACATAATGGCTAACAGCCTTCTTTAAATTGCAGCCTACTGAATGACTCTGAGGCAGGGATAGACTGGTTAGGGTTTAAATTAGAACAGTTAGTAAAGAGGCCATGTTAGTTAAAAGGTCAAAAACAGACACTGATTTAAGACGGAAACCCAATTAAAAATGAATATAATAAACAGCAATCCTCATTAGTGCTGAAACTAGAGCTGAAATGGTGAGTCAATTAATTGAAAAGGTTGCATAATAATAATAATTTTGATAATCGATTAATCATTAAGGTCGTTTATCAAGAAAAAATACCTGTCATTTGCTGGTTCCAGCATCTCTAAAATAAGAATTTCAATTTTAAAAACTAAACAATTAATTGACTAAATTGCAAAACTAGTCTAATCAATTGGTGATAAAAGATAACTGTCATGTTACAGCCCTGGAAGGCATTTCCTACTATGCAAATTAGCACAAAGGCACAATAAAATCTTAAGAGTGTGTGAATCAACTGTGTCCCACTAACGCCACTAATGGAGCCTTAGTGGCAGAACTGACCTACTTGGTAGAATGTAGATGAATCAAAGGATCAATAAATCATTACATCTAATCTGTATTATACTTCCAAAGTGCAAAGCATAGGCCGCTATCATTTCAAAGCAATGAACCTAACCCTCTGTAAGCATTTTGAAGGTTTCAAAGTAGGCTGTCAATTATGTCATGTCAATTATTTTTTGACATTAGTAATATTAGTCTGTCAGAAAACAGTGAAGTGGGTCCAAGTTGATGTCTTAAAATAGGCTAACTTGCTTTGCCGAACAAAGAAACCAAAACCCACATATATTTACTTTAAAATAAACAATTAAGCAGCAAATCTTTACATTTTTAGAAAAGAAAAAAAAACATGTTTTTGCTTGATAAATTATATGGTCCATTTACCAATTATTAAGACTATAATAAACTATTAAAATAAAAACAAGCAGCCTCTGTGAGTGTTGTGTTCAGGGCTCTTATATAGCTCAAAAACAATGGATGAACACGGCATCATATTGCAAACGCTTGTTGGTTTGTCCTGATTTGTCCTGAATGGATTGAACCTGGATCAGGACTCAACGGCTTTCATAAACATCTGGCTATAACGCATCTTTAACGTCTATGACCCTATGACCCACTAGGTGCTCGGTGACGTTTATAAACAGACTGTTACCAGATAGTTCTCATTTTGTCTGGGAAATGTAGCCGCCGGGGTCGAAAGCTAACATTTAAGCTAACTTTAGCTGGCAGCTAATGCACATCTGTCTCGAGCATTTAGGCGAAGTATGACTCAAAAAGCCTCCTACACATGCACAGAAATGCAAACGGAAAGAAATGCACGCTGAAAAGTGAGAGTGGGAAGGTTAGCGGCAGATAACTCGACTGACCTTTGCAAATAGTCCTGGCTCTGCTCTGCTCAGCAGCACAGGCGAACTCTCTGTCGACCCGGAAGATGTCCGGTGAAAGCAGCCGACATAAGCACAAGCGTAGCCTATTCTGGGATCATATGAGAAGATGCATCAGGGGATATCCGTTGACTTTGTATGTGCTGTCACTGCTGAGGCATAACAAAAACATAGGCTACACATTAAAGCCAACACAGTCACATCAACAGTTTAGTCATTTATTTAATTAATTGACATGTTCAAATGTTGTATTATCACAAACATGATCAGTTACAGTAAGGCTTCATTTAAGCACACGTTTTGTTTAAAAAAACGTTGTTGGAAGCATTATGCACGGCGAGTAGATCTCTAAATAGACAAACCATGCAAATACATATTCGAGGATGAAGAAATTGATTAATAAGCATACAGTATACGTGTATTCTACTATATCGGGAATGGCGTCCCAAAACGTACTGAAGATGCAACTCTATATACTTCCACTGAGGAGCGCTCTTTTACCATTTTATATTCAGCATTGAACTATGGGATACAATTTGGTCTGTCAAATCTTTTTTAGGATCCATTTTGCTTCTACACTAAACTTAAAAATACGACTAGCACATGGACTTACATCTGAATATGCCTTCAAAAAATCCTGTTAAGAGGGCCATCCACCCAGCCATTATCTATACCATTTTATCCTTTTCACAGGGGATTGGATATATCTGTTCACACTGGGTGGGAGATTAACAGGTTGATAGGGTCTCATAGTATGGAAATAAAGCACGGCCCACCTTAAGATACTTCTTTTTTTCTTTTTAAATACTTTATTTTCATTTTCTCATAACAGTCACACAAAAAAAACAGAAACAGACGGGGAAAAGAAACAAAGAAACAAAAGCACACACACACACACACACACACACACACACACACACACACACACACACACACACACACACACACACACACACACACACACACACACACACCAGAGTATCAGAGTAGGCTACAAGATCAAAGCTTGCTCAGATTAAGGGCGTAGCATAGCAGCAAACACATAAATCAGACCTTTAGGTCTCATCAAGCAATATGAGAAAAGGTTTGCACACCTTCAAGAAGTGTTTTTGTGAATTCCTATTGTTAAACAGAATCTGTTCCATCTTAGCCATAGAAAGCATTTCATTGAGCCACCTCCTGAAACAATACTCAATTAAAAAATGACCGCAAACCAGCAGTGACACATAGTGAAGGTGGAGCTTTAGAGGCCCCAGGAGCTCTGGAGAAAGTAGGTTATTTTGCCCATGTTGCTAATCCGGCTTGCAGATATGTACAAACATGTTTGATTACATATTTTCTGGAAAATACATTTTCCCGTTTCAATAATATGTTTTGATATTCCAAAGGAAGTACATCTACTGATAGGAATTCAAACAACATACAATGGGCATTTTTCTGTTGTTTGGGGGAGGTATATGTGCCTAAAAGCTTGTTTGATGGAAATCTCTTTGTATTTATTTTTAATATAAGCACTAACAGTAACATAATATAATTCTAAGTCTATTTTTAACTTTGTTTACCAAAAGTGTACACTATGTTAAAACATACTTAAAGTATGTGTTTTTCTACCTGTACCTTTAGAATAGGTGTCATTCTGATCAAATATTATTGTTAGCTGCCATTAGTTGTAATGATGTGATTTATATCCTTTTAACTAAATGTATTATATATGTATACAAATAGATCTTCACTTTGCACAGCATCCCCACCCTAATTCCCTTTTTGAACACCCGGCCCTCATTTTGGGAAGTGTGAAAGGGTGCTTTAGACGTTGTTGCACAGTATGTGTATTCTAAAGCAGTGGTTCTCAAACTTCTTTCAATAATGTACCCCCTTTGAATTGTGTTTTTAAGCCAAGTACCCCCTGACCAACGCAAAACATTTTTGTTAGAAAAGAAAGTCTATATAAAGAGGAACAATACAGTGTCGGCAGTGATAAACAACACCAACCTTGTGACTGAAAATCATTTAAATGCTACATTTCAAATGTTCAGAATCCATCACGTAATTCCTTCATTATTATAGCATAATTATTTTAGGAATTATGCATGACATATTTTGAAATGAGCATTTTGCAAAAATCTCACGTACCCCCTGCAGTACAACAAAGTACCCGTAGGGGTACGCGTACCCCCATTTGAGAAACACTTTTCCAAAACATCACTTCATTATAAACAGATGTGGGCTAGTAGGATATCTGAACTGTTACTTTCACATGTTTCTGGATGCTTTATAACTTCCATGATACATAATGAAATAGAATATAAGGTCACTGAGGTGGAGCCCATTCTCTCCTCTCCAGCACCATTACACAATGTCTTTGCTGAATTGTCACATGCATGTTGCCTCGTGCCTCCAGTGCTGATGTGCTATAAATGTCTTACTTTTGAGGCACAGATTGCATTTGTGCTTCTGTGCTTGTAGAGACACATAGAAGGTGGTTGGCTTCCTTTTAACTGTAAATCTTGAATATATGGAACAAGAGCAGTATGATATATGAACTGTGTATATATGATATGTACTCTCTTTTTCTCACACACATACTGATCATCTGGTTCTCTTTATCAGGCTCAGAGAGTGGAATGCATTGTTGTTACGCCTGGTTCTCATTTCAGCGTTTCACCCTAAAGACGGCTCTTCTAATTGCATTAGCTTTGCTTGATTGTCTTTGGTTTTCTTTTTCTCCTATTGTTCTCTCTTCATTTCTTTTTCTTCCTCAGTGATTAAAACTATAAATTTAACCAACACATGTTGTGAGGTCAGGGAGCCCCTTAACAGTCATAGTTTTCAGTAATTTCAAAGTGTGTAACACTACCTGTCCGTGTACCTCGCTCTGTTAAGTATATGCATGTGTTTATATCATATCATTCATTGCATATCCATCTTTTATTCTAAAAAGAAGCGTAACTCTCGCCAAAATGCAACCTAGGGTTTTTTTTTTGTGAATGTACCCGAGTCAAACTTTTGTTTAAAAGCATAATTAGGACGGAAGCGCTACTTTTAAGATTTACTGTATTCTCATTTTACGGTCAAATGGCCATTTGAATGGGAGTGCTGGGGCACTTCTATGATAGCATCAAAATCACTATTTTTAAAAAACTAAGAAGGCTCGACACAACATGAAACTTTGCTCCAAGTATCACCAGGGGCTCTACACATGAACTCCAGCATTGAGAACATTGTTTGTGTACACAAACTCTTTTTGACTGGTGAGATGGACGGCGACCGGAGACACCAACAGCTACAGTGAGTTGTTAAAACCTTTCTTTTTAGTAAACTCTGTGTACACAATGTTCTCAATGCTCGATTTCATGTGTAGAGACCCTGGTGATACTTCGAGCAAAGTTTCAGTGTTTTCAGTGTTTGTAGGGTTTTAAAAAGGAGAAAATAGTGATTTTGATGCTAGAATAGAAGCGCCCCTAGCACTCCCATTCAAAAGGCCATTTAACCGAAAAATTAAGGCCAAGTGTGCTTTCCATGTTATTTTGAAAATCAAGGATAGAATGAAGACCCTTTACAAGTGTCAAATGTTGATTGACTGTTGAATGTTGGATTATTGTACATCAGAGGCCATCCAAATTTTGATTGATGGTGACTGACCCTGGCCTTACATAAAAAGAAGTAAACAATAGGTTCATGGATCATGAATCCTATTCCCATTCCCATATGGATTTTATCAGAACTCACTCATCTCACTGCTGCTGTCAACTTCATTTAAGTTTTTGCTTCATGTTTGTGCTCTGAGCTTGGATTGTTCCCTTAGTTGCAACCCTACAAAGCTCCACATTTTGGAAATAAGTGATTACTTACTTTAAAAAAAAAAAAAAGGCTGTATATAAAAGTGTCAAATTTCTGGTTATAAGTTTGTGGAGCCATGTGGTGTTATGCTAATATCAGCTGTTTAAAGGGACAATTCTAAGTCTGACTCCTGGTGGGAATTGATAGTAGACATGGTTGTGCATTAAGTGATAGATTCAGGCTTTGGTTAAGATTTTAGTTGGTGGAGCATTTATGGGGCAGTAGTGGGGGGGATGATTACCTTTTTTACTTGCAGAAAGTCTTCAGGGTTAACTTGCCTGTGGGCCCATTTGCCTCATAATCCCAACTTTGAACTGGTGTGAACTTTCCTAGACTTGCGGCATCCATTAGCCTGTCTGGGTTATTTATGGTTGAGGAGGCCATTTCCTTAGGGTTAGTTTTTTTTTTAATATGGACATTAAAGTCACCCCCAGTCAGCTGTGGAACAAAGCAGCACCACACACAGGAAATGTGTGTGGTGTGAGATTTTGAGAGAGAGAGAGAGAGAGAGAGAGAGAGAGAGAGAGAGATTTTTTTTCAGCAAGAAAATGCTTTGAAGTCCCAGAAAATTCCAGGAGTTTCCTGTTAACGATCCTGGTGTATAACGTGAACCAGGAGTGTGTGTGTGTGTGTGTGTGTGTGTGTGTGTGTGTGTGTGTGTGTGTGTGTGTGTGTGTGTGTGTGTGTGTGTGTGTGTGTGTGTGTTTGAAGGAGAGGGAAGTCTCCCCAGTCAGTCTCTCTCTCTCTCTGCTGCTGAGAGGGGTTAACATCACTGCAGTCATTGCTGTCCTTTTACCTTCAAGATTCATGTCAGATACCTGTTTCTTTTAAGGACACAGAATTCTTCGGCCTTTAATGGGGTTCTGAATTTGGATTCAACATATGGAAATTTCTCAGTTTTGTGCCTGTTGATCTAGAGCTTTTACACTCCTAAATCACTTTTGAATCCATCTTGTCTGTTTCAGATGCAACACTGATGCCTACGATCTAGCACAAATGCATTTTTTAATCAGAGGGGGATTTGTAAGCCGCTAACCAGTTCCAGCTGATCAACAAACCAACCACTCAACAGTCAGTCAGTAAGGATGTTTCATTTCTATAAGTCACACTTGCCTCTGCTGTTGTTTGCTGCTCTGTGGAGTCTCAGCTACCCAAGTTTGCTTACCGCCTGGCCGGGCATCAGTCGCAGCAAGCCCAAGGATCAGCTGGACCCTAATGTGCGGGACTGGGGAGACTATTCAGACCTGCCTCCGGGGATTGAGCAGGGATTGGGGTTGGACGAAGAACATGGAGACAACAGAGGAGCTGGAGAGTCCTCATCAAGCCTGGCTACGGAGCTGGATTTCCTGGCTGACTTTGCAGGCAAGACAAATGTACTGATCAGCTGATGTATCTACTTTTCTGTTTACCTAATTACAGTACTGTACCTCCACCCCCTTACTCCACTCCAGGTAAGAAGCGACTGTGGGTGATAACAGCCCCATCACACAATGACCACTACCTTCGTTTGATGGAGAAACAGCTGGAAGACATGGAACAGGTACTGTACTGATTTATTTCACCCTTCTATTCTGTTTCATTTTCTTTGGGAAATATACAAAGGAATTTCACTAAAAGCAGTCCCCTTTCTATCTGTTCTGTAACTCCTTTTCTTTCTTTCTTTTGTGTCTCTCCCTGACTCTCTCAGAAAGGGCTCAACTGCCGTCTAGCAGAAAGAGACACATTCATCATCACCATCATCCAGAACGCCATGATGGAAGGTCGAATCCAGAAAACAACTCTCCAAGGAGACGCCACAGTGGAGAGCCTGGACCCTGACACAGTTAGCAAACTGCTGCACTACCTGGAGCTCACCAGCCAGGTAAGCAGTTAGTATCTTGACAAGCTATAAGCATGTTACAGACATTGAATTATTTATTTCAATTCAATTGGCATGTAGTTGTCATACTGTACCAAATGTTTCAGGAGCAAGGGTTCACCATGCTGGTTCTGAAGAAGAACCTTCACGTCAGCGAGCGCTTCCCCTACGCGGTCCGTGTTGAGGCAGTTTTGGAGCTCATTGATCATTTCCCCATGAGGAAGCTGGAGAAGATGACAAGAAAAGGATCCAATTTGAGGTTCCATTATAACACTACTAGAGAATGGAGGAAGAATTTCACAAGTTCATTCAGTCCACTTTCAATTTAAATTGGTGCTTTTTGTAGGAAGAATGACCATAATTTCAAAGTTTGGAAAACTATGTTTTTATTTTATTTAGGTGTAAAACCACTAAAAAGAAGGTTGTGACGAAAAGGAAAAAGATGAAGAAGAAGAAGAAGAAGATGGTACTGAGCCCTCAGAGGCAAGGGAATATGACTTTGGTTGTGGCATTACAAAGAAAACCTCCCCTGGACAAAAAAGCTGTCCTGAAGAGTAGAATCCAGGATATACTGAGTGGACGGTCGAGGTTTGTTATCCGTACGGTGCCGGCTGTGGGGTCCACGAAGGGAAAGGCCTCGACCAGTGGTGGCCGAGCCACTTCTAATGGACAGGAAAGAGTGCACAGGCCTACATCTGTGTCAAAGAGCAACGAAGAAGTGAAGAAAGACAGGTGCTATCTTCATATTTATGGTCAATTTTTCAAACAGACGTTAGAGTGCGGATGTTTGATTGATTTTAAACCCTGTTTCGATTTTGTGTTCCCATCTGGTCTGTCATTTCTTTTAGTGCTGGATGAACATCAAAGTCATTTCTTTTTTCTGTTCTACTGCAGGCCTGACTCCACTGTGGAAGAAGGGAAGAGAAGACATGAAGGGAAAAACAGTGAAGATATAAAAGGGCAAAATGTAAAGGATGACACACAGGAAAAACAGAGCTCTAAGAAGAAGGGTAAAGGGAAAAAAGGTAGGAAAGGGAAAGGAAGAGGGAAAAAGTCCAACAGAGAGGCCAGTGAGAATGATAAAACAGCGCTGAAGGAGTTTTTGGACAGTTTAAAGGGGAAAAGAAGGTTAATGGTGAGAACTTTCTCTTTTTGCATCCTGTTGTCTACTGTACATTTTTCACCCTGTCTTTTATCTCTAATCCTGTTGTACATCCACATTATAAATGCATGCAAAGATGCATGGACTTTTAAGACATCTGCGCCTCCCTATCATCCATTTGAAGTGATGTATATCTGTGTGTCCTGTCCTGGTACTAGTTGATCTCAACGCCCAGCAGAGATGCAACACTGTACATCCAGCAGAAAGAAGACAGCGAGAAACAACACTGTGACCTCGCTATTAGGATGATCACCGTGGCGACCATTGTGGGAGGCGGAAGTGACGCCACGCTCACGCTGCAACACCACCAGCTCGGTATGCAGTATGGAGTATTTGTACACTTTTGTGTGTTTAAATGAGGCTGTTTGTTTTCAAATTTGCATCTAAAACATTTGGTTAGGTTCTCTCTAGGGGTGATCCACGTTATCGGAAAATATCGAGCAGATGTTTTTACATATATAACTACTGTTGGAATATTCTGAACCAAAAGAGGAACACGTTGTATTTTTTAACCAAGGCGTGACCAAACGCAAATATGTTGTTTCCATAGTTAAAGCAGTGGAGGTTTAATTCAATAGGTCTGAAACAGTGAATTTCTTCCCTCTTGTATTTGTTGTAAAAAAAATCATACTGGTGTTTTTTAAGCCTCATCCTCTTTACTTCAATCTATTTTCAAAACAATCAGCTATAGTCTGCTTTGTGATTGTGCTGCCAACATTTGTTATTGTGCGGTGGTGTTTTTATATGATGTGGATACTTCCAAGAGAGGCAGCAGCTGAACAGCAGCCGTTTCAATGGAAAACGAGACTAAGAGCCATGCTAGCGGCTCTGAGGGTGTACTTAGGTACTAAAACACACACAGTGGTACTTTGAGCTAAATGATAACACATCTTATTGTGTTAGCATGCCAACTTTTGAACTACAGCTGAGGCTGATGGGAATGTCGTTTGCTTTGTAGGTATTTGGTCATAAACCAAAGTACTGGAAATCAGACGTGCAATAAATACTGTCCTCCAAGGTTATATGGTTCAAACATTGTTCAGAGGTGGTGATTCAACTTTATGGTGTTTTGTAGTAGTAGTGTTGTTGTGGTTATACTGGGTTGCATTACACTAAGGTCTGCACTCTTTATATCCATGCAGACACATTTATTCATTTATTTTGTGTGTTCCAGAGTCGGAGCCTCCACTCAGTGACCAATCAGAACATTTCTCAGATTCAGGCCTGGTCTCTGTGTTGAGAGCAGAGTTCGGCCTGTCGTCCTCTGACCTCTTCTCCATGACCGTCACAGACTACGACATTAAGCCCAACGTATGAGTCTCCTCTGCACTTTTTTCTCTCTTCTTATATGGATTTGATAAGTGTGCATGCTCGTTTTTCAGCACCATTCCTACTCATGATGATCACACCTGGAAGCAGTCAAGTACACAGCTGCTCAGAGTAATGAGAACAAAATTCACCTTTGCTGCCAAGCCACTGCAAGAGTCACAAAGACAATACTTCTTATAAAATTGTATGGCAAAGTTAGTGCCATCCTTTCATTTATGTGTGAACATCTAAAATAATCAATACAATAAATAGTAGTCACGCACATCCAAATACCACTGAAGGGAGGGGCTGGACCAATAGTAGACGACAATAAAAACATTAAGAAAACATAAAGATTGTCTGGGTGGGTGGAGATGATGAAGGGGGGGGGGGGGGGATTGTATGTTTTGTATGTTGTTTAAAAAATAAAAATTGTTAATCAAAAACAGAAAGAAAACATAAAGAAAAGGTCCGCACACTACAGCTCCCCTATATGTAAAGTATTAGTACACCAACAAATACTGTAAATTCCTAGACTATCTCTTTTTCAGACAATCCAGCATAATTTAGTGGAGGTTTAATAATCCAGCTGTGTCATTCCTGTGTTTTTACAATGTTCTTTCCATGTTTTGTTGTCTTAGGCTATGTCAGTAAGTACTGAAATGTTATTCCATGTTAATACAAATACATGTCCCTCGACTAGGCTTGTTTCTCTGTTTTTTTTGCCTAATTAGCTTTTATCTTTCCCCTAGAGAGTCTTTGAGGCTCCTCCATCAAGAACTGCTCTGTTCGAGTACATTGACAACTTTCCCTCAAGGCGCTCAGAAAAAGAAAAGGAAAGGAGGAGTCCTCCGTCCTGCTCCAATGGCAAGCAAAAGCCTGGAGCTGAGAATTCACTGCTCAGGTACTGTACTGTAATCCTATTACCTAATGCTACGACAAGGCAAACAACATCTGGAGCCTCTTCAGGTATCACATAATAATAATAATAATAATAATAATACTGATGTAAAGCGCTGTTTCTATGGATGTTTAGGTTCATGTCTAAGAGGAGACTGCTGGTCATCTCTGCTCCGTCTGACGACGACTACTCCTTCCAACAGCAGCATTCTGCTCTTAGTGGACAGGAGTGTCACCTGGGTCAGGAGCACGCCACACATGCATCTGCTAAACAATACACCGTCTGTCTGCTTTGTAGTTTTTGGCGCAATATGAAAATGTTACAACAGAGTCAGGTTTCTTCTCTGAAATTCAAACGAACACTGTGTTTGACTTATTTAGCAGAATTACATAACTATAAAAAAGGTCATCCATGTACAGAAGTGTATTGCATAATTTGTACTATAATATATTCTTATTCATACTATAAAACACTGTATTATGCTCCGTGCACACTGTATTATGCTGTCTCCTGACTACCTGATTTTTGGGTCTTTCTGCAGGCATTCGCCACTTTGCCATGTTGAAGCTGACTGGAACTGGAGACAAAGCGTCAGGAACGGTTGAACTATTTCCCCTTAACGGTGAGTCACAGTAATGTGAGGCAGTACAGGTACATGGGACTGTGATGGAAACAGCACCTGTATTGTCAACGTTGTGTATATTAATGTAAATATACAGTGACGTGCCCAACATTTTTTTTAATTTAAGGTGGAACTGTGTTTGCCAGGACTCCAAGTTGTCTTTTTTTTAAGGTGTTTTCTAAAGCGCAACAACTTAATTTTCACCTTGTCACTCTTCCTCCAGGTCGCAGTCAGAGTGAAGTTGAGCCGTTATCCCGTGACATGGTCAACAATCTGAGAGAACAGCTGAAGATCAGTAAGGACTATTTCAGCATGCTGGTTGTGGGGAAGGATAGCGATGTCAAGGCGTGGTTCCCATCACCCATGTGGTCCCTGGATAGCATCTACGACCTGGTGGACTCCATGGAGCTACGCCTCCAGGAGGAGAAGCTGCAGAAGAAACTGGGGATCCACTGCCCTGAGGACATAGGGAGAGGAGGCAGTGAGGGGGGGCATTATCATGGCTATGATGAAGACGGAGCGGAGGAGACGTACTCCTATCACCAGTCAGAGGAATGATGAGAAAGAAGGAGGAATAAGATGCAGTGGGGTGAAGAAAAGCTACCTGAATTCTTGAGATGACTAAGCAAATACATGAACACACAAAAGCAAGTTATTACGTAAACTCATCTTCAAGACTCACAGGTCCAGGACTCACATCTTCACAGACCCACAATTATAAGATGAATATTTTATGTTTACGAGTAATACGTTTGAAAAGCAGAGCAGAACATATTGGAATGTTTCATTCAAGAAAGTCTTAATAAAAGCATATGTGCACCCTTCAACTGTTTTTTTTTTTTTTTTTTAGAAAACATGGTGTTCTGTTATTGTTTGCTGATTAAAGCAACAGTTTGGCAAGAAGAAAGTCCATCCAAGGCCGAGCAGACTGTGCTTTTTGGCAACACTTCTGTCCACTCTTTTTCAAACACATTCACAAAAATGGAAAGCCGAACATGTGTTTTTTTTTTTTTTTAAAGAGCTGCAGTCTTCAGACACCTCAGGGTCAGTAAAACAAAGAGTTGTTGATGCTGGATTGGTAACATGCCTCAGGACATCCTTTTATAACAGTTCTTTAAAAAAAAACATTATTTAACCTTCTGCAAAGGCTTTCAGTACTTAAAAACATACCATCAGTGGAACCAAAACCTTTTGGTTTTATACATTTATCTACAAACAAACACACAAACATTATTTTATAATAAGGAGAGCGTGATTCATATAGACATAGACCAGGGGTCAGCAACCTTTACTACCAAAAGAGCCATTTTTGGCCATGAAAATGAAAATTTCAACATTACTAAAATGGTCTAAATGAGCATTTATAAATATGGCGATGTTTGTTGTCTTTTTTATTGCCGGATCTTTTGACCATTTGATCCAATTCTTAAAAGCAAAACGTGCTCTGCTTTGCTTTCTGCACTAGTTCTGAAATCACTCTTTCTCTCATCCCCAGCCAGATACTTTTGAGCAAAAGCAGTGTTCTTTTTCTGGATATTTCTTTCAATATTACTAGACTATGGAAAGTGGAATGGCAAGACCGCTATCGAGGTTCGTCAAAATTTAGAGGAAAAGGCGCCGGGCTGTATACATATACCAAGGCTATGACGCACATTTTAGTCCACTGAAATGTTATGTAAATAGAGAATGTAAGAATCATTTTAGGTCTTTAACCATGATAATTGAAAACTGAAATGTCATTGTAAAATAAAATGTTATTCATTTCCAAATGATTTTTTGTCAAAGCCACAGGGAGCCACTGGAGAGGGGCAAAAGACGTATGTGGCTCCGGAGCCACACGTTCCAGACCCCTGACATAGACCAATCCAGGGCCCAGTAGAGACAGTAGTGAACAGTCCTGACATGGCAGCACTGTAAATATATCCTAAAACAATGCTAATTAAAAATCCTCAAGATGAGAAGATATGCAGACTCAGTTCAGGGGAAATATATGGGTAAGAAAATGAGCAGCAAACACCACATATGCCTAAATGTGGATGTTAGCATCTGTTAGTGGAGCATACCTTAAGAGATCTAGTAAGAGAAAAGCAGAAGTCAAAACAACAAACATCAAAATAACAAGATAACATGTACATGAACGTATTGATACTAATGATCACATTTGCATGTTGGTGTAATGTACCTCCCACAGTTCAAATGAATGGCAGCCAGACAGGGTAGATGCAAATTGTGTCACATTACAGATGATGGATGGTGGGGACTGGGACCTGGTGAGTGCCTTCCACCCAGTGCATCCTGGGAGAATCTGCACGCCACAACCTGTTGTGAGCCTTCAGGCCGTTTCATGCTTCTGCTTCTACACACACACGCCAGCATAGGGCTGGGGGTTGGACATTCATTTTGTTGCAATTATCTTTTTTGTCAGAATCAATCAGAATCAGAATACTTCATTGATCCCCTCAGGGAAATTATTTAGTTGCAGTTGCTCACGGTCACATTCAAGGTAAAATAAGAGTAAGAAAAGTCAATAAGTATATACAGTAAATAAGTAACATATCTACAATACGACATAAATAAAAATATGAAGTATTTACAGACAAATAAAAACGTTAAAGGTCCCATGACATGGTGGTCTTTGGATGCTTTTATATAGGCCTTAGTGGTCCCCTAATACTGTATCTGAAGTCTCCTTCCCAAAATTCAGCCTTGGTGCAGAATTACAGCCACTAGAGCCAGTCCCACAATGAACTTTCCTTAGTATGTGCCATTTCTGTGTCTGTAGCTATTGAAGAGGAGAGAGGGGGGGCAAGGTGGAGGGTGGGGGCGTGGCCTTAACCAACTGCCACTTTGCTAGTTTGAAAGCCATGATGACTCTCTTTCTCATGGGCAAGCCAACTTCTCTGGGCGGGCAAAGCAGAGAAAGGGGAGGGAAGATTCCAGATCGGCCCATCTGAGCTTTCATTTTCTCAAAGGCAGAGCAAGCAGGATACCCAGGGCTCGGTTTACAACTATTGCCATTTCTAGCCACTGGGGGACCATAGGCAGGCTAGTGGAACTCATATTAATGCTAAAACACCTCATAAAGTGAAATTCTATGCCATGTGACCTTTAAGTAGAAGTAAGTGAGATTAAGTTACAAGTTTCAATGGATTGCACAAATATATTGTAGTGTACAGTACGAATACAAGTAGAACAGTTAAATAAATAAATAACACTAATGTTCATGTAGCTGATAACTATTGCAGGAATTATTGTACATAATTGCCCAAGAATATTGAGATGTGATGTGGGGATGCGTGCTGTGAGACCAGTTTTAACTCTAAGGGCCCTATCTTGCACTCGGCACAGCGCAGCGCAATGCCCGATGAAAAGCCAGACGCAAGTGTCTTTGCTATTTTAAGAGCGACGCAGTTGTTAATTTCCCGTCCAGCGCCCACGTCATTTAAATAGCAAATGCACCTGCGCCCATCTTTGCGCCCATGGGCGTGCTGGTCTTACAGGGAGGTGTGTTCAGGTGAATTCTTGGCGTATTGCTATCTTGCGGCAGCAGAAAGTGATCGCGCCATTGACCAACAAAAACCTGGTCTAAAGTCAATAGCGTAGCATTTCATTGTTATTTTATTAGTGCATTAGTTAAATGCGCCTAGGCTCGTGCACAGTACACGCACACTATGCAAATAAAAATATTACGGTGCAAATCTACCATCATAATAGCAATGCGCCAAGGCATAAACGCGCCTGGCTTTTAAAGGGAATGGGAGATGATACTCTGATTGGTTTATTGCATGTTACGCCCAAAACACACCTATGAATTAATGAAGACACTAAGCACAACCCTTTTGAACCATGCGCCGGGCACACAGACCCTTTTTTCCTCCGTCAAACTAGCAAAAGTGGATTTGAACACGTTCTAAACGCAGCTGCGCCATGCGCTTTACGCCGTGCGCTTAGATCGTTAAAATAGGGCCCTAAGAGTGGGACACTCAGAGGGAGGAGTTATGTAGTTTGATGGCCACAGGCATGAACCACCTCCTGTGGTGCTCTGTGGTGCATTGTGGGTGTCTGAGTCTGTCGCTGAAGGTGCTCCTCAGACTGACCAGTGTATAGTGGAGTGGGTGGGAGGAGTTGTCCAGGATGGAGTGTACTTTGGACAGCATCCTCCTCTCTGATACTGTCTTTAAGGGTCCAGCTCCACACCAACAACATCACTGGCCTTCTGTATTAGTTTGCCGAGTCTGTTGGTGTCTGCCACTCTCAGCCTGCTGCCCTAGCATGCAACAGCATACAGGAGAGCACTAGCCACCACATACTCATAAACATCCTCAGCATCTTCTGACAGATGTTGAAGGACCTTAGCCTCCTCAAAATATAGAGGTGACTTCCCTTCCTGTAAAGTACTCCAGAGTTTTTGATCCAGTCCGGTTTATTGTCTAGGTGTACTCCCAGGTATTTGTAGTCCTCCACTACGTCCACACCCGCACCTCGGATGGAGACAGGGGTCACCGGTGCCTTCCTCCTTCTCAAATCCACTACCAGCTGCTTTGTCTTTGTCATATTGAGCTGCAAATAATAAAAGTTCTCCACCACAGCCCTGTACTCATCCTCAAACAAGGCTAACTGTAGTGGGTCCAGGTGTGGGCTGACCATGGGCCGGAGCTGCTGCAGGATGAGTCTCTCCAGGGTCTTCATAATGTGGGAGGTCAGAGCCACCGGTCTGTAGTCCTTGGCGCCACTGGGACGTGGGGACTTTGGCACAGGAACGAGGCAGGACGTCTTCCACAGCACGGGGACCACTTGGAGAGTCGGGATCATGCTGAAGGACTCCACTCAGTTGGGGGGCACAGGCCTTGAGCACCCTGGGGCTCACACCATCAGGACCTGTAGCTTTCCTGTGTTGAGTCCTTCCAGCTGTCTTTTCACCTAGTCAGCTGTGAAGCACATCGTCGTGGTAACCAGTGGAGGGGGGAGGGGTGGAGTTTCTGTTCTGAAGAGAGCAATTAAAGATGGTGTCCTTGGGAGGAGGAGTAGGACCCCCACTGGAGGAAGAAGAGCAGATAGGAGGGGGAGGGGGTGTAGTGGTTGGTCTCTGAGGCCCTATCCACACGGAAACGTATTTTGAAGCAAACGCACATCTTTTGCATCGTTTGGGCCGATTGTCCACATGAATCCTGTAAACGCACTGCCCGTAAACGCACTTTTTTGAAACCTGGTCCCAGGGTGAATAAAAAAAAAGCCGGCTCACGTTTGGCTTTGTGTGCACGGCGAAACCGCATACGTGCGTATCGATGATTTCATCCCCACACACCTCGGACTCAAAGCTCCGCCTTCAACCCAGCTGACGGCTATTATAGCAGGAAGCAATGCTGTTTATAAAGTGGAAGCATAGATATATACACTATGAAGTGGAAGTAGAGAATTGATCAACTAGCTAGCTAATCTGTCTGCTCATCAACTCCTTGAACGGATTATAGTAACTTTTAGCACTGCTTATTGTAGAAAGGCTACTGCAAGAAAAACGTGTAGCTAGATTATCAAAAAGACATCGGATCATTGATGTTTGTTTGACTGCCGATGTTAGCTAGCAGAGCTAGCTCTGCTAACTGCAGTCATGTCTTTTTCTGGGTGGCCTTTATATAACGAGCAGTGGTGTAAGTTATTAAAGTCTAGTCCATGGATGTGTTAAGCTAAGAGAACTAGCTAGCTAACAGTCATGTTATGAAACGAAGTCACTGAAGGCTGTTCTTCTTCGTTCCGTTAATTTCTGTAGTAATAACAGCGCCGCCTACAGGCCTGGCATATGAAGTACCGTGTTGAGTCATTTACATATGGATTCATGTGGACATGAATTTTCTTGAACCGAATCCAGGGAAGACGGATGCGTTTTCATCCTAACGTCTTTGTCTGGATGGGGCCTGAGTTTACTCTGGAAGTCGACGGGCTGGGGGGGGGGGGGGGGGGGGGGTGCAGTTAAACCTGTTAAAAAACAGGTTCAGTTCATTTTCCCTATCCACTCCTCCCTCAATCCCATTGTCAGCTGACCAAAAACCAGTGATGGTTCTCATGCCCTTCCACACCTCTCTAGTGTTGTTTTGCTGGAGTTTCCACTCCAGCTTCCTCCTGTATTTCACTTTGTCCTCCCTTATCTTCAGTTTCAGGTCCACCTGGATCTTTTTTTAGCTCCTCCCTATTACCAGCTCTAAAAGCCCTCTTCTTGCGGTTTAAAATGTCCTTAATGTCCCTTGTTACAGAAGGTATATAAAGTGTTTAATATGGTTGCTAAGGAACAAGTCCCACAGTGGTTTTTCTGTCGACGTGCCACAGAGTGAGTGGGCATCAGTTGTTGAGCACAGAGGAAAAGTGCAGGGAGTTTGCCAGGTATAGGCAAATCCATGAGATCAAAATACACAGATAACAGAGGCTGGGAGACACACAGCCACATTAAAACACACATTCTACCAAGAGAGGAAGTAGTCAAGTAGTCTGCTGATATCACTGACCGAACTGGAGTGTACATCCTCCCCACATACAAACACACACACTCACACACTTAATGCTTTGTCACTATCTTTGTCATTCACTTTACCTTGTGCCTTTCTCTCTCTTCGACCTCAACAGAAACTCGCACAGATACACTGAACAAACACACTCTGCACCACTTTATATGCCAGCCATTTACACCTAGCAGAGGCGCCTGGGATTGCTGTTGCTCAGTATGGTGAGTACAACTTAACTGTCAACTAAAAGTATTTAAAAATCACTTTGTAGATATAAGAATTAATCTGGAGTACCTTGGTACGATGTAATGAAAGAAAGATGGATACTATGAGTATTTTTTGCAACAACACATTCAAGTAGCCATTCATTCTTGTACCTATGAATTTGACAGTGTAATTTGTTTGAGCAAGTTACTGCATGTATGATTAGAGATTATATATTAAAATGGTACTTGGACTAAAAAGTCACTGTATCGATTTGTGGGCTATTATTAATCCTAATATAGTGTTTAAAACACAAGATTATTTTTAATTTAATGTTTTTGTTTCATTTCTTCATATATACTGTGTAAAAACAGGAGCCACCATGTATGTGCGTGCGTGCATGTGTGTGTGTGTGTGTGTGTGTGTGTGTGTGTGTGTGTGTGTGTGTGTGTGTGTGTGTGTGTGTGTGTGTGTGTGTGTGTGTGTGTGTGTGTGTGTGTGTGTGTGTGTGTTTTTTTTGTGTCATCTAGATTGTGTAAGACAACTTTGGCCTCCACTTTTCATCACACAGAAATCATGGTTCCTCTTTGTTCAGTCTTTTTCTCTGCAGGTCATATTACTTTAAATATACTTGGCTTTAATAACTGCATATACAACAGCATTTGTATTAAGATTAGCAATAACAGGGGAACTACATAAACACCTAATCATCCAGTGGCTAAAGTCTTGTTCTCAACATAATACTGTGGTTTTAACTTCTCCACATGAATTTACACGTAATACAAGTGACCCTGCAGTAGAACTATTAATTGTATACAGGGTAAACCAAATCTAAACCTGTGCTTATCCAGAATGTACAGTGTGCTGCCAGATTATTAGTCACACTTAGCTGAAACTAATGTAGTCTAACAGCCCTGCAATCAGAAGACTAAAGTTTATGGTCACTTTGACTGCAGTTAGGGGTTCTGTTTAGTTGTGTTGCATTATTCTGAGAGGTCTTACAGGATTTTACAGAATGTATCTGTAGTTGCACAAATATTTAGAGAAGTGGTAATTTCAACTGGCAGGAGATATTGGGGAATTTTTTGTTTACTGCGATTGAGAAACAGAAGCTTGATGAGGGAACTTTCCTCTGATTTCGTATGCAGCCACATCATGTTAGGCTTGGTGAGAACACCGTGCGTAATGCCACCACTGCAAAATGTTACTGGCACCATCAGTGACACTTCAGCCAAAGCCTATGCTTTCAGCACCAGTGGTGAAAGAAGTATTTAGATCCTTTACTTAAGTAAAAGTACAAATTAAAGACCTGCGTTGAAAATGTTATTTAAGTAAAAGTAAGTATCATGAGGGAAAAGTGTTCTAAAAGTATTCAAAGTAAAAAGTACTCAATGCCAAAAAATCCTCACATTTTAGAAACTGGAAATGATCAAAACAGTTCTGTCAATCAACTAAGTGTTTAATCGGCAAATCATGTCAGCTGTACTTGTAGGCCTGTATATTGTTGGCTAGTTTAATTTAATTTAACTACAGTACATGTGTTTTGTGTGCAAAAATCGTAAAAGTAACTAGTAACGTAAGATATCTAAGATGATTAATGTATTGGAGTAAATTTAGTGGAGTAGAAGTAGAAAGTGGTATGAAAAGAAAAGACTTAAGTAAAGTGCAAGTACCTCAAATCTGTACTTAAGTACAGTACTTGAGTAAATGTACTTATTTACATTCCACCACTGTTCAGCACCAAATACGGAACCTCGGTTGGCTTGAAAGGTGGCTGGTTTAAAGTAAAGGTTGGCAGTGGCCTTCTCAACAACACACACAGTGTCACAGTGGAATCAAAAACATCTAAACTTCTAAAAACAAATCCTCCAACATCAATCGCTTCTCCATTGACCATTTGTGTGTCCAGTATGCTATAAGATATTTTGGAGCTATAACTAACTGAATAGACGCAATGCAATATTTTGGATGATGGTTGGATAGATGAGTGGACAGCGGAGAAGTCCAGTCTGCAATGCTGCAAAATGTTCAAACTGTACATTGCTTTTCCCACAATATCTGCTCGTAGTAATGATTCACATTTTTTTTAAATGTTTTGGCAAGTTAAGGTTATGAAAAGAAAAGATCGGTGTTCAATCATTTTTTTCAGTATTTAACCAAAACCATAATATGTTCCTACAATTTATATGCCATATAAGAAGAAGAAAAAAAACATAATAAACATAGACATGGTTGGTAGAAGATATAGTTAGCTACACTAATAAGCTTGACTTGACTTTTCCATCACTCATTAACTGAGATCATTCTAGTTACAATAACACACGGTAGCTTCTTCTTTTTTTCTGGCAACTGAATTGTTTGGTGTACTGTAAGTGTGACTGTTTTTACAATATTCTAACTGGGTTTTGAATAATGTTATAATATCTGCCATTCACTGTGGTTTAACTTCCCATTTAGCTTCATGCAGTACATTTCTACTTTCTGTTTTACCCCCCCCCCCCGCTTTCACTGCTCTGCTGTAGGAATAGCATGCTCTTATCTACACTTCCTGGTATGGTGCTGACTCTAGTCAAACCTGCCTCATTACAATAGGTGTGGCTGCTGCTTGGTCAGTTCATTGTAGCACACAGCTGCATGACCAAGATGTTTGAATGCATCCATTTGTACCTTAGCCAAAGCAACACTATACATTTCTTATTATAGACTTCTTTTCAGTGTAATAAACAATCAAATTGCAATTATACACTATAAACCATTTTGTATATATATATATATATATATATATATATATATATATATATATATATATATATATCATTATCCCTCCCTCTTCTTCAACAATACCTGGGAAAAGTACTTTTTGTTTACCTACACTGAAGAATGTGCAAAGCCATCTATGCTAGTACTTCCTACTTAACAATTTGCTTCAAAGTGTTGTTTAACCTTTATCTAACGTTGTCTTTTGAGATATCCTATTTACTTTTTATTTATACATTTTAATATCATGTGAGTATGTATAGGCTATATTATCCAAATAATAGAAATAGTTTCCATTGCATAGAAAAGAGCTTTTATTTAGATAAATGAAGGAAATTGTACATTACAAGACATTAATTCAGTAGTTTATGAGTGGCCTTGAAAAAAGAGAGGAACAGATACAACTACACACTACACACTGGGTCAATTTTAACCCAATTTGGGTCAATCGAGCACCGACCCAGTACCCATGAGCAAAAAAACCACTGGGTCACCGAGCACACCCAAAATAAATAATTTTGACCTAGTTTTAGTTTCTTACATTATTTCCATTGGATTATTCAGCCACACCAATATGTGGTTATTTTGTCACAGTAACAATGTCATATTTATATACCAGAACTGTATAAAAGTGTACAGTATGTTTATGCACCTGTATACTGTATGGAGAAGCAGTATGTGCTCGCAGCAGCAGATGTGTGCTTCAAATGTTTTTTTATGTCTATGTCTATAACATACCCCAAACAATATTAATTTTTGTGTCCGTCCTGTGAATTGGATCCGCCCCATATTTTTGGAGATTTTCAAATGGGTTCTTTCTTGGCCCACGCTATGGCCTTCCACATGAAAATCAGGCCAGTAGTTTTTCCGTAACTCTACTGACAAACAGACAAACTCCTTGGAGGAGGTAATAAGTAACCACAGAGGGAGCCGGAGGTACATTAATTAGAAATGCCCTGATAGGAAGGTATTTTAAAGTTATGCAACTTTCTGTTTCTATGTGAACATTCATGTCAGTCTAAGGATTTGTGAATTTTGTTTGCTTGTATTCCTCTTTTGCTTTGTCAAGCAGTTTCTGTTTCTTTTTTAGGACTTTTGTTTGCTGAAGTCATTTTACATTCTGGCACGAACAGCACATCCTAATCTTATTTTTAATTCAGATTTTGTATTCTGATTATTAACTCTACTTCTGATCCTCTTTCGTTCTTTCTAGGAAAACAAAGCCGATGTAAAGGCCATGATGGCTCGCTTCCAAGCGGGTGGGGCGAGCACTGACGAGACTTCTTCCACACCGGCTGGACGCACCAAACAACCCCTCCACCCCACCGTCTCCTCCGGCCCGAACATACAGACAAGAAAACCGGTATTGGAGAGCCTCCCAGGCAGTGCGATAAATATTCCTCCAAAACCCACTTATCTGAAAAATACAGTATCAACTAAAAGTGACACAGAGGCACATGAACCAAACAAAGCTAAAGCCCTGGCTAGCCGGTTTGAAAACACCCAGGATGACACCAACACCAACAAAAAACCTTTCATTGTTAATAAATCCGTGAAGCCACCTTTGCAGGCTCCTGAAGCTAAAGGCCCTCTACAGAAGCCCCCTCTCAACAAGCCCTTCCTGAGCTCCACCCCGTCTGACCCCAAACTTGCCTTTCCTAAATCCACTCCAGCAGTCAACCCCAAGCCCAGCGTGGTGAAAGAAGACAGTGGTGGAGGTTTACAACAAAAACGAAGCAGCAGCTTTGTAAAATTAAGGCAGCTAAATGAAGAATCTGCAGGAGCTGGCACGAACACTGCGAACGCTCCGACAAACTACAATTTTAAGCCGCCCCCCAACTTCAAGACTGCTCAGAATGCCTTCAAAAAGGAGTCGGATAGTGGCGTGAAAGCAGACGAAGCCAACAAACCGCCCCTCAATGCCACCAGCTCAGTCATTCCTCCAATACCTTTAGCCAGTAAAAAACCTAGCATCAAAAAAACTCCAAAGCCCTCTCCTCAGACTAGCAGCATTATCAGTGATGCCACTTCAGGCCCAAAGCGTAACTCCCTCCCCAACAGTTTAGCTTTGGGCCCTGCTCCTGCCAAGCCCAATCGACCCCCGAAAGTCAACCTGGAGAGCTTTAGGAAAGGTGCCGTGACCTCTGATAATGGTGAGTAGGACTTAATTAACAGTATTTTTTCTTTGTTTAATAGTGACACCATAGATGAACAAAACTACAGATTACGTTAAGAAGTAACCACCAATTCAGTGAGTGAATATACATATCAGTATTTACACATATCAATCCCCACTGTGGTGCAATGCATTACAAAGTTGCATTTTAAAATGTAGTCTGAAGCCCCACCCACAAATAATAGCAACTTCACACTCTCAACGGTCTCAAAGATGCGTGATCCCACTTTGTGTCACAGATAAACCCACGCAGGCATTCTTCATTAAAATTCAGCAGAAAATGTCTTGCTTTTACCTTTGCATGTTACAAAGGGCTCTGTTACATGTGGCCATTTGCTTATTTATCCACTTTGGGGGTTCCTTTATTGGTATAAAGTATAAAGTATCAATCGAAACTACTACTTCATGATTTGGTAAAGTTTGGGCCTTGAAACTGAACAGATTTCAATCTAAAAAAAATAACTGCAGAGTTCTGAACTGTAGAAGACACAGAATGAACTGTAACACATTTGAAGTTAGAGACACTATGCCCTCTTGCAGTGATAGTGTCATTTGTGAGGACTAGGTGCCATTAAGGAGACTGAGGACACACAGTACGTTTTGATTTGGGGAATTTAGTGGTTTAACAACCTAATTCTTATGATCGTATACATTTTTATAGTCCATATCCCTAGCCTTGATATAAAGAGAAGTAGTATTTCTCCAACATAATTATATTCCTGAAATTGTGGAGAACTCTTTGAAACACAAATTTGACTTTCATAAAATTTACAGATAATATATATTAACTGAAAACAAAATGAAAAAAGAAATTAAACGTTTCTTATGGGGATGGGGTTGCACTGCATGTGGAAATATGGACTCATGACCTCAGTAACTCACTAATTAAACACCTTAGCTCTTCCAAATTGAATGGAAAATCATCTAATGGTTTACAGAAAAAATAGAGTCTAAAGTATACATGTTATTGCTTTGTCTCTATAAATCTCCTTTCTATCTAATTTATAACCATTAAGAAGGCAACGTACTGAACAAATGACTTCAACAGCTGGAAAATAGAGTTTTAGTAGAGTGATTCTGCCAGCCAGCAGGTACACATATGTGGCCCCACAGGCAGGACTACTTCAACTATATCTGGCTGCATTCACATCATTTGTTTTCCATTTGTTATGATATGTCTTTGGTCCCCTGGTCCCAATCGATATGCAACAAATACACTAAATCAAATACTGCAAAGGATTTCAACATCATTCTCTGAAAGCTAAGCTAAACCAGGCTTTTGCTGTCAAGAACATTAAATGGAAGTAAACAGTTTGCAGGTCTTGTTACAGTCAGATAAAAGGGGTTGCCCATACAATATTTTGGAGTCTCAAGTGCATTTCCTCTCTATCACTATCAGCTCTAGTTTGGACAGACTTTTTGAATGCGTTTCAGAAGTGTGAAAAGGAATTCACAAGTTGATGTGGTTTCAGTGGTGTTAGCAATGCGTCACCTGCAGTTGTTTTGCAGAGTTTAATTTGGGTTATCTGACCAAGCAGCAATACAAACACCTTCTGCTTTTGCATGATAGCTTTAGAAGTCAATTATTCTTAGCATTTTACGATATGTTCATGTAACATTTGAATTTGCATTTTGTACATTCTGTACAAAATGTGTGCAAGTTGCACAGAAGCGGCTGTAAAGTTGTTCAGAGCTGCAGATAAGACACCAAAGTCACAGAAAAAACACTTGCTTCCTCTATTTCACCCAGCCAAGTTCCCTGTCCAGTTTCTCCTTTCTCCTTCCTCTCTGACAGCAGAGTTTGTTTTACCACATGAGGAAGTAAGTTCCAGCAAACAAGCATAGTTTCGGGTGAGAGGCTCGTTTTTAGACACACACCTGGATTGATTTTTAGTCAGAGGTATGGCTGTTGGCTGAAACGCAGAATACCAAAAACCAAAAAGTTTTGATGTTGTTTGATTTCTTTACTGTAAACTTTAACCACAGTTTGTGAATTAATTACCGGCACATTCATTCAAGTACTATACTTATTTACAATTTTTCAGGTACTTGTACTTGAGTATTTGAGTATTTTGCTACTTTATAATAATTCTACTCCTCTGCATTTCAGAGGTAGAATTGCTACTTTTAAGTCCACTAGTTACTTTGCGGACTGCAAAGTATTGTTATAAAATGAAATCATTCAACTGTATGTAAAAGTAGTTAAAATCAGCTCCACCAGTGGAAAGCTGCTTACACTGTAATGCATCACTGATCATAATTCAATAATATAAGATATAACACTGACAGGGGTGGCATGGTGGTGCAGTGGTTAGCACTGTCACATCACAGCAAGAGTGTTGCAGGTTTGATCCCGCTGGTCGGCTTGGGTCCTTCTGTGTGAAGTTTGCGTGTTCTCTGTGTGTTGCCGTGGTTTCTTATGTTTCCCCACAGCCCAAAGACATTCAGGTTAGGTTCATTATTGACTCTAAATAGCCTGTAGGTTTGAAATGTGAGCATGAATGGTTGTCAGCCCTGTGATTAACTGGTCCAGGGTGTACCCCACCTCTCGCCCAATGTCAGCTGGGATTGGCTCCAGCCCCCCTGACTGTGAACAGGATAAACTGTTACATATAATGAATGGATGGATGGATAACACTGACATGCACCATTTTCTGATAATTGATTTCAAACACAGAACGTGTACAGTAATGGAGTATTTTCACACTGTCATATTGTTTGTTGGGGCCTGTCTGACTTGAGGTTTCTTTTCGCATGGGCAACCACGCTAGTTACCCCTCTGGGGACTGATCAAGTTATCTATCCATCTATTTATCTATAGCTACATATACAGTCATTGAAGGGTAAAGACACTTACAGTAAATTGTCTATTCTAACAGCTTGGTGGTGTTTTAAGCCCCCAACGTCTGCTTTCATGCAACGCTGCGACTGTTGACTTAAAGGCACCTAACCCTAACCTTAACCCTAATCCTAATCCACGCAGCGCTGCCTGGAAGGAGACGTTGGGGGCTTAAAACACAGATGAACATTTTAACACCGTGTGTTTTTGTTACAGGTCCTGTCACCTTTAAGAAACCCATTCTCCCAACTCCTTTGGCCTCTCACCCCAGTAACCATAGCAACCATGTGACCTCGACTCCCCCTCCGCCCGCACTTCCTAGTCTGCCCCCACAACACCCTGGAGCCATGTAAGCCCCACATTCATGCACACACAAACACAGTTACAAATGTATATACAGTATGTCTTCTGGATAAAGCTTTGTTAGTTAACAAAAGGTAAATCCTGACTGTCCTTTTCAGGATCCAGCAAGATGAGTTCTATGATGATGTTGATGAATTCAAGAGTGCTCCTCCACCTCTACCACCATCTTCAGGTTCAGTAATGTTCACTATTTGGTCAAATGTGGTTTGTCATTACTACGATGTGGCAAGGCATTTATGTATTTACCAACACAGGAAGACAGAAAAGGAATGTGTGATGCTGAACACTGTACCAATATTTACATATCAGAAGACACACATACATGGAACTATATTAGTCAGTATATCTTGGCTGTGAATAGTCTGTCTTACTGTTACCAACTTTTTACCTACTTTGGGGTGGTTATCTTGATAATTTGCATATGATATACTATATGGCTAAAACTGTGCAGTTTTTTGTAGTTTCTATCAATAGTTGTCAAGACAGTCTAGTTTAGTTCTCATTGTGTGAAACTTAAACACATAAATGTTGTTTTACATGATTCAGAATGAAGAGATAAAATGTTCGAGAAACTCTCTGTGACTGTTAATAAAGTAATAAAAATAGTCAGATATGAAGTATCATGATGATCGTAGCTATTCCACACGGATCAAAATATCTTTGTAATGTAGATTTATCGTTTCTCTTTAGGTCACCCAAGTCAGAGGGCAAAGGTGAGACATGCTGATTTACTATCACATACTGTAAATACAGATTTGCATGCAGTTACATGTGCAGGTGCAGACACAATAAGATAACAACATGCATGTGTGCTCATGAAGATACTAGAGGTGTTCAGCACATTTTCTCCCAACAACTGTACTGAACAACTCACTACTGCAGCATTATTAACCTTATTTAAAAAGTGCTTGTTTTGTACTGAACTGAAAGTGACATCTTGGACTACAACTACAACAGACTGAACTGAAGACAATCGCATCACTACCGAACTTCGCATGAACTTCGGGCCATATGAATGGTGACGCATTCACTTACTGACGTACGTAGCTTAGAGGAAAGAATGAACAAACTGCAGTCAGTGACTACGAATCTTTGAACTTAACCAAACAAAGTCTTTCAATCAGCAAGGTGATTTCCTAATTTCATCCTCTAAAGGAGATGTGACCAATGCATTTAGTGGTGCAGTATGTTGCAGCATGTAGTGAAAACATACAGCAACAGCACAGTAAGTAAATAGGCAAGAGAGAAAAGATGAGTACCGTATATGACAATAACTTTTGTGTGGTAAGTATATGTTAGATTGACCTCAGAACAAAGTATCAGGGATGTGTGAATGACAAATACTGGATCAGCGCATTTGGGCCCTCTGCAAAGAAAGAGCAGTAGAAATTAAGAATGTGAAATACATGATGGAAATTTGCGCGTATGCAATTATAAAGAGGAATACGAAAAATAGAAAAGAATATTGAAGAAAATATGCATAAAATATGTCTTTAAAAAAGGTCTGCAGAGGTGAAAAGGATAATAATGTACTGTATGATGTATGAAAATGAACTAATTACTGCTGAACTAATGCAGTTTTTACTCGCGCGTTCTCCGGGCCCAGGAGGAAAACGATGACGATGATGATGACGGAGAGATGTATGAGGATCTTGATGAACGATGGTGAGAGAGTGTTCTTCATTAAGTCTTTACCTGTTTATCCAACACACTGATTTCAATATTGTAAGTACATGTTTAACAATTTTCTGAGCACCGCTGTGTGCTTGTCTAACTTCACTAACACTACTCTCAGGTGGTTGTTTTGCAACACTACAAGAAGTCATTCATTCTCACTCGTACTTTCAGTTGATGGATTTGAAATTTGCGTTTTCTAGTATTGTTTGTGTTTTGCACTTTTGGAAAAGCCCGTCTAGTGATGTAAATCACTAAAAAATAAATAAAAGAAGTGCTGCAAATGAGCATAGGCTAAGATACTATGACAAATTCCATTATAAGAAATGATCCCAATTAAATAGATTAACTGGGTATTTTTAAGATAGTTTATGCTTTTGTATTTTGTCACTCAGCCAATCGGTCATGTTGACATTTATTTAGCTGTCCACTTTCTTAAAAATATGCTGTGTAATCTTGCAACATCTTGCAAGTGCATTTGTTTATCAGTCTGTCACAATTTACAATTTACTGTATATTATCAACTCTCTCTCGATCCCAAAAGGGAAGCGGCTGAACAAAAACAAGAAAAGAAGAAAGAGAAAGACGAGAAGGAGGAGAAAAAACGGCTGGAGGCTGAGAAGAAGGAGCAGAAGGAGCGTGAGAAGAAGGAACAAGATGCCAGAAAGAAGTTCAAAGTGAGCAAACAAGACTAAATATGAAGCTAGACCCTTAAAAAGTGACAAATATATTGTTATGTCAAAAGCATGTCATATAAATAAATGTAACAATCTCTCTCTTTTTTTTTTTTTGTCTGTGTGCATTTGTATATCTGTTTGTGCACGGCTGTGTGTGTCAGTTGGTTGGTCCCCTGGAGGTCGTCCACCAAGGGAAAGCTCGGTTGGATTGCCGAAGCAATAAGACTGACCTTGCTCTGAAGCAGGGACAAAGCCTGGACATCATCCGTGTCCAGGGCAACCCAGAGGGAAAATGGTTGGGACGGACGCAGGATGGATCCAGTAAGTTCACACGTTTATCCCTCATTGGTCTCATTTTCTTCACTTCTACATGTTTTCCTGTGCTTCATCTTTCACCTGTCTTCTTCTTTTTGGCCATCGCATCCTTCCAGTCCCCTCTGCAAATACAGGATAAGACTTTTATTACATCTCTTATTAAAAAAAACCCCCAAAAAAACATGTATGACAGAGGAAGCTGTTACCTAACAATAAATTATGGAGAAGGGGTGGGATTAAATACTTCTTCCACTGCTTGTCGAACATTAAAAAAAAATTGTTGTCTATTCTTTCTAGTTTGTGTAACATTATTTTCTGTATGACTTTTTCTGTTTTCTTTTACGTTTGAAATAAATTTCAATCAATCAATCTTATCCTCATTATCGTTTATTTTTTTTATATATTCTCATTTTTTATCAAATAGTCTATATTTGAGCTTCAAACATGCAATAAATCACACTCGACATCCTAACTAAAGACAATAAAATCAACTCAATATTTCACTTTGCTCTTTGTTTCTAACAGTTGGTTATGTGAAGACCACGTCAGTGGAAATTGACTTTAACACTCTGAAAAGTCATGCTCAGCAGGCGTACGACCCTGAGGTATACGATGACATCGACGTGGTGTCTCCTGACAACAGGTACTGAATTATATATTCTAACTCTACATCAGTTAGTTTCACAGATGAGTTGCACTTTTGTAAGAATGGAGACAAGTAAAATCATGGGAGCCACTAGTACCAGATGTGTTTTTTCCTCATTATAAACTGCCAATAAGAAAACCTCAGCTATGCAACACATCCATGCAGACAGTAGTTGGAAATATTTAACCATTGTCCTTGAAAAAAATCAAACCTTTCTGTCAGTTTGGTATATCGAATGGCACCCAGTACTACAGTTCTGACATATTCAGGAAGCTATGTTGTTGCAATGTTAATATCAAATTTCTTTTCTCTCTCTCTCTCTCTCTCTCTCTCTCTCTCTCTCTCTCTCCCCCTCCCTCCCTCCCTCCCTCCCTGTGGGATGAAAAGACCAGGAGGTATGCGTAAAACCTCACAATCTGTCATTTCATTACGCTTAGTTACAATCTTTGCATTCAGTTAATGTCAATGTTGTCTCACAGAGTTAAACATGTCACTAATTACATAATGTATTTGCTGTTGTCCTGTAGTTGTTCTACCCCCGCTACCAGGAGACGAAGGAGAAATATATGATGATGTTGTTGATCCAAACCTGGACGTCAGGTGAGACCTGATTTGTTTAAATGGGTAAATTAAAAGAGTACAATGTGCTTGTGATGGATACACAGGAATGTTACCAACAAAAAAAGTAAACAGAAAAAGAAATGCAGGTTTTTTTTCATCCTTGGTTGGCTCTCTAGTCCAGACTCCAGGTCTTGTCCTACGAAGCCTCGTGGCTTCCTGTGGATGTTTGACCGGAACAGACGTCTTGCCAGCACTAAAGAGTAAAATACACTCAGTAGTAAGACTGACCAATCACAGATCTACTGTCCGCTGTTGTTAATCTCTAATCTTTCAGCCCTTTTAATGTTTAAACAATTCCTCTCAGATGAATTTGCTTTTTGATGTCGATTTTCTCCCCAGATCGGATCAAAACCTTCACCTCTTACTGAATAACACGGATGCTAATTAGCAAACTGAAATCAAAGTGTTGTTTCTATGATTATAATCAGTGCAGCTGATCTGTGACTTTACTAATCTTCTCGAGACATTTGCATGACTGTAATTAATGTGTTTTGACTTAATCAAAAAATCAGGCCACCACCTGCTGCTAACACCCTCAAGTATACTAACTAAAATATTGCGTTGCAATTCATGAATATGATTTTTCATTTGGGCTGCTTTGAATCAACTTTGATTTTTTATATTGTCATGATATAAATTATGTAACATTTTGATTTTTCTTCTGTTGTACCAGAGTACCTCCACCCAGCCAGTTTACTGCAGAGGGGAATTCAGGTATCACTCACTGTAATATGCTACCATGTTTTGAGTGGGGGAAAAAAAAAAAAAAATATATATATATATATATATATATATATATATATATATATATATATACATATATATATATATATATATATATATATATATATATATATATATATATATATATATATATATATATATATATATATATATATATATATATATATACATATATATATATTCTTCTATAATAGAAGCAAAGTAGACATGTGCTGGTTTAAATTTCCAGACTGACTTTAGGAAAACAAACTCTAAATGAATGCAGAAGTTTTAGCCTTACATGCAACTGGTCTTTGGTCATTTATTTACCCAAAACAGTCCTTGGTCCTTTGTTGGCATTGTTAAAGCGAGACTACAGTATGTCACTATTGAAAGAAGACCTAATACATTTTCCCTCTTACAAAAAAGAAGTTGAAGTCATAAGCACTCTCACTCCATACAATACACACAATGGTGTTGCTTTTTGGTCTGTTATGACCAGTAGCTCATAGTGGTTGATGTGTTAGACTTTAGACAGATATTGTTGAACAACTGCCATTACCGAGTCACTTTGTATGACTCCTCTCTGTTTCTGTCATGCTATATTTAAGCTTTTACAATTATACTGTCATTGTAGATTGTAGCCACAATGGCTGGTGTGCAGCTAAAGTTACATATTCTCACTTTAAATAACCACACTTTGCAATTTATCTCATAAGTGAAGTTTGTACTTGTCTCAATTCATGCTTTTATGTCATGGCTTTTATGGCATTATGGCTTTTAAACCTCACTAGCCAAAATGCTTCTCTTTACATCCTTTACAGCTGACGATCGATGTGTCCCCTCTTAATGTTAGGTGTCTTAAAGTAAAAATTTTTACATCACTGACTTCTTCTTCCACATGTTATCACAGATAAGCCAGGAGCAGCGATTGATGAGGAGATATATGACGATATTGACTCTCAAAATGTGCCTCCCCTTCCTCCCATCAGCAGGTACATTTGCATCAACCTTAAAACAAAATAACCATACAATAACGTCCATTCAGATCCATGTGTTGAAGTGTATTTTCAAAAATGTCAGACTCAGAATACATATTGTGGTTGACAAAAACAAAAAAAAGTGACCAAAGAATCGTTTGTTTTTGCTCTCCAGCCTTCCACCCATGAAAGGCAAAAGCAAGACTGAAGAGATGGACCCAAAGAAGCAGAAAAAGTTTGAGAGAGAGGAGAAGGACTTCAGGAAAAAGTTTAAAGTTTGTCTTTAAGCATGTTTATCAGTTACCAGGATCCCTGCTGAAAAACTTAGAACAGCTCTATAGTGCATATATAGTACAGTTAGTATTTTTCAAATTTAAAAGCTACTACTTTAAAAGCTAATACTACAACAACAATTTGAATATAAATTCATTAGGATATTAAGTATAATCATTGTAGTGAATATAAGACCAAACTTCTTTAAATAACTGTTTTTTCATACGTTAAAAACTAACATGCCATCATCAACAGGAATTTCCCTACCATTATAAGACTTAGGGGCAGCACCCGAGCCGTTTTGGGCAGCACCTAAGTCGAATGAATGTAAAATCAATGTGAGCATCAAAACTAACTAAATGATACTGAGATCTAATGGTTATAGTTGGACCCCAGTAGACTTATTTAGCAAGTTTCGTCTTTAAACCTTTTGAGTGTTATTTATTTATTGTCTGCTCTAGCGTTTCCAACGTTTTTAGACATAGATATGGTGATAATAATGGTCCAAAATGATGTCAAATTTCCTTTTTTATTTAAATTGAAAAACATTTTTGAGGGATTTACCCCCTAAACCCCTTCGCCAAATATGTGCACACAAGTCTTTCACCAACACAGGGAAATCTCTGATAAAGAATATAAAAATAAAAATGTATACACAGTCACAATATTGATGATGTAATTCTCTTTCAGTATGAGGGTGAGATAAAGGTGCTGTACCAGGTGACCATCGCCCCGACCCTTACTAACAAGAAGTGGAGTGTGAAGGAGCTTCCAGTCAAAGCAGGAGAGACACTGGACGTCATTGTGAAAGCCGTGGATAACAAACTCATCTGTCGGAACGGGGAGGGCAAGCGTGAGTATCTGCTGCTTGTTATGGTTTGTGTTTGCAAAAGACAATGAATCAATACATGTGATCAAGGTTCCTACACTACAGCTTGTTCATTCTTTGCACCACACAAGTGGACCATCCCATGTCTAAAAAAATCTGTCTGTGTGTATTTTACAGTTGGTTATGTTTCGACCGGCCACATTGTAACGGAGTGAGTACAACACACACACACACACACACACACACACACACACACACACACACACACACACACACACACACACACACACACACACACACACACACACACACACACACACACACACACACACACACACACACACACACACCAACATGCTGTCTGTACTGATCGTTTTGTTTTTGTGTTTACAGCGATGGTGATATCTACGATGATATTGGAGATGGTATGTTTTCATTGAATCTTTTCATCAGTTCATACAAATATATAATTTGTAAATATCCCCACAGTGGACCTAAATCACCATTTATAATAGAAACAACCTTTTTAATCAAAGTTATATTTTCTTTTCAGATTGCATCTATGACAACGATTAGAAACATCCTGCACTAGGTGTATTGTTTTACACTGATATTGTTCATGTTATTTATTATGTGTATTGATAATATACTGTACATCTGGAGCTGCTTTTGGTTAGCCTGGTAATCAGACCAAATTACCATCTTTCCCTTCATTATTTATCAATCAACATTTGAATCTGGAATCAGGCTAGCTTTAATTACTTTGAACAATGTGATCCTTTCCAAATTGTATTTCTTCAAACAACAACGACGATTTGATGGGGTTATGTTACTTGCAGCATTTTAACAAAGTGGGAAACATTTGTTAGAACAACAGTATTTGCAAATCTCCACAGCACTGTATTTACATATTTGCTTCTACTATGTTTTGCATTTCATAGGAATAGCTACATGTTGTTCATCACTTGCTACTTTGACTTTTAATTAATGTCCATGATATGATACTGTATGTTCGTTGCATTGCTATCTGTAAACTAACTCTGATGTCTTTGCCATACGTTTCAACATGTAAATGAAACAACTTTTGCAGTGCCAAACTTCTTCAATAATACTGTACATACACTTATGAAATGCAATTTTAGAGAAAGAAAATGTGTGAAATGTTTGATTTTCTTTACACATCTTAGTTTGTAAAAGTAGAATTGGTATAGAGAGAGTGCCCCTGTTCTATGAGTATATCTCACAATAACAATGACCATACACAGTCGTGTGATGTTTGTAAACTTGCGTAACTTGTGTACTGATGTATGAGATGTGTGAGGATGAAGGAAGGAAAAAAATCAGCAGCAAAGAATTTGCAACTCCTCAATCATGACCTTCTCTGTGCAGTTTCTGTGCAAGAAGGGAATCAGCAACATCTAGTGGCAGCCATGAGGAACTACAACAATAGCAAACCACACGTCAAGTAGGAGTTTAATTTTGGCTGTCAATTAGGTTATTGATACAACACTATAGAGATTAGAAATAAGACTTAAGAAGAATAAATGCTATATATACCCAAACTTACTAAGGTTCAACTTACATGAAGAGCTTAATTGCTCGATCAACAGAAAACAAATCAGCAACAATAATAATAATCAAATAATCGGTTCAGTCACTTTTCAAGCAAAAATGCAAACTATTTTATGTGACTTTTTTCCTGCTTTTCCATGTTTTCATATCATTGCAAACTGAATAGTTTTTCGGTTTTGGACTATTGGACGGACAAAACAAGAAATTTGAATACAAGAAACTGTGATGGACATTTTTTGTCAAACTGTCTTGATTAATTGAGAAAATAATCAGCAGATCATTCATTTAAAAATAATATTTGGCTGGATGTTTAGTTGTTTCGACGGCTTTACCAAATTGAGGTGGTGCCACAGTTGAGGTGGAAGACCACTTCAGAGACATAGGCTACTGTAAACATCACATGAATGAATTCAGGGGTGCCAATAATTGGGGGAAATGCTAGGCTAAATGATTCATAGGCCCTAAAACATGCACAGGGTTGTTTCCACTGTTTTCTAGTAGTACACCTGCATGGCTTTCATACAAGAACTGTATAAAAGTATCTCATAACTAATTAATGAGCTGCTGCCAAGTATGAACAGGACACACGTGTATAACTGGCCAGATTATTTTATCTGGCAAAACTAAATTAGTTTTTTAAATTAATATGATAAATGTTCATGTTTGAGTAACTTTGTATTTATTTAGCCAATTGTGCGTTTCTTTGCTAACTCTGTTTATGTTATATATATTAGGCATCATTAGCTTGTAAAGCGGGTGAGTGAGTCCACTCTGAAACGGTCTTGTCTGTTGACCTGTCGGTCTGTCCATTGTTTGGAGTTAAAAAGAAAGAAGAAAAGAAAAAGCACTGGAAATAATACATATTTCGTAAAAATTACGTTTGGCTAATATAAAATCGACTTCCGCCCGGCCCCCGGACGTCACTTCCTTGCTTCACCATGGTACCTCCAGTCGCAGTGTCGCCGCTCATCAAGGTAACGTTAATATTAATACCACACATTATTTGACCTGAATATTGTCATTGTTGTGATTTATTACATTCAAAGTGAACACATTTATTTGAAACGAAAGCTTTCATTTTTAGATGTTCAGCTATCGGTGGACTGGCCGTTAATGTCAGTTGCTATAGTAGCATGTTAGCTAATGTTTGCTAGCGATGACATTGACAGGCTGTTCAGGTGAACATTTAACAACAGGTGTAACTTACAATCTGGAGCTTCTGCGTCTGTCTAATGCAAAGTTCGTGATTATCATTAACGTGAATAGCTAGCTAGCTAATCGTAGAGCTGCAGTGATTCCAGTGTGTGAGGTTATCTCTCAGCTAATACTGTTTAAAAGTGAGTCACATGAGATGCAGTGTAGTTCTTAAATATTGGTTAAGAAATTAACTATCTATAGCTGTTTTGCTTTTGTGTCTTACTTAGTTAGGTTAGCTGGTTAGTAAAAGTTGCTTCACTAGCTAGTTAACACGTTTGAATCTCTTATTTCAGACGGCCAGGTGGTCAGCTCTGCTGCTAGGCGTGTTCTATGGCAAACAGAGGTTCGGTAAGTTCATGTCTGCGCATGCGCCAATTGTGTGTGTCAGTGTCCAAACTCCAAGGGCAACAGTCAGAAAGTGAGGGACTAGTAAAGTTCCCTTCATATAAATGTTTTTAATAGTCTTAGTCCAAAAAACATAAACTAGTGCCAGCCCACATGAACTATAAAAAAAATCGTATCCAAAGAAATACATTAACATACATATATTAAACAGTCCTTTTATAAATAGTAAACATAATAATAATAATAATAATAATAATAATAATAATAATAATAATAAGAAGAAGAAGAAGAAGAAGAAGAAAATCCATCTGTCTGACATAGGCCTGCTCTGATTTTTAAAGTATATCAAGTATGAAGCTTCTATAATTATACTGTAACTGTACTTCTTTCTACCTTTAATGTGTGCTCATGATGCTGGACTCCTCTGTCATTAGGATATTTTGTACACTGCATACAGCTACAATACATGTTCCAGGTTTGTTTTGAAATGATGATTGCTTGTGTTGTTTTTCTTGTTCAGATTACCTAAAGCCCATTGCTGAGGAGGAGAAGAGGGTTGAGGAAGTGGAGAAGAAGGCCAGAGAGGAGCAGGAGCGCATCTACAAACAACTGTCTGAAGGTAAAACAGGACCACACTCTTGGTTCCTTCCTGTTTAACTGTCTGTCACACAAGCATTACTTTTATTGTTGTTTAATCAAATGAGGCATCCCACATTTCAACATTATATCCACAAAATGTTCTATTAACATGTTTTCCCCTTTTCTCTCTCCTTTCTGCAGCCAATTCTGACACCATCCTCAAATGAACGGTCTCTGGACCTGTGCAGTTATGTTCCAAACTCAATAAAAACAAAACATATTTTCATGTAATAGTCCGAGTTATTTGTGTGTTTTTTGTGGGGGGTTATCTTCATACTAAAATAGCAAATCAAACTAGTTAATATAATTTAATCAAGAAGGTCTTCTTTAAAACAAATCACTTTCTTCAGGTGTAGTTAATGAGTTGCATGTAATACAGAAGTGTGTGTGTGTGTGTGTGTGTGTGTGTGTGTGTGTGTGTGTGTGTGTGTCTGTCTGTCTGTCTGTCCATGTGTCCTCCAGTAGGAGATTAGCCTGGGGGAAGAGCATGCATGGTTGTAATCCTGGACTAGTTTAGCAGCAATCCCAGGATTGGGGTCAGGGACCAGTAGTAGAAAGTGCAGTGTGGACAGACATGTTTCCTCAATACTCTTGTGTGTTGTGTAATATTTTAACCTTCATTATGTACTCTACATTACCTCATAGCATTATATAGTACATGCTATTGCATTATAATTGTGATGGCCAAGTGGCTGTGAATTAGGTTTTTAAAACATTCCATGTTGCTACATGTAACTCAAACAAAATTAAATTAGTTTTTAATTTAAGTTAAACTATAGTTTCCTGTGGTGTGGTGTGGTGAGTGTGCTTAGTCGGTGAATAGTGAGTTAAACAGTAATTAGTATCAAGTCATTTTAGTTTGTAAGCAAGTTTCAGTAAGGCAGGCAATTAATTCACTCAGTTACCTCATAAAAATACATTTGCTTTATTTGGATCATCATTGTACACATGGAGCAAATGAGGCAAGCTTTAAAATACTGACCATGAAGTAAATTGAAGTCTATTTAAAAATCGTTATGGGTTAGGGCAATTATTGCCTAATATTACATGGTTATCTGTGATACATCCACTTTCTTTCCATATGTGGAATACTTGTAAATTAATAAATGGAGGCAAGCATGATAAAAAAAAACATTTCAATAATTTAAAGGTGCAGTAGGTAAGACATAAAACTAACTTACTGTCATATTTGCTGAAACTGACCCTATGTTCAAGTAGAACTACATGAAGCAGGTAATTTAAAAAAAGAAAATCTGGCTCCTCTGGCACCACCTACAGCCTGTAGTACGATTTGCAAAAATCCACAGCTCCCTTTTCAGATGCACCAATCAGGGCCAGAAGGGGTGTCCAACTGCGTGTCAGTCACTGTTCATGCACACATATTCATTCTCCCTTGTGGGGGGAGGGGCTTAGGAGACCGTTTTGGGCTTTAGCGGAAAGGGGGGGAGGGACTGAGCAGTTGATGTTAAAAAATTTTGGCCAAGTCCTCGATCTTCGCAATCCTACCTACAGCACCTTTAAGGGGATAAGAAATTAATTGATGAGTAATTTGCCAGTGCTTACAAATCACACTACAGAAAATAAGCATCTATATTTCAACTAGAAAAATATATTTTTTTATATTTACAGGGAGGAAGGAAGTATGTACAAGTCATTACAAGAAGCTGTTCTTTTGTCTCAAACAGCTGTCTGCAGAATTTGTTATTGCAGATGCCTGATAGATTAGTGGTTTGCACGGTTGCCTCATAATAGTCCTGAATCACCAGATCATTGACCTGATCTTTTTTGTGTGGAGTTTGCATGTTCTCCACGTGTGTGCTCCGTTTCCTCTCACATCAAAACAAATCATTGTCAGCTATTATAAATACTATCATTGCTTTCGAACAAGAAACAGGCCTCAGAACTGAAGTTAGTCCTCAGTTGGTGTGCCTGGGCTGACCCCTGCTCCTCTTTAGGATGAGTCCTCTTCAATGAGTCCATTGCAGAGAATTAATGAGTGGTAACGTTTTGCTAAAGTTGGACAAGGATGGTCGCTCCTGCTATTATGCTAAAAAAAATGTTGGAATTACCATTGAGGTCCAATTATTCAGTTCATAGTAAAGTTAATCTGATCTGGAACCAATTAATTTCCAGAGTTTTAAATTGCTCTAATTTAATAATATCTTTAATTGTATATTCATAACACATTCTCAGCTACTCAGATGTATGTACAGTATGAAGGCATCATGAGTAAGCAACTACAGGCTTGTCTGCGGACATTAAAGCTAAATTTCTAAGCCGTTGCCTTAAATATTCATATGTTTTCACAAATATGCATCTTTTACTCAGCAGTCTCGAGCTTGCCATCTACCTTTGGCTCTGCAATCAAGGTAAACAAACTCTCATTTGTAAATGGTAAGTGACTGGAAGGAGTGAACATGAAATGATCAATTTGAAATATATGTACAGTAGTTCAATTATAGTTCTATCTACTGATTTTCTAAATTTAATCTCTGAAGCCCTAAATGAAGATTACATTAATGTACAATTTGCAGTATGTTTGAAATCAGAGCTCCACACATGATATCCAATCTACGGTGTCCTGGGCTTTGCAGCAAAGAATTATTACATCCTGTACATGAGTATCACTTCACTACACAGATGTATGTACAAGTTGTATCCTCTCATTTTTGCTGTGTTTCATAACTACATTAAAGAAACGGTCAAAATAAATGTATGTTTGTCCAACAAGCACGCACGCACATCTGTTTCTGTTGTTCCTCAGAGATATTTTTTGTCAAGATGTGGAAGTGTCCTGCCTTGTTCTGAAATCATATTCTGGCTCACCTGGATGAACCATTGCTCTTCTTCTTCCTTGTTTAGGTTTTTCCTTTCTGATCGGAACCAGTTCTTTTGAAGAAATACTAAGGCGCTGTGCATTTACTCACACTTCTGTCTTCCTGACTTTATTGCATTTTCTTCCTTGGCGGTGAGACGGACTGGCTGGCTGTGGTGCTCAGGTAATTCTAAAGTTGTCTGCACTTCCACAGCTTTTTGACCTTTTAGCACACGGAGCAGGTCTTGGAGCCTTCACCACTGTTGTTTGTAGTAGCTGGTAAGACAAAGACATCACAGAAAAGAGTCAATATATTTGTGGAGCTTCAACATTCTGTATAGTAATTAGGCTTGTTTTTGTGTTTTGGCTAAACCAATAACTTTTTAGATTCAGTGTTCCTGGTACTCCACATAGAATCACACTTAAAAAAAGGCCATCAGCTGGTACAACATGGCATGCAATGACACATGAAATAACTGTAAGATTGAGCAAACACCACTGCAGCAGTTCGAACACATTTCACAGTTGTGCGATAAATCACTGCACCTTTACTGGCTTTGGCTGCCTCTTTAGCAGCCTTCGCCTCCTCTAGGGCTTTGAGTGTAGCCTCATATTCTTCTTTTTTAGCATTCCACTCCCTCCTGTTATTTAGGATGCCGTCCAGCATGGGCTGGATTTGTGGGTGGAAGCGAGAAAACTCCTGAGAGGAAACGAGTCAAAGAATAGGATAAAAGATTTTTGTTCACACTTGTTGATGCTCCAATGAAAATAAGTCAGCAGATAGCTTTTATTTTGTCAGACCTGCAGAAAACCTCCAAATATATACAAATCTATATAAATGATTTGCTTTAGGTAAACTGAAAAGGACCACGTACTGTGTAATTCATCTGTCAAAATGCAACATTAAACATTACCTTGTAGACAAACGTGCAGACGAAGTCAATGAAACCACACTGTAGCTTTGGAAGTTCTGGTGCATGGTTCCTGTCCATCATGGGCTGGTGGGCAGGCAGAAAGGGTTTGAGGCACTCAAAAACATCATGTTGACATCCTGGTAAATCAATACTAACAGCAACAGCGAGTAGTTTCTTGTTACTAAACACCTGCCTGACATCAACCATTTTCTCCTGGTTTCTGACATATTTACAGTTTCTTCTGGCGATTTCATGTTTTTAACATTGCTGTATTAGGAAGCCTAATGAGCACAGTGTCGGAAATTATGGAGTCACTTCAATCAGGGCTCAAACAACACATGATATCCGTGAAGCTGTAGGTTGGTTAAATATTTTAATAATTTATTGGGTTCTATATTTACTGACCCACAACAGATGTATCAGTGGCACAATCCTTGCTGCTGCATATGTCGCCACTGGATAGTCCAAAGTTACTAGTTAACAGCAACACAACAAGCAAATATACTACAAAACATATATTTCATATTATAGGAAATTAATCAGCATTTACTTTAATAATTTATTTCCTCATTTTAGTATTTTTTTAAAGCAAAAATAGCCATAATGATCATGTTCCAGCTTTTCCAGTGTGAGCATCTGTTTTATATAATTTTATAAGAAATATTTTTGAGTTTTGGACGTTTGTCCCATAGAAGTAGACATTGTGATGGATGGTATTCACTATTTACTGACATTTCATACGCTAAACGATTCATCAAGAAAGTAATTGGCAGAGCACACCAAAGATAGCCTACACTGTTTTCATTTTCATTTACTCATACTATTACAGTATGTGCTTATATGTGCTGTACATATGCACATTTCCACACGGATAAAAACGAACAGATATTCACTATAACATTTGTAAACTCACAATAGGTTGTTGCTCCAGAACTGTCCTCTCCAGGTCACCCTGCTCCCAAAACTCTGCTGCTACCAACAAGGCAACCTGAAAGATACACACAGATACACACTCATCTGTTGAAAAAGCAGATTACAAACACGTATTATAATGCAGATTTATTAGATTTGTGTGCTTCTCACCTTGCTCTGCACCTCCCAAGGCTTGGTGATAGCTGACAAGTCACATGCGGTCATCATCATGGCCCTGAAATAGAAAAGATTTACAGTAGAGGATCAGAGAAAGAACAACAACAACACAACAACAAAGAACTACGTACATGCTTGTTGTACTCACATGACGATTTCTTTTCTGGTTGTTTCTAGAGACATGAAGTCCACCCACTTCTTTTCATCCTCATATGTGTGTGAAAGGTCCACAATCTTCTGGAACATGGTTCTTTTCCTATCAGGGTACGAGGTGAGGAGCTAATTAACTATTTATCAGTATGTATTTTTACAGTGTAAAGTTTCAGAGAACAAGCAAAACAAGGGAATAAAGAAGTAGAGTGAGAGATTGCGCTGACTTGAAATAAAGAGCCAGGTCAGTGGCGATGATGGCGATGTCCATGAGATGAATCACATGTTCTACCTGTCGCCTGTTAAGGTTCTGGTAGATATTCAGTGACTGCAGATGAGATGAGAGAGATGGGCAGTTAGTGACTGCTGAAATATCTTCCTCGTCACATCCTCCACAGTATAAGTAAGGTGAAGTTATTCTCTAGGTCATTTCTTCTTTCTCACCTCGTCAGCTAAGAGGAACTTTCCAAACTCTAGATGGTGTCGTTCCATGATGGATGAGCCATGTAGCTTGGCCAGCGGGTTGCCAGATCTGTCGGCATAAATACAAATTCCTTAGATATGACATAACAAAATGAAAGACGATACCAATAACTGTCACTATCAGTTTCAAGTATAAGGCTTCAGTATTGGCATATGGCAGACTCTATGGGTTGTTTAAAGGATTATACCAAAGTGACAGAATGTATTCGGCCCAATTCCTACAAATCATCAAAACATAGTCATCCCATCATTTAAGATTGACAACCCAGTTGCCTTCCGCATAGCTGTAAAATATATTGAACTTTGAAAGACTTGAAACTTGCTTGAAATAGAATGGCTTAAGATGCATTAAAAAGCTTTGAAAAGATATTGAAAAATGACTAACTAATGACTAACATTCACTTAGAAAGTGATTTTTTTCCGAGCTACATGTGAGGACATGAATGCATCATTAGTATAGACTAGTATATACTATTTATGTATGTACATACACATAACTGCATCTTCATTGTAAATATAATAGTTTTCTTATTACACTTTGTTTTATTTTATTTTAATTATATTCTAATTTAGACTATTTGACATGTTTATACATGTTCTATGTGTGTCGAGTGGAGGGGGACTACAGCTGCATTTCATTATGCAATCCTATATTGTATAATGACAATAAAGCTGGACCATGAACCATATATTGATAGAAGGTGGTATGTGTGCACCTACAGCATACAATTATTTTTTAGCAGTAGTATGGCACTAAGACACAGCAGTGTTACAATTGTGCCTCTCTGAATGCTGCTGGTTCTCTGTATACCATGCTATGGATATAGTTTTGCAAAGTGTAGGTGGGGTTATTTTTTCTGTAGTTCCCAACAGCACTTACTTGACTTGGTACAAGTTGTTGGTCCCTCTGTGATCAATATCATGCAGGAAGCCTGCAGTTATCATGGCCATTACCTCCAAGTCGGTGTAGTACCGCTTCAGCATTCCCGTCTGAGCATGCAGAGACACACACAAAGTGGTCAAACAAAGAACATTTTGCAGATCAAACATAATAGTGCATACACAAATCGAAATAGCTTCTGTTGTAAGTAGAGTAAAATTAATAGCACCGTTAAGAGTGTGAACATGGTCTGTCCCACATTAAAGCCATGACGCCAGTTGTGGTAGGTGATCTTCCTGTAGCCTTTATTGAGCGAGTACATGAACCGAACCAGCACCTGAGAGGAGAGAATTGCTTAATCACTTATATAAAATCACTTTATAAAGAATAATGTATAATAATGTTGTATGAGTGTGTAGATCACCTCTTGAGGGATCTGGAACTTCTTGACCACCCCAACCTCATAGTACATCTGGATGCCGCACTTCACCAGTTCCATCTCCGTGCAGTTAAAATCCGAAAAGTGGAACTCGTAGATCTCAAACTTCTTAATAAGTGGAGGTAGGTCTTTTTTCTACGAAGAAACAAGAGGAAAAAGCAGTGTAAAATAAAAAAGAGTACACAGCCCGTTCAAGCCAGTGGCAGTTCTACTTGAATATAAGGAAATACTGAGAAATGATGTTCTCGTAACTGAAGTGTAACACTCCCAAATATTGGAATTACTCAAGTCTTCCTCCTCTTTTAAAGAGTTGGTGTTACCTACTATAGGGGACACATTAAATGTGTGGACAATAAATTATAGATGATTTTCAGTTTTACCAGGAGAGCTAGGAGCTCCTCCTCTTCACACTCTACGGGTTCAAGGCCATAGGCTTCTCTGGTGTTCTGGGAGAGATGAGATAGCAAGCACAAGCAAGTACCGAGTTAGTTATAGGTAGTCATACTAAAAACAAAGTGTGTAACATGAGTGCTGATCCATTTCTAGTCACTAGTTTGAATTTGAAATAACTTCAATATTTAAAATTAATTAATTAACAATTAAAACAAAATGATACAGTACTGACCAGGATATTCTGAATCTCATCATCCCGACATTTGACATGGTAGAGCACCATGTCCTGAGCGATGTCTTTACGATTCTCCAGCTTGTTCATCTTGTCGTAAGTGTCAGTGTTCAAAGCTGACCAGCCCAGGAACTGGGTCAAAGCCTGAGAAAAGGATCAGGATCAGTACAATATGTAGTAGTAATGTAGTAATGAGAGGAGGATTCACAGACAAATTAAAAAAGCTTGGTAGAATATCATACCAGTTTCTGATTTAAAAACAAAAGCATTTAATTATGTGATGTAGTTCAGTGGTCATATACCTCCATGAGCTGCTCATCCTGATCATCAAAAGGCTTTCCATCTTTTCTGTTGTAAAAAGTGGCCACACCAACTATCTCTTCTTTTTTGTTGACGATTGGCAGAGAGAGAACATTTTTTATAGTCCATCCACTGCTGTCGAGTGGCTCTGTCTAAAACATTGGAACAACAAGCAAAATCATTTGATTCATCTCTGAATATACATGCACTTGTTTTTGTAAAAGTCATCTCTTTATATAACTTATATAATCTGGGGAGTTTATTCCCCGGAGTCCTGCTGCTGCTACTGCTACACCCTATAACGCCCTGCAGTGCCCTGCTACACCATGAACTACTACAACTACTATTTCTAGTCATAGTTCCATTATCTTTATTGTGACTATAATTGCCACTGTTCATCACACCCCCAACCGGCACCGTCAGACACCGCCTACCAAGAGCCTGGGTCTGTCCAAGGTTTCTCCCTAAAAGGAAGTTTTCCTCATCACGCAAGGTTTCTGCCTAAAAGGGAGTTTTTCCTCGCCATTGTCACACTAAATGCTTGCTCTTGGGGGAATTACTGGAATTGGTCTTTTTAAATTATAGAGTGTGGTCTAGACCTACTCTATCTGTAAAGTGTCTTGAGATAACTCTTGTTATGATTTGATACTATAAATAAAATTGAATTTTACCTTTCAGCTGAGTTTAGCTGTCTCTTACCTGGAACTTGAACATCTCGTCAGCAGCTGCATTCATAATGTTACAAATCTGAGAAGCAGGGATAAAACAGATTGATCAAAGAGGAAGATCTGCAAATACATTTATTTGGTTTCTAACGCATTCAACAGCTTATAGTAATGTAACGGGAAAATGACTCACGAAACCGCTCTCAGCAACATAAGTAGGAAGGCCGCTACTCAAGGCCCAATGATCTGGAGTCGGATTGCTGGGTGACAGAAGGGCAGGGCGACAAGTTAGCAGACATGAGCACAGATTGTGTCCAAACTCTGCTCTCTGATGTGTTATTAATGTTTTTAAATTGAGTAACATGGTGCATAAATATACCCATTTTACTTCAAGCCCTGTTCCCCCAAATTACTTTAAACTTGTTTAACTATGGGTGATGTTTTGGTATTTGGTTGTCATATTAATCCATGACCCCATTTTGAATGAATATTACTTATGTACTTACGGTATTACTTTGATGTCTTCTTTTCCGTGTAGTATATAGTCAATCACTTTGTAGAAAATTATCTCCTGGAGGAAAAATAAAACACAGAGATTAAGTTTAAAACAGTTAAAACAGAAAAAAAGACCAAGCAGAGTGTTGATAATACTGTTAGATACATAAAATAAAAGAATGTACCCTGCCATCAGGAGTGACAGGACCCGAGTAAGGTGCCTGATCTCCCATCAACACTGGCCAAATATCAAAGAACTCCTGGAGGAAGATGGACACAACAACAACAACAATTCAGAGAAAAAAGTCAGCACTTCATGGTAACAAATGCATGACCACAACACAATGGGATATTACGGGCAAAGACACAGAAAGACACGGTACCTTCTCCTTTGTCATATCTAGTAAACCGACAGAGTAGCGGTCACAGTTGAGGTAGGCTCGGACTGTGTACAAGGCTTTGTGAAACTGTCGCTCAATGTCTGTCAGCTCTTCAAACACCTTGTTGGCAGACCACAGCAGCAGCTAGGAAACACAACACACATGCAGCAGTCAGTTCATGCAGTGTACATGCAGTCATTCTGTATTTGAATAGAGCGTAATAAAGCCAAACTCTTGAGAGTGACTTCTGTTAGAATATGTGCAGGTCCTTCACCTGTCCTTTACGGGTCTCACAGTTGTGGAGGTAACTCAGGTGGTAGATCTTCAAATTCAAAGTGGCAATTTTCAGATACTTTAAAAAAAGCTAAACGGACAAACAAGTGAAAAGACAGCCGTATAAGAAAATTATATGATACAGTGTCTGGACAAAATTTCTGATTAGGTAACATACAAGATACATTATGACAGAATACAATATGTGGGGATGTGTGAGGATATAGGATAGAGCATAATCTGATTCATTGCAAAAGGATAGGCTTTACAGTACATAAAGACTGGTGCTTTTTCCTCGTTGCAGAAAATAATGAGCAAGTAAGTAAATGTAGGTAAAGCATTTACATCACAGTGTGGAAAACAGCTATATGACTTCAGAATCATAATTCAGCATTATGACAAAACTGAGGCACATGAAATGTGTGACCTGTGATTTACAGTTGTTCTTTGACAAATTTCCAACAAACCACGGAGCTTTGTCATCATTTTGTCTTCACTGTGCTTTTTCTTTTCTATTTTCTTTGTTTCTTCCACCATGTGTTTATATTAGACTCTATTCATGGCTAAACATCACAAGACTATCTAAAAACAGACAAACATGCATTTCTCATGTTTACTAAAAAGCCATCATGCCAGACATGTTTGAATATATTTAATGGGTTAATGTAAAAGGTGATGAGGATACTCAGGCAGATAACAACCCTGGCAAACACAACAACAATGTAAAAATCCATCTTCATACAATATTTATGAACATTTCCTACTCAAGTGTATACTATATAAATATCTTGATTTCTGCATCATCATTCAGATAATATATGGTACTGAACTTACATTTATTTACTTTTGCTAATGATATTATACCCTGTCCAATATATGGGTGTGGTTGGGACTCACATCTTCATCCTCAGCAGTGAAATGTGGTCCTGTGGTCTTGTTTAGAGCCATGATCACAGCTACCATGTCTTTGCCGTTGAGGATGGGCATAGCCAAAATGTTCCGGGTCTTGTATCCTGTGAGATCGTCGACAAATGAGCTGAAGTGCTGGCTCTAAGAGACAGAACATACACATTTTTGAGTATATATAAAGTATACTTGCAGGACTTTCATTACCTGCTTACCTCATTACTATTACTACGTAGTGCATACATTAAAAAAAATGTTTTTAAGAAGAAATGTGTTCCAAAATTACATTTATTGCTCGTATGCAGTTAAGTTCTCTAACTTGATATAATAGTCATACTTTTCATTTAGTATATTGTAGAGTGTAGATTCACGAGTAGATTTATTAGTAATGTTGTCCCTAACCTTCATGAAATAATGACATTAATTGCCTTAAATTAACACTTTTTTGAAGTAGAATGAATGTATCTGCTTTTGAATGCCAGGTGGTAGGTAGGTACTGTAGTTCTAGACCTCTAAAGTATTACAATGTGGACTAAAACCAAGACCATCATTGTAACAGTAACCCAGATGACAAATCACTTGACAATAATCCCTTTGGAAAAGTACATAAAATCACAATACTGAACTGCAAAATGTTTTTTTTTACATAATTTACAAAAGTAAAATGTCCCACAACCATAGGATCAACCTGCTGTTTCCCACTGCTTGAGGTGATTTCATTATGAAACTACAATATTTATTTGAGCACAATACATATTATGTATGTACAACCCCAAATCAGAAAAAGTTGTGACAGTATGAAAAACACAAATAAAAAAAGAAAGTAGTGATTTCTAAATGTTGACTTGTATTTCATTGCAGACAATGTGAACACAAAATATTTCATGTTTTGTCTGGTCAACTTAATTTCATTTGTAACTATACATCCTTTCTTGTCATTCAGACCTGCAACACATTCCAAAAAAGGTTGGGACAGGAGCAATTTAGGGCTAGTAATCAGGTAAATTGGTTAAATAATGATGTGATTTGAAACAGGTGATGTCAACAGGTGATTGTAATTATGAATTGGTACAAAAGCAGCATCCAAGAAAGGTCTAGTCCTTTAGGAGCAAAGATGGACCGAGGATCGCCAGTTTGCCAGCAAATATGTGAGAAAATTATTGAAATGTTTAAAAACAATGTTCCTCAAAGAAAGATAGGAAGACATTTGCTTATTTCACCTTCAACAGTGCATAACATATTTAAAAGATTCAAGGAATGAGGAGGAATTTCAGTGCGTAAAGGCCAAGGGCGCAAGCCTAAGCTGAACAACCGTGACCTCTGATCCCTCAGGCGGCACTGCATCAAGAATCGTCATTCATCTATAAGCGATATCACCACATGGGCTCAGGACTACTTTGGCAAACCTTTGTCAAGTACCACAATACGTAGTTACATTCACAAATGCGAGTTAAAACAGTACTGTGCCAAAAGGAAGCCCTATGTTAACAGTGTCCAGAAGCGGCGTTGACTTCTCTGGTCTCGGAGGCATCTGGGATGGACCATCACACAGTGGAAACTGTACTGTGGTCAGATGAATCAGTATTTCAGGTATTTTTTTGGGAGAAATGGACGCCCAAAGAAAGAAGAAAAGGATCATCCAGACTGTTACCAGCAACAAGTCCAAAAACCAGGGTCTGTCATGGTATGCACTTTCATATGTCTCTTTGTAGCTTTACTTATTTAAAGCTATGTACTTGCACTTTCATATCTCTTTGTAGCTTTACTTATTTTAAGCTATCTACTTGTACTTTCATGTCTCTTTGTAGCTTTACTTATTTAAAGCTATGTACTTGCACTTTCATATCTCTTTGTAGCTTTACTTATTTAAAGCTAATGTACTTGCACTTATTACTTGCTGTCTTGAGTTTGTACCTTCACAGTTGAAAGCACTTAATTGTAAGTCGCTTTGGATAAAAGCGTCTGCGAAATGACATGTAATGTAATGTAATGTAATGTATGGGGTTGCGTCAGTGCCCTTGGCAAAGGTAACTTGCACTTCTGTGATGGCACCATTAATGCTGAAAAGTACATAGAGATTTTGGAGCACAATATGCTGCCTCCAAGAAGACATCTTTTCCAGGGACGTCCATGCATATTTCAACAAGATAATGCAAAACCACATTCTGCACACATTACAAAGTCCTGGCTGCGGAGGAAGAGGACACGGGTACTTGACTGGCCTGCCTGCAGTCCCGACCTGTCTCCAATAGAGAATGTGTGGCGCATTTTGAAGCGCAAAATGCGACAATGAAGACCCCGTACTGTTGCCCACCTTAAGACTTGTTTACAGCTAGAATGGGACAAAATTACACCTGAAACACTTCATCACTTGGTGTCTTCAGTCCCTAAACATCTTTTAAGTGTTGTGAAAAGGAATGGCAACATTATAAAGTGGTAAATGCTTTACTGTTCCAACTTTTTTTTAAATGAGTTGCAAGAACCAAAATAGGAATTTTGTTTTTTTGAAAAAAAATCAATAGAAATCATAGGAACACATTGAATTATGTGCTGTTGTATTGTCTGCAATGAAATACAAGTCAAAGTACATTTAGAAATCACTACTTTCTTTTTTTATTTGTGTTTTTCATACTGTCCCAACTTTTTCTGATTTGGGGTTGTAGTTTAGTTTGTATGGAGACAATGTAAAGTAAAGTAGTTTTGATCTGTTTTAGATTCCTGCTGACTGCTGACTAAATGCCAGAGGCGTCTAATCCACAGCTAGAGCAGAGGCTGATGGGATCTGGAAATAAATGGATTATGTCTGACAAAGGGATTTATACTCTCACTTGGTCAAGTATAGAGATACGGGTCACTAACTCTTCCTTTACTTGTCTACAGCCATCAGCCAGGTTTAAAGTATAATGCAATTCATGAAAACATCATCATTCAGTAAGGACATGTATTTTCTATAATGGAGAGATGCACAATTCAGTTGTTATGGATGCCATAGCCTCATTGTCTTTTTCAAATATGCATCAACACTTGTCCATCTGCAACATGCTATTTTAAGGATTACTTAGGGACATCATATTACCTTAGAAACATGCTAGCCATCCTGAGTTTTAATCGTCACAGACAAATCCGATTTCACCCAATTTTTAAAATTGCCCAAAATTGTCCTATAGAACCAGATCTATTTAAGGGAAATATACCACAGTATGGAAGGTATGACATAGTCTTGCTACAGCTTGATGTAGATTTACTCTTACATCCTTATTTTTACTTGTCTGCATGTCACATTTACACCCCTCTAATGAAGTACAATGGCGTTCCGAATCAGACTTGTTTACTATGAGATTAAGATGTAATTGTTAAGAAGAGAAACATTTAATTTTTAGTTAAAACCACGTTGTGTGAGAGTTAAAGATTGAAGGCTGTGACGCCATCTGGTGGTAGTATCATGAATGGAAATGAATGGAATTGTGAAAGACAACAGTGCAGATATGCTCAACATCTGCACCCCATCCATATCGTTATCGCAATATCATGTTGCGTGATATTATATTGAAAGTGTTACGCAATATTTTGTTTCTATTGTGGAGCGCTGCGTCCCGTCAGTTGGCTGTGGGGCTTAGTTGTGTTTGATTTAGAGCCCACTTGAAACGCTATAATCATCATTTCATTGGCCAGTTACCGTGTCACTTGCACATGTTAGTGCACGTCAGCGCACGGGTCCGCTACATAACAAACCCTATGGAGCGTACCACGTGTGCATATTTCGACAGAGTGACAGTGTAAGTGAAAAAATAGAGACAACAAAACGGTACGAATCAGAGAAGCGAAAGAAAAGTTGTGTCCTGTTCTCTTTATTTATGTACTTTATACTGTACAACCAGTAGACATGGTCGTTATTTATTTATTCATGTTGGATCAGTCCAATATGATTCTCAGTTGAAATACACCTTCTGTTGTAAGAAAACTTGTTTAATTTGTTATGAATCTATTTTTGATGCCTTTTCCCGTAACTTTTGTAATTTTACACATTTAAAAATATCGAAATTAATATCGATATTTCAATATTCATAATTGATATCGCAATATCACATTTTGTCAATATCGTGTAACCCTAATCCAGGTAGAGCTTCATCATTCTAATTTTAGGATTACTGTTTATCGGCGTATTTTTCCCCACTAACCTCTGTGACATCTTTCACATTAACAGGCTTCTTGGTCAGGGCCACGTGGCCGATTATTCCCATGTCCAGCGGATAAACGATCTCAGAGTCGGGTGGCACCACACAGTCCTCGAACTCTGCCTCCGTGTTGACGTTAAAGAGCCTTGTGGCAAGCTCTCCAATGCCGTTTCGCTGCCGGTACATAAACAAGCTGCACCGGTCTGCGTGGAGGAGCGCACTGATTCTCTTCAGGATCTTGAAGACCACCTTTTCCATGTTGATGTTCTCCTGCATGTCTTTGATCAGGCCATACATGATTTGGCTTTCTTCAACCTTGAAACAGAGCAGAACATAGTCCCATTTTAGAGAAGATTAGGACCTTCATAATAAGTACAGAAGTTTGCCAGAAGTTACATTGTATATGGATAGGTTTATGTGACGTAACTCATGGCAAGGTGTGGTCAACAGTCTCGACCAGTTTTCTTTTGTTTTTACTGTAATAAATAAATAGTGAAATACAGATATATTTACCTGACTGAGCTCCTGGAACTGGCTGAAGTCAATCTGTTTCTCTGGGAGTCCTGATGCCTTTGATATGGAGGCAGCGCTCATCTTCTTGGCAAAGTACTGTTTAGCAAATGCAGGGTTCCCCTTGAGGAACTTTTCCACATCTTCCTTTTGCACACCCATGGTTCTTTCTTCCTCCTCTTTTCCCAAATGTTCCTGTCTTCTCCCTCTTCAGCTCAGTGATGGAGCTCCCGCTCGGTCCAACGCTTCCCTGAACGAGCTACTTCCAACTTCTCTAAATAGAAATAAAATAAAAAGAATAAGCAAAACAAAGCACACAGCTCCCAGTTTATCCAGTTAATCCCCTTAAGGAAAAAAGGAGAAAACAAAAACAAATCTTACCCAGGGAATACACACAAAGGGGGAAAACAGAAGTGGACTCATTCAAATGCAGGTAAAAAAATAATCCCCCTGTAAGTGGGATGAGCGGACTGAGTGAGGGAGAGCCCTGAGGAGAAGGCAGAGGGCTGAATCCAAACAATCCATCTGTCATCAGCAGATAGTGCTGAAGGTTAGCAGGGATCTGACTATGCTAAACTTGTCAGCTGATCATCTAGTAACAGATATGTGTGCCATATTATCCAGCCTCCCAGTGTGCTTAAATCTGCAGACAAGATAGGCTACTGCATGTAAAACACCAATATTTCATTTCAACACGATGCTGCTGTGCAATAACATACCCCTCGCTTTCTTTTCACTGCACTCTTTAATTTTCAATTTAAAGGTTACATCCAATTAGCAAGTCGTTTACACACATTTCAAATGGAAATAACATTGAATAATGTTTATGTATGTTTAAATGAAGATTATAGCTTTCTTAGTCTTAAATAAATAAGCACAAAGACAAGAAAAGCTAAAAATGAAACGAATTAGCAAACATCCATAACAGAAAAAAATTAAGTTGGAAATAAATATGAGCTATATCTAGATCATCTTGGCGCGGTTACTATTAACTTAAACCCTACAAGCAGACAAGAATAACACTCCTAATGAAATTATTAAATACTAAAAATACAAGACATCTTAGGCAGGTTTTGTGTACTCTTCAAGACAGAAAAATCAAAATGTAGGAACACCTGTATTTCCGATACATTTTCTATTTATTGAATGACAGAAATGTAAAAGAAACAAATATGTACGTTCATAAGTATTTTTTTTTAGTTATTATTATTTTATCCTTTGTCTTCCATATTATTTTTCAGTTTGTTATGTATACTGTTTCTGTCTGTCTCTCTCACACAGGCAGGTGTACCTGTACAAACTCTTTAAGTCCTCTGGCATAAGCCCTATTTAGTTAGGACACTAGCTGATTATCTCAGCACCCCAACTATCCGTCTCTTTCCACATGCAATTTTTTTATGCAGTCTACCTGCAGTCCCCTTCTACAGTAAATGTCCATGGTAATTACTGTCATTATCATGTTTAAGAGAAAGATGGCCAATGTCCTGAGAAGACTGAGGGAGTAAAGCCAGCAAGAAGCTAGACACTGATAGTACTGTCAGCAAAAACACACAAAGGCACAACGTAGAAAATAGAAGATGTTTTGTGGTTGTGTAAGAAGTGAATCATTTCATTCAGAGCAGGGAGGACCTAGCCTATAATAAGCTTCCGAACATCTTAAACAATGTGCTTTCAATAGATTACGGCAGGTAGAGTGTGTGTGTGTGTGTGTGTGTGTGTGTGTGTGTGTGTGTGTGTGTGTGTGTGTGTGTGTGTGTGTGTGTGTGTGTGTGTGTGTGTGTGAGTGTGTGTGTGTGTGTGTATGACTTAGAGTGAGTGAGGGAAGGTATAGTCGATGACTCATGAGTTCTCGCGTGAGTCAGTTAATCGCGCAAATCAGCCGGCTATGAGTGGATCTGTAGCAGACGAGGGAGAGAAGTCTCTCCTCGAGCTCTGGGTAAAGCAAATCCACAACAAAAGCCATTCTTTCACTTCTGAAATAACATACAATGTTCTGCACGTAGCCTAGCTAGGCCTACTGTAGGTTTGGTGTATAAATGTAGTATGTTAAAATGCAATTAGGTCGAGCGGACAGTCCGAAACGTTGCAAGCTCGCAGTAGGACTGAGTTTCCTTGGCAATTTAGCAATACTAACTCAAGTGACTCAAGTGACTCGCACAACCCGGATCAGTTTAGTGAGTAGGCTAACTAAGAATAACCCGAATCCTTAAAAGGAATCGAGTTTGCCAGGCCTAATACTTAGCCTACTGGTTGCAATGCTGACATTCATCACAAGATGGCAGCAGACCCATACTGTAGCACACCACGGGTCATGAAGAGATAATACATGATAATCAATAAATATGTTAACACATAAAGTGTGGTTGACTGACATCCATACTCTTCTGGTAGTTTATAATTGGGGAATTGTATGTCTTTATTATAGCTGACAGTTCCTAAACAGATGATTATGATGGTCAGCAGAGGGTGTGTTAGCCTTGCCCTAGGTCTGTCTGAGTTATCAGCCAATCAAATCTAGCTGATAATCATGGCCTAAGGCTTGGAGCATGCTCTGTGGATGATGCAACACGTGTCCTCAGATCAAGAGTTCATTTATATCAATGGTTTTGCAGGATCAATAGAAGTAGCTTACTCATCATCAATTTCTTTACAATTAACATCCTCAAGAATGGAGGTACAGTAGGCTATAGGGCCACAGACTTGTATATGCTCCCATATTAACCTTCACATTTTTGAATTTGAATTTAGGAATGTAAGATATAAAAAGGTGTATGGTAAGTCTATTTTGGTCGATGATCCATTTCAGGCCATCGAGTTGGATTAAAGTACAGCACTGTGGAGAAAATAGGTTGTCTGTCTTGATTGGCTTGTCTTACTGTGTCCTCACTGAGGAGACATTATCAGTGTGTGGTGAGTCTGCAGTTATGAACTTTCTTTTGTGTATAAAAAGCAACGTATTAAAGAACTTTAATCAAGCAAAGAAAAATGCACAATAAAAGAACAAAGCTACCCATGAAGAAGACTTAATCCAGGAAATGAGAGTTTATTTGAGCAGAGAGAAAGAGAGAGAGATTAATTTGCCAATAAAGCAAATTGAAATTGAGGGATTGAGGGAGTGAGAGAGAGAGAGAGACAGCGAGAGAAGGTACATAAGTGCATTCATGCATGAAAATGTATATTTATATTGATTCCCTTTCCTACATTTAACAGAGGTTCTGATCTTTTTTGTGTGATAAAAGGCTTCCCAAACATAGTCATGTATAAGCTCTTATCTAACTGTATTGTCAGTGTTGATGTTATTATAAGCGGATCATCCCATTATGTGTTGTTGTTTTGACACACTTATAGGCTACTTCTCAGAGGATTACACACTGACTACTTACCCACGAGATAACAAAAGAACTAGTTTCATTTTATTTACTCTCTGGTCGTGGTGTGAGATAATGTTCTTATTCTTAAACTGTGCTGAATTTACCAAACACTTAAACCCCATGCAGTATCAATTTAACAGTATGTCTTTATATGTGTCTGTGTACATGTAAGAATGTATGTAAATATATATGCATTGTCATTATTAATAATTATATTAATATTCATATTTATTTACTATTAATATTAATATCAGTAGTTTTTATTATGACAACCTTGAGAATGTGTAATGATGTACACATTGTCAAGGTTGTGACCACTAATGTAGTTTTTTTTGGAAGCACTTCTGGGGTATGTATTTATGTATCTATTTATTGTGGCACCTTGAGTAAGTAAGTAAAGTTTATTTCTAGAGCACATTTAAACACAGCTTAGACGGACCAAAGTGCTGTACAAAAAGCAGGTGCTGTATGAAAACAACATTAAAATGTAAATAAAAAGTAGAAAGAGAACATACTAACGACAACAACAAACAGCAATTCACAAATCCAAACAGTTTAAGAGCGTGCAGATAAAGTGTCAAGCTTTATCTGCACACTCTTAAATAGTTTTTATTAGTCTGTGGTGACATTATCTAATCTCAAATATTTGTTTTCTGTGGTGAGTGCCAAGCAACTATGATTGGTGGGGAGGGTTTAAAGCCTTTATATTATATATCCCTGTGTACTGATACATTTATTGATTCATCACCGGCACCAAGGAAAAACAACAATACAATATAGAACCTAATTAAAAGTGAATTTTGTCTAAATTTAAGATTATGTTTTGGGCTTTTCCACCTTTAATTATTGACAGGACAGCTAGGTGAGAAAGGGGGAAGACATGCAGGAAACTTGTCACAGGTCAGATTCAAACCCTGGACCTCTGCGTCGAGGCATAAACCTCTCAGTATATGTGCGCCCGCTCTACCACTGAGTCAACCCGGCCACTTGTGTCCAAATTTAAAGCTCCTTAATGGGACATTTGATGGGAATATTTGGTCCTTTTAGGCCCAAGTGTTGTGTATTAGATGGTTTAGCTTGTGTCTTTGTGGCTCCTATGCAGGCTTGGAAGTTTTTCAAGTTTAGTTTTAAAAGTGGATTTGTGCCTTTTATACCAGTGTGGCACTTTGCCATAAACTTCGAACCTTCAGTGACTTTAATCAGAAACTCTCTTAACAGACATTGACTTATATATTTGTTTTGTTTTGTCTGCAAACATGACAGCACTATAACCTGCAAAATCAAACAATGAAAATCAATTTCTTGTCACATTGGTATTCTGGCATCTAACCTTTTGAATTAGCACAAAACGTCTTCCTTATCTAATATTTGTGATGCAGATAAATGCGTTTACAACATGATTTTTTTGGCATGTATAAATCGTGTGAGTATTTCCTTAATAAGCAAGACATCAGATAACAAAGCTCAAAAGTATCTGTTGCTACCCTGTAGGCCTTTTTCTTTAAGTAAGTAAAGATTTCATTTTGTGTAAAGTCAAACACTTTATTTATGCTGTATACTGTGCCATGCATGCATTCAAATGCAGCTTGTGTGCATGCACCTGCATCTGCTCAGATATTCACGTGCCTTTTTTTGTTTGCTTCCAATCAGTTACATAAAGGTCTAATTGTTGTTATGGTAAGTCTGGGTTTCAACATGGAAGCCAGATTACGGTAAGTATTTTAAGCCAACAGGATTACCTCCAGATTTAAGCACCTTATTTAGTTTCAAGCAATGAAAATCAGACAGCTTGTCTGTGGAGTGTGTATATAAAGACTGCCTTTCACAACACAAGACCCAATCTGCTAGATAACCCAAACAGAAGAAGACTTTCAATTACTGTTGCTTCTTTGACTCAAAACAGGTAAACACTGACATTTACCCTGTATTTAGGTACTAGCTTGTGTATTTTCTTCAAATTGTATCAGAAATCAGTGAAAGCTATCTGAGATTGTGTTTTCTGAAAGTGTTTTGTGCACTTAAACGTTCTGTTCTGTCAGCTGTAACTGTTGAAATTAGAGATTTGACAATCACTGGACTGAGTAAAGTGCTACTATTTTCTTTATTTATCATGTCAAATGACATAATATATTGCTGATGCATTTATTGTATGTTAGTACACAAAACATCAGGGATGGTGGACTGTTTTGTACTGAGACATAGATTTGTGTGCAATAATGATACTTCAGCAACCATGTAGAAATAATCCCAGCGTGTGTTTACACTGATATGCATGCTCATTACAGAATGGGATCCTCTAAGGTGGCCCTGCTGCTGGTCTTGCTGTCCTGTGTAGAGCGCTGTCTGTCTGCCTCTTGTGTCGTTGACAGCTTCACAGTCAAAGGGGACTTTGACCCCAAGAGGGTGAGTGAATTGTAACGCACAAAAAGCATGCATGTTGAAAAAAGTCAGTGAACACCATTTTTGACTTGTCTTTTTTCCTTCCTTTTAATCGCAGTATGCAGGAAAGTGGTATGCACTGCAGAAAAAAGACCCAGAGGGCCTGTTCCTGCAGGACAACATCTCCGCTGAGTACACCATTGATGATGATGGCTCCATGACCGCCTCCTCCAAGGGGCGTGTCACTCTGTTTGGGTAAATCAAGAGACCGTTTGTACTCACAGGGATGATGTTTTTACCCTCCTTTATCCACTCATTAAATACAGATTAGATTAAATAATCCAATAGCAAAAACCAAGGTGAAGGGTACACTTGGTCACAAAGACCTTCTTGACTTTCTAGGATAAGGATCTAGGATCTCAAATATGCTGTTTCCAGGGTCAGCAGTTAGGAACAGGTGTAGAAGCAGAACCACATTCTAAACAGCGTTAGCTACAAACCGCGTTTTATGTGGATTATGGAGGATTAGGAAGGAATTAATTTTGAACAGGTGGATTTTTACACAGGAATTTGGGCTTGTATGCACTTTTACAAACAAACTAACAGCTGATTTAGACGTTAATGACATGGACTGAAAGCAATCTAAACTTTATTTGGAGAAATTGTAAAATATACTGTATGTATATGTTTATACGGTAAACTGTAATGAATTAAGGGTTACACAGTTATAGGTTCCTGTAATTGCAAGACAGGGACAATGATATTGGCTAAAGACTGTTAATTTGTTGCACTTTGATACTAACGTGTGTTTGTATCATCACGTTGCAGCTTCTGGGTTGTGTGTGCTGACATGGCTGCGCAGTACTCTGTCCCCGACCAGGCCAACCCTGGCAAGATGTTCATGAACTACCAGGGACTTGCCAGCTACCTGTCCAGTGGAGGTCAGCTGTGGACACAAATCCCCCTCACATCCCTCTTATACCTCCTCATTCCTCTTTACACTCACTAACCTCTCTCTTCCTTTCCAACCAGGTGACAACTACTGGGTCATCGACACCGACTACGACAACTACGCCCTCACCTACGCCTGCCGCACCCTGAAGGAAGATGGCAGCTGCGATGACGGCTACGCCATTGTCTTCTCCAGGAACCCCCGTGGCCTGCCCCCTGCCATCCAGCGCATCATCCGTCAGAAACAGGAGGACATCTGCATGGCCGGAGAGTTTCAGCCTGTCCTGCAGTCTGGAGCCTGCTAAAAAGAAAGAGAGCAGGAATGAGTGTGAAGCCAGCTAGTTGCAGTCGTAGAAGTTTGAAAGCAACAAGAGGGAGAATGAAAAGAGTGTATGTGACCTATATTTGGGAACGATAATGAAGAAAAAGAATGAGAGGAGGAAAAACATGAGAAATAAATAAGCGAAGACAGTGAAAAACCTGCATATGTCCCATCAGGGTTCCAAGATTTGCTTCTGTTTTTTTTAATCCATTTTCTTCTCTATCACTCTATGTCCATCCATTTTTTTGTCCAAGGAAAATGTTACTGCTGCTGCATTAAGCTGCTGCTGTGTATTAAGTGAATTTGAAAGATAAAAATTAAAGATATTTTTCTAAACAATATCACTGGAATGTTGTCATTTTAGTGTCATACAAAAGTTATATTTCATTTTTTAAACATGTATATGTGACTATATATATATATATATATATATATATATATATATATATATATCCCTTAGTAGTTAAATGTGTTTGAAGCACACAAACACATTTGTCAGCAGTTATGGCTTAAAAACATGTTTGCACTTTAGCCATGTAAGTGGCTGTGATCCCTCCTGAGCTCAAAAGAATGCAGCCAAACACAACACAATATGCACTGAGCAGTAATAAGCTTACTGGTGGTCTGATGTTCAGAGACCTTAGTCCTATTATGCATGCTCCAGGGCTCAATGACCATATCAGGAGCCTCAGCTTTCTAAAAAGGAAGACTGTCTTTATACTCACAGGTAAGAAAATTATCTAATGTATTTTTGAATGGAAAAACAGCTAAACCCAAACAATATGTTATACTTCTGTCATGATTTAGCCTGTGAAACTGATGTCCTCTATCCTAGAGCATACATTTCGTCATATTCTTGGATTTCGCGCTAGACAAACAGTAAAGGAAACTAACATTACATAGGCATCACTTTGGATGGAGAAACAAATCAAACAAACAGTTATTTTTTACATTTTATGATCTCACCTTTACCGCAGACCCAGACTTTTCACGTAAATAGGCCACAAGCTTGAGATAATAATTTAAGTGGATTTATGGTCTGGTGAGGCTCCAACTCAAATAGCCCACGTCTGGAGGATGCCAGCGTTAGGGTTTGTGGTCTTATAATGGTCTTCTTCATTGCAGCCTAACAACATTCTACTTGTTATTCATAAGAAATGCTGATTCAATCTACTCTAGTATTATTCAGTATCTTCTGTCTATCAAGCAAGTGGCTTTTCTCTCATACTGTCCCATTGTTTACAAGTCTCTGAGGGAGAAGGGTTTTTACTGTCCAAATAGACTGCATCATCATCATTTCGAACAGAAATAATGGACATCCTGTTTAAACACACTACCTTACATGTATATACAATTGTACATTGTGAATGTTTGCAATAGCTGCCTTTACTAAATCATTTAACCAACCAACCAACCAATTCGTCAATCAATCAATCACATGTAAGATCACCAGTAGACATTGTCTCAGTGCACTTTACAATTAAAGGAACAGAGAGATAACAGACAGCAGCGAAACAATTGAACAGCATTAAAGCAGAAATGATAAACAACACAAAACCAGCAACATATGAGAATAAGTGAAGAGGTTTGTTTGCGAAGGACGCATAAACGATGGTGTGTTATGGTTGGCTATAGTATAATAAGTAGATGTGGGTTTTCAATCTAGATTTAAATTTAACATGTAGTGGAGGGCCATTCCACAGATGAGGGCCACGGTACGAGAATGCTCTATAACCAAGTGATTTTCTGTTTACTAGAGGAATGACCAGGAAACCAGAATCGGAGGGGGCGGAGAGAGCGAGCTGGTGTATATGGTGTAATAAATACATTTTATAGTGATTGCTGCAATAAGATTTGTCCACTAGATGGCAGTCAACCCACATCAAACACCGAACACAGTCCTTTTGGACTTAAAGTCGTTGTAATAGACATAGTTTATGATTAATATATAGGTCTACATTTGTCATAATTTCTATTAATAGTCAGTCATTTTCATGTTTGATCATTTGATGTTGATAAACGTACTTATTTGATAAGTAACAGTTAAGATAACTTCAGTGACAGCTGGTCACCAACAGTAAACAATGAGGCCTGCTACTTGATTATTTATACTCAGTATACATTTCTATTTTATGTTACAGTCTTTATTTATCATGCGGATGGCGTGAGGTGCCAGTGCTCTGGAAGAGGAATTTCAGTGCTGTTCAAAGTGCAGGGCTCCATGTCCTTTAATATAAACAGGTGAATGGAGGGTGTAGGGCACTGACAGATAATTGGTGCTATTGTGTTTGTGTTGTGGGCTCAGGGTGGGGATGACATTTGATCTGACTGAGGGTTTTTTTGTAGTAGCTTTAAAATGTCACCATGTTCTTGTTCACAAAACCAATAAAGGAGTAACACAAGGAAGCAGAAAGGATAACAAAACTCTAGATTACAGTTTAATTTAAAACTTTGTATGTGTTGGGATCTTCTAAATGGTGCCTGAACGCAGCATCTGAATTTTGCAGGTGTGCCTGTTTTTTAAACATCACCAGACCGCCTAATCCAATGATCTGTCTGTCTCCTACTCACCTCTGTCTCTCTCTCTCTCTCTGGAGAAAACAGAGGAAAGACAGAAGGTGACTGCCTGTGTACTCTACCTGCCACCATTTAAACGATTTGAGAAAACATGAACAAGCTTCTGCTTGTGGATCGGGCTCAATGTGCAGCTCCTTTTTTTTAAGACATTTCTTCTGTAAACCTATTGTTTAGGAAACAAAGGTGCCTGCAGCAACACACTGTTGTTGCCAGCAACATGTCTTATTCGTGTCTCAATATGTAACAAGTTCTCTAAATCTTTATGTGATTATGCGCAAATAATCTTGTACTCAGCCTTCAGACTTATTTCTATTACCTAGGTAATTGGATGCTAAGTGAGTTAGATGATTCAATCTGTTCCCGGTGCAGCTTTCCTTCTTTCAGGAATGAGTATACTGTTATAAACAGCATCACTTATAAGGTCCTAAATACTGTTCGTACAGAACAAAGACAGATTTAATGCCACAGGTTCACTCTCAATGGTAGGAGTTCGGCATTCATCACACAGACACTTACCACTTGATGGAAATTGTTCCTTTAAAGGTGGTACAGAGGGCATTCTCATTTTCTAAAATAGACACCTTCAGGATTCAGTTGGTTAAAAGGGTAGATGTGCAAGGCATTCAAATAATAAGTACTGCTGATATTTGTTATTATGATGGGGCGTGTGTTATTGACGCAGAAAGTCTTCTTTGGCGTCATGATCACAGGGCACCAGAGTGAGACATTTCTCAGTTTCTTCTCGCTTACTTTATTAACCACCTGTCTCTGTTTGTGCTCCGTCTGACTCACCTGACTCTCTGTCTGTGTTTTTATGACTCTTTGAGTCATCTGGCGCTCATGAGGATAATCTGAAGCTGGAGTCAACAGTGTTTCAGGGTTCACATTTAGTCCTTACATCCAAAATAAGGCACCGTTTTCTACACAGGATGTTTTTTTTTTGTTTTTGTTTTTTTAAAGCTCTCCAAATTTAATTAATTCTAAAATGCCAGTTTCACCTTATATTGTTGGACTTTAAGACCACTGCCTTTTGAATGTATAATGTATGTATGTCAGTGTCAACAAACATATTGGTTTTCTTTTGACTTTTGTTCATGAGGCTTTTTGGAGCATGGTGACCCCTGTCCAAAAGGTCATGACCCTAAATGATAGGGTTGATGGAAGTCACAGTGGGGTTGTTGTGTGTGCTCAGGATGTGCTTCTTAAGGGAGCATCAACTATATTAGAGTCTCTCAAGTGGAGCAGAGACAAAATAAACCTGTGTGTTCAAAAACCAAAAAATGTCATTTTAGATCATTTCTCTTACAAGTCAGAGACACAAATCTTATCAATTGAAGAGGGGACATTAGTGGGGGGGAAGGGATGGGGATGGTCATGGAAGGTTTAAAAGTAAGAAAAAATATTCTATATAGATGAGCACAATATTTCAACAGTTTTTGAGAGTAAGAAATGAATTTGTGGTTTGCTATACTCACAGCGCTGCTGAGGTGAAGATGCTGTCCTGAGTGGCCCAGCCAGAGCACCACTGTAGCAACAAACTCCTGCCTGGACTTGGTTCTATAGACATTAAAAAGGACATGAGTGGGATAATTAAACCGGGTTTACATTTTAGCATGACAAGATGCAAAGTTTGCTATTAAGGGGCTTAGTGTGATTGACCTGATGTTATGCTCAGCTGACTGGCTGCATGCGAGGCTTCCAGGAGAGATGGCTTAATCTTCTATATCAGCCAGTTATAGGAATTATTTATAGGGTGGTGCCCCCCCCCCCCCATCACCCTCTTTGTCTTCCTAAATGTCAACAACTATTGAATAGATTACCATGAAATGGTCCCCAGAGGATGAATCCTACTGACTATGGTGGTCCCCTGATGTTTCCTCTAACTCTATCATCACATAAAATCATGGATGTATTAGTGTAAAATGTGTTCAATATTAACCTAAAATGACGAACATTGGTAAACATTATACCTGCTAAACATCAGCATGTTAGCATTGTCATTGTTAGCATGGTCATCAACATCGAAGAAACTCAGAGCAGGTTTCACTGACGTAACAGCCCAAAAACAAAGTCCATTTTGGCATTTGTTGATTTCAGTATAAAAGCCATAAAATGTTCATTCTGAGTGACATAAGAATGACGGGGTAAACATTCCATGAATTAAAGAAACTTTATTTAGACGGAGTACAAACACAGCAAAGACAATTGAATTAATAAAACTCAGTAATATTTTTGGAGTAAAAGGAGTAGAGGTATGTATTATCTTACTAAAGTTTTCCAAACTAAGTAATAAATATCTTGTTTAAGTACAGTGAACAGCATGTTATTAGTAAAACAGTATGAATATGACTATTAGTCAGTTGCTCTCACACAGAAACACACATTTCTATTCTAAATATGATTAAGCATGCATAGCTATAGTAGACAGTATGGACATATATATTTGTGGCATTTTCCCCAGAAACAATTGATTGAACAATTGATCAAAGTGTCACTAATAAGTCAACTGTGAGAAAACACTTCCTCTGAAAACACAAAACATTCACAGTCGTGTAATTCCCCATCAAAAAAATCCCACAATATTTTCTCTGTTGCAAGAATAAATGACTCTTCTACCCTCTCTTTTTTGTTTTGCATATGCCTATGTCTCATTTGTCATCTGTTACTATCTGCTATCTCCTTTCCCCTTCTTATTTCTTTGTCTCCTCAATCTGCTCCACCTCGCTGGATTCGTCCACCACTTTGCCGTTGATCATCGTCTGAGTCACCACCTTCACAATCTTCCTGGTGCGAACATCAGGCTCCTCTGCACGGACAGAGATGAGATAAAATGAGATGGGAAGGGATGAGATGGAGAGAGGAGAGGAGAGGAGAAATGAATGATTTTGGAATGAGATTAGTTTTACAGTAAATGGGATCACATGAGACTTACACAGGTGAGAAAGTAAGCTGCGATTAAAAGAGATGACACATACGAGATGGAGAAGAGAAAAGTTTGATGATATGAGATTAAATAAAAAGAAAATAGAAGAAAAAAAGATAAAACAGTTTGAAGCGTGAAGATGAGATCGTATGAGAAAAAATATTAAATAATACAGTGTGAGAAGAGATACGATGGAGGTGGAAGAGATGATATGAGAGGGGAGGAGAGACAACATCAGAAGTAGTGAGATGAGAAGGGAAATTGCAGATCCCATATTGTAAGAAGTGAGATTTCCATGTCTATTTTGATTGAAAAGCATGTCAAGGTGCTATATAAATACTGTGAAAGAATCAAAACGCTTAAATCGACAGAATAATGCACACAGCCCGTATTCAGAAACGGGCCCTTTAAAACGAGCCATCAGGAGTTCTGTATGGTTGTGATGTCATAACTATACTATTTATTAGGTAGAAAAGTGCCCCTATAGTGCTGTTACAGTCATTCCCTGGGACCTAACAATATTAGAGGAGGCATTTTAATCTCATATTCCTCTGTAATTTGTGTTGAATCATGTGCCTGAGTAGGGCTTCCTCAGTCCCTGCTCTGACTCCGTTTTTTTTCTCCTGATGTAGTGTGTTTGCAGTTTGATGGGTTGCACGCTGAACTTCTACGCGTATGAACTCTAACAAATAAGATGTCAGGTGTCAGACAGCTTCAGATGACGGACGACGTGCAATTCTCACTAAGAAACACATAGTTTGTAAAAACAGCTTTAACTATTTAACTCTCCTGTCTCGCAAAAGGTGTCCTTTTAAAATTTGTGTTGTCTTTATGTGGAACATTAAACACCAAAACACCTCAAGCTTGTTAATCCATCTGCAAGGCATGCGTCAGTCGGCTTAAGAGACAGTTGCAACATTTTCCCACCCACATTTGTTGCTATAGCTGAGCTGAGCTGAGGTGTGCTGTGTGTGTGAATGGTGGTTGCATTGTTTTGAGGTTCATAACACAATCATTAGTCCTGGGCCACCTGGGTGTGTAAGTTTGTGTCTGCCTGTCAGGTTCACTTTAACTCTGTCAAATTACAACATAAACATTTGTGAATAGTTTGCTTTACTTATTTCCTTCAGCATTACTGCTTTAGTCACTCTGTACCTCCCTGCTGTTTCCTTCAGGTTGTAATAAAATGCATTCAGAATCAATGAATGATCAGTGCTTCGCTCTTTGCTGTGCTCATGTACTATTATATAATACTGTGCGTGGAAGGCATTCTGATGTTCTGACATTGTGACTTTTTTTTTTTAATCAGTTAAAAATCAGAAGCCATGTACTCACTTTTTGGTGGAGGAGGAACTTCCTTGACTCTGAGGGGCAGAAAGGAAACATGTCAGAATGAATAGCTTTAAATTGACTTGAAAACAAGACAAACACTTAGGAATAGATCAGGAAATGCGCTCGTTCAAGCGGTATTGACGGTTGCCTGGCTATTTAAAAATGGCGGGTTTGTGCAGGATGTCCTGTGTCGCACTAGTGACGGTTCTCTCTGACCAATCAGTGGCCTGCAGTGTTTTAGTCTCGCATTGCCAGACCTTCCTCCGCAGCTCTGCGAAGAAAGGTCTGGCTAGTCCACACAGCATTCTGGGATGGGAGAAAAACGGGCTCTGGTTTGTTGGCATTTCTTTAAACCAATCACAATCGTCTTTGGCGGCTCTATACGCCAGACACAATGACGGTGCCGCTGCAAAATCGCTTTGGGAAGGAACTTGTTTTGGAGGAACGTGTGTACGTTCAAGTTGTTTTAGTTGTGCAACAGAAAACTCAGATTGGACAGATAGTCTAGCTAGCTGTCTGGATTTACCCTGCAGAGATCTGAGGAGCAGTTAACCACAGTCCTCATAAATCGACCAGAGTTTAAAATGCCAACACAAAGAAAGCGGAAGGTGACTGACATCTGGCCTAAAATGAGGGACATCCGGCGGCACCTGAACATGTGGTATGCCGTACTATGTGTTGGAAATGCAGCATCAGTTCAGCTCTCATCCAGTCACGAGGATGTTGAAAACTCACGTCTCCTCTCCCTCCAGGAGGCGCCTGTAGGTTGCGATCTCCATCTCCAGGTTCTGCTTAATGCGGAGGAGCTGCTCGTAGTCGGTCTTGGTGCGCTGCATGTCCAGCCTGAGCTGGGAGAGGTCGTCCTCCAGCTGGCTCAGGGTGGCCTGCAGCCGCTCCATCTCAGCAGAGTATTTCTGACCTGTCTCACCCAGGTTACCTTCCAGCGCTGCTATCTGGGGAGAGAAGTGAAAATAATGAGAGCTGACCTAACTTATCCAAATACCTGGGTCTAATATTACCATTGTGTGATTTTAACGTTGCCCATAATCATATCAGTTTATAAGTTAAATGACAGGTGACCTGGTAAATGTCCCAAAATGATTCATAATTCTGTTATTTTGGCAGGTATTACAAATTGATGCTTTTCAACCTCCTCACATTTCCTTAGAGGGCGTTTTTCAGTGTCTCTTGATTCTGGAATTACTTCCCAAACCATTATCAACAAATACCTGAGAGCTGACAGGGCCTTGGCATCCAAAACAAACATTCGCTGCTCAGACACGATCAGGCTACCAATCTCACCATCGAAACTCACCCCCGTGCAATTTAGCAACTGAATCCACTATGTCCTCGCGCGGCTTATCAGCGTGGGAGAACATGTTTACTATCAACATAGGATTAAGAGAGCGAAAAACAAAGAAGTTCTCAGACGCTGATGTCAAGTTCAACAAACTGGTGTCACTGAGACTGAAGTACTGTAAGGATTTTTCTGTGTTGGTATTCGACAAATCCCTTCTAAACCCGCTCTTTCTTTAACACAATCGTGGCTTTGTGAAAAGGTAATACTCCTAACCATATTTTAAAATCATGGTTGTGGTGTTTGCACTGCCTAATGGGTATTAGGTTTTGTTTGCACTGCTCCAAATGGTGTGCGTGTGTGTGTGTTTTCATGGGATCATTTGCTCCACTTGTCACATCCCTCCTCAGGTGGAGCCGCTCACCTGTTTGTGCAGCCCCTCCAGCTCCACCTCCAGGGTCTGCAGGAAGCGCTGTCTATCGATCAGCTCGCTCTGAGCTCCTCTCAGGGCCTCGTTGCTCTCCTTCACCTCGTTCTGCACATTCTCCAGCTGCACAAAATGAACACAGGAATGCACATTCACATGGAATGCATGTACTGTGCTACATGCATTTGTGCGTTTCCCCTCACTTTGTCTGCTATTTCTTCTCTGAATATTTACACGTATCATTTTTGTCTAACTTTGTCTCGGCCATTTGATAAAAAAAACGTTAATATAGTAGGATTTCAGTGCCAGGTGTAACTAACTGACAAACAATTTTAGTGTAGAGATGAAATGATTTTTAAAATCAAAAACAGTGAAAATATTCTCTCAAAAGGTGAGGATTTGCTCCTTTTTAAAAATAAATAAATATCTTTGAGTTCTGGGTATTTAAAAGACACCATGGCCTCTTAGAAGTTGTGATGGGCATCCTTTCCCTATTTTTTGGATATATACACTAAACAAAAACAAAAAAAGAATGACAAAAGTCTTTAGTTGCAGTCCTATTTCAATAAATCAGCTGACCGCTCCCTCCCCTCACCTTCTTGCGGTACCACTGCTCCGCTTGGTCCTTGTTCTTCTTGACAATCCCCTCATACTGGGAACGCAGTTCAGACAGAATGGTGCCCAGTTCTGGCCCGCTGGCCGAGTCCACCTCCACATTCACTTCATCTTTGGCAATACGAGACTTCATCTGCTCTAGTTCCTGCGGGAGGGGTGGGAAGTAGTGAATACTTATGTTTATTTGTGAATGAAAAGAACACTGCATTGCGTCATTGCTACATCAACTAAAAATTGTACCATATGTGTGAATATACAGATGACATATGGAACCAGGGCTAGTCTTGTGAATCCGACACCGCAGGGTGGCAGAGAGGATGTGAGGACATCTTCATTATTTAGATTTTCGCAATTAATAGTTGATGGGGCAGAGCTCACCTTACCTCTGGCTCTCTCTCACACACACACACACACACACACACACACACACACACACACACACACACTTTCACTCTCGTTTCTTTGTGACATTGTGTCATGTCACATTTGGTTTTAACCCTCTGAGGGTATTTTCACACATCTTCTTAAATTTACCTTTTTAGGTATTTGCATCAAAATGAACAAACTCAGTTTTCCGTATAGTAAGGCCCACATTTTTTTGTCTAGAGCATTGTGTAAAGAGATAAAGCTAAAGCTGAAACGTTGATGTTCGCTACCTTAACTTATGATGTGTTGTGCGAATTGTTTCGGTGCTTGTGTTTACCAAAGTGTGCTTGTGTTTGGTAACCAAAGTTTACCAAAGTCTTAGGTTCACAAAGTACTGTAATAAATGATTAAAATAGTAAAAAGATGTCTGAAATGAAATGTTTTAATATCGCTTTTTGCATAGGAGTGTTGTCAAACATCATTTGGACGTTTCATCCTCAAAGGGTTAATGCGATGTGATCCGGTTTTAATGATATTGAAATAAAAAAAATTCCAGCCTCTGTTGGACAATAAAGTTCAAATATCTACTTTTTTTTTTCATTGTATCCTTGCTTGGGAAAGAGAAGCATGAGCGATCTAGTCTCATTTAGTCAAATTCATTCTCAATATCTGCAGTAGGTCATGTACTGGATCGGTGCAGTTGTATTCACATCTTGTTTCAGTAAGCAGGAGATCAGTCCTTCTCTTGATGAGAGGGGGTAAACTTATCTTAGTTTCTTATCCCCCCCCCCCTCCCCCCCGGACAGTAGTCTGGATGCCTCAGATCAGCTGATTGGGCAGGAAGAGAAGGTTTGGGAAACCTGATCTACCTGCTTCTTTTGTCTATAGTAACCAGAGGACCACCTCTCTCTCTCTCCCCCCCTCCCCACACACTATTTTCTGTCTAGTTAGGCTCTAAATAAGACCTCTTGAGTCCACTAAACTGGGTCAGCCCGATATATCAAACAACTTGTTGTTTGTGAGTGCAGGTTGTAGAATAAAAGAAAGGGCCATGCAAATGAGATCAGGCAAATGTCAAGTAACAGAAGTAATCGTGATAACAGCGTGTTACTGTAAAAGACCTGCACAAATGTGGGCAAAGAAGAAAATAGAAGGGATAAGAAACTAGTACCGGCAGACAGCTTTAAGACAGACTCACCTCCTCATGGTTTTTCCTGAGGAAGTAAAGTTCTTCTTTCAGGCTGTCCAGATCTCCTCTCAGGGAGGCGATGATCTGCTCGTGGTCCGTCTTGGCCTTTTTCAGAGCAACACAGTCTCGCTCCACAGACTGACACATCACCAGCTCAGTCTCCCACCTAAGTAAAGTCCAGATAAATGGAGAGAAAAATTATATTTATTCACTTTCTTTTTAACTGCAGTAGAAAGTGCCTCATAAAGATACATCTAAACTTCAAAGCTCTGTCTGCAAAAAGAAGAAAAGCATTTGTATTGATCTAGTTCCATCTCATGATGACATCTCTTTGCAAAACGTTCTTTAAACAAAATACTCAAGACTTTATAGGGCAAAAGTAGGAAATGAATGGTTGAAGCAAAAATGTAAGTATTATGATGTTTTTCTAATAGGAATTGGCATTAAATATCTCAACAGTTGAGCCAATATAACACTAAAAAGTAACACATACTTAACATTTTAATATTAATTTAATGCTCCCATGCCACACAGTTCTTACTAACGTGCGCTACTGCATGACGCAGATGTAGGAAACCTCAATCAAAGACAGTGATTAAACTCTAACGGGCTCAGTAAATCATGTAAAAAAGAGACAAAGACAACCAGTTGTTCATCTTCATCCTGTAATCATGAATCACTCACTTGATTCTGAAGTCATCAGCAGCCAGTTTAGCATTATCAATCTCTAACATGAGACGAGCATTTTCCAAGGTCCTCTTCCTCACCTGACAAACACCAGCGGGGGAGAAACAATGTTATCATCAACATCTTTTATCAAAGTCACACAGAAGTCATGTGCATTTGATGCTTCAAGTATTGTGTTCACATGTTTATATTCGTTAATAGTGGCAGTGAAAGTACCAATGTTACAAAAGACAAATGAAAAAGTTGAATCCTTATCCAATAAGGTAACACATTCCATCTTCATTAAACTGTAACTTTTTCTGCTTGGTCACTGGTAACAGGCAGAAAAAAAAATCACTTCACTCAGGCTCTGGTTGGTGCAACTCAAAGATTAAGTGTAGGTGAAATTCTGCCTCTGATGAATCTAATGATGCAGTTCCTGCTAAAACATCATATGTCCACATTTGCATGAATGTTTTGTCTATGTAAAATAACCAATGTCATCATAACCTTGAGCTTTGTTCACGAAAACAAAACTAGCAATCTGGCTGCTGGTCTGTGTCACGTACAGTATGTCTGGTGTGTCTGGTGTTCCACGGCCATTCGTGCCTACCTCTTGCTCGACGGCATGAGCTTGGGCCATCATGGAATCAAGGTCATGGCCTTTGGGAATGCGGTCGAGCATCAGCTTCTTGATCTTGGCCTCCAGGTCTGCATTGGAGCGCTCCAGTGAACGCACCTGGAGGAAGACAAAGAGAGAGAAACAGTTTAATGATCAGAGTGTTTCAGCTTGCTACTAGTGGTGTCAGATCCTTGTCTGCATGGTGCCAAATGGAGATACACCCATCACCCATTTGGCTGCTGACCAACTTGATAACAGTGCTGCTACTGTTTTATGAATCACACCTTGTCCAGGTAGTTGGCCAGACGGCTGTTGAGACTCTGCATGGCTTCTTTATCATTGACGCTGTTGCCGTGCAGGCCGTTAAGTTGCAGGCTGGTTGGCCCATTGAGATCCTGGCTGATGGAGGCCGAACGGCTCAGCGGGCTGGATGCGGCGAAAGACACCGACGCACGGGAGCGGGCGCGGCCGGTGTCCATCAGAGAACGACTGGAAAAGGAGGGCTGACGGTTCATAGAGAAGCTCCTCACCGACATGCTGGAGGCCATGATGGGTGGCTGTGAGGACACAAAGATGGAAATGTTGGTGAACTTGTAAAGACAAAATGGCAAGACATGACGAGAGAAACCCAAGCACAATCACACATGTCACTCTGAATAGAGAGTGGATGGATTTTCAAATTACAGCTATAAGGTCATAAGGAAAATACATAACTTACAAATGCCAGACTGTTTGACTTATTGCAGCAGTTTATAGCTAGTGTTATGTGACATCTGGCTGTGGAAAAGCTCTTTTGTGGCCCTTAAGCAAATGTGTTTTATTCTAGCATTTGGCTAGACTTACATACAAGTAGGGCCTTATATTCAAGATGACTGAACGTCCCACTGAAAATGATGAAAGGAGTCTTTTCAATGAGTGCACGTATGGCCGGCTAGTGGCTTTTAAAATGAACCATCTACATGGAAGAGATGACTGACTTTACAGTCAGAGCCACTTCAGTCTGTTCGTCTCGGCTCTGTTCAAATGCAACTTCAACTCAGTGTAAAATCAAAATGTAAATGAGCACAGCTCAACCCTGGGTCGAAGGAGAGCCTCTCAACGGGACTGAGAACGCTCTCATATAGTCTATTACTATGATAATAAAGTGCATTTTATATTCAAGAAAATGACTAATAGAGGATTCAGAAAAACATAAAGTGAGGAGATTTCGTAGAGGTTTAGACTAATGGAGAAGTGGTTAAATGTTATAAAAGATTATGAAAATCATGTTTCTATTTAAATCCAGTTCATACGCACTTAGTACCTAGTATTTTCTTCCCTACTTTTTAACCTCAATTAAGTTTAACAGGTGTTCACATTACTTTCTGGACTTCATCAAGTGTAGTGTGACTAGTTAGTGTATAGATGGCAAACATATACAGGACAGTATATTTCTGTGTGTGTGTGTGTGTGTGTGTGTGTGTGTGTGTGTGTGTGTGTGTGTGTGTGTGTGTGTGTGTGTGTGTGTGTGTGTGTGTGTGTGTGTGTGTGTGTGTGTGTGTGTGTGTGTGTGGATTAGCAGTCAAGGGAACCTCTCTGTCTCTCTGTCACTTGATCCTTGCAACACCGTTCCCACAACACTACAAAGGACCCAGCAGGAGACAGACGGCCCTTGTTCAGATGAAAGATATAGCTTGGGAAAATGATCGGGAAAATATTCAGAGTAAATTCCAGTGACACAAGGAGACACTTTGTTCAGCAGGAAATGGCCTTTCGTTCCATCTTTTTGTTTTGTTTAAATCATCTTGTCATTAGCTGACAAATAGATGTGATGACAACTGTTGAATGAAAGTGAACAGAAAGACAAGATTCATTTGCTAGAAAGTGGTAGAATTTTCTTCTTCCAAATGCTTATTTCTTTCATAAACTTAAAAGAAAAAAGTAGAATTGTTGGAAATGACTTAAATCATCAATTCTAATAAATCTAATTGCAATAAACCCTTTAAAAAAAAAGCATCCTACTCACCAGGGTTTTCTTCAGATAGATGCACAGTGGGATCCAAAGGAATACAGGAGGCTCTGTGCTGCTGATGCTACAGGTGAGCTTATATGCAGGTGTGCAGGAAGTGGGAGGAGCTAACTGTGAACAGGAGGTGTGTTTACTGCGGAGTCTTGTGATTCAACTGTGCACTAAGCTGAGAAACTCCACAGTACCTTTATTACGAGGAGGCCGTGACAGAATAAGTATTGTAGGTCTGAGTTTGGCTTCAGAGCTTGGCTTGAACTTGTACTTTATACTATATTTCATTTTTTGTCCTGATGTCTAAAATACTTACTTTGAACAGTAATTTGTGTCTGATATGGTTTAAAAAAATTCCATTTACCAGATTAAATTCATCCAGGATCTATGAACATACAAATATTGTTCATTTTAATAGTTTACTGGGCACAAGATATGTCCTGTCTGTTCTTAGTGTATGTGCACTGGAGGTTTTAAGTTTTCACATCACCCTTGCGTGTAAATTTCTTATTTGGACCATGATTGGCTTCCTAGTTGCGATGTCACAAAACCCTGCTTACGAACACGTGTGAAACTCAGATATAAGGTAAACACAAACTTTTTCCTCCCTCAACAGATGAATGTGAAGCAAACCTTCCAAGGATAAATGAACATACTGTAACACAATGGGGACTTTAAACAATGGGGGCCAGAGCAACAAACTGTAAACCATAGACATTTCATCACCCTATAAAGTTGATACGGTAAACATGAAACAGCCTTCTGTTAACACATCCTGGAGACACGCATCGACATAATCATTCAGAGTCGTCTTTCAAGCCACCAACTCCAGAGAGAAATAGTTGCTAAATGCTCAAAGCGGTGGGAGTGAACCACAACAGTAAAACTGTGGGTTGTAAAACCAAAACAATGAGCTGAAAGATGCCAAAAGTTGTGTGACAATTCCCTGTGGATTCGTCGCTATGAGAGACCCCTTTCGCACCATTATGAAAATATAGGGTAGTGCAGCTTTGAATACTAAACCAACATATTCTTTCAACAGATATTCAGTCAGGGATGCTGACAGTTCTCAGCTTCCACCTCGCAGCATCACTGATCCCAATGAAGCATGTCCTCTCATGTATATGTGCTGTTAAATATCTCATTATCATCACCATCCTTTTACTGTTTGTATGTGGGTGGGTGGAGCCATGCCAAGCTTAAAGCTACTATATATATGTATATATATATATATATATATATATATATATATATATATATTAGGGCTGTCAGTTTAACGCGTTATTAACGGCGTTAACGCAAACCCATTTTAATGCCGATAATTTTTTTAACGCACTTTTAACGCATAGAGAGAGCAACGGGATCTGTTAGTCCACTTCTTTAACTGTCTATGGCCACGCCATGTCCCGCCCTACGAAGCAGCTGATTGGTTTGGTTTAGGCATTTCACCGCGTGTAGTTAGGATAGTGGATTGGTCAGGGGATAGGACCTGAACAAATGGGGTTACGTTACCTTGGACGCCTGGCCAATAGTAGTGATTGAAGGGCGGGTCTTGTAATTTCGCAGACCGGAAACAAAACAGACACAAGCCTCGGCCGGTTTTAGCTTGCTAGCCGCGTAGCTAGTAGGCTCGTCACGGCGATTAGCTTCGGAGCAAGTAGTGACTCTACAGTCAGTGAGAGAAACAAAGTGTCTCCTCTGTTCTTTCTGACCACGGTGGGAAACCTTGAGCAGGAAAACCCTCTCCTTGATTTTACGTTGGTTATGAACGAGAACGAGAACCAGGAAATGAGTCACGGGAAACCAGTTGCTATGACGACGCTATGAGCCCATAGACAGATAGCATAGACAGTAGGACCAGCCACGCTCGCCTCAGGCATGAGGCAGGACTGTCTGCAGTACTATCTGCAGTACTACCTGCAATGGAAAATCGAGGTAACAGCGTTACATTATGTGACAGATTATTATTTCCAAGTGTGAATGTTAGTGTGAAATTGAACATAACGTATGACAATGTTGTTTTAAATAAAAAAACATTGTCACAAAGCAAGCCAATCTACTTTTCCAGGCTGATAAGAGAATTAAAATGAGAAAATATAATGGGACAAAAAGAAATCGAGGGACATTTAGAATAGATAAAAATGTGCGATTAATCGCGATTAAATATTTTAATTGCTTGACAGCACTAGTATCTTTTGGTATGCATTTCAGAAAAAAATGGTTAGGATTCAGGTGTAATTGCAAATGGTGATTAATCATGATTAATCCACTGAAAATTGTGATTAATTTGATTAAAAATTTTAATCATTTGACAGCCCTAATATATATATATATATATATATATATATACGTGCAGTTTAGTGTCACAAATTATTTTCCAAAAACTGAGTGTCCCAAATGATGACGATCTTATTTGAGCAGGTTCACAATTAATTGAGGACATTGTATGGGGAATTTGTTACACTAAACTGCACGTATACCATATATACTATATATACTGTATGTATATTAGATTTGGCATACTTTAGTATTTTTTTTCGTATTTTAATTGTAATTCTCTTCATTTCTATATTTATGTCTTGATCTTTGCAATACTTGCTTTTATAGTTATGTGGGTTGGCGGAGCCCTGCCTGCAGTTCCCTGAAGCCCTCATGTCCTGCAGTCAGTCATCTCGCTGCAACCTGACCCTCCTACCTGTTGGAGATAAAATATTCAACAAGTCGCTCACAGAGAAAGCAAACCTGCTGGCCGAAGCACTGCGGAACAAACATGGTGTAAACTCATAATAGTTTACATGCAGACACAACATATATCAAAGCTTACGCCCTGAAACACTCCAATAAATGTGTCATCGTTAATAAAGGTTGTAACTTTAAATATGACGCTGTATTTGAGCGCCGGGGAAGAAAAGTAGAATGACCAAATGTTATTATATTGTCATTTATTTACTCTCTACACACACATACGTGTGTAACTAACACACGCTGCTGTGGTCAATATTTACTGACGGCCACTTTTATGAACTTTGTCCATGCAAATTCTTGTAGAAACATAGAGGGACTTGTCATATCAAAAATGTCTGTGTGTGTTTCCCAAGTAGGCTATTATCATATTCAAATTCAAGTGAGGTAGAAGTATTCCTTGTGTCCGTCAGCATTGCAAATGTCTTTATTTGCATCCACAGACATTCTGCATTGAGTTCCTACGAGTTGTATTGGCGCTGCATTGCTCGGTAATTAACGCGTGGCATCGGTGTACATGCGCGCTTAAAAACCAAAACTATTGTCACTCCAAAAAATTGTCCAAAAGTTGAAACTTAAAGTTGGATATGTCAATCCGTTTATTTAAAAAATAATAACAAAACTAATCAAACAAAATAATAGTTCTCGTTAGTTCACGTTATCACCGTACACTGACCTCGCTGTGCAAAACACAGCTGTACCAACTAGGCCACATTTAAATACACTTTTCCACCCACAGCGTCACACGCTGGTTGCCCATGAAACAACAAGTTGTAATTGAACAAAAAGCGAATAGCTATATTATTCTTATATTACTTTATGACATGTATCTGTGTCCTTACTATTTACAAGCTGCAACATGTGGCGCTCTGATGAAGGCTTGTTTGCCAAAAACACACATCATCCTAAGAAGTGAAAAATGGTAACCTGAGGCTGTGCTATTAAAACATATTTTGTGCTTTTGAACTGCTGCTTTCCTTATATTTTGCTGTGACTTGCAGTGAATCTCTTGCGTCTTATAATACATAATTATTTCTTTGTATGCCACTTTTTCATTACAAACAATCAATAAAATCAAAGGTACATGAATAAAATCAGCAATGTGCACATCTTATGATAGAACATAATAAGATGTCATGCATAAAAGATTTAAAAATTATTAAGAGGCTAATTGACAAAAATCTGCTTTAAGAAGTCATTTAAATGTAATTACTGGAAAATAATGATCAAATGTAGTGGTAATGTTGTCCTAAGAGATGGAAAGGGACAACAGGGCAAAGTTGAAGTGGGTTAGATGATAGACCTGAAGGGACAGAGAAAACAAAAAACAAAAAACAAAAAAACACATCTGTATTTGGTGTACTTGGTTCAAAATGTTGCCAGTGCCCTGGGTGCCTATTCCCACCAGACCACACATCATTCACCAGGCAGTGATCTCCGGCTGAACAGCTGTAATCTGTGTCCACTCGGTGGTGAAGGCTGGTCTAAACAGTGCAGAACAAAGCAGGTACCAGGACCTCCCAAAAGAGGGCAGCAACAAGCTGTACTACTGTAGTGCTACTGTAGCTTTAGCCTTGTTATCCCAATAGACTGTCTCAATTGGATTTCCATGTTTTTGAGTGCTTGGCAAATCATATTATATTACATTCTTTTAACCCCTTAATATTTAGTATTGTGTTTTTACTTCCACTAAAATCAGAATCCGGTGTATTATCAAGTCGGTTTTCACATACAATGGATTTGCTTTGGTGTTTTGGTGCATAACATCGACATTAGGGGTGTGCAAATTCCAAAAATCGATTTATATATATATATATATATATATATATATTTATTTATTATATGTCTACTGCAATCACATGATAGATAGATAGATAGATAGATAGATAGATAGATACTTTATTGATCCCCAAGGGGAAATTGAAGGTCCCAGTAGCTTACAGGCATCACACACAACATACACATACATCATAAATAGGATGTTAAAATAACAAATAACAAACAAATACATGAATAATATGGACAATAAAAGATACTAAATAAACTAAATAAAAAATCCACATGGATGTACTAAGGGATGTATAAGATATATATATATATATATATATATATATATATATATATATATGTAAGTAGCTTTAAGGATGGAAAATGGATTCACACACATTCACACGTACAATATAAACAGTATACATTGCTTTAGCTCTTCATTGAAACTTTATAAAGTTCTGTAGATCTGAACAAAGTTTGTTAGAACTTATCTACTTACAGGCTACTGCATGTGGAGGGGTTATGTAAAGAGACATGGCGTATTTGCACTTTGCACCAAACCTACCACTAAATATGGCACGCACATCATCATGACATGAGATCAATCATGATCGAGCTGAAACTTAATCAACTTTTCTTCTCACTGTCACTTTCTCTTTCTTTTCACTCTCTCTCCTTCGGCCAGTGTGGATCAGAGTTTGGTTGTTAAAAAAATAAACAGGTGATTAGACTGGCAGGATGTCAGGATACTAGGTATGACCCCACTTGACCCCTCATGACCCCTGTCACAAGCGATCATGTGACCACACCAGCAAAATGCACACACCAGCAGAGAAAAGTGCAAACACTGTGGTACTGAAGACATCCAGGGTCAGGTCATCACTCTCATAATATTACAAAATACTAAACCACACAGACAGGAGAATTATATGGTTTATTTGGATGATGAAAAATGTAAAGTTCGCTCTGAAATCAGTATGACAGTTTAGGACATGACACAAATAATTGTTTTTTTTTAAATAAGCAGTTAGTCTGCAGGAAAAATTGAACTGTTAGTTGATGACGCAACATGATGCAGAGGGATGCAGCAACAAAGGCATAGCAAAGCACAACTATGACATGCAGGCAGAGCAAATAAAATAAAAGCATTGAAAACACCAGACCTGCGGAAACAGATTTTACGTTTGATGTATCAGGTAAAGGGAGAAACAAACTTAAAACGCCTTCAGCATCATGCTGTGCAACATCCTCGCTACTCTGGAACATGAACATGACTGACGCCTCTCAATAGACATTTTGCTTGTGAAGTGATTGCTTCCTGTTACTATTCTGCTACTGGCAGGACTCACTTGCGTTCATGTTGGCTGGCTGACAGACAGGCAAACAAACACAGACACACAGAGAGGCTAACAGACAGACAGACAGACAGACAGACAGACAGACAGACAGACAGACGGACAGACAGACGGACAGACGGACAGACGGACAGACGGACAGACGGACAGACAGACAGACAGACTGAGCCACATATGACCAAGTAGTCAAAGAAGAATCAGTTCATTCCACAACTTTGTGTGTTGAGTCTTCATCTGCAGCATAACTATTAATGTTTTGGGTGTCAGAAATATGGTTGAGAACAGGTAAACATTTTTTTCTGTGAGTCGGCAGAGCGCTAACCTAAAAAAATGGTTTGCATTTGGAGTTGATTGGTGCGAGGAACGGCCTCCTTTTCTAATGGAAAGCCAATTCAAGTTTGAGCCCAAAGTTCAATCAAAGATTTTGGGAGCTGATCCAAGTGATGTAAGTGAGACAGCAGAAACAAATAGCATTGCATGTCCTGTGAACAATGCATCTCCAAAATGACAACTTTTCATGAGCTAAGTCAAAATGTCTGCTGAGAAAAAAGGCCCAAGTGATGATGTTGGTATTAACCTGTGTACTTCTTCTGTATTTATTATCAATTGACTGCTGTCTGTGAGCCAAATTAGCCTTTGGGGATATTAAAACGTTATTCTACTCCACAGATGTACTGTATGTATGAAATCACTTATGTTTTTTTTAAAGAAAATCTTAGTCGGATCACTACAGATCATAGAAGTATGACATCATATCATAAAGCTTTTCGATTGGCCGAGCTACTAGTCCTCATTGACTCTGTACTATGACTCCTTCAGACTGGTTTGAACCTTTAGATGATGCATGCTGGAAAAGAGGAAGGTCAGACATTTCTTAAAGTGTGATCAACTCTGGAGATCAAATGCAGATTGAATTATGCATAAAGCAATCTGTTGCTTACAATCACTTGTTTTTTTTCTCAAATAATTAATGCAATCCCATCTAATTTCACAACACTAAAGTATATTATTGAGAAAATCTTACTGTAGATTATTTGAGGCAGCAACAAGTTGCACATGCAATCAAGTTGTGATCTGCAGGCTGTTATTTTTTCTCTCTCTCCCAACTCAACATTTCTACAGTTTTTTCTGCCGCCTCTGCTTTGTTCCTCACAGTTTCCTATCAAAGGTTTACATCTAAGCTGACAATTGGAAGTAGATTCGTTATTCCACCAATATAAGGACTCCACTCCAGACCCTGATTGATGCCATCTGGGCCCCAAGTCACCGTTTGATGGGTGGACGTCAGTACACCAGCCATTCTCTGATAAGAAGATAAGAATCTGCAACGGAGAAATTACACACCGGTAACAACATATGTGAGCAGCTCTGGAGGTCAGCACCTGCACTCGCTCTTTCTTTTCCTTTACTTTAACTATAAGGTTTTTTTCCCCCTTCCTCCATTTGGGTTTTCCTCCCCCCTCCTGCCTGACTGCAGGTTGCTTTTGTGTGACGGAAACACATCAGACCGCTCAGTATGTGTGTGATTATTATCAGAAGGGTTGGTAATATTTAAGATATAAATCTATATGCATAGCTGGTGGGTGTATGGAAAGTTGAAAGGGAAAGAGGTCTGTGTGTGGTGTGTGTGTGTGTGTGTGTGTGTGTGTGTGTGTGTGTGTGTGTGTGTGTGTGTGTGTGTGTGTGTGTTAACCCTTATTTAAGAGGAAAACGCCGCTAAGATCACACTCTTATCCCGGGGGAAGCAGCAGCAGAAGCAGGGAGAGTAGCACCCTTGGGAGCTGCTTAGTGGTGCAACTACAGTCCTGTGGACAGATGAGCAGATGTACCAGTTATGTGAGTTTGGTGCCTTGCTCGGTGG